>CM029616.1:5303068-6503068 GCA_017311315.1 Dendrocalamus latiflorus | reverse complement strand
TTGTGTTGTACATTTGTTTTCCTTTTATTATTTTGGCACAAGTGCGTTAGCATCATGTTGTCCCTTTCCCCCTAAAAAATCCATTATTCTGCTACCTTGATTATAGAATTGGGCAAACCACAAAAGTTCTCGTGAAAATACAAAGAACTGAGCAAAAGTAAAGCAACCTCTAATGGAGAAAAAATGTACAGTAGACAAGATTTAGTGTAAATTTCATTTTTGTAGCATTGGTGTCTTTAAAAGCACTTTTATTTTATAGGTTTTTGTATATTTACCTAAAATTGTACCAAGTGCTAGTTCTTTTTAGAGTAAAATAACTATGGGTCCATAAACTTGTCATGTTGGATCACTTAGGTCCTCAAACTTTGAAACTGCAGATTCATGTACCTAAACTTGTTTAAGTGGGTCACTGTAGGTCTCAAGGATGATTCACTGGCTTGATCGATGCCAACATGGCATGAAGATCACGTGCGTCTCCATCACTCGCTTTCTCCGTCTCCTCTGCCACCATGCCCACCTCCCTCCTATCCCCAATTGCTCCACCTCTGCTATGATTTTGAGCCACTACTTGTCTACCTTTCCTCCCCTCCACTGCCTCTTCCCTCACATCGTCGTCCCAGCTAGCTTACGTGCTGGCCCCAGAGCGCAAGCGGCAATGACCAGATCTAGTGGATCTCCTCGCTCATCGGTAGTCACATGTGAAAAAGATGATTGGATCTGGTCAGCAGCAATGACGAGCTCTATATCCAGAGGTTGCACTTCTATCGCATAGCTTAGATTCGGTCGGTCATCGGGGAGGACAAAGATGGTGGTGGAGGGGTCGGCGATGGGCAGATCTAGCGATAGTGGCAATGGGGATTCTGACATGGGCGAAAATGACCACCGTTAGGGAGGAGGAAGACGGTGGTGGAGGGGCCAAGAATAGCCAGATCCAGCGATGGCGGTGATAGGGATGCCAACGTGGAGGAACATGAGGTAAGGGAATTCAAATGATCACAACTACAGGAGGTTAAATACCAATTTTATCACCCCAATCGACTGGTCACGTGAGCCGCACGTGACCCCCACGCCACGCTGGTATTGATCACAGCTACACGCCAGTGGTTAAACTAGTGAATCGTTCTTGGGACCTGCAGCGACACACTTAAACCATTTTATGTACATAAATCTGTAGTTTCCAAGTTTGGGAACCTAAGTGATCCAACATGACTAGTTTTAAGACCCATAGTGTATTTTACTCTTATTTAATTTTTGAACAATTTTGAACTTTATGAGTAACATTAGTTTTACATAAGCATCTTGAATATATTGGTGCGCTCATACTTAGCCAAATGAAATAAGCTTTGACGGGTTTGGGACATCTTTATTGACTCATGGTTTAGGTCAACATTGGGGGGCGGAAGTTGAAACAAATATGGCCCCAAACACAAGAAATCCTCCTCTTATTACACGGGAACAAGCGATGAAATTATGACCACCTCTTCCTTTATTTTCAAGGGGAAAATGTTGTTCATCCAACAAATTCCACAACAAACTATTGCCTCAAAAATATACTTCACAACAAACTTGAAGATTATTCTCTCTTGCTACCAATTGAAGTAACAACACAAACATTAGAAACAACTATATAATGGCAAAAACATCCATCTAAAGTGCGAGCAGGCAAAATAATATATCCCAAATTTAGCTCGAAGCGAACATGATTACTTGCTTGTCATGTGTGAAAAAATTGCGCAGCCACTACCACAAAAGGCTTATATTAGACGCCTCATCACAGACGGTTCACCAAAATCGTCAATGTTAAATGCAATCACAGATGGTTTAGGTTTAGAGACCGTCTGTGTTGCTGCCAACGCTAAAAACCGTCTGTGAAGAGATAATATCACAGATGGTTCATGGTGAGCACCATCTGTGAAGTATCACAGATGGTTTTTACAAAGAACTGTCTTTGACATGGCCAAATATCATAGATGGTTTTTTATTTAAACCGTCTGTGATACTTCACAGATAACTTGTATTACAAACCATATATGATAATAAAGTTATTACATATAGTTTATATTAAAAACCATCTGTAATATGTTTCCCG
The DNA here is from genome assembly GCA_017311315.1 of Dendrocalamus latiflorus. NCBI lineage: Eukaryota > Viridiplantae > Streptophyta > Magnoliopsida > Poales > Poaceae > Dendrocalamus > Dendrocalamus latiflorus. Next base: position 6,500,979 of record CM029616.1, on the reverse strand, counting down.
CCTCGCAATCCCCTAAAATTTCATAATCTCCCACCCGAGTCCAAGTAGGATTCCGTTCCGAGACATCTTTAGTAAAACGGGTATAACTTTTGCATACAACGTCCATTTTTGACTAGCCCGATCCAAAAATGACCTGCTTGCGCCAGTCACTCTCTAAGACCCCTAAAATTGGCTATCTTTAGCCCAAATTTGTGTTGCAAATTTTCAGTTTCTGTTTTTGCCAAAAAAATTTATCTTCCTTTCGAAATTTGGGATTTGCCTCAACTGTAGAGTTGTAGATCCTATCGAAACTTTCAAATGAGCATATATAAGCCAATAAAACTTTGCTATTTTATCTTTTGAGACTAGCTATTTACATTGCACTGATATATATATATATATATATATATATTATGTATGTATGTATGTATTGTCTTTTTGCTCTAATTCATAGAAGGTTGGTATATAGAACTGTATGTGATACTCGCATATTACAGGTGGTTACAGGTGGTTCTAGCTACCAACCATCTGTAATGGGAGAGTATCACAGATAGTTTGTATATAGAACCGTCTGTGATAATTTAACTGCTGGGCTCGTCGATCATTTCTAACCTAATCTTAGCCAATAGAAACCCACCAACTCCCATCTCACGGATCGTAGCTTCAGCTCGCCATCCCCAAGCCCATTCTGTCAAAAAATTTGCCACACCCGCCTCTCTCTCCTCTATAAATACTCACCTAATCCTATCCCCTACCTACTGTTGCTCAAAATCTCTCCAGCGTCCTCCTCACCTCCTCCTCCTTTACCCCAACCCCGGCGGCCCTTACAAAGTAGACAATAAGGCGCCACGGAAGCAGCTGGCTACCAAGACGGCGCTCAAGTCGACGCCGACGACGGCGGGCGTCAAGGACATCCAGCTTGCGCGCTGTATCAAGGGCGAGAGGACCTAGGCATAGAGACCTCGTCGATGCGGTTGAGCTTCTAGTGTCTACTAGGATCTCTGCTTCTTCTATATTCTTGCCATGTTTAAGAGTTGGGTCTGTAGGATTAAAAGATGTGTTCTTGTCGTGTTCTTAATGTGTTAGATGGGTAACCTACTCGTTATCTTGTGATGTTGTAATGGTGGATTCTTATCTTAATGGAAATGAAATGTGCTGCTATGTTTGCTTCTGTTTTCAAAGGGCATAACTAATATTTTCTGAAGCTAGCTGAAAAAGAAAAAATTTAGGTATAGAATGAACTATCACAGATAGTTTTGTGGTATAAAATCGTTTGTGAAGGACTATCACAGACGGCTTAAACTAAAAACCATCTATAATGCTTGCACATCACAAACGGTTTTTACCAAAAACCATTTGTGATATTTGCATATCACAGACGGTTTTTACCAAGAACAGTCTGTGATACGGTTTAAAAACCGTTTGTGAATAACCACTATTATCAGTGACCCATGAAGTCAGACGATTCCTTGACCATCTATGATGACCATTTCTATGGTAGTGAACTTGACTCCTTAAATATAGTTTCTTTAGTGTCGACATCAAATTATTAACATACAACGCATAGATTCTACAAAATCATCTCCAAAAAAAATATTCAGCAACAATCGCTGCCATTGGCTAGCAAATCCATTAAATTCCAGCAAACTATAGTTTGCCTCTTTATCAACACAGTTCAAGATTGAATCCATTAAAAACTAGGATGTCCTCTGGACAATAAATTCCCAGAAAACCCTAAAGAAAACCACGACCTTAATCTTTTTGACTTTTGGCATATGTTTTTGTCTTAATCCGAAAGTCAAAAACCAAACATCGAGATGAAACGGTCTCTTTAAGTGGAATCGTCAAATAGTTTTCTGAGTCTAAAATTATATACGTTATCGTATTAATATCTCTATCGATCACTACTGTATTAAAAAATACAGATAAAAAACATATGCTATAGTGTAAAAAGATACCCCCACATCCTCCGGGCATGAATACAGCATCCACGCTTGGATAGCACGAGTAAAACCCAACGCAGGCAGCAGGGGAATAAGCACGAGTACGACGGACGCAACGCAAGCCACCGTGAACCGTCTCCGCGTCCCCCCTCCCAAGCCACGAGCACCGCGCTACGTGTCCGCATCAGAGACCGTCGAAATCAAACGGCAACGGTCGGATTCAAACCGGCGTCCTGTATAAATCTCGCCCCACGGCCCCCTCCTCTTCCCCCAAACCTCGCGTCGCGCTGCCCCCTGCCCTCCTGTGCGCCGCCGATCCAGCGCAAGCCGGCGCGGAATCCCGGGAGCCCGACGGGGCACTGATCGATTGGTGCGATTCGGGGTCTGCGGGATCGGTGGGCGCCGTCGGGAGCTCCGGATCGAGCTACGGATCGCCGGATTAGGCCGCGTTGAACGAGACCTAGGGGGAGGTTTGTGCCCCGCCCCTCGTTGGAGGTGCTCGCCGGGGACGGCACATGCGCGTGACGGTCACGCCTAAGGACAAGGAGAGGCTGGTGGTGCTGATGGCCAGGGAGCGGCCGCGGTCGGCGGTGGTGGCGGCCGGCGGGGACCTAGTCACCGCCGGGGGCGACGGCGGCGGCGGCAGCAGCGGGGAGGCGTCCGACGGGGACTCGTCCGCGTCGCTGGAGGAGATCAGCGCCGACGACTTCAAGAAGGAGTCGTCCGGTGGTGGCCGCGCGGGGGCCGGGTCGGCGGCGGCGCAGAGATCTAGGGTTTGGATGGGCTACACCATGTCCCGGAGCTATGCGCCGGCGTTCAACAGCTTTGCGTGGGCCCAGGCCGTGCAGAAGAAGCCTCTTGTACCGCGCCCTGCCGACGAGGACGAGGTGGAGCACGTCGTGGACACCTTGGACGAGGAGAAGGAGGAAGGCGAGATCGAGGAGGGGGAGGCCGTGCTGACCTCCTCTTCACCCCCACGTGCGGAGCCCGAGACCATCGATTTGGACTTTGATGCACCGGAGAAGTCGGAGTTGGTGGCTGTGGAGGGGAGTGGTAATCATGCCCCTGCGACAGCCGAGGAGGAGGTGGACTTTGATCAGCGTGTGGGGAGTATACTGGAGGAGCTCGAGATGGTCTCTATTGAGGAAGCTGAGAAGTATGGACAGATATTTCATGGCAAAGATCTTGTGTTTCATGGACATGGTGTTCGATTCAGTTGCTGAGAGATCAGTTATTGATGTTGTGTTGTAGGTCATTTGAGGGTGCGTGTGCGCGCCTGCACACATGCTTTGAGAGCCTGAAGCCGTTATTCCCGGAGAGCGGGAGCCCAATGCCCATGCTTGACGCTCTTGTGCAGCAGGCATTTGTGGGAATTGACACCATCACCACTGTAAGGCTGAGTGTTGAGCTGTTGGCTGGTTTCCTTCGTTGACTAATAGGCTCACACTTTTTTCATTGTTGTAGGTGGCTAATTCATATGACATGCCAAAGAGGGAGCAGAACAAGAACATGCTCGTAAAGTATACATAAGTCATCTTTAACTAATCATTTACAGAATGAAACTGCCATCTTTTCTGTATAACTAAAACGATTTCCTTTGAATGACGTAGGTTGTTGTTCCACATAAAGAACAGATATTCAGACATGCTGACACCGGACCAGCGAGATGAGGTTTGTAACCCTACTTGTTTGTAGCTCTAGGGGCTTCATTATGTGTAGACTGTGGTAACAAGCTCTATTTTCTGCCTTTTGTTTTTCTCTGTGCATCAGCTGGATAGCCGTGTAAGGCAGTTAGTTTTTGAGGATGGAAAAGACACTGCTAATGGTCCAAATTCCAATTGTGGCACCAACGCAATGAATGTTGCAGCTCCATCTGGGCAGGTTCCATCAGAGAGACTACCATTTGGACCAGGTGCAGCAAAACCATTTAGTGGCTCTAGTTTGCCCAAGTTGGTGATACCAGCAAAGAATAGAATGGTTAGCCCCTTGTTGGATCTTCATGCAGATTATGACGAGAACAGCTTACCCTCACCCACCCGAGTTAATGCACCACCTTTTCCTGTGCCAAAGCCCATTGGATTTGGGGCATTTCCAATGGCACCAGAGCGACCATCTTTCCCAGAAAGAGTTGAGCCTGCAAAATATTCTTCGTATCCATCCTTAACTGACCCCCTGAAAGCTGTTTCCTCTTACCAGCAGAAGTATGGTCAGAAGTCTGTCTTTCCAAGTGATGATCTACCAAGTCCAACTCCTGCTGATGGGGATAAATCTGGAGACAAAGGTGATGATATATTTGGTGAAATTTCAAGTTTTTCATCTTCAAACAAGATAGCACTGCCAAGTGTGACTCAGATCCCTGCCTCTCGACCTAGCACAGTTAGCAGCAGCAATGACAGTTTTGCAGATGGTCCTCCAGGTTTTGCTAAACAAATTGAACAGTCTGTTTCAGGACCCAACCATGCGCTAAAGCCTACAGCTAAAAGTAGAGACCCAAGGCTTAAGTTTTTGAACTGTGACACTGGTCGTGCTGCAGATGCAAATCGACGTGTGAATTTTGCAGAACTGAATGGTTCTAAGTATGGGACCTTGGGTGGTGGAGTATCAAGTAATAGCCGCAAGCACAAGGCAGTCGATGAACATCTGGATGAAAATATGTTAAAAAGAGCCAGGGGTAGTATTGGGAATCTGAGAGACATGCAGGTACCACCAGGTAGAGGTATGTGGGCTGAAGATGGAAGTAATATTAGCTCCTATCCAAGTGATAGGGTTCAATCTAATCATAATACAAGGCTTGAAACCAAGACAACAGGAAATCCTAATATTAGGATTGATAGTCAACTTATTAGTAACATAAGTAGTATCACAAATAGTAGTGGAACAAGTACCAGAACTCTGCAGGCCCCCCATACTAATTCAGCTCCACAAACCAGTGCAGCTCCTGCTGTTTCATTGCCTGCTGTGTTAGAGGACATTGCAGTGAACCCAACGGTGCTCATGCATTGGATTCAAATGGAACAGCAGAAGAGGTCAGCAACAGAACCTCAGCAGAATGTAACTGCTTTGAGTGGCATATCTACTGGCATGATCAGTAATGTAACTGCAGGCATAGTTATACCACCTGGCAATGCTCAAAAAAAGACCGCAGAAGTTGCACAAATTCCTTCTGTTAGGCCACAAGTTCCAATGCAAACAGCTCCTGTGGTAAAGCTCTTGCTACTGCACTTGCGTCTTTGCTTGATACTTGTCACTTTATTAATTTACTTGATAATGACTTCCATCTCATTAGTTGGTACTGTATTTTTTTACGCATATTAAGTGGAAGGAGATGCATTTGAACTTGGATGTTCATTCTGAGGTCATATTAGCTTGTAGGTTATCACTATCAATAGTTAGGTTAACTATCTTTTCATGTAATGCTTATTCCTTGCTTTTGTTGTAAGATGGTACTGATATTAAGTTTTGCTGTCTGTAGAACTCGCAAAATGATGCTGGAGTTGTACGTATGAAACCCCGTGATCCTCGTCGCATCCTCCATAATAATCTAGCACAGAAGAATGATACAGCGGGCTCTGAGCAAGCCAAAAGCAGTGGAACTACCTTGCCAGACTCTCAGGGCAGCAAAGACAATTTGACCAATGGTGAACAGCATGCAGAGCAACTTCAGACTAGTGCGTTGCCTTCTCAAACAGTCTCGTTATCTAGCCCTTTCACCATGAGCGTAAATCCTGTCTATCCCATCTCTAATTCACAGTTAGCTGCTACAGCACTTATGACTCCTCAGCAAACTTCAGGCAGCATAAATAGGGCAGACCCAAGACTAGCTGCTGGACAGAATGATCCAGATGCTGATGCAGCAACAAATACTTCTCCTGCAACAGCACTTGATTCTGTGCCACCAGCTAACCCATGGGGGGATGTTGATCATCTCCTTGATGGTTATGATGACCAGCAGAAGGCTCTCATACAGAAGGAAAGAACAAGGCGGATCATGGAACAGCACAAGATGTTTGCAGCACGGAAACTTTGCTTAGTGCTTGATTTGGATCACACTCTTCTTAATTCCGCGAAGGTATTAGACTTTGTAGTCCATGACTTCAGTTGTTTAACTATTTGACAAGTTAATTAATGTAGTACACATTTCTCATTCAGTTTATAGAAGTGGATCCTATTCATGAAGAGATTTTGCGGAAGAAAGAGGAACAAGACAGGGAGAGGCCAGAGCGCCATCTGTTCCGTTTCCATCATATGGGAATGTGGACCAAACTGAGACCAGGAATATGGAACTTTCTTGAGAAGGTTTGCTGTCTTAGATATCTCACCATTGATCTTTGCTGTCTTAGACATCTCACCATTGACCATAAATGTGTTTCTATTCGACTGTTGAATATTGTCTTGTTTGATGCTGTATGCTATAGGCAAGTAAGCTTTTCGAGTTGCATCTGTACACAATGGGGAACAAGGTTTATGCTACGGAGATGGCTAAGGTTCTTGACCCTACTGGGGCCCTGTTTGCTGGGCGAGTCATCTCAAGAGGTGATGATGGCGATCCTTTTGACAGCGATGAGCGGGTACCAAAAAGTAAAGATCTTGATGGGGTATTGGGGATGGAATCTGCAGTGGTGATCATCGATGACTCCGTGAGAGTCTGGCCCCACAATAAACACAATTTGATTGTTGTAGAGAGGTACGTTTGTCTGTCAAATGCCAACGTGAATTAATAGCAATTACGCCTTACTCTCTTTCCATATGATTTTTTGTAGATACACCTATTTCCCCTGCAGCAGACGTCAATTTGGCCTTCCTGGACCATCACTTCTTGAAATTGATCGAGATGAAAGGCCAGAGGATGGCACTCTTGCTTCTTCAATGGCGGTATGATGGTTCCTTTCCACTTCTGAACTCTTGAGGATTGAAGTACAACTCGATTAAGCTGACGGGCTTATCAAATTCTTGAAATAGGTTATTGAACGCATTCGCCAAAACTTCTTTTCTCATCCTAACCTCAATGATGCTGATGTGCGGAGCATACTAGCATCAGAGCAGCAGAGAATCCTTGCGGGCTGCCGTATTGTCTTTAGCCGGATTTTCCCGGTTGGAGAGGCCAACCCCCACTTGCATCCTCTGTGGCACACTGCAGAGCAGTTTGGTGCAGTGTGCACAAACCAGATCGATGACCGGGTCACTCATGTCGTAGCCAACTCCCTCGGGACTGACAAGGTGAATTGGGCACTATCAACAGGCAGATTCGTCGTTCATCCAGGATGGTGAGGAAAATTAATACTTCGTTCACTTGAATATTTTTTTTATTACATAACCCCCACATTCTAACTCCCCAAAATGACCCATCACTTAACCGAAACTCGTATCATGTTTGCCATCAACAGGGTAGAAGCTTCAGCTCTCTTGTACCGGCGCGCCAATGAACACGACTTTGCAGTTAAATAACACATCCCCGAATCCCAGTTGCCCATCCAGAGTCCCGAGAATCTTCCCGGGACAAGATCCGGTTATGAAAACCTAACGTGATAAGAAAATTCAACAAACGTAAGTGAAAAACCGGACCATACTAAGAAGAAAATACTTGGCCCTCCAAAGAATCACATGCATAAACGAAAGGTAATGAAATTGCTTCATGCGAAGGCTGGAAGAAAAGAGGGCGAGTCCAAACTCTTTGTGAGGTGGAAGAAAAGAGGGCGAGTCCAAACTCTTTGTGAGGTGGTGAGTACTTGCTTGCAAGGGAGTTTGGAGAGAATCATCAGAGAGAAATGCGAAAAGCAAAAATGAGCATACTCACCTCCCCCTTGTGACATGTAAAAAAGGTTGTATTTTTGGTAAGAGTCGTAGGTCCAAATTTTGCCCCTGGCTCCTGCAAGCCTGCTGCTGGCCACACAACTGGTTGGTACTTGGTAGCAGGAATCAGTCATCCATCGAAGTGGCAAGGGCAGCAGCAATCTTGGGAATGAATGGGGCATTTAAGTCTCTGCCTGTGTGTGTATTTGTGTGGCTGTAAGAGAATCTCTAGCAGTTTATCTTTTAGCTATATTAAATAAGTAAAATTTTATATAAAAAAAGGGATAAGAAGAGATATTGTGTTGTCTCTTATATAAGAGATAACTTAGTTCATAAATCAACACAAACAGTGAGGATGTGAGGCAGGAAGTTATAGTAAAAAATAATTAGAGAAATGATTTACTGTTAAAGATATTATTTTTAATTTTGTTTTAGGTGAGATTAAAGTCTTAGAGATATTTTTAAAAGATAGACCTGTAAATATCTAATTGTGGCTGGGTGGTTTCACCTGTGCCCTGAAAGCAGCTGCTGCTGCTACCTTTCCAAAAAGAGTTTTTGTACCAGTACCAGGGAGTCGAAAAGAAAAAGGGTTCAGGGAATGGAGAATTGAATTCCTGACGTGCCAGGGGAGGATTTCCCTGGTTCAGTTGAGCAACCGACCTACATTTTGTGTGTGCCAGGGTCAATGATGGCAGAGAAGACTGCAGAAGAGGCTTTGTAGTGGGCCGATGACGAAAATTAACTTGGCACGGTTTTTTTTATATTAAACTCTTAGGGCAGTCCTAACCCAGAAACTATGAGATAGTTTCCATAAATGCCATATCAGTAAGACACTGCTCAAAGAAACCATCTCTCCCAACGCCACTAGTTTCTTCTGGTCATCCTCATTAAATCTTCTGACGCATCTTCTCTCTCCTTTGAGCAGTGTCTTTCCCATCCCCATCCCCATCCTCTTCTCTCTCCACGCTGGAAACCGCTCGTCCTCTCTTTCCCATCCCCATCCTCTTCTCTCTCCACCCCAAGCGCGCGCTCCTCCTCCTCCCCGCTCCCCTCCGCGCCGCCGCGGCTCAAGCTCCTCGCCCACTCCCTCCTCGCCAACGCCTACGCGCTCCTCGGCGCCGTCCAGTCGCAGAAGCACGTGCTCCGCCGCGGGCTCGGCCTCCTCGCATCCGCCTCCGCGTCGGGGCTCCTCCCCCACGGGCCTCCGCTCCCAGATCTGAAGCTTCGTTCGCCTGGCCCCCTGCTTCTTCCCATAGCGGGTGAGAGGGGGAGGGGGGAGGGGAGGCCGCCGGACGCCGGCGAGGCAAGGGGACGGCGAGCGTGGCCTGCTCCGACCTCCTCCGACGGCGGCGCAGCCTGCGCGGACGCGGGCGGCCTGGGCGACGGCGGCGCGGCATGGGGCGGAGGAAGAAACTACCCGTTTCTCCCCATCGCGAAAATGCGTGGTTTCCTCGTGCGTTGGTTTACGCGTCGACTTCGTTTCTCATGTGAGAAACGGTTTCTTGTGTTTTTCTCCTCTTTCCTCATTAAATAAGATGCCACATCAGATTTTTTTGTCTACATGGCAGGGTATTTAATGCTATGGAAACTATCCTAGTTGGAGGGTTGGGACTGCCCTTAGGCCCAGCTTAAAACGGTTGACTTCTAACTTTTGATTTATTTTTCACTATTTAACGATTTCGGTTTTTTTTTGGCTTATTTTGAGTTTTTTTGTCGGTTCTTTTTTTCCCTATTCGTTTGTACTGTCCGTGATAAGCTAACATATTTTTTCTATTTTTAATTTTTTAAAATTTAATTACGCCAAATAAGTCACCTTCAGCTGTAGAGCAAATTCAGTCAGCTACAGTGATTTTTAGCCATAAGCTACTCAAAAAAACCATTTTGAGCACCCCTTTAACTTGCTAGTCGGTATTTGTCAAAACTTTTTAACAACTAGATGCTTTTCACGTACTAAAACTTTCCCTACAACTATTACTTAAATAGTGCTCTAGACGGTTTAAAAGTTATGGCTTTTGGTTTCTATTATAAATTTTTGGCTACAATTGCACCATACGTTTTCTAAATCTAAAATAAGAAAAAATAATTAAAAATTAAGAAAAATAAAAAACATCGCTATATCTTTTGGGACATGCGAAGGAATAAAGGGAAAAAAAACCAAAAAGACCGAAATTAAGAAACCGACACGTTCTAAGTAGCTGAAGCCGTTTGGAGTGGGGCCTATAATAAGTGCGCACAAGTTTAAAAAGTCACCCAGCCTATATCGTTCACAAATATCTGAACCACATTTGCTCGACTGAGAACAAGATTTTGCAAAGGTCAGATTAGCATAATTTTTGGACTAGTTTCTAAAATATAACCAAGGACAGGCTTGACTGGCTGGCACTACTCTACTAAGAGTATTTACAATAGTGTGACGTTACCTTATCACGTAGGACACGATATAATATGGAGGAAAGGGGGAAAATATAGAGAATTAAGTAGTCTTTCGTACAGTACTTGACCAGAAACAAGACATTGTACATAAAGAAATTGCCTATAGAGACATAAAAAAGATAACTTACTATAAGAGTTATCTTTGTTATCTATAGATGGTATAGAAGGTATTATATAGATAACGGTTATCTATACCATTAATTATATACACACACTAAGAGCAACTCCAACAGTTTGGCATTTTTTGTTTCCCATATATTGTTGTTTGCCAACTCCCAAAATAATATGGGGAGAAAAAAAGAAGCCCATCTCCAATAGTTTGCCATAATTCACTTGCCAAAAATTAAAATTGGTCCCACGATCGTGTTTTTTTTTCGCGGCAAAATCCTTTCGCGGGAAACCTACTCGCGGGCGCTACCGCCAGAACGCCGCCGCCGCGTGCTTCGTTTCATCGGGCGGTGTCTTCACCAGATCGAGACAGCCGGCTTCTGCATCCAGCCGGACATCACCGTCGTGCAGGTCAGCACGTCAACAGAACGACGGCATGCGGCAAGCAGCAGGTCCCAGGCAGCATCCAGGACCCGGCAGGAAGCACATCTTCGAGGCAAGCAGCAGAGCACGTTGTTCTTCTAGACACAGTAAACGTTCTACGCCAATATTAGTAGTACTAATTGGATACAGTACTACTCTTTTTTCGCCTTCATGCTTGAGATGGCTAAACAAAAAGTGTTTGATCTTCTCCAATTATCATTCGCAGCAGGGTTAGTCGACGTCATGAGTGCTTACAAATCATATCTTCAAAGACAATTGGATGACGATAATGATAATGGAAGCAAAGGTTCCCCGAATCACAAACAAAAGCAAAGGTTCTCCGAATCATAAAATAAACTAATGTTTACAGATTATTGAAAGCAAATGACATGATCTAAATTTAATTTCCCATACGCCGAGCGATAATCTTCTGCTGCATCATCTCGTAGTACTGCTGCTGCAGCGGGGTGAGGGAGCTCATGTCCATTAACATTATTTCTTTTTCCTCTTTGATCAAATCCGCTTCAGCTTTTTTTTCTTCTAATAACAGACGTTTCTTCTCTAGCTCGTGTGAAATCAGGAACCTCTCCTCTTTCTTCTTCTCTCTCTCCAAGTCAAACGCCTCCTTCTTTGCCCACATTTTGTCCAAAGCTTCCATGCAAGCTTCGGCACCTCCTCGCTTAAGAGCTTCTTTTGCCTTCTTCACACCCTGTGGCCTTTTCCTTTCTTCGGATTCTGGAGTTGCAATCTCTGTGACATCTTCAGTGTTTGTTGCTTCTCCATTCATTGGCGTCGAGTCCAAGTTAACCTTCTGTTTTCTCTTGCCTGCTAGCTTCTCTTGCTCGGCTAGTTCCACCCTCTTGGCTTTCCACTTGTCTTCTTCCTTCAATTTGTTCCAACAAGGTATAAGAGTAAATGACTTCTTGTCCTTGTCCAATTCCTTGTACATCTCAAGCGCGTCCGAAATCTGTACATGTAAAAATGTCAATATATATATAATTTCAAATGAACCAAATAAAAGAAAAAAACGTGCAAAACAAACCTTGTCCTGGATAGTTTTGCCACTTTGATTCCTACGCTCAATCGCCTCGTAGCATGCGCAAAACTTGTTCACTTGCATCTGAATAGCGAGCCACCTATGCATAATTGAACTCTCTGTTCTGATAGCTGTAGTTGTCTTTTTTGCCTCAAAGTAAGCATGAACTCTACTCCAAAACTTGGAACGAGATTGATTGGTCCCATTAATAGGATCTTTGCTAACGTTCAACCAAGCAGAGCATACAACTATATCCTCCTTTGCATGAAAATTCTTTGTTCTCTTAGCCAATCCCTTTGTTCTACGAGGGCCCTCAACACCTTCACTTGGCTGCACTTGCACGCCAATTTGTTGATCTTGAGAAGGAAGGTCATGAGTTTCCTGAGTGTTTTCTGTCATCGGAAAGGTGAAGTCGTCCAACCCAGCAACATCAACATCATCTCCTGTTATCATGTTTGTATAAAATCCACCTCCTTCCATTTAGACGAATCTACAAATAAATAAGAATAAATGAATGACAAATGCGATGAACAAATATACATGATCATGTACTATTCTCGTCGGTCCAGTTCGCTCGAGCCCTTAATTACCTCCTTCACTGATCGTGCTATGACCTAGCTAGCTGTAGTAGACATTTTCTTTCAGTAAAATGCAGTAAACTTGAGTAGTACTGTACACGAAGGGGAAACATAGCATCCGATCCTATACAGTCAACTTGAGTAGTACACGTACCTGAAGAAAAACAAAATGCAATTGGCGAAAATGTTTCACAGACATTATCTTAATTTCTCCCCCCATAAGAAATACAGGAATGCTCATGGTCTGGGATAGTTTCAAGTGCACAACAAATGGCAAACAGCATGAGAACAGAAAATACAACAGCAGCAGCAGACCAATATAGCAGTGAAGAAGTCACACAGCCTGAGCCCACTGGCCCGCCTTCTTCAGAAGAAAATCTTTCAGAGGATGACGTAGATAACTTTTTGCAGAATAAAAGGATAGATAATTTTTTGCAGAATAAAAGGATAGATAATTTTTTGCAGAATAAAAGGATTGTTTCAGCTGTACCAGACCAAGGAAATTTAGACATTGTTGAAAAGCACAAAACAGCATTGGGCATGAAGTTTGGTACTGACAAAGAAGCTCGTGCTTTCTACAATTTCTATGCATTTGTGGCTGGATTTGCAGTCAAAAGAGCCAACAACTACCACACACATAGCAAGCAAAAGAGTGGTTACAATCAGATGTAACAAGCAAGGGAAAAACAAGTTAGCGACAGAAGGAGTGAATGCATCAACATCTCTGAGTAACAAAAGGAAAAGGAACACGATGGTGAGAACAAAATGCAAAGCAATGATGGCGGTGACCCCGACAAATGGAACGTGGGTTGTCTCAAACCTAAATTTGGGACAACCATGAAATGAGCCCACAAAATGAAACCAGGTTTTTCAGATCACACAAATACATAAGGGAGGAGAAATCCTTGATAAAACATATGGTCCGTTCGATTGTATATGTAGTAGACATTTTCTTTCAGTAAAATGCAGTAAACTTGAGTAGTACTGTACACGAAGGGGAAACATAGCATCCGATCCTATACAGTCAACTTGAGTAGTACACGTACCTGAGATTCCTGGGAGCCGCCGGCGATGATGATCCCTGGTAGCCGACCGCGGGAAAGGACTGGAGATCGAGTCGCCTGAGGGAAGAAGGACGCGGCGCGTCTTCCAGGCGTCGCGCGCGCGGGAAGAGAAGGAGTCGGCGCGAGTCTGCGCGCACGGGAAGAGAAGGGCGGCGCGGCTTCCAGGCTTCGCGCGCGCGGGAAGAAGAGGCGGCGCAGCTTCCCAACCCCGATGCGCGATACTTCTCGACGCGGATATTTGCGCGCTTAGGAGGGATATTTGGCAAGTTGGGAAAGATGGGGAAGGAGGATGCCAAACTGTTGGAGAGGGTTTTATCTTGTTTTGCCAAAAATTAAAGGATGGGGAAGCCGGATGCCAAACTGTTGGAGTTGCTCTAAGGTATGAATTGAAAAGAAGCACTTGCTGACCTTGCTCTATGAATAGATAGGCTTTTGGTATGATGTACGGGGTGGCAACGCACGTACGCATCTCCCTGCAAGCATGTGGCAAGGCTTATATTTTGGTGCGGGGGACCTTAGCTCATGCATGAAAGTATTTTTTTGAGATTTGCTAGCTCCCAGACGTTCGATCCGGTGCTAACTCTGTACGCTCGGTTGCAACATTTTTTAACCATGATACAAAATTTTGATTTCATGTATGCAACAAAAATAATTGATAAAAATCTCAATGTTGCACACATGAAATCAAAATGTTGCACATATAAAATGAAAAAGTTGCACATATAAAACCAAATAAAAATCTCAATGTTGTACACATGAAATCGAATTGCTGCACATATGAAATCGAAATGTTGTATACATAAAATCAAAATGTTGTACATATGAAATAAAAAAATTTGCACACATGAAATCAAATAAAAACCTCAATATTTCACATATAAAATCGAAATGTTACACATATAAAATCAAAATATTGGATACACGAAATGAAAAATATTGCAACAAAGACATGAATTAAAAATATTATAAACATGGATGAAAAATATTATAGCCAAACGTACGGATCTAGTGTTCGGATTGACCGTCCGAGAGCTAGCATTTCCTTCTCTTTTTTTTTTTTTGCCTCTTCATTCCTTTGTCATGGTGCTCTCTGTTTTATTATACCTATAGTTTAATCACGAGTTATCTTTTTATTTGGTGATTGTAAAAGGAAAAAAATCCCAACTTATTTTGAAAGATTCAATGAAAAGTCTAAACAAAGAAGACATACATTTTTTATGTTTGGGAAGTTACTAACGTAAAGCCCACACCTTTGGTGTTAACATTTTAACTATTTCGATGAGATGTATCAAACTCGACTGGACGTGACATGAGTGCCACACCAGATGGATATTTTATGAATAACCGCCTGGCAAATTGAGATATCATGTGAGCACCTAAAGATGAACTGAACTAGGTACAGAGGGCTGCACCTTATGACTTTTAACTGTGAATTATTAGTCTAATAAATAGTGATTGTTGAGAGAAATCAAAAGCCAAAAGTCTTTAAAAAGCTAAAAAGAATATAGATATATCAACACCACGACATTCTGAGAGACCATGTGGAGGTCCTCCCGTGTGTGTGATGAGTTATTGACATAGGTTTAGCTAAGTCGAGTTTGGTTTGGGTGGTTTGGACCTTGACGTTGCGTGGTGCAACGGGCTCGATCGGACTTGGTCAAACCTGGTCATATGGGATTAGGACGCTGATTCTTTGATTTGACAGGTTTGGACTTCATCTGTGGTAAGTATAATGGTATTTACGCTTTCATGTATCGAGCGGTGCTATTTGACGTGTTTCTTGTCTGTGTGACTGCAGGACGTCGAGACGGAGTCGTGGCGAGACACAGTGGACCGGACTAGGCGCAGGTGGCGCTGAGGTCAGAACGGTCGAGATGTGTCGAAGACGACGTGGACTCGAGGTGGTTGCGAGGCGTGCGAGACAAGGAGCGCGGAAGCTTCCCGGAAGGTGCAGAGGGGCGAATCGGGAATTTCGCAAGACTGCACAAGCGGGAGCGGGCTCCGTTGGAAATAGCGGGCGTAACGGGGCGGAGACCCGTTAGCCGTGGGCTATAAATAGGTGGAGAGGGCTGCATGCCCACTTGAGCACTTTAATGGTTTTTAGGGTTTCCTTTTGTCAAAATAGGCTTTAGATGTTGTTTTGGCTTTAGACTTTAGTTGGTGAAAGTGGGTGGAGAGGCAGAGAGCTGTCCCCTTCGATGTCTTCTATGTGGGAGAGCTCTGTTCTTGAGAGGAGGTAGAATTCTTGATCATTCCAAGCATGTATGGGGAAGTAGAGAGGTTGTGAGTTGTTTCATTTTGTAATCGTGTCACCGTTCTTTCTCTCTCTCAATACAAGGATGATTTTGGTTGGATATTATCTTTCTCTGCTTCATTTGTGATGGACTTATGTTTTTGCCCCCTTCTCTGTTTTTGCTCTCGTGAGATGAGTTCTTGGTGATTTAGTTCTTTGGGTTGCTTATCTATTGTTGGCTCAGTGATGAAAAAGTTTCTTGGCATGATGGCCAACCCATTTTCTAGAGCATTTGGAAGATTCTATTACTCCTGTGAATTTTAAATCTCTCGTCAATTTTGTTCTGTCCCTCTGCAAAGTGTGTTTTCGGCAAGCTTGCCTCTTCCTGTTTCCTCCATGCACTAAAGACGATTGGCCTTTTTGTCTTCTTGTGCTATTGTGTTAGATTGTATTCGGCAGCAAGCTTGCTTCTTCATGTTTCCTTCTTGCACTAAAGACGAGTGGCCTTTTTGTCTTTTTGTGCTATTGTGTTCTCGGATGTAGTTCTTGACAGCAGTTCTTTGCGGATCAAACTCTGTGTAGTCTTTTGCTTTAGCTATTGATTTTTTTTGGCCAGCAAGTCTTCTGCCTGTTTAGTCTCTGTTGAGTTTTAGTGAGCATCTGCTGTCCTCTTCATAGCTCTGTAGCTATTGGAGAAAAGCGCTCATAAGTGGGTACTCGTGAGGGAAGATTTTAAAGAACCGACATTCACCCCCCTCTGTCGCCATTTTGGTCCTACAAGATTTTCTTAAGCTAGGAGGTTTTCATGCTAGAGCTAAGGCTAGGTGTGCTGAGTTAGAGAAGGAAATAGATAGACTGTCACTAGAGATTATTGCTCTTACATCTGCTCCCTCTAGTGATGATTGTGATACATCTCCCACTAGATATGGAGAAATTAAGGACCTCGCATGATAGTTTGTCCTCTGAACTCGATATTGTTAAGGTGGAGAATGTTAGTCTGCTTGCTGAGCTTGAGATGAGTAGAGTAGCGCCTATTTCATCTACTGTTGTTGAGACTACTTCTTGCACCTCATGTGAGGATAAGGACAATGCTTTTAGAGGTCATTATACCATGCTCCTTGATCTGCCTCAATCATGTGAAAATTACAATAATTTGAAGCTGAATCTAAAGAAGGCAGATCATAAAATTATGCTTGGTTGTGTGAGCCAGTTGCTTCATGTTCAAACTATCCTAAATTAACTGCTGAACTTGAATATGTCTCAAAACAGTTTCAAGAACTAGTTGATGACAACAATAGATTGACTTAATCTGCTTCTAAGGACCCTGTTAGCTCACCATGCTTTAATTGTAACAAACTAAAATCTGACTTGATTACATTAGAAGAAAAAATGTGTGAAGCTAACTAAGGATTTACTAGAGAAGCCATCAACTCATTGTAATGTGATTGTTGTGGAGGGGGAGAAGCCCCAGGGTAAGGTAGAGACGCCTAGCGACGTGAACCAACTGGCTAGCAGTAGGACTGTCCATTCAGAGTCGGCTGTGCGTGCACAAGCCATTCTTTCCTCTCCTGTTGGTTCTTCATCTGCTCCCTTACCTCCTGCTGTTCCCTCTCCCCCCTGCTCTTCTTGCACCTCTCTCTTTCGGAAGTGTCAGTACCTTATGAACACTCTCGAGAGATTTGTAGGAGGCAAGAAGAAGCTTAATCTTATTCTAGACCAATCCAAGATTTGCACGTTCAATCAATGTCTAGGATATGATTTCTATGAGGATATGAGGAAGCATCCACCTGCTATTCTCCGACCCATCGTAGGAGGTGTGATCGAGGTTGAGCCCAGATCTGATGAGGTTAAATTCAAATCAGCGGGTTTTGTCCAGAGGATCTCTGATAGCAAGGTGATTCCACCTGCTGCTTCGGCCTCTCAGAAGGCGAAGCCACTTTGTGCTACTTCCACCTCTCAGAAGGTGAAGTATCATTGCACCTTCTGTCAGAAGGATGGGCACTCGATCGAGAGATGCTTCAGGCGCGTCAAGATCGTGCGTAGAGACCGTGTTGAGTCTCTTAGGGGTATTCAGGGTCAGCCCCAGATCCTGAATGCACCTAAGACCAACATTTGGTCTAGGGTTGCGTTTGCTGATGATTTTGGGCAGCATCGAGGACTTGGTTTTTCCGAGTTTTCTGGTTTTCGTTCTCGTGCTGCTCCTGGTCGTGACTTCCGCCGTCCTGAGGGTACATCTCGTTTCCCCCGTCGAGACAGTTACCCACGGCGTGATCAGCGTGTTGCCGGTGTTTCGACTCGCTCTCCCATAGCAGTCGGACCCCGCAACAGCTTCAGGTCTGCTCATAGACCTTCTGCTTCTTTGAGTCACGGAGAGCGTAGGGTAGATAGAGGTCAGTCGTGTTTGACTACTTCATCTGCTCCACGTGTTACTCAGTATTGGGTGCCAAAATCTCTCTTGATTTATCCCAGTACTGAGACTTTACTCTCTGTTTGACTCAGGTTTGCCGGGTAGGGAAGGAGAAGGTTTGGCTTGTAGACTCCGGTTGTTCTCGTCATATGACCGGAGACTCCCGTTGGTTCTCCTCCCTAGCCCGTGCTCCAGGTGATGAGACGATCACCTTAGGAGACGCTTCGTCTGGGCGCGTTATCGCCAAAGTTACTGTGCATGTTAATGCTTCTTTTATTCTTAAGGATGTTGTCTTGGTTAGTAAGCTGCAGTACAACTTGCTTTCCGTTTCTCAGCTTACCGATGACGGTTTCGAGGTGAGCTTCAAGAAAAACAATTGCAAAATTCTTGATTCTTCGGGTAGTCTGGTTTGCGGGATTTCTCGTTTTGGGAGGATCTTTCGTGCTGATTTTTCTGATTCTTTTGGTGATCCTCTCCGGTGTTTGGTTGCCTCAGAGTCCCGTGATTTGACCTTCTGGCATAGGAGACTTGGTCATATTGGATTTGACCATTTGATCCGAGTTAGCGGCCACGACCTCATTCGTGGTCTGCCGAAGCTCAAAATGGTCAAAGATCTTGTTTGTGCTCCATGCCGGCACGGTAAGATGGTTGCCGTTTCACATCCTCCGGTCACTGTGACCATGACTGATGCACCAGGACAGCTGCTCCATATGGACACTGTTGGACCAGCTCGAGTGCAGTCAGCCGGAGGGAAGTGGTATGTACTTGTTGTGGTCGATGACTATTCGAGATTTTCTTGGGTGTTTTTTTAGCCTCGAAGGATGAGACATTTTCACATTTCCGAGGTCTTTTCAGCAGGCTTTCTGTTGAGCTCCCAGGTGCCTTGAGAGCGATCCGCAGTGACAATGGCATAGAGTTCAAGAATTCCTACTTCGAGAGTTTCTGTGGTGAGACAGGTGTAGAGCATCAGTTCTCCTCTCCGCACGTCCCATAGCAAAATGGTATTGTGGAGAGAAAGAACCGTACATTGGTCGAGATGGTCAGGACGATGCTTGATGAGTACTCTACACCGCGGAAGTTTTGGGCTGAGGCTATAGCCACCGCGTGCCATGTTTCCAATCAAATTTTTCGTCGGGCACACTTGCACCGCACTTCTTATGAGATGAGATATGGGCGAAAGCCCAGCGTCTCTCATTTTCGTGTGTTTGGTTGCAAGTGTTTTATCTTGAAGTCCAGGAACCTAGACAAGTTCGAGTCACGGTCTTGTGATGGTATCTTTCTAGGTTACTCGCCTTCTTCGCGGGCTTATAGGGTCTGGAACTACGAGTCTAGCAAATTGGTAGAGACCTGTGAGGTGACCTTTGACGAGGCCAGTCCGGGGACTAGGCCTGATATCTCAGGTTCTTTAGAGCAGTCCGAGACCATCTTCGTGGATGACGAGGACGATGGAGATGAGGGTTGTCTACCCGATCCAGTCCCTTATCCACCCATTGAGGTGCCGTCTTCCACCGCACCTCTAGGTGATCAGCCCATGCCTTTTGCTTCCTCTGGAGCTAGTGGCTCTGTTCCTACCTCGTCAGCTCACGAGGTAGAGGCCGCTTCTTCATCTCATCCTGGACCTCCCCGACATATCCAAAAAAGGCATCCTTCAGAGCAGATGATTGGAGACCTCTTCGAGCGTGTGACTCGCTCAAAATCTGGCTTATCTCATTTCTGTCTCCATTCTGCTTTCATTGCCTTCTTTGAGCCCAAAGATGTTTCTCATGTTCTTTCCGATGAGTCTTGGGTCAATGCCATGCATGAGGAGTTAGAGAATTTCGAGAGAAACAAGGTCTGTTCGCTTGTCGAGCCCCCGCGAGGTCACAATATTATTGGGACTAAGTGGGTGTTCAAGAACAAGCAGAGCGAGGATGGATTGGTTATTCGAAACAAGGCTAGACTGGTAGCTCAGGGGTTTTCCCAGGTTGAGGGTCTAGACTTCGAGGAGACCTTTGCCCCTGTAGCTTGACTTGAGGCCATTAGAATCCTGCTTGCCTTTGCAGCTTCTAAGAGTTTCAAGCTCTACCAGATGGACGTCAAGAGTGCCTTCCTTAATGGAGTCATTGAGGAAGAAGTTTACGTCAGACAACCTCCAGGTTTCGAGAACCCCAAATACCCACACCATGTCTTCAAGCTTTCCAAAGCGTTGTATGGACTTAAGCAGGCCCCAGAGCTTGGTATGAGAGGCTTAAATCCTACTTGTTGAGTAATGGATTTGAAATGGGTAAAGTAGACAAGAGCTTGTTCATCCGCCGTCATGGCAATGACCTTCTGCTCGTCCAGATCTATGTCGATGACATCATCTTCAGCGGCTCTTCCCATGCTCTGGTTTCACAGTTCTCGGATGTCATGAGCACCGAGTTTGAGATGAGCATGATAGGCGAGTTGACCTTCTTACTTGGCTTCCAAATCAAGCAGACTCGGGAGGGTACCTTTTTGCATCAAGGCAAGTACACTCGCGACCTCCTGAGACGCTTCGACATGAGTGATGGTAAGCCGGTGTCAACTCCGATGGCTTCTACAGCCTATCTTGACCCAGATGAAGATGGCGAGCCAGTTGATCAGAAAGAATACAGAAGTATGATCGGCTCCCTTCTTTACCTCACTGCCTCGAGACCAGACATACACTTCTCTGTGTGTCTGTGTGCTCATTTTCAGGCCTCTCCTCGCGTATCTCACCGCCAGGCGGTGAAGCGTATTTTTCGGTACCTTCGAGCTACCATTGATTATGGTATCTGGTACTCTTCCTCCTCCTGTCTTTCCTTGAGAGCCTTCTCGGATGCAGATTTCGCTGGCTGTAGGATAGATAGGAAGAGCACTTCTGGCACCTGCCAATTTATTGGCACTTCTCTCGTCTCTTGGTCGTCTAGGAAGCAGTCCGGTGTTGCACAGTCCACCGCAGAGGTCGAGTATGTTGCTGCAGCCAGCTGCTGCAGTCAGGTACTCTGGATGGCTTCGACCCCGCGGGACTTTGGGTTAGTTATCGACAGTGTTCCACTCTTTTGTGATAACACTTCTGCGATTAACATTGCTAAGAACCCAGTGCAACACTCTCGGACCAAGCACATCGATATCCGTTATCACTTCCTTAGAGACCATGTAGAGAAGGGCGATATAGTGCTCCAGTTTGTGGAGAGTGACCACCAGTTGGCTGACATCTTCACCAAGCCATTGAATAGTTCGAGGTTTTCAGCTCTGCGGGGAGAGCTTGGGGTGGTTTGTCCTTATGGACTGTAGTGAGGGGAGCTTTGGGCTTTACTGCTTTACTATATTGATTATGCTTCTGTCTCATTTCTGTCGCTTTGCACTCGGGGTGCATCGGGCTTAGTCCTTCTAGCATAGGTTAGAGTCCTTCTCTTGTCTAGTTGTTTAGACTTCTTACTCTTATCTTGTGCTTCCAGGATGCTTCTTATTAGTTGTTTCTTATCTCACTAGATTGAGCTCACTCACTTCTTGTAGGTTCTAGCGAGGGTCGGGCCACCCTCGGGTAGATAGGGTACGTGTTTGCTCTCTAGTGTGTGGTTTACGGTCAGCTAATAGTCTTGGAGTCATGTGGGGTAGATGAGAGTCTGTCTGAGCCATAGTATCCTCTACATCTTATCTATGCTTTAAGGACTACCCGTTTGGATTTTCTTTGCCAGCTTCTCGTATTTACTGCTTTGGTTCAGGGGGAGTTCATTTGGGAGCTTCTGGAGCTTAATTTTGACATAACTCAACTTGAACTCAAAGTTGCATCTAATGTTGAGGGGAGCTAGATTTTCTGCATTTCTAGCATTCTGCATTGTAATATAACTACATTGAGTCTTGATTATTATCCTGTTATGACATGTTTACGATGCTTTACACCTTGCCATGATGTGTGCTTAGTTGCTAGATTTATCATGATTTCATATGTGTAGACTAGCTGTTGCCATGATAAGTTAATTAAACTTGCTCAACTTACATTAAAACTTGTCATGATAGCAATTGAGTCTAGTCTTTCTTGAGCTATCCCTTTATGATTCATGCCATGTCAAATAGGCTGAGTTGAGCGTTGAATCTCTATTGAGCCTTAGATTGAGCTTTGTTAGTCTCTTGATGCAACATGAGTGAGTACAACTATTTAAAAAAAAGCAGAATGATCTCTTTTGTGCGAAAAAACTGATCTCACCAATTCTTTCTCATGAGACGGCTTGCCATTGCAGTAGGCATGAACTCAGGGGGAGTTTTGGATGACCTAGACTATCTTCTTAAGCTTCTTGCTTGGAGTAGTCGCATAAGGCTTGAGATCTAGCACATAACAAAATTTGGGTTGGAAACGACCATGAGCTTTAAAAAGACAATATTTTATGTGCTCAATTTGCTTAAACTACAAAAAGAACCAAGTACTTGTATCAATGTTTCATTCTTGAGCATAGCACTCTATTTGGTCTCAATTGTAGCTTCTTGGTTCTGCTTAGCTTATTGACATGGCCTGCATCATCCTTGGATATCTTTAGCTAGACTCTGCTCATTGATGACTTGACATACTCTCAAATTACCTTATATTTCAGATTGTCATTCATTGGAACTAGCTAGCTTATACATATTTTATCATGATCTAGATAGCGTTTTATTGAGTTATGGCTTGGTGTACCTTGTTATAGTCATTATGGATAATTCTCATGGCTCTAAATGCTAAAATAAACAAACTTCAGCCATATTCATCCATTGTCATGTTATATTCTCTTTTTTGCATCCTTGATGTGTTTATTGCCAAAAGGGGGAGAATAGAGGAGAAAAAGTCATTTGGGAACCTTTTAGAGCTTTGGAGAACAATTTGCTCTTTCAGTTGTTGCTCTATTGTTCCTTCTGTCGACATGGTCATTAGCTTCACTTTCATTCCTTGGACCATGTTGGATTCTTCAAACTCAAACTCAACTTCGTGCTTTTTCTGAGTTTGTCAATATACTCATCAAGGGGGAGATTGAGAGACCATGTGGAGGTCCTCCCGTGTGTGTGATGAATTATTGACATAAGTTTAGCTAAGTCGAGTTTGGTTTGGGTGGTTTGGACCTTGACGTTGCGTGGTGCAACGGGCTCGGTCGGACTTGGTCAAACCTGGTCATATGGGATTAGGACGCTGATTCTTTGATTTGACAGGTTTGGACTTCATCTGTGGTAAGTATAATGGTATTTACGCTTTCATGTATCGAGCGGTGCTATTTGACGTGTTTCTTGTCTGTGTGACTGCAGGACGTCGAGACGGAGTCGTGACGAGACACAGTGGACCGGACTAGGCGCAGGTGGCGCTGAGGTCAGAACGGTCGGGATGTGTCGAAGACGACGTGGACTCGAGGTGGTTGCGAGGCGTGCGAGACAAGGAGCGCGGAAGCTTCCCGGAAGGTGCAGAGGGGCGAATCGGGAATTTCGCAAGATTGCACAAGCGGGAGCGGGCTCCGTTGGAAATAGCGGGCGTAACGGGGCGGAGACCCGTTAGCTGTGGGCTATAAATAGGTGGAGAGGGCTGCATGCCCACTTGAGCACTTGAATGGTTTTTAGGGTTTTCTTTAGTCAAAATAGGCTTTAGAGGTTGTTTTGGCTTTAGACTTTAGTTGGTGAGAGTGGGTGGAGAGGCAGAGAGCTGTCCCCTTCGATGTCTTCTATGTGGGAGAGCTCTGTTCTTGAGAGGAGGTAGAGTTCTTGATCATTCCAAGCATGTATGGGGAAGTAGAGAGGTTGTGAGTTGTTTCATTTTGTAATCGTGTCACCGTTCTTTCTCTCTCTCAATACAAGGATGATTTTGGTTGGATATTATCTTTCTCTGCTTCATTTGTGATGGACTTATGTTTTTGCCCCCTTCTCTGTTTTTGCTCCCGTGAGATGAGTTCTTGGTGATTTAGTTCTTTGGGTTGCTTATCTCTTGTTGGCTCAGTGATGAAAAAGTTTCTTGGCATGATGGCCAACCCATTTTCTAGAGCATTTGGAAGATTCTATTACTCCTGTGAATTTTAAATCTCTCGTCAATTTTGTTCTGTCCCTCTGCAGAGTGTGTTTTCGGCAAGCTTGCCTCTTCCTGTTTCCTCCATGCACTAAAGACGATTGGCCTTTTTGTCTTCTTGTGCTATTGTGTTAGATTGTATTCGGCAGCAAGCTTGCTTCTTCATGTTTCCTTCTTGCACTAAAGACGATTGACCTTTTTGTCTTTTTGTGCTATTGTGTTCTCGGATGTAGTTCTTGGCAGCACTTTGCGGATCAAACTCTGTGTAGTCTTTTGCTTTAGCTATTGATTTTTTTTGGGCAGCAAGTCTTCTGCCTGTTTAGTCTCTGTTGAGTTTTAGTGAGCATCTGTTGTCCTCTTCATAGCTCTGTAGCTATTGGAGAAAAGCGCTCATAAGTGGGTACTCGTGAGGGAAGATTTTAAAGAAGCGACATTCACCCCCCTCTGTCGCTATTTCGGTCCTACACATTCTAAAACCAGTTAGGGTTCTAGCAAGCTAGATTGTTTTTTTGGCAAATCTACCTCTAAAATTTATCAACTAAATATCCTGGTAGAAACTGAAAACCACATAGATTTCTTATTACTTAACTAACAAAGAACGCTCCACTGGGCTTAAGCTTTTAGTTTCTAGCTCATTAATTTTGTTTTTTTTTTTGTCTTTGGCTATTTTTGGGTTTTTTTCCTTTTCTTTTTTCCTTTATTCTTTGCATTATTTGTGATGATGTAACTTTTTTTTCTTTTAAATTTAATTATGCTGAAAAAACTCACAGCAACTATAGTACCAAAATAAGCTTTGAAACAGTACTGTATAGTGCCAAACAGTACAAAAAGCCCACAACCCACTGAGAACAAAATTTTTCTCAAACTAATCTTACAAGTTGATTCGGGGATAAATAAGAAGAAATTGCACCATTTGTTCCAAATTTTAACAAGCGCAAGCCTGGTATACTACTGCTACCTATGCAAAATGAAGTCACTGAAAAACTTCGATACTGTCACCTCCTCCGCCCCAACCTAATGCCTGCGCCTCTCGCCACCACCATTTGGCCGGTAAGTCATCCTTAGATGGTGCCCGCCCCATACAATGTGTACTGGAGAGGGGCATATCTTTTCTCACACTTCTCTCATCAAAAATATATTTTGGAGGGGCAATCTCCCATGCAATGCAATTTTTTAGTTGTCTATAATGACATATGTTCTTGTGTATATATTCGGTGAGAGGCAGTGGCAAAACTAGAAATAAAATAGAGGGTAGGCTGAATGAACTAAGATAAATTGATAAACATAGTCTTGTCCTCACAATTATAAATCTACTATTGCACAAAGTTCGTTTCTTCATTGTTGCAATTTATAAATCTATAAATAAATTGTAGGATTCATCACTAACAGTCTAACACTATATAATATCTAACAGTTAACAAATAATACTAAACATTAAATAATAATTCACTGAACACTAAACAGTAAAGAAATAATACTACTTGAGTTACAATTTATGTACTTCATAGGTTGACTCGTTGGCCAGTTAGCTCAGTCCCTTGCTCGGCTACTCCGGTCCTCCCTCACGCACTTTTCCCCTCAAACCTCACGGTCTCACCTCACTTCTCACTTCCTCA
This sequence comes from Dendrocalamus latiflorus, assembly GCA_017311315.1. Taxonomy (NCBI): domain Eukaryota; kingdom Viridiplantae; phylum Streptophyta; class Magnoliopsida; order Poales; family Poaceae; genus Dendrocalamus; species Dendrocalamus latiflorus. Next base: position 6,475,371 of record CM029616.1, on the reverse strand, counting down.
GCGCCAGATGGCTAGCTGCTCAGCGCCTTACCCTCACGGTCTCACTCCTCACCGTCAACTCGCCACTTCTCTCCTCCCCCAAATGCGGCTGGCCCCTGGTTGCTCACTCGCTCTCCCCCTCGCCGCAGCCGCCGGCAGATTTGCCCTGGCTGGCCTCCCGTCCCACATCCTGCTGGTGCCAAGACCCCCAGGCCGTCTCCCATCCTAAGATCCCCAAATGCCAGATTTGCCCCTGCCTGGCCGCCTCCCTCCATGGCTTCATCGGCTACTGAGACTCGCACGGCGCCCCCACCAGCCATCTTCCGCCGTCTGCCCTAGGAGGCAACTCTGCTCCCGCGTCCCACAGGCACCGCCCTAGTAGCTTTGCGCTCACCTGGCCACCTCCCTCCACCTCCACCGATTGCCAAGACTCATGTGGCACCCCCGCTGACCATCTTTCGCCGCCCGCCTTGCCTTCCTTGCTTTTAGGCTATGGCTGATGTTTTTAGGTGTGGCTGATACTTTTGTCTGTACTTTTCGAGATGGTAGCAAATAACAGAGACGCTGATGTGGATGGCACAAACAATTTTGGATTTGGAAAAACTATTTTAAGAATCTGCTATAATAAACTGCTTCCTTTCAACGTTGGGCTTTTTGACTTCCGAAAAAGTTAAAAGCCAAAATGATCCACAAGTGAGTATCTGTCTCTCCGTAATCTGTACCGTAAACAGCCAAAATTCAAAATTTTCAACCATAAACCACAGCCAAACAGGCCCATATATGTAACTGAGAAGTAGTTGTCTAGTTGATCCTGTAACGTGACACGGAAATCTTACCATCAGAAACAGAACCAAAAAGGATTTGCAACACTGAACAATTCGCAAAGCATTTTGTATGGCACCGAATGATCCACAAATATCTCGAACATGAAAAATAACCGGCAAAAAGAATGATATATTAAAATACCCCCACCAAAAAAGGTTTGAGTTGGAAATTACACTTGATCAAAATAATTTAGCAGAAAGAATAACAACAAATACAGCACAGCACTATCCCAGGCCAGATCTTCCTGGCATTGAGGTATGGCAGTAAATACAAAATTACAAATGGAATACAATCAGATGGCTCCACTTCCGATGGCGGCGCGGGTGCGTGTCAGCAGATGACCTCGGCATCTGATTTTCAGAATATGATCTGATAGTTTCTTTACAATACATAGACACACATCAGCTACATTCCTGTTGAACAGCATACAGCTTGCATCTAGAGAAGCCTGAGATGTGCAGTATCATTCAGCCTCTTTATTTGCCATCCTGTTCTTAGCGAATGTTCAAGAACTGTGACGGAGGAATCGTCTATACATATTCTCTGGGACATCATAGGAGTGCAGTCCAGTAGGCCGGCAATGAGACATCGAATGGGGGTTGCATGGCTGAAAATTGCAATGGAGGTCACCGAGCTCCCTAGACTTGCTTCGTGAAGGAGATGCCTCTGATTTATTTCTTTAGGGGAGAAGTCATCCTCGGTCTCGTTCTCCCCTGAGGTGACAAACTGGAGCCGGCTTTTCCCAGATTTCTTTCTTTGGAGGCTATGCCGATTGAGCCTGTAAAGCAAATCCCAAGGAGGGCCATCTTGGACGGAATTGGTAGAGCTCTGCCGAGAGAACCCCTTTGGCTCATTTTGTTGTGAAAGTGTGTCCCCCATTGCCACCTTTTCAGGTAACCTTATGACTGTCAGGTTTAGGAATTCTATCATCCTAAACTGCACCTGCCTGAGTGACTCTCCTGAAGGCGCTGAGAAATCAGGCTGGGTGCTGTCCATCAGGTTGACCATTTCTGGATTATAGATTTCTGATTTTGGGCAGCCTTCCCACTGACCCTGACTCATCTCAGTCAGAGCATCCGATATTTGGATCTGCTCCTCTGGGAAATCAAGTTCCTGCATATTAACATTGTATGTCACAAACTTTAGAGTTCAAGACAAATCAAACGCAAAGTTAAATGTACTACACTTTACAAGCTGAAGGTTATTGGCTATTAGAGCAAAAAGGAAGCTCTTTGATAGCTTATGAGGCATGTTAACACACACACACGGTATGAATAGCATGGAAGTCACGGCGTCCAGTCGGTGAAGCGCGGACGACAGGAGAGCTTGCCTCGCCTTGGTCTTCTAGGCGCGCGCCTGGCCAGGCTGGTCGTCCGCGGCATCGCCTAGTCGTCCATGGCGATTTGCACGGCGACGCCTTGTTGCGACGAAGCCGAGGGCCGAACAGGTATAATACGCAGGCGCAGCCGAGGGCCGAGGGGCGAAGCGGTATATCGAAGCGAGGCAAGCGACACAACACAACAGCGGCGAAAAAACCCTAACCCTACCAATCGCCGCCGCCACTCCCTCCGCCGGCGCCGTCGACCGACCTGCCTTCGTGGAGACCCCTCCGACTGTCCGACGAGGATCCCCCTCCTGCACTCTCTGCGAGTCGACGAATCGAAGGCTCGAAGCCCTTCCGCAGGCAAGGACCATATGCCCACATTTCTTTTCTACTTTTCTTCTCCAGTTATTCTTCAGTTCTTCTTCCTCCTTGTTCTGGTTCTCTTGCTCTGCTCTGCTTAGTGGTCACTGTCTACTCTGCTCTGCTCAGTTCTTCTTCTCGTCTTCCGGCAGATCTGCTCATTGGCGGACTGGCCAGAGAAAGCTGGAGAAGAGGGAGGCAGGGCAGGTGGGTTGGACTTGTACCCGAAAGGCCGAAACTCAGTGTGGCCAGGAGCCCATGATCTACCTCGGGAGAATTGTGAGTATACTCATATACTGACTTACTGAGTACGCAAAATTTGTGTCTATCTACTCTGTGAGTATACTGCTTAGTGGTCACTGTCTACTCTGCTGTGTGCCTGACTGCCTGTGTTGTCTGCTCACTATCTGCATTCTGCATCTGCTCACTGTCTGCATTCTGCATCTGCTCACTGTCTGCATTCTGCATCTGTTCACTGTCTGGCTGTCTGCTCGCCTAGAGCCTCGCCTAGCACGCCTAGCCGACGCCTAGGCGCCCGCTTGGACGCCTAGGTGTCCTGGCGCCCGGCAGTCACCGTGGTTGCCATGTCCGCCGTGACAACCATGATGAATAGTCACATCATATACGACGACCATCACAACCAGGGATAGAAATCTCGGAACCGGAGAAAAACCCGCCAGGTAACCGGCTGGTTACCAGAAAAACCGGATGAAATTCAGGTATCAAATTTTGAATTTGTGCTGTTTGAAAACCAGTAACCGTTCTGGTTACCAGAAGAAAAAGAAAAACCACTAAAAAATCGGGAAAACTGCTTAAAAAACCGGGAATCTTCTGCAGGTTCCCTAACCTACTCGGAGGACATCCTTGTGATGCAATATTAAGTCTTTTAGATCTCTTACATATGGCTTGCTTGCTCTGATAGGCCCAACAAGCTTTGCATGTAAGTTGGGAGTCAGCAAGCGTGCGTTTTAGACAGCAAATTGCCAAAAGAATCAGACAGGAAATTGTCAATAGGATTTCTGATAATTGATGCATATTTAGTTCATACAATAGGTAATCTATCACAAAAAAGGTCTAAACTAACCTAGGAAGTGCATTATGCGGTCATAAATTTAAATTTACATTTGAAAAATTTTGGCCGATTTTTTCCCTCCCGGTTCCCACTGGTTTTTTCTGTAACTGCCAGGTTTTTTTTTATCCCTGACCCCAACAATGTACAAAATATTTTCCAATAGATTTTACCGTGAGACGAGAAACTAAACTAGCATCCAACGCACCAAGGCAGAGTTAAGGCTTTACAGGGGGCACGGGCACACATTCCCATCATCATGCTTTGAACACATTTTAGGCAACACATCATAGTGTTTACCACCCATAAGCATGTCAAATTGCATTTAGGAGTACCATTTTCAAGTATACGGCACCATGTGGTCTACAATGGTCAATGGTGTCAAAGCAAAATCCCATGATAGCCCCCCAACATTTGCATGGACACGCCTATGTTGGTCAGGTCCCTGAGCTTTTTGAAAGCAACTATCAAGTGGCAAGCATAGCATCAGTTCCTTTGGTTCCTATCCTACCTTGGTCTTTCCCTAACTATAAGCATCAGCGCATCTGCAGAATATCCTTTCAAAAGTTTGTGAATTAATTCTGATTTCAAAGAAATGATTAACTCTACGTCTCTACATGTACACATTTCAAAGTCTCTATGTATAATTAGTATGATGGCTCTTATGTAAACTCAGGGTGTGGGCTCCAGTTTTCCAGAACAGCTAGCCCATGTGGTCGTAACTAAAAAAGGAAACACTTTCAAAAGGAACAAGGTAGCGTTTGATCATAAATCAGAAGCACTCCTTGTTACGGCCAATCAATTCCATTATACACACATAACGCATGATATTCTTTCCAATGCCAATTGCCAAAGGACCATTCTTTACAATGAATTGTTCCAATGTAAGAAAGACAACTATCTCCCACAAAGACACAAGTACTCACACAGTGAATGAGCTCGATGGGGTCATGTGTACAATTAAGAAGGATCACATAAGCAGCTAGATGCTCTGGGAGAGCAACACCATGTGCAAAAGCACAACTGCTCACATCACCTCCTCAGCTAGGTCCAGTTGTAGCTCCACCAGACTCTCCTCCTAACTCACCACTACCATTTTTACCAAAATCAATTGAACATCCCTTAGAGGGTTTTTTTAGAAGTTTTTTTTATGCATGCAGAGCATATACAAGTGATTATTTGTTGTCATTTTCCTTAACAGAATGATTTCTTTGCATGTTGCTCTCCTGTTGGTCAACCATATGTAGAGTACATCGATTTTGGGAGAATAGACTGCATGCCTGGTAAAGATCACATGGAAGTCCTGCCGTCCCAACTGCTAGCTGATTGTGCTGAAGAATTAGACATGGTCCAAAACAAAGCAAGAAAGCAAGCTATGCTTACTGCTCTGCGGGCTTGGGCAGATAAGTCCAGCTGGTGTACGTCTAGTTTGATGAGAAAATCCTTTGTTTCCTTTTTTGTAATTGTAGGTTAGGCGGGACAGTTGCACTGTGAGCTGAGAGAACTACGCGGCATCCTCAGGATGTGCTCCTCTCTTTGTTGTTAGCTTCATGCACTACCCCCCTCTGAACTTGTATGTGCCTTTCTTATGTTGAATATATTGGTAGGGGACTCCCCTTCTGTTTTCTTCAAAAAAAAAAAGAGAGGCTCACATAACATCTACAGGTGTGACTAATAGTTTCTATTTTCATTCTATGATAAGCTCCTTCTGCATTTCTGACATCATCCCTATTTTTTTGGGGTGTAATTTAGCTATCATTAAGACACATACAGGAAACAATAAAAGCTGCCCACCATCTGTCCAGTCCATATTACACAGTGTAGAGCTGTAGGGTACAATGCTACAAATTTGGAAGAAAAGATGATCGTCATCTCTCATTTATGCTAATGGCATGTGAAACACTTAAATTGTTCCCTCTCATTTGCAAGGTACATCTATATTGTTGTAGAGTTGCAACTTTTGGCACTCCATTCAGAGGAATATTAAGAAGCAGCTTACAGTCAAGTGGCTTCCTCAGTTCCTTCAAATGTTATTTTTACGTCTGCTTTACCTATGGTATATGTCAAAATGTCAGGTCCTGTACTATTCATATGTGCTAAATTACTTCACTCCCAAGCTTATCCAACTGACAGGAGAAAGAGATCCTCAGTGGACTATTCCTTGAGCTAATTTCAGCAGTACAGGCTGCAACTCATCCATTGGATGTCAACAAATTACAGACAAAACCCCAATATCAGATATATTCGCATCTTCCATACATAATGACAAGGACATTCAATGTCAGAAACTATGTAAGGCTGACTCATAAACACCTGTCCAACCTTACCACAGCTCAACGGAAGACCCACAACATTAACAAGAGTTCTGATCTTCCTATGGAAATATACTACATGCAATTAAATCAGAAAACAAAAATGATAATATCGTGAACAATAAAGGAAAATGATATGAAATAAATCAAAAGTATAAAATCTCCAAAATAGCTTGACTACCCTAGAAATCACAAAAGCAACTATATTGACTATTTCCAAGTTCCAACCACACAAGACAAAAGGTTCGCGTGGAATTGTCAGTGCCTAAGACAACAGTTATAACTTTAAAGGACACCTCTTACACAGAGTTATAAAGGGTTACTCCATTCAGCAGCAGTTTTCCTATGTCCCACGCACTCCTGAACTGCACCCACAGGGGATGGGCTATCCATGCTGAGGCCAAATGGCACAAAACAAGCAATGGACAAATTTGTGCCTATCGTATCACCAACATCCAACACTAAAACTACAGCATGAAACAAATACAACGCATCGCCACCACTCACAAGATGCCAAGGATCACGCTTTTACCACTAATTTCAACATCATTATATGGTACCGACCCCAAATTGCAATAAATGAACTCAAGACACAACAATGTCAAAGAGACAAAGATTACCCCTTTCAACTAAACTCCCCTACAAAAGCGTGCAGTCTGTCCTAAAAATTGGTCTTTTACTACAACAGTGAGGAATATCCCATGACAAGATCGCCCAAACGCATCAACAAGCAGAACACAGAATCGGAAATGCTTACGGTTGCTTTCCTATAGTAGGTTATATGACATAAATTTTTTCAATCCCATAGTGCTCTCTCACCGCACAATTCAGGTGCATTCCAAACCAAGAACAGGACAGTAAACAAGCTCAATGCAGGAATGTACTAGGAAATCCAATAAGTGCTCACCCGGCAGATGAGTGCGGCGGTGGCGCGGGCGCGGTCGAGCGGGGAGGCGTACGCGGCAGCGATCCGCGAGCCGCGGGAGCGCAGGAACACAGCCAGCGCGCGCGCCTGCCGCTCCCCGCGCGCCGTGAGGGCCGCCGCCGGCCACCGCCCGCCGACCAGGTCCGGCCGCATCGCGGCGGCGCACTCCCCGTGGCTGACGACCAGAACCTCCACTGGCGCCTCGCCCCTGCCCTGCTGCGGCTGCTGCGGGTGGTGCTGGTGCGGCGATGGCGGGGGGAGGAGCACGTGGCAGGGGTCCCATACCTTGATGGTGGGGCCGAGGAGGCGCGGGGTGCCTGCGGCGGAGGGCTGCGGCGAGAGAGGAGAGTCTGCGGCGCGGCAGGGGAGCACCTCGGGCTCCTGCTCCAGCACCTTGGACGCGGACGCCGGGGGAGCCGGCGCCGGCGCCGGCTGGGGCGGGGCCGCGGGCGCCGCAGCGGAGGCGCCGGAGGGCTCGTCGTCGTCCTCGTCGTCGAGGTCGGCGGCGCTGGAGACGGAGGAGTGAGCGGAGCCCATGGCGGCTAGATCTGACTTGGAGCAGGGGTGGGGTGGATGCGCTCTTGGGGAGTGAAAGAGGAGGAATTGGTTTTCCTTCCTCCTATACTTTGCAGAAGCTATTTTTCTACGATAAATAATTTTTTAATTATACCTAATTTTTAAATATAGTATTTTTTAAGATAAAATCTACTAATTGGCTATAATACACACTATAATAACTTTATTTATATCAACTAAAATCATACGTAAGTGCCTCTTTCTTTATAGGGAGCATATCTAGTGCTAATAGTCTATTCAGTGATAACATGCAAACGCCAACCAGGGTTGTTGGATCTACAATCTACGGCTCAGATTCGTGAAGGTGGAAGCCCCCAATCACTTATGCATTTTCCCCCAAAACCCCCTGGCAACTTCTCCCGTTTACATCTGCGTCCCCGCCTCCAATCCCCTCTCGTCTCCCTTCCCGTCCCCGACGCCTACCCGCCGCCTCACTCCTTCTCCCCTGCTCGCCTTCCGCTGCCGCCGGCGAGTGGCACTGCGTATCCTCCTCTCCCGTAGAGAAGCCTCCTCGTCCTCTTCGCCGCTGGCGGAGGAGGCGCGACGGAACAAGGGGCTCGCGTCGGCGGCGCTGCGCGGGCTCGGGTGCATGTCGGTCGCCGCGTCGCAGGCTCACGCGCCGGCTGCCGCGGTGGAGGCCGTGCGTCCATCGGCGGACTGGCAAGGGAGGCAGCGGCGGAAGGGAAAGGAGGTGGGGAAGGCAAGGGGCGGAGGCGGCGGCCTTTCGGCGGGTGGAGGGGTTGCCGGTGACGTGTGGTGCACGTGCACTCCGCGGATACCGTTCGCCGCCGAGACGTCTTCGGTGGATTGCGTGGTGGCGCGGAACCAAACGGCGGGTACGGGCCGCCGTGGGGAGGCAGAGAGGTATTTGGTTGTCTTATTTCTCCTTGCTTCTCCTGGATTTGGTTATGAAGGTGACCAGTTTGCATCTGCACATACTGAAATTTATATCGTTTTGTAGGATGTCATCATGTGTTAGTGTGGTAAAATCTAGTCATGTTTGATGTTCATTTGTTCCCAAATCTTTGTTGCTTGCTGTAAACCCGACATTTTGCAGTTGTTTTCTTCTGAAATCCATGTGAATTCCTATAATGGCGAACAAAAATCTGCAGGCCGCACCAACTCGGACTGCACCTCCAGATGGCTAATGGCTCACTTCAAGAATGATAGAGGTGCCATGCTTTGCCAGGGCAAAAAAACAGAAGCCCACAACGCATCATCTTTCCATGGTGTGCGCCCTCGGATTAGGTAAAAGAGAGAAGTTGCCAAGGGGTTTTGGGGGAAAATGCATAAGTGATTGGGGGCTTCCACCTTCACGAATCTGAGCCGTAGATTGTAGATCCAACATCCCTGGTTGGCGTTTGTATGTTATCACTGAATAGACTATTAGCACTAGATATGCTCCCTTCTTTATAAGCTATTACTATTCATAAGCCAAAGACATAAACCAAAGCTAGTATGAATGGGCCATTGGTCTGTTTTCTTGACAGGAGAGCTATGTGCGCTGTTCATGCTCGAACGCTGCTTCGAACCTTTAGTTGCTTGGGGGATTTTTTTTTAAAAAATGCCACTGCACAAAATATAATTCTTTATTTCCATTGGATCACACAGAGGCAAGGGCAACGTCAGAGGCGACGATGGATGCGATGCCACTACTAGTTTGCATGGTGACTCGGACGACCAAGGATCATCGGAGGCTAGGACATAGGGGCAAGTAGACATTAGGGACAAGAGGCACTAGGGCTGCATGGCGATGGTGGCGACCAAGAGCACAATCGTGGCCACGACCACGAGGTGGAGATGCGACATAGGGGTGTTCTTTAGGCTGTTGTTAATGGCTTTTGTCTATGTCTTTCGATACGGTAGCGGATGGCAGAGACGCTGACGTAGATGATGCATACGTTTTGATCTTGAAAAAACCGTTTGGAGAATCTAGTTCAAAAGGCCGCCATGTTTCGACGTTTGACTTTTTGACTTCCTAATAAGCTAAAAGCCAAAAATGAACAGGCCCAGAATTGTAAAAAGATCAAGGTGAAAATCATTTTATAGCAAAAAGATGATTTCACAATTTAAGTGTGGAATATATTTTTTCCACACAAATACGCCTTTAGATTGATGCAAACTTTCAAAATTCAAACCACCATACCATCGTTTAAGTATAAAATATCTGTTGCACGAATCTTAACGCATTTTAAGGGTTAATATATTGCATATACCCACCTATATTTGTGATTGCATTTTTCTTTGAAGTGTTAGAGAAACAAATTATATTGTGTATAGCGGCGATTCGTATGGCATCCCCGTTTAGAGCGACAAAAACCTAAAACTCCTTCGGTTTTATCCCATCTTAGAGCCTCTTTGATTCAATGGTATTTAAAAGGAAAAAAATAGAGGAATTCAATTCAAAGGAAAAATTCTTGTGATGGGTGTTTAGTTTGTAGGATTGCTTTAAAGGAATTTCGTAGAATAGAAAAAAGCTTGCAAGTTTTGGAGGAATTCTAGCATGAGGTCTAACATCAAGTTATTAATTCCTTTGAGTTCCAATGCATCTTCTGTTTTCCTCTCTTCATTCTCTCTCTAATTAGTAAACATTTTCTCCAAATTCCTGCATTTTTTCTATGGTGTAATTATACAAACTTAGTTGTGAAATCCTTCTTGTGGTTTTCAATTCTATAGGATTCAAAGTCGATGTCATTGCAATCCTACGTATTTTCTATCCCTATGTTTTTAGGATTATGCGAATCAAAGTGGCCCTGTATGAGATCATGTGTCCAATGGAATGGATATAAAGGATATTCGTGCCAATCTTAGGTTGATGACATGGATGGGCTTAGCTTCTTAAAAGTTGTATTCTCTGTTCATTCGGAAGCCCACAAGCTACTGCTCCAATAGCCTTGTAATCATCGACCTCCTTTATGTTAATGCACGTTTACATGCACAAAACATGAATATCTGCGTGTAGCAATGGCGTTCAACCTACTGCTGGTCAACCCTTACCTCGACAAGAGCATCAACTTTGCAGTGGCCAGCATGACGGCTCTCGACTAGCCATACCTGCTATAGAGTGGCATCATGATGCCACTGATGAATATGCCCTTTAGCTCCCAACTCAACTGAAGGAATGAAAACAAGCAAAGGCACACCATAAGCAGGAGTTTTGCTCTGCTAACCGCTACTTTGTCCCTATCAGAGTTAAAACACAAACGATTTTGCTAATGCATAGGAAATTGAGAATTTCTTAAGTTTTAGTCAATTTTCTCACCTTTGGATCGTCTGTGGAGATTCATTCTTAGATGGCTTTTGACCTCTGAGCCCGTTGACAACGACAACGATGTCTTCACCAGAGGTGGCACGTTAGGGTTAGGGTTTTGTTTACCGGGGCCCGAGCTTAGAGGGAGGAGAGGGCGGTGGAAGCACATTGGTGGACGGCGACAGTGGTGGTGCGGCTGCAGGATGGAGGAGGGCAATGGGTAACGTTAGTGGGGCCTTGCTAGTGGTGGTGGCGACGTCGGTGAGGCGATGAGAGGCGGTGCATTGGGAGGGATGGGGCGATAGCGGCTGGGGTGGGTAGGAGTAGAGGAGGGTTAGGGTTAGGAAGGGTGGGTTTATATATGGAGTGAGGGAGTGGTGTGGGTTGTTGGATCTAAATCCAATGTAACAAGCATTAAATAATCCTTAATACGAGTATTAAATAATTCTTAATAAATAAAGTAGAGTTGCATATGCAGTGAGCAAGTAAGGTAGATTATTATTGAAGGACTATGTGAGAGAGTCCAAGATTATGTTGTGATGAATCATTGTAACTTGGGAAGGTCAAAATTTTGAAATTATAATTTGTCAAAAATTTCTGGAAGTCATCAGGCTTGGTAGTCAAATCGACTTTAAGGGGGTGGTCTGAACGGTTCTACCTGGCGGTCAGACTGGTGCATGTTTCCAGTCTAACCAAATGCAGTCGACAGTCTGACCACTACAGGGGTGTGGTCAGACTAACTGAACAGGGTGGCCTCAGTCAATTTTTTATTCTTGTGGTTTTTAGTCACGTGAAGAGTTTGAGTGACCTAGGCCAGTGGATCCTTAATATCAAAATCAAATTCCTATCAAATATCTCTAATTTCAAATTCAAATTTGAAATTCAATTCCAATTCCATATCCAAAATCAAAACTTTAAACTTCAAATTCCAATTGAAATTCCAAAAAATCTCAAAATTCAAATTCTAGGAATCAATTTCCAAATCCAAAATCCTGATAATCATAAAATCTAAATTCAAATCTCAGCCCAAAGTCCAATTTTCTATTTAATTACAAATCTCAAAATAATATATCAGTTATAATTTCAAATAAATTTCTTGCTTTTGGGCCAAGTTATTCTTTCCTTTTCCCTGTGCCTAGCCCAAGTTAACCCAGCCTGACCCATCTCTCCTTCGTCTCTCTCTATTTCCCTTGCTCTGCTCTATTGCTTTGTTGTTTACTTTACTCTTCCCCTGCACTGCTACATTGCTGAGCTCCAACTGAGACGCCCACGCTCCTGTGCTAGCCACGATCATTTCCAATAAAAATACAGTCCATAAGTATGGAAAACATATGTCATCACTACCAAAATTAAATCCCTTTCCATTTTCCCCCTGAATCATGCCTTCTATTTTTTTAGTTTCCAAATAATACAAACCGAAATCGATATCAATTTCAATGCCTGCTATGCTCCTTCCTCTGGTCCAAGCACATTATCTTTTGGGTTGAACCCAATTTTTCCTGGCCTAGGCCCATCTACTTCCCCTTTTTATTTTTCTATTCCTTTCCTGCTTGCTTTCCTATTCGGCCTCTTGCTCCTGAGCTCCCATAATGCCTCCACCCGAGTGCCGCCTACGCCCAGGTCACTCCAAGCCGAGCCACCCCGCCTCATGCCTGCATGGGAAATGTTCATCATCAATTCGACATCATCGCACCCTTACTTCTTTAACCTAGCCATTTCCTTTCCATTCAATGTGCATTAAATTGCATTCCAAAAACTATTGTTGTTAATCTTGCCATGACTGCACTCTCTCCTTCCCCTCTCTGGCTCTATAAATTGGAGCATCATGACCATCTTGCTCTCCACTTGAACCCCCTCAATTCCCATAACCTCTCGTACACTATCGCAGTCATGAACGTCATCTTCCCGAGCATCAATCGTCACCTTCGTCATCACCATCTCTCTCTCCGGTGAGTTTTTTTCATGTTTTTTCGCATCACATCATGTTCTAGCATCCAAGCAACTCATCCTCTAAGTTAATTTGATTTTTGTATAGCCAATCACCTAGGAATCAAACTTTTCCCAAAGTAAGCAGAATTCGCTTATCATCATCGATTCTTCATCTCAAGTGAGCCATTTTTCAATTCCTCGCGACCACACCATCTCCACCACCTCCTCTATATGTGCCATGTGTTAATTAAGCAAATGCGTCACCGTGGAGAGCCGCCATTGATGCCACCTCCATTTCCCCCGCCTGTCATCATCACCCTACCTCTCTGGCTGAATCAACCATACGGGAGTGCTCCATGAACTCTCACCGTGCCCATGCTCACGCTACTCTCCTAGTGTTTGCCACCGTCGCTATGTGCTTGCGCTTGGTCGTTACCCCAAGCACCGTTACCACTGTCACCATGCCCCATTTGTCGCACTGTTACCTTCCACCGCTTCCTTGGGACCCCGCCGACCCATTTTGCCAGTCACCCCACCTCCTGCATCGCCCCTTGCCAGTGACGCTGCCCACCAGAGTTGCTGCCCCCTACTCTGGTTGCCTACTCTTTTCCTCCGTTTCCCTCTCTAACTCCCTCTCTATCTCACTTACAGTTGGGCCCCACATGTTAGCTTCATTTTTTATTTTTCAGTTGGAAGGAACATTCTCTCCTTTCTCTTTTTCAGCATTTTCTCTTCCAAGAAACCTTCCGATGATCGAATCTCCACCGTTCGAACTCCGAATTGAGCGATTAAATTTCTAAATTCATAATCTAAATTCTGGCAAACATTTGAATTTATTTGTTTATTTATTGTATTTTTGTTTTGCGCGTAGAGTGAGACGCTGTCGAAGAGTACCCTGACAAACAAGAAGAAGTACCAGTTCACATTAATGAAGGCAAGTCTTCCTTGAACATGTTGATCCTAATGTTTATAAAATTTATTTTTATATCTATCAAAACTATTATACATTGCTATTTTATTCAATGTTAATTTAATTATTAAGAGTTAGTTAGATCCTACTTGAAATGACTCTCATTGATATTTGAAATCCATGTTCTTTTGTCACCCTAGCATAAATCACCATTGATAGTGATGTTATTGTGGTTAGTTTAGAACAAAAGAATTGCTTAGATATGCTATTTCGGTCGATATCATCCTATGGGTGGGAATAATGTTATCAAACCTTTATATAATTCCTTTTTATCAAATGTTTGGCAATAGGAAGTGCCATTGGTTTATAAATTAAAATGGTGAAAATTGTTTTAGACTTGAGCGGAGGGTAAGATTGGATTGGTGCAAGTAAACACGAGATCTTAAATTATGAAAGTACTACCCTATTCAAAGGACTGATGCTTATAATTGTACAAACTGAGCATTACTGTATAGCCAGAAGTCTAAATTGGTATGACATGGCTATTAATTTGTAGCGACATAGCTTAATTATGCGAGATGGCTAAATGTGGGTGTTAGATAGTGACATTACCACACAACGTTAGAGATGGCTTCAGACTGGGTGGATAGAACCCTTCAACGGTGAAAATCTTAGCGGGTAGAGTCAAGTTGGGTTGACGCTTTGTAAAGGCCTTATTATGTGTGTGAACAGTACAAGTTGGTCATATATTGTAGATAAAGTTGTACAATATCTACAGAGTGTACAACTATTCAAACAGCCATACCCATAATCAAGGGTGGGCAAGGTGCATTTTTACATGGTATATTTATGGTTTTGTTTTTAAATAAGCTTTTAGAAATTTGGGAGTGGTTAGGTCTCTTGGATATTCATTCTGGCAAGTAGAGCCAGTCAGGTAAATAGAACCTGATTCGTTGAACTTCGGCAAATAGAGCCTTAATACCAGTGTTGGTCAAATGAGTGCAATTAGTTTGCCAAATGAGTGCTTTGTAAAATGTAACAGTTCATAAAATGTTGCTTTGTGCAAAAGAACCATAATAAGCCCATTTTATTAAGCCTTGTATCTAAATAACTTTATTTTCCTAAGATTTGTAGAGTACTTTATGTACTCATCTTACAATCTATAAAACCATATCAGAGAATTATGAAGATGAAGGAGTCTACCACTATTATGCTTGTGGCTTCAATGAAGGATGTCCGGAGTACTAGGTTGTGCTTCCCCAGTTTATTACCTGTGGCGTATTAATAGGTCATCTTTATAGTTTTATTTTACTTTTGCTATGTTTTATAAGTTTGAGAGGTTTTGTAAACTTAATTGTAATAAGTGGCCATAAGGCCTGTACTTTTTATTATTGTAATAAAATGTTATTTGGTTATGCAATCATCACTGTTCAACTTTGTACACTAGCTTTGATATAAGACTAGTGTAGTAATTCACAGATGGTTTAGTTCCAGGAAATCCAATCCTGACAAGATGAAGCCTGCTGAGTGTGGCCTAGCTATCAGTGATGGAGGGGAAATAAGAGAGAGGAGGTGCATTGGAATAATGCGCCTTTGTGTGGGGAAAACGAGGAGGAGGTGGTCGGCTGGGTTTGGCCTGTGGGCCAGAGTTGGGCCAGAACATGAATGAGTTGGCCAATAGTAACAATTTTGGATTGCTAACGGAAACTTTTGAAATTGTTTTTCTAATTGATTTAATTGCATAAATTAAGTTTAAAATTTTAAAATTTAGAAAACCAACTTCAAAAATTATGAATTTTTTTGGAGAGGCAATTTAGAATATTAGAACAGAAATAAATTATTTTTAGGCTCCGGTCAAGTTTTTAATTAATTTTAGAAATTCATTTTTAGCTATTGAAAATTAAGAAAATATTTTTAGATAATTGCTGGAATTTTTTAAAAAGTCCAAAAATGCATAAATGATGCTTTTGAAAATAATTATACTATTTTTGAGAATTTTGGGATGTTACAACAGCGCAGAGGATGACACACGAAGGCAGTTCAGCGTGGCCTCACAGAGCTCGGATGGTAGCGGCTTAGCTTCGCACCGTCGCCAAAAATCTTGAGGTTTCCAACACTCGCTCGAGGTTTTCAGCGAGACCTTGAGGTTTCCGACGGAGGCAAGGGGTTCCGATGAGGTCTCTAGTGGCATTGCTTATGTAAGAATAACTATCACTATTGTTGATGTTCACTGTTGTGGCTACTGATCAAACAATATATAAGGAGAGTAGTGAACTGGAGTGGAGATGATGAGAGTAGTGAAGTAGAGTGGAGATGATGACAATGCTTGCCCTTTCCTTATGTTCAGGGCATGTATATATATTTCTATGAAACGTATTTTACAATCCTACCCTTACACTCGTGTGTCCTCCATAGGATATCTATGTCATTACATACATCCCATTTTGGGTTTTACAACTCTTTAGCAAGCCGACTGAGCTTAGATGGGGGCCACCCCTACCACATTTACAATATCGTTGCTTCTTTTTTCCCTCTCACAGGAAATTAATGTCACTTGTTAACATCCTTCATTACGGAATAATTTTAGTCCAGTACAATTTGAAATATAAAGTACAGTTGGGATTAAATTTATATTGAAATATGCTCTAGGATTATCTATCCAGATCCCACATTTGCGCAGTCCACACCATCATGGGACTCACACGACAATGCAACGATAACAGAAGAGGTTTGTCCTCAATTTTATTGATGTCGCCTTGTATATTATGACGTTGTGCTGACTGCGGAGGCTTTTCTGAAGAATGTTTCGTGAAATAATATAAAATGTCCATCAATAATGGTACAGTTAATTTGGATGAAAGTCTTATTACAGTTACTTTTATTTTTCAGCTTGAGATGCTAAAAGATGAGAATGTAAATCTTTTGGAGAAGGTGTGTTATAATTCTTGTATGTATTGTGATCAATTTCATGAAAAAAGTAAAGGGGGCAGTGATAATACTCTGTTTTTCAAATTCAGCTTTGGACTAGCAGAAGAGAAATTTAGACAATCTGAAGCCCGGACAAGGGAGCTTGAGAAACAGGTAACTTTTTTTTTTGTAATTCGTGCATATACTGTGGACCGTGGTATTATCAAGATGATATATTTCTTTACATATCTAGTTATAAGCTACGTTGCATGGGTACATATGAAAATCGGAGTTTCGGTATTGGATACCATATCAGATACAGTCCCAATATGGCCGGATATGTATCCTATCCGTAGCAGTGAATTTTGTGTTTTTCAAAAAAAAATTTTGATATTTGGAAGATAGTTCCTGATACCTCTCAACCCTAATCCGTAAAAACCCCACACGCCTTGTGTTGCCGCCCCCACGCTCCCAAAATATCCTCCCACCTAGCCGCTCCCTACACCTAGCCGCTGCTCCCCTTATCTCCCTCAATTCCTAGTCACCTCCATGTCCAGCAGCGAGAGAGGAGCCGGTGACGAGCATTGGCCATGAGGGAGGAGGTGGCGTGGCTCCATCGGCGTCACCCCCTTTTTCCGTGCCACAGCGATTCGATGGTGATGGAAGCGGGCTCGAGCGAGGGTGACGCTGATTCAATGGCGAGGGAGGTGAGATCAATCGAGACGAGGTGGATTAGCTATGGGAGAGGCAAGATCGAATGGCACTGAGGCGGAGGTGGTAGTGTCATCTCCTTCGCTAGAGATCTGCCTACTGCGCGTTGTCGCCCTCCACCCTACCACGCATGCCCCCATCGCAATTGCTCTTTTGTCATGGCCCACCGCTGCTCCAAGCCCTAGCAATTGCCTTCTGCCACCATGCGCTGCCAGGGATTAAGGAGGCCGTCGCAGCCGCATTCCTCGCCCTATTCCACTTTTACTTTTCTATTTTGTTGCGTATTGGTTGTGGACTTTGGAGTTTAGAGCAAGATTCTAAAAATAAGTAATAGTACTCAACCAATCACCCAATCTAGTAGTGATTATATGGTATAACCAGCTCGATTATGTAGATAACCAGCTAATAGGTAGGAGCACCTATTATTTGTATATAGCCGAGTATATGGTATAGTAGACCCATTTTTAGAACACTGGTTTGGAGAAAGGGAGCAATGGAATATTGGAGTACTTAGACTACACTTATATAATGTAAGACACATTGTATTTGCTACGGTGTTATTTATATAAATTTTGAGATATCTAATGTTTGTTTAAAAACTCATTTCTTGGTAGTGGCAGCCTGCAGCATGGAGTATACACTATATTGGATTTGGCTTCAACCTTTATCAATATTAAGGTATTCCCATGTCTCATAGGCCATGAACAATTTGTATATTTTTGGAATTTTATTATATATATGTGTATGTGTGTATATGTATGTGTATATATATGTATATGTATATATGTATATATATGTGTATATATATATATATATATATGTATGTATGTATATATGTGTATATATGTGTGTGTGCGCGCGTGTATCATCGTAGCGGTGTTTCTAGGGAAATGGCGTATCGTATATCCGTATCGACATACATACCTGGGTAACATAGGTTACAAGGCTAAATGAGAAGTAATATGACAAATGCAATTGGATAACGTAGTTATGAGAACATTATATCCATCTCATATTTTTGTTTTCTTCAATATGTTCAGGTTGCTAATCTTGGTGATGGGTTATCTATGGAAGTTAAGCTTATGAAAAGGTAATCTTAAGTTAATGATTTCCGATTTGAATGCAGGAGGGAGGAGATGCTTGTAAGAAAGAAGGTAAAGTTTTAACTTTGTGTACTTGCATATTATCATGTGATTTTCTAGAAAATTGTCAAAATTGTTAAATGACATGGGTATCCGTACTGCAAATGTGACGTGATATGCTAGAATTGGTTTCATTCGTTGACAGACAAGGTAATACCGTATTGGATCAATGATTTTTGTTAGAGAAATGCATTGGCATATGTACGTGTAAATGTATCTGCATGCACTCCGGTTGGGACATCAGAAAAATGCACTCTTTTTTGTTCGAGCAGTGACGGATCCACATCAAAATTTAGAAAGAGCTAATGAGACTTACTCACTAATTTGCCGAATGCCAAGTTATTAGCCTACGGTAGTCTACCGCATTCCATCTAGACAAATATTTCTTACAAGCTGAGGATTTACTTGAAAAGAAATTTTCATACAAAATGACTCCATTGATGTGTTGCATAGGCTGAGAGCCTGAGACAATAGCGAATTGTCCAGATCTTGGCCTTACAGCTGAATTTTGCTTCATCCAAGGAAATCGAGATGCTGCCCAGCTTTCTCAGATGCTTTCCCAATGTGGAGACGCTGCACGTCAAGGTGACATAACATTTTGCCCCGCACGCTCATCACATTCAGCCATTTGGCATTTGCATCATCACTAGCACGCATCCGGTTGCTCTGCTGCATGATCCATCTGTAATTTTAGCTTTGTACACGGATTCTGCAGTCTGCTAAATCTGATGCAAGCTCCATTTCAAGTTTTGGCGGGCAGTCACACATCAAGAAAGTGGTTTTCCACGAGTTCCGAGTGGAGCGAAGCAAGTTTGTATTCCTTGTGTTCATCATAGAGGGAGCACAGGCGCTGCGGAAGTTGGAGATTATGGTGCCGCTCGGTTAGGTTGAAATAAGCTGGTTTATAGCTGAAATTGCACTATAACTGGTTGAAATTATACTGTAACTGATAATAGCTTATTTAGCGTAGTTAAATTTTAAAAATAGAAAAAACAGATTAGCCTATCATAGACAACGAATACGGAAAAAAGAACCGGTAAAAAAGCTCAAAAGAGCTAAAAAGCTAGAAAAAGAATAAAATTTAGGAATAGTAAAAAATAAGCTAGAAGTTTAAATCGGAATGAAACTCAAAGAAGCTGAATCCAAAACAAAATCCTTACGCACAATGACACACAGGACGATCTTAAGCAAAGAAGAAATGGTTAATTTCCTTTTCTTCCAAAGACGCAATCAAACAGAGAGATCCATTTGTTTGTGGAAATGCTTTTTTTAGGGAACGTGCAGAAAAATTGCACGCCATTGTACTAAGGAGGCAAATAGTTTAGCACGTAAGTGCGAAAAGTTTACAAGGTAGAAGCAAGCGATTGAAAGGAAGAACTCTCGGCGCCAGCAAGATAATTCATTGAGGAGCATGGTGAGGATGCCTGTAATGTTCATTTCTGAGTTGTTGAAGATGTGGTCGATCGTTTCGTTCCTGCCAAATGGTCCAGCAGAATAGAATGACTAGCGAATCAAAACCCCTTCTGTGTCCCTTTAGTATACCCTTGCGCCATGCTGTCCAGCAGTTTATCAATCTTGCATGCGAGGCACGCACAGCCTGGTATGTAGTGAAGAGACTCAAGAGTTTAGCCCACGCTTGTTTGACCTATTGGTAGTGCACAAGGAGATAGTCGATGTTTTCCTATTGTTGTTTGCAGAAGATGCATGTTGGTTGCACCGGCAATCCTCGACGTGCAAGACGGGCGGTCGTCCAACAACGATCGTTGGATGCAAGCCACATGAAGAATTTGCATTTCAACGACGCTGTACTCTTCCAAATCTGTTTGTAGCCTGGAAAAATGGTTCCCCCAATAAAAAACACGTTGTATGCTGACTTAGTTGAGCATTCCTCTAAAGAGAAGAGTTAAATTTCCAAACCATCTTGTCTGCAGTTTGTTGTTGTAAGATGATAGATTGCACTTTGATCCATAGTTGAAAGAAATCGGCAAGAGCCTGAACATTAAGTGCACCACGAATGTCGGCGACCCAAGAGTTTAGGCTGACGGCCTGAGCCACTGTGGTGGACTTCCTGACTCTCAGTTGGATGAGTTTCCAGAGAGAAGGCCAACAAAATTCAATGAAATTTCCATCTTTCCATATGCTATCCAGAAGAGTGTATTCTGTCCATCTCCCACCCTCGTTTCCGTTGCCGGAAACATTGCTTGGATGGCTGGTTTGTGGGATGATGGCATATTAGCACATGTGTGAGAGGGGTCTATTTTCTGCCACCAGAGCCATCGCAATCTCAATGCATACCCCATGATTTTGTGGATATTCTGATTTCCAATGCATGATGTTTGTACAGAAAGAAGTTGTTATAAAGAGGTGTTGGCTTGCTCGTTGTTGGGGCTTGGCTGTTCAATATGGTAATTCATTTCTAGGGTTTTAGGGCATTACAATTTTTTGCTGAATAAAGATTAACATGTAATATCTGGGCCGGTTTTGGCCTAGCCTGCCCAAGCCACCCCCATAAGAATCAGCCAGGAGGAAGAGGCTAAATCAATTTACTAGTTGTCATACAAGTTTCATTTGTACTTTATACGTAACATAAACTTAGAATTAATCACTATGGCAACATACATGATTAGGCCTTACTAGATTCAGATTGTGATTGTACCAAAGTGGAGAAAAACAATATACCTTGATTCCCTATTTAGAAACAACCACTACTCTACCCGTGTACAACAAGTAATTGACATGTAAACTTATTTTCTCAATACATAACTGTATTATAGTATTCCCTTTGTTTGCAATGGCTAAAGCTAACTTTTTAGAACCACGTAGGTCGTTCAGCGCTTACGTTGCCCAGAGAGGGAGACATAACAAATCCAACACCACACTATGACGCAGAACGTAATTTCCAGTACCCGCTACTACACAACAATCATATATCACACTTTGTAATAATTCCTCTAGAACTAATAATATCTATGTATGTAATTCTATTTTTGTAGTGCTACTAGCAGCTACAGGGCAACGTATGTGGATTGTACGTTTGCAGACATATACAGAAAATCATGGGTACTAAGACGAAAGATTCAGAAGTTTATCAACCTACCAATATTTATTTCGTGATTATCAATCCTATATCACACTTTGTAATAATTCCTCTAGAACCGAAATATATATGTATGTAATTTTATTTTTGTAGTGCTACTAGCAGTTACAGGGCAATGTATGTGGATTCTACGTTTGTAGACATATACAGAAAATCATAGGTACTAAGACAAAAGATCCAGAGGTTTGTCAACCTGCCAATATTTATTTCATGATTATGTATGTATGTATGTATGTATGTATGTATGTATGTATGTATGTATGTATGTATGTATGTATGTATGTATGTATGTATGTATGTATGTATGTATGTATGTATGTATGTATGTATGTATGTATGTGCTAATGACTTTAACACTTCTAGCGACAGGGCGTGGAATTCGACTCAAGTGCACTCGATCTTGATAAACTCGCGAAGTTCAAGGAAATCTCTCCAAATTCTTGATGGGGGAGGTCATTTGCTCGAATGGAGAGTTCAATCCCAGCGATGATGATTATATTTTTCAAACATTTGATTCAGTTGTAATTCACTCAGTTGTGCTTACTCAAATAATTAATTCAATTGTACTTCATTTAGTTGTTTAATTCGTTTATGAGATCTGTGTAATGATTGTCATGTGTTATATATGTGATCTACTTACTTGTTTTCAGATGACATGATTTGCATTTCTTGGGCTAGTCAAAAACAGAAAATAATTTAGCTATTAAAATAGCCATCACTTGCAGTTTGTAACACCAAACCATCTGTGATATATAAGATATCACAGACAATTATGTCTCAAAACCGACTGTCATATATGAAATATCACAGACAGTTTTTGGTATTAGCCGTCTGTGATATGTTAGATATCATAGATGGCTATACTTAAAAACTATTTGTAATATCTGATATATCATAGACGGTTTTTGGTATTAGCCATCTGTGATATGTCAGATATCACAAACGGCTATTTTTAAGAATTGTCTGTGATGTCTGATATATCACAGACAATTGTTTTGAAAAAACCGTTTGTATTGTAATTTATCACGGACGGTTTGAGATAACCACCTGTTATAACAGACACATAAATTCAGACGGTTCAGAAACAATATGTGATGATGGTTTTGAACCGCCTGTAATGACTATTTCTATGGTAGTGTTTTCAACGACAAATATAATGATATTGTTTTATGTAGTTAATCTATATAGTTTTAAATATATTAGTGGTCAAACTTTAGAAAGGAGTTAGTACAAAAGAGAATTCTTTGTGGCATGGCATACGATAGACTTGTTAGCACATTTTAATGATGCTGCCAGCTGTTACGTGTTAACTGCAGTAAGTTTCAAATCATCAAAGGTAAGTCCTTTTGGTTTGTGATGTAGCAATTTTAGTGTTGGATAGCTTAACTCAACTCTCAAGTTTATGAACCTTTCCTATAGCTTTTCCAACCTAATATCATATCATACTGTAAAAGTACCAAAGTCTTGATATATAATCAAAATGGTGTAGTTGGTCAAGAAGTTATTACACGCACTATACGTTCCGGAAAATCTGGAATGATACCTGGTACTGATACAATTTTTGAACATTGGAGAAGCTAGATGTTTGATTTGATTTTGACCAAGCAACATCAAGTTACCGAAGATAAACTTATCTGCTGACATCTCCATAGAGTTTCCTTTCGTTTTCATTTTAGAAAAAATTCCATGTGCTTTCTGTCCTAGTAAACCAGAAGAGCTTGTGTTGTTTTGCAGTTCTTGGTTGTTGACCTAAAG
This sequence comes from Dendrocalamus latiflorus, assembly GCA_017311315.1. Taxonomy (NCBI): domain Eukaryota; kingdom Viridiplantae; phylum Streptophyta; class Magnoliopsida; order Poales; family Poaceae; genus Dendrocalamus; species Dendrocalamus latiflorus. Next base: position 6,452,300 of record CM029616.1, on the reverse strand, counting down.
GCATTAAGAAAAGGAAACAGCGAACCATTACAGTCATCCAATTCTTGGATAGATCTTGATTACAATTAGATATGCAGGAAAGAAAAGCCAACTGCATGAGTATGCACATTGCTGGTTACAAAAATTACTTGCATAATGAGAAAGAGAGTACCATTTTCCCTGGTGGATCAATAATACGTGCTAGATTTTGTAAAATTGATTATTGGACAACCATTTAATTTATTGTTCCCTGTGCACTTCAGTTATTTTTTGCCTATTCAAGTTACCCTTTACTTTGGTATTTACCCAGGCTTGGCTCATCTATTTCTGGAGAAGGGCTGAAACCCATAATGTGGAAGAAGATATTGCTGAGGAGCGATTGCAGATGTGGATTAATCGACATGGCCAGCAACCGACTTCACATGATGCTGTAGATGGTATGTTCTTAACTGCTTATACATTGGTCACTTACAAGCTTTTTTTTTCTCATTTCATTTGCCAAGAAAAGATGCAAGCTGGCAGATATAATGCTGATCCAAGTGCTCTACCTGGAGGCTGGAGTCAAGTGGCCGGAATATGTGTCTTGAATGAAGCCATGCAGCTCAGTGCATATTCTTGAAAATCTTCAGACTAAGGGCCAGAAATGCTCATTATCTTAAAATCATAACTCAAAACTCTTTGCGATAAGTTGATGGGAATGAACAGTAGCAGCGGAATGCACCTTTAGGGTAACAAACCCTACGCAATTCCTTTTCTTGAAATTAAACTTTCTTGATGGGAAGGTTAATGGTTTATTAGGTGGAAAATATTACGTTGGAAATGCTAATCTTGTCTCCATTCAAATTTATCGTGTTCATTGAGCCAATACTCTACACATTATTTAGCTGCCAGTAACCTGAAATGACCTGAAATCGTCTGATGACTTATTTAGACTTCAGACTGGTGCCACATCGCTAACTTCAACTGAGCACATCAATGCTATACTGATTGATCATGAAAAATAAATCCAGACACATTTCTTCCCATCTGCATTCTGTTTCGCCCACTCTTGAAATACATTGCGTTACAGTCGAGTAAGGCTTGCACGAGTTGACGAAGCTGGGAATCGAACAACCACAGTTGAACAGTAGGCACAGATGAGGGGAATCCACACCGCCTAACGGTGGGGTTGATGTGTGTTATATATCCAGAAGAGTCCAAGTTTAGTAGTTACAAGAGATCCGTAATCTCAGGAGCTAAACTAGATAAGTTATAACAATAACTGCTATATAATCTCTAATACCCGCCCGCAGTCGCATCGGGAGGAACTCGGACGCAAAACTGGACCGAAAATCAGAAAACAACTGCGCAGACAGGCCTTTCGTCATGATGTCCGCGAACTGGTGGGAGGACGGCACATGGAGAACCCGAACCTTGCCGAGGGCAACCTGCTCGCGAACGAAGTGGATATCAATCTCGATATGCTTCGTGCGACGATGCTGTACTGGATTAGATGACAGATAGACGGCGTTGACGTTATCACAATAGACAACAGTCGCAGTAGCAATCGGATGATGAAGCTCTTGTAGAAGTTGGCGAAGCCAGCAACATTCGGCAACGGCGTGGGCAACCGCACGGTACTCGGCCTCGGCGCTGGAGCGGGAGACAGTGGTCTGTCGTTTGGATGACCAAGACACCATGTTGTCGCCGAGGAAGACGCAGTAGTTGGACGTAGAGTGTCTGGAGTCGGGGCAGCCGGCTCAGTCCGCATCAGAGTATGCGGTGAGGGACTGAACAGGAGCGGTGCCGATGTGGAGGCCGGCGGAGATAGTTCCTTTGATGTAGCGCAAAATCTGTTTGATCAATGCGAGGTGAGGCTCGCGCGGATCATGCATGAAGAGACAAGCCTGCTGGACTGCATACGTCAAGTCAGGGCGAGTCAGTGTTAGGTACTGTAGGGCCCCAGCAAGACTCCTGTACTCCGTAGGATCCGCCAATGGCGCACCCTCTGTAGCGGACAACTTAGCGCGAGTGTCAACGGGTGTCGATGTCAGGTGACACTCCACCAGTCCTGCACGCTGAAGGAGCTCATGGGCATACTGTCGTTGGGACAGGAATAACCCGTCGGAGGAGCACGTGACGGAGATGCCGAGGAAGAAGTGCAGATCACCGAGATTTGTCATGGCGAACTCGGAGTGCAGGAGCTGAGTAATGCGTCGAAGAAGAGGTGTTGAGGAGGCCGTGAGGATGATGTCGTCGACGTACAGCAGAAGGTAGGCAACACTGTCTCCATCTTTGAGGACAAAGAGAGACGTGTCGGAAGTCGAAGCGATGAAACCGAGGCGGCGAATGTAGGTGGCGAACCGCTGATACCAGGCACGTGGTGCCTATTTGAGGCCATACAGGGACTTCTGCAATAAGCAAACATGGTTAGGGGCAGAAGGATCAACAAAGCCCGACGGCTGCTGGCAGTACACAGTCTCCTCGAGATGGTCGTGGAGAAAAGCGTTCTTGACATCGAGTTGATGAATCTTCCATGCACGGGACACAGCGATGCTGAGGACAACCCGGATGGTAGACGGCTTGACGACGGGGCTAAAAGTCTTGTCGTAGTCGATGCCATGATGCTGCGAGTATCCACGGACAACCCAGCGGGCCTTATGCCTAGCAAGAGTATCGTTTGAGTGGAATTTATGCTTGAAGATCCACTTGCCACTGACAACATTGGCTCCGACGGGTCGCGGGACAAGACGCCAAGTGCCATTGTCGACGAGCGCCTGGAATTCATTGGCCATGGCAGCACGCCAGTTAGGAACGGCTAGAGCGCTGCGGCAGTTCGCCGGAATTGGAGAGATGGCACCGTGCATTGCCGAGAGGTTCAGTCGCTCGAGAGGCTTGACAATACCAGCACGTGCCCGCGTCACCATAGGGTGAGTGCTCCTGGCAGGGCAGTCAACTGGTACGGTTGGTGGTGGGACACGCCCGCCCGGAGGAGCAGCTTTAGAAGGCGACGCAAGCCCGCCCGTAGGACCGGCCGAGAATGGCAGCCAGTCGACACCGGTCATTGATGCCGCAGGGGAGTGCGCATCGGCAGCTGAAGACGGGTGCAGTTGCTCAACATCGATGGAAGATGGAGCCGCTGCAAGAGGGGTCCGCGGTCGCTCGACGCCGTCATGAGATGGAGCTCCGTCGGAGAAGAGTGCCGTGGCCAAGGTGTGTGGGCGCACTGGCACGATCGCGTCGTCGATGAGGAAGTTGAGGTCGGGAGGCGGCGTCCGAGGAGAGGAGGTCGCGAAGGGAAAAGATGACTCGTCGAAAACGACGTGGCAGGAGATGATCACCCGTCGTGTAGAAAGGTCAAGACACCGGTATCCTTTATGGGAAGAGGGATACCCGAGAAAGACGCAGGTTGTGGAGCGGGGTGGCAACTTATGCGGGGCAGTGGTGGTGAGATTCGGGTAGCAAAAGCAGCCAAAAACTCGGAGGTGAGCATAGTTGGGTTGTTTGCGATGTAGAAAAGTATAGGGGACGGCACTCATGACCGAGGAGGAAGGCCGGCGGTTGACTAAATATGTAGCAGTTGCGAGAGCCTCGGCCCAGTAAGACGGAGGCATGGATGCATGAAGAAGCAAAGTTCGAATGGTGTTATTTAGGGTACGGAGAATACGCTCAGCCTTGCTGTTCTGTGGAGATGTGTAAGGGCACGAGAGATGTAAGAGCGTACCACGGGAGGCAAGGAAGGAGATGGTGGCATGGTTGACGAATTCTCATCCATTGTCGGCTTGAAAACTCTTAAGCGGCAGACCAAACTGAGTGGAGACATAATGACAGAATTCGACAATACGCTCATGAACGTCGGATTTGTGTTTGAGAGGAAAGGTCCAACAGTAGTGGGTGAAATCATCGAGAAGAACCAAATAATATGCAAAGCCGGAGTTACTGACAATTGGGGATGTCCATACATCACAATGAACTAACTCAAAGGGTGCAGAAGTGCACAAGGTAGACATAGTGAATGGAAGGCGCACGTGTTTGCCTAACTGACATGAGTGGCAGGGAGAACAGGTGCTCTTATTACATGAAATAGTGGCTTTATTTCGGAGGGTGTTGAGGACGTCTGAGCCAGGATGACCAAGACGCTGATGCCAGAGGGTGGATGACACGGCGAGGTGAGCTTGGGCAACTGGAGTGTGGTTGGCGGCAGGAAAGGTGTAGAGGTCGCCGTCGCTATTGCAGCGAAGAATCACACGCTTGGTCTTGAGGTCCTTAATGGAGAAACCAAAAGGGTCAAAATCAATGGAAACATGGTTATCTCGTATGAACTGACGTACCGAAAGAAGATTACGAATAATATTCGGGACAACTAGGACATTGTTGAGAAGAAAATTTGCTAAAGATGTGGAAAGGACAGAGTGACCGCGGTGTGCAATAGGAATAGAAGAGCCGTTACCTACTGTAATGAAATGTTGGGAGGGAGGTAAACGGGAGAGAAGAATACCATCAGTGGAGGACATGTGTGATGTCGCACCAGTGTTGAGCACCCAAGGGTTGTTGCCCTGCACGGCTAGTTGATTCAGGGCTGCAATCAGACCAGCCGAGTCCCAGGATTGAGCCGGGGGCGGAGCCCCTTGTGCCGGCGCGAAGGCAGTGTGAGCCTGAGGGAATGGGCCGAGAATGCCGGCACTGGGAGGACGCCAGGACGGTACACCAGAAGAAACTTCCATCGGGTTGAAGCAGATCCAAGGACCGGAGGGCTGGGGTCCAAGGACGGAGGCGGAAGCCTGTTGTGACGATTTGGCGCCGTTCTTGCCGTAGCCACGCTTTCCACCGTTCTTGCCACGTTTGGTGTCACCTCGGACGGGGACAGAACCTCCCGTGGACGACGAGCGGCAGCCTCCAGAACCGCAAGAGCCAGCCGCGAGGAGCGCAGTATCCGCGGCGACCTTCTGTTCATTCGCCAAGCGCAACTCTTTGAGCACCAGCATGGAGCGCGCACGGGCGAACGAAGGGAACACAGGCATGTTGGCGATGTCATCGGCCGTGTTGGAGAAGCGGGAGTTGAGGCCACGGAGCAGATTGAGCACCAGCTGGGATTCAGTCACTACATGATCGACATCACGCAGGGCATCGGCCGCCATCTTCATGCGTTGGCAGTACTCGGAGATGGAAAGCTCGCCCTGAACCATGGAGTGGAATTGATGGCTGAGGAAGATGGCGCGCGGTTCCTTGTTGGCTTGGAACAGCTCCTCGATGGCGACTTAGAGAGCGCGCGCGTCTTGAGCAGGTTCCATGGCGAGGTCAAGGACCTCATCAGAGACAGACCTGTAGAGCCAGCTGCGGACGGAGCAATCGGCTTGCTCCCACTGCGGGTCGACGGGACATGGTGGCGCGGTGCCGTCGATATGCGACATGAGACCGAACTTGCCGCACATGGAGCGGAAGAAGGAGGCCCATTTGTTGAAATTAGGGTTGGTGAGCTCCAAGGAGATCGGAACATGGGCCTTGACAGCAATAGATGCAAAGGGATTGAGGAAGACGGGCGCCGCGTCGGAGATGGCCGCAGGAAGCGAGGCGGAGGCGGCAGCAGAGGCTGGTGAGGTGACCGCCGCCGACGGGGGGACTGCGGTGCGGACATGGCGGCGGGAAGTGCTCAGCGCAGGCGACGGCGTGCGGGAGCGGTGGAATCGCAGGAGCGCGGTGGTGGATGGCGCGTGGCGATGCAGAGGAGGGAGATGCAAAGCGACGGTGCTGTGAGGAACGGCGGGGCACTTGTGGATTGCGGCGCCCCGGTCTCGGTTTTGGATCTGGGGCGGCGAGTGGTGGAGAAGCGGCGGGGCGCACGGTGAAGCGGTGCAGACGAGAGAAGCCGCGCGGAGAGGAAGCAGCGGAAAAGGGCGTTCGAGTCTAATCTGATACCATGTTGAACAGTAGGCACAGATGAGGGGAATCCACACCGCCTAACGGTGGGGTTGATGTGTGTTATATATCCAGAAGAGTCCAAGTTTAGTAGTTACAAGAGATCCGTAATCTCAGGAGCTAAACTAGATAAGTTATAACAATAACTGCTATACAATCTCTAATAACCACTATGGGAGTTCTCCCGCCAGGAGGTGAACACCAACAAAGGCGGATCGTCCGATGTTGAGGATCTGACCTAGCAGCCTCAACAAGTCGGCAACCATCGCTTGCATTCAGTTCAGTTATTCCTGTGTACTATACAGCAACCCTAGAACATGACAAAAATTGTTTCCGGTTTTGGCTTTGAGTTTTGACAAACAGTTCGTTGATTTTTTTTTTTTGTGTACATAACATGCATCCAACAGTGTTACTGCAGCAGCTTGAAGGGTGCATATTAAATCTAGCTATGTACTTTCCATAGGCCTAACATAGCTGATGCAACCAATACCTACAGAATCATCATATCTGCTGTCATTTGTTCCTGAATCCAGAGTGCCTTTTTTGCTGTTCTATTCAGTCTAGCCCAATTAGCAGTAAGCTAAGCCTTAAATCCTGTGACTAGCTTGTGACAGTTTACGGGACTGTCTATTTGTGTAGCTAGCAGTAGATCTAGAACAAAAATAACGTGAAGGTCTTATGCTTCATGCATATACTTATCAACACATCTATTAATAATGTAGTAGATAGTAATACATTTTAAATTTTATAACATTAATTAACGTCATGACAAAGTTTAATGGTAAATATTAAAAATTGAAACAGGTCATTTTAATATTAAATCCCCAACCCACAAATATTTTAAAGATCGTAGAATTGAAATCCTTAAATCTAAATCACAAAATTTAGTACCTATTTTGGTCGATTGATCGTTACTTCGTTAGCTATGAAGATCATTGAATTTTGAAGCAACGAGCCAGTCAGCTAGGACAAGATGACGAATGGTCAAGAGACGATCTCACCTATTGCTATGACTGTTGGTCATACTGCATATATTGATACATACACCGAAATTTACTCCATTTGCATGCGCATGTAGTGAGATTAACACAGCGAGAAATCTAATCATACCATCCAAATCCAACACACGTAGGCATAGGTGAGAAGTGGCCGGTGTGCTCTTGGATGATGGTGGCTCCAGCGCCAGGCCCGTCGCCGCTGCAGATGAAAGAACCAACTCACCAAAGGTTGTGTGCATGGCGTGGGGAGTAGGGAAAGGTAGGTAAGGCATCATCTGGACCTAACGTTGCCTACTTGGTTGGCTTAGGATTGGTGCCGACTTGGACGCTTGAGCCTTGGGCTAGCGTTGGCTTATGGCTGGACCGACTGGTGGCTTACACTCGATCAGTTCAAGTAGCTCCTATTATTTTGTTCGCTTTTCACTGTCTCTGTCGGTAGATATGCTGTATCGTGGCAACTTTAACTTACATGTATTTTTCAGAATGTCTTGCTTTGTCAACGTCCTGCGTGTTTTTCTTTTTTTCTCCCCTGTTTGTCAGCATGTTTAAATCTTCTTTCTTTTATATAGATGTAATTCTTGGTATATGTGGGCACTAATTTTTAGCATGTGAAGGCATACATTGTGTAAATTTAGACCCTAAGCAACAAAAATTACAATCGGCGCGGGGTATGTACCCCCACATTCTCCAATGTGCATCCACCCCTGTGTGTAGCTAGCCACCATCTAGCAGCAATGCTTGGGCTCACTAGTCCTTACTTCCGGCTGGAGATTTAATTTGTTTATTCCCATCCATGCCATGTCCTGGAAATGTGATGCTTTTGTTTGATAATACTTGTATATTACAAGCTGGGGGATTCGCGCTTGGCCAGGCCCTCCGCGTCACAAAAAATGCGAAAAGGACTTTCAGTTTTTGCAAAATCGCATGTGGGTTCTCAGTTTTTGCATAAAGACCCCACCATGTCAGCATTTTCACAGAAAAGCCCTTCGCTTTTCCAAAATTGCGTATGGATCCTTGATTTTTTCAGAGGAGCCCTCCATTTATGCGATAAAGCCCCGCAGTTTTTTGAAATTATATACGGATCCTTAGTTTTCCGCCTCCGCTTTTCTAAAATTACATACAAGTCCTTGGTTTTTTTTGGAGTGACCCTATTTTTACATGATAAAGCATTATGGTTTTCTCGGAATTACATATGAGTCCTTGAGGCGGGCCCTCCACATCACCAAAAATGCGAAAAGGACCTTTGATTTTTGCGAAATCGCGTGTGGGTCCTTAGTTTTTGCAGAAAGACCCCACCATGTTAGCATTTTCATGGAAAAGCCCTTCGCTTTTCTGAAATTGCATATGGGTCCTTAATTTTTCAGAGAGGCCCTCCATTTACGCGATAAATCCCCGCGGTTTTTCCGAAATTATATACAGGTCCTTGGTTTTCCGCCTCCGCTTTTCCAAAATTATGTATAAGTCTTTGGTTTTTCCGGGAGACCCTCTTTTTACGTGATAAAGCCTCATGGTTTTCTCAGAATTACACATGGGTTCTTGATTTTTCAGAAAAAACTTCGCTTTTTCCTGAATTACGTATATGTCCTTAATTTTTTTTAAAAGACTCCTCACGAATTATCGGCTCTTTTACTTCGGTCCACACTATAACTAGCGCGGCGTGCGCCTCATTTCCGCCACTAGTTGTTCTGAAAGCTAGATCAACATTAGGGACTGTTGTTCTTTTCATGTTTATTTTTGGGACTACGTTATTTTTTTTATGAGAAATTGTTTATGTTTGGTGCACCATGAATCCGTGATCCTCAATCTGCTGTTGCTGCGAGGATGCTGATGATTAGCATGGATCATCGGGACCACATGATCCCCATCCAAGGGTCTCGAGTGCTCTGTGCGGTGGGCGCGGACTCGCATGACCAGTCAGAGCTGATCGTTTTGAGTAAAATTTGGCTCCTTTTTTTTTTATTTCCAATTTTACTTAACTTCAAATGAATAGATCTTGTGAAAGCGCTTTCATGTTAGTTCTTGGAGTTAGAGCATCATGAGGTGCCTTTTTATGTGTCTTTTCTTTTTCTTTTTCTTTTTTTGCCCTGTGAAGAACTGTTCTGGCATGTGCATTAGAGCTATCTTATCTATGTTGCTTATGCAGTACTTGCATGTGTCTTCTGTCATGTTCGATGGTTGCATGGAAGGGCTGTGTCACTAACAGATGGGCCCCCAAACGACAGCCAGGGCCCACTGGTCAGTGACACGCCTGTTGTTAAGATTGACCATCTGAGCCGGCAGATCCTCCAGCTGGTGCATGCTCAATGAACGATGTGACATGCATGCAGCATGGTCTGCTGACGTGGCAAAAATGTGATGATACTCCCATACGATCGGGACCACGAGATCCCGATCCAATGGTCGCACACGATGGATGGATCAGCATCGACCATCTTGTACAGTGTCGTTGTTAGTGCACACTACTATACATAGTGCAATCTCTCTGATGAGAGAATGAGAGGGAACGAAGCTCTAAAGCTAAGAAAAATTCTATTGTATCTTCGTTGCATAAGCCAGTTAAGGCAGTGATCAGTTGGGCTTAAGCTTTTGGCTTCTAGTTTATTTTTCACTATTCATAAATTTCGTCTTTTTTCTGAACTTTTGGCTTTTTGTTGAGTTTTTTTGCCGGTTCTTTTTTTCCTGTATGTGTTTGTATTATACGTAATGGGCTAACATATTTTTTATATTTTTAAAATTTTTAAATGTAATTATGCTAAATAAGCCTCTGTCAGCTACAGTGTTTTTTTCAGCCAGCTACAGTGTTTTCAGCCATAAGCCATAAGCTTTTAAGCCTAACTGATCACCACAACGAGTAAATAGCGTGGTGACACGTGGCAAGTTACTGTAGCAGGTATTCTAAAAAAATTTATACGGTTTGGTACTGTAGCGAAAACATAAATATTATTTTTGTACAGGCTACAGTGTATTGCTACCGTATTTGCCACGTGTCATCACCCTATTTGCTCGTTATACAAACCAGTTTGTGCAATGGGGATACAATAAATTTTTTCCTAAAGCCAAAACATATTATTTCGACAGCTGTTCATCTCCTCTTCTTGCAATCTGCTGTGCTGCCGCTGGAGAGATTAGATTGGGGGCTGTTGCTTTGGTTGCATGCAGGAACAGAATTATAGCCCTACTAGACTACTACTACCCCTCTCATCTCACACGCAACCAGCAGCTAGCTTGCCGGGTTTTGTAATCGGTCCAGAATCTATGGAAAATGTAGCATCAGCTGCGTTCTCTTCGACCGGTGTTTATGATTATAGCTGATGATTTTTAATCTTAGTGTAAATGGCCGTGTTAACGAACCGAATAACGATAAATCGATAAACTGCTTTAAAAAAACTGCCTTGATAAATTATTTTAAAACAGTGGTAAAAAATTATTCTATTTATTTGTTTGAAAGGAACTATAAGTTATAAAATAGAAGAAATTATAAGTTATAAGTTACAAAAAGAACACGCCGGCACAGGATTGAGCTGCAGGCCTGCAGCTGCTAGCTAGTCTGCAGCAAATCATTACATCCACCCAAGGTGCGTGCCGATGTGCATGGTGGTCACCACCCACCACGTCGGTGTTTCTTTCCTAGGGTTCCGAGAGTCAAAACGCAAACGGTTTCTTCTCAGTTAGGATCTAATTTGGTTTATTCTAAACGGCTTTAGTTTCTGCCTTTTGGTTTCTTAATTTTGATCTTTGTGATTTTTAGGATTTTTTCTGCTTTTTTCTCTTATTTTTTTATTGTCCGTGATGCTATAATATTTTTTATTTTTAAAATTTAATTATTTAGAAAAAAATAACATCATTAAAGTGTATTTTCAGCCACTACAATGCAAAAAAAACAAAGAAGCTAGAAGCCCACTATAATACATTTTCATCTGCTATAATACAAAAAAGTTAAAAACTACGGTTTATAAGTCAATTAGAGCCACGGTTTTCTCCGACCAAAATGATGAAGACACGAATCAGCCTATGTATCATTAATAATGTGCACAAAATGGGGATAACTGATTAATTATGACTTAAATAACATGAAGACAAGAAACTCAATTGTTATCGATGCATCATCAGACCGGGGACATTCTAAAATTACTGGCTGTATTTTCTTCAAAGTCGAGTTCTTCAACAAATAAAATATTTCAGCTGATCTGATGTATTTATATATGTCTTTTCTTACAAAGTTTGTTACGCAAATTATCGACTGGCTTAACCACCACTCTACTGTACGAGACTGCCAACGAGATTCTAACGCATACAAACTTCTACTCCCTTCTTTTCAGTTTCTAAAACCTATTTTTTGATTTTTTTTAATAGTAACTAGCTTTTAAACAAAGTATCTTTTCAAGATAGAATCTACTAGTTAATTGTAGTACATACTATGCCGACTTCATTTATATCGGCAAAAACCGCACGTGAGTTTCTGTTACTCTATAATCTCTCGTACGAACAATCCAAAAGTAACAAGCCGCAATCAAAAGTCATAAGTTTCAACCAAAAAAATATGCCCCAAATATCCGAGACATAACTTGTGAAAAAAAAATCATGTCTTTTTTTTTCTCTAAGAACACGTAAAATACTTGCGTATCATTTCATGAGAAGAAAGGGAAGTCATCGTATCGGGAGTAGTCATCTTCCCAAGATGGGAAAATTTATTTATTTGCCACCCTTACGACTCGGGTGGCAACAGATTTGCCACCCGGGCCTATTGTCAGTGACTCAGGTGACCCTATATGTAAGTGACAGAGTCTCGGTGTCAATCTTAAGAGTGGTAAAAAATTGAATCTCCCCCAAGATGCATCTAGCTAGCATATCACGTGGTAACTAATAATCTCTTTTGAGAGAGTATTGGAGCCCCACAGTTGAGTCCACCAAGCCAGGTCGCCAAGTAAGCATGCACCCAGATGCAGGCAGGGCATGCACGGCAATGCGTGCAACCCCCAGCCTTTTTTGTTGGGTGGCCTCCTCCTCAGGCAGGAATCATTACCAGCCTGACAAAATAATCACATGGGAGGCAAAGAGGTAGAAAAGCCAATCGACGAAGGGATACACACAGATTTCTTTTTGGCCCAACCTAACACTCGATGAGCCCACCATGCACCATTTTAATTACTTAATTACTCATGCTACATTTGATATGTTAAGGCTTCGTTTGGAGCGTGGGATTTTCTTAATATGCTTTTTGTAAAATTTCTATAAAATTCTTATATTGTACATATGTCCTAATTAGGAAAGACTTATGTACAGAAATTAGGGGTGACTCATCACAAAAGAGCAGATAGAGATTACGGGACTTACTACAGCGTCAGGTAGTGTAATTGTTTTATTATATATGGGAGCATATCTGGTGCAAACGGGCTGTTCGGTGGTAACATACTAATGCAGTCGTGAGCCATTGGATCTACCTTCTACGGCTGGAATTCACACAGGCAGAAGGCCCCACATCACTTATGCATATTTGTGTTTACCCCCGCCCCCCTCGCATGGTTGATTCCAATCGCGAAGAAGCCCTCGTCCCTTCTCCCACGTTCGCTCATTTCCTTCCCTCCCTCAGGCACGCACTCACGGTCAGGAGAGCTAGGGTTAGGGACCGCAGCACCGCCATCCAAGTAGAGAGCTAGGGTTAGGCGCTGCCATCCAAGCTGCTTCCCTCCCTGACCCCAGTGCCACCCTCCTTCCCCTGCAGACGGCACTGCTCTACTCGACCCTAAGACGTGAGGAGCTGACAACACCTCCCTCCGACCCGCTGCCCTCCTACCCACTAGCGGTGCCCTCCTTCCTCCTCCCTGTCATGGCGCCCTTGTCGACCTTAGCCTGCCACCTCTCTCGACCCCGCTCTCAGCCATGGTGCCGCCTTCCTCCATCCTGACACCGTCGCCTTTCGCCTCCACCCTCTAGTTTATTTGTTTCTATTTTGTTAATGTAGTGCTTAAGGAATGTGTCCTCTTAAAGAATTATGAGGTTGATTTGTGCTTGTGATGTTGATTTGTGCTTGAATCGTGTTATGAGTTTGTAAGTTTTTTTGCATTTTCTTTCAGATTACCAGTTATAATGAATTAATGGAATGTCTGTGACATCATTGATGGTGTATGCATGGTAGTTTTGTCTGTGAATTGAGGCATCAATTTGTGTAATCTGAGATGGGAATTGAATTGTGTAAAGTGCAAATGAAAGTGTTTTGGTGCACTTGTGTCTGGGACTAATGAAATGTTGAGTTCAGAAATTTGAAATCTGAGTGAAATGCTGGTTGTTTGTTGTGCTAGCTGGTTTGTGGAATGCAGAGAAATGCTTGTGTGGTTTCATTTTGTGGAATGCAGTGAAATGCTTGCATGGTTTCAGTCTGTGGAATGCAGAGAAATGCTAAATGTTTGTCTTGTGCTAGCTGGTTCAGCAATAGTAAATTTGAGTGAAAAGCAAAGAAATGCTTGCATGGATTGATGAAGCATTGATCAGTTGAAAAAAATTGAATGCAAATGAATACTATTTGTTTGTGGAATGCAAATGTGGGTGGTGCTAGCCTACTATTTTTTCATGTTCAAGGAGTTGCAATATTTAGTTCATAAGAATTGAGCTGATTTCCTAATAGTATTTATTTACAAAAGTTACTACAATGAATAGTGAATTCTGGTAGTATTCATGTTCATAAAACACTCTGTTGATTTGCCCATACAGCTATAAATCCTGTTCGGGTAGGCCATCTAATTCTCTGGAAATGATTACTTGAAATCCCCTAATTGTTTCTGCAAAACCAACATACTTTCCTGCAGAACTGGTAAAAACTTCTACCGCAAAGATCAGATGTGATAAGAAATGTTCAATTTTTTGTGCTCTTGCTATAGTTAAACCATCCTCCTCCAATAATTCATCCAAACCAAGAATTGCGATAATGTCTTGAAGTTCTTTGTAACATTGTAAAGTTTGCTTAACATAAGGAAACTCTAACCTTAATCTCTCTCAAATCTAAAGTATTATCTCTCTCCTCAACACAAAGGCTTTTATAGTAGAGTCTCCTCACATCTCACTTAATCCTAACAACTAGCCACTCTTTAGTGGATCACACCATTTACATATGACGAAACCGAGTAACCTACACACAAATGGGTTTCAACACACACAATTGCATGCTTTGCAAAGCGCAACCTACAAGGCTCCACAAGCACGATAAGACACTCTAACCATAATGACATGATCTAAACCACTTAGGCCAACGCTAAGGTTTTGCAAATTACTAATCCATCTAGTATTGGATAATTTTCTAAATTGTCACCTACCAGTCTTCATGAAGATACGATGTCTAATACCTCATCACCAAAATTATACACCTGAGTTGAGGCAACCACCACTTGAAATGCCTGAGTCCTATGGCACACCACATTCTACCATAGTCCATGATGCCCATCACCTTGCCGCCAAGATCGTACGCCTGCTCCGAGAAATGTCATAACTTGAAACGCACAATCCAATTGGCACACCACATGCATGCATTACCTCCTTATGATCCATGTCTTTCTCCCATACTTCTTGGCTGAGATATGCTCCACCTAGACTTACGCAACTTGCCATGGCCACTAAGCCTCGGTCTTGCTACTAGTCGTAACAATTATTAAGCATATAAACATCAAAGACAAAGCAATCGATCCGAACACAAATGACATGCACTTAACTCTCAATTAGTGAAACATATACATGGACACACCATGATTCACACATGCATGGAAACCACATGACTAATACTTGCATGGACACCTGCTATCACTAAGACCACCAAAACAACCAAAAACACCTCAACAAAGCCGGTCTAACCACACTACCAAGCCAGTAAGACCGCTAGCTCCACACCTGTCAGACCGCTAAGGCATGGCTAGTTAGATCGCTACTCCCCGGTCATACCGCGAATACAACGCTGGTATTATCGCACTAGGTCTCAGACCAAAAACCCTTTAAAAGACCTCATCTGGAAAATAACTACTGCCAACAAAATACCTGTACTATCGTTCATTGATCAGACCGTCAAACCGAGGCTGGTCAAACCGCTTTGACAAGGCCGGTCTGACCGCCAGGTTCAAACTGCAACAAGTTAAAATCAAACGCAAACTACAAAAATAAAGCACAAACATTATCAAATATTCATCATTCATATGGAGTTGCTACCATATGGTCTTACATCCTTCTTTTGTTAGTATTTGTAAAACAATCCCACCATCCCATGCTTTGTGGTGTGTCAAATGAACCTTGCCACGCCATGAGTGAGTCAAAACTTTTTTTTAAGAATGACCCTTTTGGCCATGTAGTGGCGTGACAAACAGGGATTATTTTTAAAAATAAGTTATGACAGAGGTTATTTTTGAAATATTATGAGAAAAAGGTTATTTAATAAAAATTCTTTCATATTGTTCGAGCTTTCGCTTGTTATCTAGACACGGACCCACCAAAACGGATGATGATCTACGGTACAAAAACACCTTTTAGGGAAAATATGACATAATAATTTTTTTTGCAAGTTTATCATGATTAAGTGTACTTTTACGCGTTACAAAAAGAAGTGTACTTTTGTGGCCTATAATGTGGTGGATCTAGCTAACTAGGGAAAAGACGTACAGGAGTCAAGCTCACTCCAAAATCTCACTATTCTCTGCCCTTAATTTGCAGCTTATATATTATATATGTCGGATTTGGCATCAATATTAATTTAGTGCCTTCTAAACTAGGTGATCATGTAGGTTTGATGCTTGCAGCTAAGAACTGCATACTATCATGCATGCATTCGTAGGCAAGACCGCAAGACTGCTAATTTAGAATTTAGATGCAACAAAGAAGCTTTGTTTTGAGTAGTCAAGAGTGCATGCAATTGGGGAGCACGTTGCATGTCAATCAGGTAGCTAGTTGATCGCTTGATTCATGCAAAAGCCAACACTGGGAGCTTAATTCATGCAAGTAGCCCTTCTACATCCTAAAACGTAGATCGATTAATTTGCATCAAATGTGTAGCCCCGCTATGTATCATTTTGTCCAAAGTGCAATCGCCTTTCTCTAAAGTAGATTAATTAGATGGACTCGACGGGAAGATTTGTCACATGAACATGAATCGATTAATCATCATCAGGATATATTGTAAGGTTTTCACAGTCCAGACATTGACAAGATGACTGAAAGTACGTAGTATACTAGCAGTGTGAATCGATCACCCTGCTCATTTCGGCCTGGCTTCTGGTTTATTTTCACTATCCAACAATTTTGTCTTTTTCTAGTTTTTTGGTTTTTTTGAGCTTTTTTGTCGGTTCTATTTTTTCCCGTATTCATTTGTACTGTCCGTGATGGACTAACATGTTTTTTTCTATTTTTAAATTTTTAAATTTAATTACGCCAAATAAGTTATCGTTAGCTACAGTGTTTTTTTAGTCATTTACAGTGATTTTCAGCCAAAAGCCACTCAAAATAAGGGCCTGTTCTTTTTGGCTGTGGCTTGTGGCTTTTGGGCTGTTTGTACGAGAGATTACAGACTAACAGAAACTCACGTGCGGTTTTTACTGATATAAATGAAGTCAGTAAAATATGTACTACAATTAACTAGTAGATCCTATCTTAAAAAAATACTTCATTTAAAAGTTAGTTACTGTAAAAATCGAAAAACAACTTTTAGAAGCTGAAAAGAACAGGAAGCCCTTTTGAGCCAGGCAAATTTGGTGCGTAAATAAGTACACCAGATTGACTTTATCGATCAGGAGTTGTACAGGGATCTTGAGATAAAAACCACTCTTCTATATGGTGGTGGAGTAAGTATATATGTAGCTAGCTTGCCAGATACTCTAGACGCATCTCTGAACTCGATCTTTTAGGGCATGAAACATTATGAATCTGTCTCCAAAGCTATGTAGAAATAAAGCCACTGCACCTTTTACCTTCTCAAGAAAGTAGTAAAAAAATACAGAGAGACCGTGCATCTTTTTTACTCCTCAAGAAAGTGAAGCACTGAAGCGTACAGCTGAAACCGAGAGGAAGGGGGGACAAAGAGAACAAAGAGGGGTAGAAGGACAGGAAAGCCACAGCACGCACTACTTTGGTCGCATGATCGCTACAAGGAAAGGAGAAGGGTGCACGGGAGGGAAAGCCTCCACAAGCACCGGCCAAAACCCTAAATAAAAAACCTTATCCTTGCATGGTACAATTGCAGTATTCATCCATTTACATCGCCGTGAAAGTTGGAAATCCACACGACCATTGGAAATTAAAATATGAGAGCATGCTGTTTTTTTTGGAGTGTCTAGGCATCACTCGGATGTTTTCTTCCTAACTATCATCTAAATTTGTAACCCTTGGATTAGAGATAAGGGGCCCCTTGTTTTTGAAAGGGGGAGATTTTTTTTCAAAGGGGGGGAGTAAATCAATTCAAGGGGAAAGGGGAGAATTCATGGCTATTGGATCTCTAATCCAACAGTCTTAAATTTAGATGATAGTTAGGAAGAAAACAACCAGATGATGTTTAACAAAACCTTTTTTTTGCAAAATTGGAAATTCGACGATGCCACTTCGATCCCCAGCCATTGGTTGGTTAGGCCCTGTTTGGATCCTCCATCTAAAGTTTAGTTACTAAAGTTTAGGTCTAAAGTCTCCAAACAGGTGGTCTAAAGTTATATCTAAACTTTAGCTAACCCCTAAAAAACACTTTAGACCATTAGTCCACCAAAATGAACTAAAGTGGTCTAAAGTTTTGGGTTCTTAGGCACTAAGACGTGTTTACCCATGCATGTTGGTCTCTCACCTCCCATTTAATGGCTGACGCACGAAACGAGGAGAGGTAGTATGATCTTTTTGAAACTTTAGTCCTATCCATTAGTACATGATCCAAACAGGACATTTGACTAAAGTTTAGTGGCTAAAGTTTAGCCAACTAAAGTTTAGTCCAAAACTTTAGACAACTAAACTTTAGACCATGGGATCCAAACAGGGCCTTAGTCTAATTGGTGTGGCACTTAGTTTTCTAGCTAAAGATATCAATGTCAGATTCCCCACAAACTATGTGTTATGTCAGTCATTTGTGGATTTGTTGGGATTTGACAAGTTTTCAGCTTTAACATAGATAAACTAACCAACTATGCACACCCTCTAAGGGGGCACAAAGTTGAAATGTCAATAATTCTATATTATATTAGCTTGTTACAGATGGTGGTGTAGAGTGAATATACTTCTAATGGGTTAATTCCCTTTTTTCCAATATCATATCAAGAATAATAATATCCAGCTTAATATTGCCATCCATAGGAACATATATACACACAGATACATATACATATAAGTAATTTTTATATCCCTACATGTATACCCTTCACATTTTTCCACTGCCTAAATAAAGACAAAAAAAGATCACTAAAGCTTACATTTTCTACTGTTTGGTGTGCCTTGTTGTATCAACTCATCTACAGTAGTGATTACATGCATAGCATACTACTACATGAGAGATGAGACAGATACTGGACGAGTATATATTGGACATGATATCTTTCAAAAAGCTCATTTACAAGAACCGTCGACAAAAAGAGAAGTAAAAAAAAAGCAGAGAAGTCTTACCATGCATGATAGTTCGAATGTACCGATAGATTTTCTTTCAGGTATGTATTGTCGTCTGACATCATTGGTTCGAAGAAAGCAAGTAGGAAAGAAAAAAAAAGGATAACCATTTGAGATCGATCGATCGGTGTAATCAAAATGTTTGGTCTTTGAAGACACAAATGATGACAGATGATGCTATTTCGTCTTGGATGGTGAAGAGAGAATATATGTAGCTACTAGCTAGCCGGGAGTCTCCGGCCTCATGTGCCGTGTCATCTGGTGTTTGTCTCTGTGAATTTGTCATGTTAGCTGGAGTGGTTCAAGTGTTTGTATTTCTCCAGGAACCCAGGCTGTATTTGCATTTGTGCCCTTATGGTAACATCAACAGCACAGACATGATGGACTTCTTTGGAATACAGGAATTTCACATAAAATAGTTCAATTACTATAGAAATTTAGAAAAATTCCGGTGTTCTAAATAGGATCTAATTGCATGAGCCCAAATAACTAAGGGCTTGTTTGCGATTAATTGTTGTATCGTGATTATTTTATAATACTATTATAGAAAGGCAGTCGTCGAAATAATCAGAATAATCTACCGCACTATATATTTGGCAAATGAAATCAAAGTTTGATAAATCATGTTAGCCAAGCTATGTATTGGTCCTTCCCATTCATTGATTCCTTCTTTCCTAAGTTCTAACCACCGCGTCTTTATGGGTATATACGTTTTCTTCGCAAAGAAGCGATTTCTTCATTTGCTACGTGGTCTAGAAAGTAGCTCGTAAAACACTAGACGAGATTACCACAGCTCACCATAACGAGGAATTTGATTTTACATTTGAGTTAACCAAATTCGAGGTATATTAATTTCTCAATTTTGGAAAGGACTACGTGCTGTTAAGAGTAGTTATAAACTGGGTGCAGTTTATAAGGTTAGAGATGGGAATAGGATTTGTTTCTGGGAAGATATTTGGCTAGATAACTGTCCACTAAACAATGAGTTTAATTAGCCTGATCAACTCGGCTTCGGCTTCTGGCTTCTGGCTTATTTTTCACTATTCATAAGTTTCGTCTTTTTCTGAACTTTTGGTTTTTTGTTGACCTTTTTTGCCGGTTCTTTTTTTCCCGTATTTGTTTGTATTATACGTAATGGGCTAACATATTTTTTTATATTTTTAAATTTTTTTAAATTTAATTATGCTAAATAAGCCTCTGTCAGCTACAGTGCTTTTTTCAGCCAGCTACAGTGTTTTCAGCCATAAGCCATGAGCTTTTCAGCCGAACCGATCACCACGGCTAGAATCAACAGTGGAAGACAATTGCGGAGGTGTATGATTATGGAGGTTGGTCATTGACCTTTAGGAGGTTGTAAGATCGATTACAGTAATCAGAGGGGTGAAAGATTTTCTCCGTTCCTTAGTAATTGAAAATAAATCTTAAACCAAAAGAGAAACAATCTAACCTATAGATGTGGATTTCGATCACAAGACGTTCGACCGCTCGCTTGGTCCCTTTTGATGAAACCTTCTTTGCATGTAGTCAAAATCTTCCTCCACTCGAAAGTTTCGACCGCTCAAACGCTTCGGCCGTTCAAATGCTTCGACACCGTTGAGCTTGGAATGAGAACAAGCCAAAAACAACTCTCAGAAAACACGCCGCTGGTGCCAACTAACTTTACAGGAATAGATCTGATCTTTTATTTCTGAATCATGTTCTATGGCTATAAAGTTCCCTTACGACACCTCTCAAACCCTAACACAAAAAGCCCTCCCAAAAAGCCACAACTATATACTTAGCCTCACCCATGCTTTTATATGCTAGCACCCCAACCGTATTCTCATCAAATACGGACACGAAATCCTATCTCTTCTGAAAATCAAGGGATCCAAAACCCCTCCAAATACGGGTTTTCCATAATCTCTAAACCTTCCAAGTTAAGGGCTCTATCTGTAACAATTTCAATCTCATCACATATTGAAGCCTCCAGGACCGCACCTCCCGTAACTTCTCCACGCATCAACCATATTTGACCTTCATGTGCTTCAGCATGAGCCCAACCACCTCGATCGCGTGACATCCTCAACCGCCTGGATCTCAGATTTCCCGCCCTAATCCCGGTCTTCCTCATCACCGACCATGATCGTCTCCATGCCCACCTGCACATGCAAAGACCAAAGACTGCACAACTTCTCCACATATCATCTATCTTTGACTTCCATGTGCTCTAACGTGAGCCCGACCACCTCGTGACATCATCGACCACCTGGACCTTAGATTCCCCCTCCTAGTCCCAGTCCGCCTCATCACCGACTATGATCGTCTCCATGCCCAACCTACACATGCAAAGACCAAAAAATATTTTTCCAACATAAGTTTTTCCCAAAAGCACAAGTACTCGGGAATTACGACTACTTAGAACACTCAGAAATCACAAGCATCATAGCAGTTGAAGCCTATAACTATCGACCATCAACCAGTCACTGTATCATCGACTGCCGAGTACCGATCAGGTACTGTAGCATAGACTACCGTCAACAAGTATTATAGCACCGACCACCGAGTATCGAGTACCTATCGAGTACCAACTAGGTACTGTAGCAATGACGACCGAGTACCTACCTGGTATTGAAGTAACGACCACCCACAAAGACCAGTTTGACTGCCATGCACAAGTCGATTAGACCACTGGCCCATCAGACAAGAGTACTTGAGGTACTCAAAGATTACTAGAATTAAAGCACTCGAAACCTACGAGTACTGACCGTGAAGCCTATGGCAACCGATCGCAAAAGCCCATAACTACCGATCTCAAAGCCTAAGACAACCGATCACACAGTTTAAGACAACAGATCATGAATCCTATGACTACGACAATAGATTGTGAAGTCTACGACTACGATAATAGTTCGTAAAGTCTACGACTATGATAATAGACTTCGAAGTCTACGGCTATGACAAAACACTGTAGCTACAACCATCGATCAGTTACTATAGCTCACTCTATCGATCACCGATCGCGGTTCACGCCGTTGACTACCGACCGTGGTAGTAATCTGCTAATCGTCAGCCCAACACAAGGCTATGACTATCAACTAGTTCGCTATAACTCATGACCGGTTCACTGTAGTGTATGGTTGGTTCGCTATTGCATACGACCGGTTCGCTGTTGCATACGACCGATTCACTTTTGCATACGAATAGTCCACTGTTGCATACGACTGGTTCTCTGTAGCATACGGCCGGTACACTTTAGCTTTGACTGGTTCATAGTAGCTTACGGCCGGTTCACTAATCATGGTCAAAGCTGACTGACTACCTGCCGTGGTCGTTCTGCTCTGGTCATTTTACCATGGTCGATTTGCCCTGGTCGTTCAGCTGTCATCGTTCTGCTTTGGTTGTTTTACCGTGGTTGATTTGCCCTGATCGTTCAGCTGTGGTCAACGTGTCGTGGTCGAAGCCTGCCATGGTCGTTTCATCATGGTCGATCTGCCATGGTCAACGCCTACTGATCAGACCTCCCAACACAAAGCCACTCAGACCACCAACTACTAAGTATGGTCGAAGCCAGCCAGTCAGACTGTCCAATACAAAGTTGTCAGACCACTGAACCTGAATTCCAGTTTTACAAAAGCGCATCAACTAACACTTCCACAAACATAAATTTCAAGGCAACCCAAATATCAATTATTCATCATTACTAACTTCACAACCACTCCACGTGGTCCAACAATCTTTCCCTTGATGAATACATTGGCAACACCTCAAAATCTCTCGAATGAGTTGAGTTTTTGGAATAAAAGCAAAATTTGCGAAAAAGAAAATTTCAAATTTTGACAAACCACAACAGTAGTACAAAAAAAGCTCTCCCTCAACACAAGAAAAGAAATTTTAGCAAATTTCTCCAATTTCTGGACAACAAGAAAAGCTCCCTGTCAACACAAGAAAATCAATTTTAGCAAATATCTCTCCAATTTGTCGAATTTAACCCAAACTCTCTAATTTCTCCTCCTTTGGCAATGTAATCATCAAGAAACTTCAAAAAAGAATAATTCTAAAAAGGAGCAATGAGAGTAAGCATCCAGAAGCTTTGTAGATTATCCAAATTATTTTGCATTAATTTAAGAATGTACCCAAGCAAGCTTATTGAGTAGAGTTCCCTAGATCATATGAAGTCATATACCATATAGCAAGTCAAAACAAGCCTTTAGTATGATTAAGCAAATTGGATTAATAACAGGCATCACAACAATGACCAAACTGATCTATAAAGATCACAAAGAAATATCACACTGAAAAGAGTAAACCTAAAAGTGAAGCAAAATTTAAATCCAATCCAACTAGCAGTCTCATATAGCAACTTATTGCTCCATACTCAATTCTTAAGCATGTGGTATGCTTGTAGCATACTTCTTTTCATGATGTCATCTTTGTAGCAAACTTCTTTTAAATAGTAGCATGCTTGAAGCATATTTCTTTTCATTCGAGTATGTTTTATGCTTTTTCTTTTGTTTAACCATGGTACGCTTGAAATATACATCTTTTTGATCTTCTCTTTCTCATTTATTATTATTATTATTATTATTATTATTATTATTATTATTATTATTATTATTATTATTATATAACATAGCAACTTGAGTGAACATAAAAAGATTACAATATGAAACATACGAGCCTCATAGCCAAAATTTCGAATAAGACTCACAATCAAGATAATCTTTTTAGATGAACATCACAAAGTGCTACCAATAATCAATCTAGTCAAGGTATGCCACCATGTCATATTTTAGTTTAAGTATAGCACATTGATTACAACCTGTCATCATCAAAGCTACAAAGTAAATGAGGAAATATGATAAAGACATGTTTACTACTCATTTGATTTCAAAGACTTGGATTTGATATATTATTTGACAAGCATAATAAACAAAGCTTCTGAAATAACTTCAAATAACAAGCTCTCTCTCAAAATAATCTCAGAAGATGCAAAACATCCAAACGAGAAGAATCAAACAATTTTGAGAGAAAATGAGCAATCTGAACATGAAACTCAACCGGGTGTAGGACAACATCACCCTTTTCACATGGTCTTCTCAGAAGATGAATTCTTTTGGAAGCCATCAAAGAAAATAAAGAACTATCAAGTGTTTCGGTCAAGTAATGATGTAAAAGATTGGAACCCAAGCAAGCGCATATTCTCCATCCCGTGTTAGCTGGTCTTACATCATAGGAGACGTTAGTCTCCCAAAACTGGGGTTAGTTAAATAAAGTTTAAGAATCCAGTACAGTGACACACGACGAACAAGAGCAACGGTAGGCAACGATGGTAATTTAAACAAAGTATTAGCCTTTGTTACATTTTAGTCAAACTGCCATTGAAAAGCTAGGCTGACCACTGACCAATTTGAGTGAGTAGAAAACACTGGTCGAAACTGATTTGAGCGCCTCTGTAATGCTGGTCGAAACATTGATCCGACTATGCTATTTTGACCAGGGAAAAAGTTGGTCTGACCGTCAATTGGTCTGATCGAGTAGAAAGTAGTGGTCCAAATACTGGTTGAAACTCTAGTTCGGCCACGCTGTTTCGATTATAGGAGAAAGCTGGTCTAACTAGTCATGTTGCAAAAACTCCTGAACCTACAGACGATTGATCAGAGGGAGCAAAGCGACAACCTGCAGATGATTGATTAGAGGGATCAGAGCCACAATTAGAGACTTGCACATACTCCATTCGAGTACCCTTCCTTAACTTGTTTTTCTTTTCTTTCTTCACATTTCGAAAGCAAAATTGAACCACTTGATACATTACTTGATGAGTGGTTGTATCTTTCTGCTTCACAGCACCCACTTTGGTAGAGAACTCTTTTGCGATACCAGCAGATTTAAAGACAATTTGTTTTGGTTCAGATTTTATTTCAATTTTTTCAGGTTTAAGAAGCTTAACTACCTTAGGAGAATTATTCATGACATGCTCAACAAAATTGAATCCTAAACTACGATTTTTCACAATTGATTTTGATTAATCTAGGATCATATTCAAAATTTTCTTATCAAAGAAAAATCTCTCTAAAGTGTTATTAAGATATTCATTTTCTTTAACAAGTGAAGAACATGATGTGCAATCAACAGGTTCATTCACTAATTGGTAGCACTGGACTGAGCTAATCTATCCTTATCAGCAAAATAATTCAATTGCCTAGTCAAAACATCAATTTTAATATTTAATTTAGGACAATTTGACCAAGATAGGTTCTCATTATAAAGTATTTGCTAAATAGATTCATGAGATGCATTAAGTCTAACTTCTAGCAGTTTACAATTAGAGCAAGTTTTAGATTGAGCATTTGAAATACTTGATTCTAAACATATAGAAGAACTAGACTTGAGCTTTTCAATTTCATCATTAGCTAGTTTTAATTTTTCATCATAAGAATAATGTGTCAATATCAATTCATCAAATTTATTAGTTACGTTACTAAGTTGAACCAAATTTAATGCATTAATTGATCTAGCAGTTTTCAACTCAAATTATAAAACTTGACAAGACTCACATGATTCATTATTAGGAATAGAACCTCTAAGTCTATCAATTTGAGAATTCAATCTTTCAACAACAAAATTAGTTTCTTTTAATATCTTTTTTGTCTTTTCAAACCAACAGCAAGTCTAACCAAAGCATCTTCAGACTCATCATACGATGGTATTACCTCATCGGGATCATTGTAGTCATCGTCGTCATTGTTACTTGATATGAAGCACATGCTAGTGAAATCTTCGTTATTCTTTTTATCAAGACCAAGAACTCAACGTAGTAGCCTCTCTGATGCCATACCAACACCACTCTGATACCACTTGTAGGATCGATTACTCAGAGGGGGTGAATGATTGCCTCCGCTTCTTAGTATCTAAAAATAAATCTCAAACTAAAAAACATAATCTAACTTACAGATGTGGATTTCAACCACAAGACGTTTGACCGCTCGCTTGACCCCTTTTCATGAAATCTCCTTTGCATGTAGTCGAAATCTTTCGCCACTTGAAAGCTCTGATCATTCGAACGCTTCGACTATTCAAACGCTTCGACTGTTAGAACGCTTTGACGTCGATGAGCTTGGAATGAGAACAAGCCAAAAACAACTCTCAGAGAACACGCCACCGATGCTGACTAACTTCGCGGGAATAGATTTGATGTTTTATTTTTTAATCATGTTTTAGGGCTAAAAAGTGCCCTCACGGCACCCCTCAAATCTTAGCACAAAAAGCCTCCCAAAAAGGCACAATTAAACACTTAGCCTCACCCATGCTTTATATGCTAGCGCCCCAAACATGTCATCAACAAACACGGACACGAAATCCTATCTCTTCTGAAAATAGAGGGACCCGAAACCCTTCCAATACAGATTATTCATAATCTCTAAACCTTCCAAGTTAATGATTCTATCCGTAACTTTTTTAATCTCATCACATGTTGAAGCCTCTAGGACTATACTTCCCGTAGCTTCTCCACACATCAACCATATTTGATTTCCATGTGCTCCAGCATGAGCCCGACCACCTCGTGTAACATCCTCGACCACCTGGACCTCAGATTTCCCTCTCCTAGTCCCAGTCTTACTCGTCACTGACCACGATTGTCTCTATGCCGATCTGCACATGCAAAGACCAAAGACCGCACAACTTCTCCACACATCATCCACCTTTGACCTCCATGTGCTCCAACGTGAGCCCAACCACCTGGTGACATCGTCGACTACCCGGACCTTAGATTTCTCCTTCCTAGTTTCAGTCCTCCTTGTCACTGACCATTACCGTCTCCACACCCAATCTGCACATGCAAATATCATAGAACGTTTTCCGGGGCATAAGTTCATCCCAACTTGACTGACAATAGTACACACGCGCAAACCACACTCTTAACCAACCATCAACATGAACCAAGTCATCTACGAGCGCACTTTCTAGAACTCAACCTCAGACCACTTAGTATGACCGGTATGACCACCAAGCATAGGCCGGTCAGATAGCTGGCTCTACGAGTACTCAAAAACTGCAATACTCGAAAATTACGACTGCTCAGAACACTTGAAAATTACAAGCATCATAGAAGTTGAAGCCTACGACTATCGGCCATCAACCAGTCACTATACCATCGACTACCGAGTACCGACCAGGTACTGTAGCGCAGACTACCGTCAACAAGTACTGTAGCACTGACCACCAAGTACCGAGTACCTACCGGGTACTGTAGCAACGACTACAGAGTACTTATCGATACTAAAGCAACGACCGCCCGTGAAGACCAGTCTGACCGCCATGCACAATCTGGTTAGACCACTGGCTCATCAAACATGAGTACTTGAAGATTACTAGAATTGAAGCACTCGAAGCTTATGGGTACCGACCGTGAAGTCTATGGCAACCTATCACAAAAACCCACGACTACCGATCTCAAAGCATAAGACAATCGATCACAAAGTCTAAGACAACAGATCACGAACCCTACAACTACGACAATAGACTACGAAGTCTACGACTACGACAATAGTCCGTGAAGTCTATGACTACGACAACATCTATGATTATGACAACAGACCGTGAAGTCTACGGCTACGACAAAGCTCTATAGCTACGACCTGCAACCAGTTGCTGTAGCTCACTCTATCGATCACCGATCGCGGTTGACGCCTCCGACTATCGACCGTGGTAGTAATCTGTTGATCGATTAGCCCAACACAAGGCTACAACTATTGACTGGTTCACTGTAGCTCATGACCAGTTCACTGTAGTGTACGACCGGTTTGCTGTTGCATACGACCGGTTCACTTTTGCATACAAACAGCTCACTATTATATATGATTGGTTCTCTGTAGCATACGACTGGTACACTATATCTCTGATCGGTTCATAGTAGCTTACGACTAGTTCACTGATCGTGGTCGAAGCCGACCGACTACCTGTCGTGGTTGTTCTGCTCTGGTCGTTTTACCGTGGTCGATTTGCCCTGGTCGTTCAGCTGTGGTCGACGTGCCGTAGTCAAAATGCCATGATCGAAGCCTCCCTGTTTGTTTCGCCGTGGTCGACGCCTGCTGGTCGGATCTCCTAACGCAAAGCCGTTTAGGCCACCGACTACCGAGTATGGTCGAAGCCAGCTGGTTAAGCCGCCCAATAAAAAGTGGTCAGACCGCTAAACCTGAATTCCAGTTTTACAAAAGCGTATCGATCGAAACTTTCACAAATATAAATTTTAATGCAACGTAAATGTCAATTATTCATCATTACTAAATTCCGAACCACTCCCCATGGTCCAACAAAGGTGCTTTGGACCAATTGAAACTGCGGAATGGACTCGACTTCAGAATAAACTTACAACAGTTGAGTTGCAAGAAGGATGAGATGAGATTACTCTTGGGACATTACCACGTAGAAACTGGCAAGGAGAAACCAGATGTAAAGTGTGTGGGAAACTAGAAACAACAGAATATATTATGTTCAGATGTTCTCTTGCGAGATTTGTTTGGGGGTCCTTAGAGATGTGTTTAGCTGGGATAGAGCTCCAGCTAACATGCAAGATTTCTGGGATATTATTTTGGAAAGAGGTCGAATCAGATAGCTTAACATGATTAGAGGCGGAAAACGGTAACGGATAATTCGTTTTATCCGATATTCGTATCCGAGAAAACACAAATGTGGTAAGCAAAATCCGTATTCAAAAATATTCGAATTCATATTCGAGAATATTCGAATCCGTATTTGAGAGTATTCGTATTCGAGAATATTCGTATCCGTATTCGTATTCGAGACTATTCGATTCATATTCGACCCGTTTCTAGAACCCATAAAAAATCTGTACAAATTTTGTTATTCAAAATTTGAATTTAGGTGGTTTAAAACCGGTAACCGGTCAAAAACCGGTGAAAAATCGGCAAAACCGCTAGGAATCCGTTTTATCCGATATTTGTATCCGAGAAAATCCGTATTCGAAAATATCCGTATTCGTATTCGAGAATATTCGTATCTGTATTTGAAAATATTCGAATTCGTATTCGTATTTGAGACTATTCGACCGTATCCGATCCGTTTCCACCCCTAAACATGATGATGAGTTTACAGGGTGTTGTCTGTTGGTGTCTATGTCTAACAAGAAATGATATGGTTTTTAGAGATGTTTTCATTTCCTCTCAAGTGGTGCTGCTGTTTAAGCTTCATTCTTATTTGCAGCGCTGGAAACTGCCGGAGAGTCGAAAGGAGCAATACAAGTTGGATAAGCTGCTGCAAGAACTTTCTGTTCGAGGGAATCAACTTCAGGAGGGGCAAAGGCGCGATGCAGGCGGAGAAGAGATGATCTACCAAATACTTTAGATTTAGCTCGTTTTTTAGTTTCCCTTGTTCTGTATCTGTTGAACCCTATTATCTATTTGTTGCGGTTTAGTTTTCGTCTGAACCTATCTGTAAACAGGTAATCCCAGTACTTTGAACCTTTTATGCTTTCAATCTCTTTTGCGGTGTTTAAAAAAACATCTCTGCAACAATCAATTCATCGTGCGCGAGAGAAGATTATTCAAGATTATATGTAGCTGCTTTAGGATTGCGTTGGATTATGGCAAGCTAAACATGATATAGTACAGCTCTCCCCCCTTGCAAGCTCAGACGTTCTAAAAAGAAAAAATTGATCATATACCCTCCATTTAGATGGAAATTGAGGATTTACCCTCCTAGCCCACGTGTCAGTGACTTATGATGACCCCACGTGTCATTGAGATGTGAAGGGTAAATCCTCAATTTTCCAACTAAAGGGAGGGTATATGACCCAATCTCCCTTCTAAAAAACCCGTGCATGAGCATGGAGAAGAGAAAAGAAGCAATCACATCCCCTGATCAAAAGCCAATTAAGCTGCATGCATGAAAACAACAAGACATATGCAGATTGAAGTCTTTCAGCATGAGAGTGACCTTACCCATACCAGGCCATGCCATGCATGGTACTACAATTCTACAAAGGAGACTAGATAGATTGACCCAGGGGCGAAGCCAAGGGGGAGGCTTAGTAAGGCTCGAGCCTCACCTCCCCCGGCGGCGGACCCCCCCCCCCACCCCCCGGCGAGCGCCCCCCTCCCCCGGCGAGAGCAGCCGGCCGACGGCGATAATCACACAGCTCAAGCCTCAAGCCCCGGTGACGGCTTTAAACCCAATAAGCAACAAAAAAGCTATAACTTCAAGTAGCAGCCCGGCCCAGCAAAGTATCTTATTGGCCCACCAAACCAAAACATCCACTTCCCAGGCGGCAGATCCAGATCCAGGAGACACAGACATTCACAAACACAACACAAAGCCAGATCTGGCGACTGGCGGCGGCGCGGAGACCCGGCGGGAGGAGTCGGAACCAGGGGCGACGAGGGGGCCGAGCCGGGGCAGGGGGAGCCGGACCGGGGCGGCGAGGATCGAGGCGCTGCCGGCGGGTCTGGGACGACGCACTCCGAGCGAGGCGAGGCGGCGGAGGAGCTGAGCTGTCGAGGAGAGGAGCGAGGCGAAGCGGCGGCCGACGAGCGACGTCTTCTCGGGCTCTCGGCTGACGCTGAGAGAGTTGACAGAGGGAGGAAGAGGGACTGAGGCCGGAGCCCGGAGGGAGCTGAGTCGCCAGTCGCGGAGGGCCGAGCGGAATAAAGAACTGCTGCGGTGCGGGCGAATCGAAGAAAAGGGGGAGCCGGGTAGCCTGCCGACAGTGCGACTGCTCAAGTGGCCGACGAGTGTCCCCTGTCCACAGTGTTTGATTGCGTGGTGTGCAACTATGAACTGAACAGAGAATTGTGTATTACTGTATTTGAGGAATAGGGGCAGCCGACAGCCTTAAGGGTAATTTTTTTGTAGTTTTTTTTATCAATTTAGTAATTTAGAGTTTAGATCTTAAACTAATAATTTATTTATAGATTTTGCTATAATAGAGAAACGAACTTTGTGCAACTATTTCGCAAGTAATTCAAGTGGTTCTCGTCCAACCGATGAGAGTACAACTCAACCGAAGAAGCTTCGACTAGAATTTAATCCAAATGAAATAATTGCCGATCCAGCGTTGCGTATACCAATTGAAGGTTATGCCCCGTGATTT
This sequence comes from Dendrocalamus latiflorus, assembly GCA_017311315.1. Classification (NCBI taxonomy): domain Eukaryota; kingdom Viridiplantae; phylum Streptophyta; class Magnoliopsida; order Poales; family Poaceae; genus Dendrocalamus; species Dendrocalamus latiflorus. The sequence goes on along the minus strand of CM029616.1, from coordinate 6,421,739 downwards.
AAATGTCTCGTGGTACAAATTAGTTTATTTGTGGTATGTTTATAATTCATATGTACTAAATTTTCATTATTATTCACAATTTTCTATTATATAACTAATTTTCATATGTTTCATACACAGGTGATTTATTTCTACTCCGTATTCATAGCAGAATAATTATATATTATTGGGTATGCGCTTTCTATTGTTGAGGTACGTACTTTGTATTTCTCTGTTTTTCGTTGTTTGTCTCGAAAACTCCAACTATATAATTTCTGTATGAATTTGAAATTCTATAAGAGTATAAGACTATATTTGTGTCAACTTGGTTTAATCCGATGAACACTTCAGCCCCCCCTCAATTTTAATCCTGGCTTCGCCACTGGATTGACCCTTTGCAAAGCTAGCTGGGAATGAACTCATCAGCTGCTGCTACACAAGCAATATATGCATCCTTTTAGTAAAACAAATGGAAGCCTGCCTGCAGCGCGCCAGCCGATCGAGCCAAAGCCAAAGCAGATTTTCTTCTTCTCTCTCGCCTGGCTCAGCCACAGTACGTACGTGCAGCTTAGCTAGTAAGCTCAGGGAAGCTTTGCGTTGCACGATAGATTCATCGGCAGCCGTCCATCCCTCCATGGACGTCCCATCTCACCCACGTACAGGAATGAAAATGAATCTAGATGTAAATATCCGAATCTAAATGGAAAATCGGAACTAGATTCTGATGTTTGACTAGCGAAGTTGCAGATTCGACATGACATGAAACGATTCGAAGTCAGGCATCTGGATCCACCATACATTATTTCATTTGGTTGATTACACAAACATGAAAAATATCCTTAGAAGTTGCATTATTACAAATACGTGAGATGAATAATTTATTTTTTGCTGTCAACATTTAATATGCAATTGCATATTAGAGCCATATATTTATTAATTTAAAATATTTAAACAATTTGCTGCCATGTTTTAAATAGGAGGGGTCATCAATGATTATTGAAATCCGAAAAATATTTAAATCCAATCTATATTCGTATCCGACATTTATCTAATTCATTTTCGAATAAAAAAATTTTACATGTTGACATGGCCCTGCTCAAAAGGGTTTATTTTAGGTGGCTTATGGCTGAAAAGCATTGTAGCTGGCTGAAAAAATAATGTAACTGACGGTGACTTATTTGACGTAATTAAATTTAAAAAAATTTAAAAATAAAAAAAACATGTTAACTCGTAACGGACAGTACAAACGAATACGGAAAAACCAAAAAATCAAAAATAAATTATTAAATAGTGAAAAATAAGTCAGAAATTAGAAGTTCAAATCAAAATGAGCGAGTCCCTAATATGATCACTATCGACTCTGTATCCGTCCGCATATCCATGGATCCCGCGCGGAAGATGCGTGTGCCGGCCTAGTGGCTACCGCGTGGGCCCGGGATGACGGTGGGCGCATGCATGGCGTGCGGCCGGGAGCTAGGCAACAAACAAGCACAGTAGTCTAGCACCGTAGTACGTGGATCGTGTATGGAATAAATGTCCGGATCGCTGTGCGTATATATTCCGTGTGCATGGCACTGCGCTGTTTGGAACTCGGGAGTTTTACGAAAATAATAGTTTTGAAGTTGTATACATGGTTACCGGCTGATCACTGTAAAATTTCTACGTTCCAAACCGTTTTTTTCCTTTTTTGTTAAACTTGAGCCGCTAGCGTACGACACATATTTTAGGGTATGTTTGATATGTCTACAGCTTATGACTTTTTGTTGAAATTTTTGAATTTTAGCTGTTTGCGACAGATATTACAGAGAAAGATACTCGCTTGTGATTTTAGTTGATACAGATGTTGGGCTTTTAACGTGTACTACAATTAACTTGTAAACCCCGTCTTGAGAAAATACTCAGTTTAAAAATCAGGTACTGTAGCAAAAACCAAAAGCCGCTTTTAGAAGCCGTAAAGAACAAGGCCTTAGATATATCACCATTTTTTCAGCTGAGTCCAAACGTGGGGATCATCCGTAAGGTTGCCTTATATACAGGGTGGGTTCTTTTAGGCTCTATGTCGTATGGCTGAATTTTTTGAATTTTATGTTGTTCGTAAGAGATAATATGCAGAGAAAAATAGTAGCATATAATCTTGGTCGGTACAGTTGAACTCAGTATAATTTATATTACAATTTATATGTAGATCTCGTTTTAAAAAACGTACTGCTTAAAAGCTAGTTACTATAGTCCGTATATGTATAAACCGACTGGAAATCCTCCGAACGCACCCATATATTTTGCATATTTTGTTCATACACACACGCATGCAGCAACTTACGTCACAACGATGGTAAATTATACTGGGACATTTAGACCTAGCTTGTTGTTTGGATCACTACCGGAAAGCTCCTATATGCCGAGTGTCCGGAGTTTTGCCGAGTGCAATCCATCGGGCACTCGGTAAACAACGACTTTGCCGAGTGCCTTAATGGGGACACTCGGCAAACATAAAACACTCGGCAAAAATATCTTTGCCGAGTGCTGAATATTAGACACTCGGCAAAATAAGCTTTTTGCCGAGTGCTAACACGAAAACACTCGGCAAAAATAAAACACTCGGCACCAACCGCCGTCCGTTAGATGTTAGCCGCCGCCGTTAGATCTTTGCCGAGTGTCTGGAGCTGACACTCGGCAAAGATATTTTTGCCGAGTGTTTTGTTTGCGCCACTCGGCAAAAAAATAAAAACCTTTTCCTCTCCTACCCTTCAAACTTTTTCTACTCTCCACATACAAAATATGGTACTCCATGTTAAAATTTGGTATATTTTTGTATTTGTTTGGTATATTTAATTAATTAATTGCATTTCAAGCAATTTTTTGAATCAAGTCAAATTTGAACTGCAAGTGATTCAAATAATAAAAAAAAAAATGAGTAGAAAAATGATATTCATGTTATTCAGCCCGGTTTGAGGCCTTACCTGTTAAATGAAAAGGAATTTCGAACATCTTGTTCAGGAAACACGACCACAAACGTGTGGCCGAATGGTTTTTAAATTTGAAAAAAAGCAAACGAAGTCTGAAAATCATGAGATTTGTCAAGATGTCATGATATTATACGTGGAGGCTGTGGTAAAAAATTGATAAGATTTCGCATAAGTTGTCACGTACGATGCTTACAAACTGAAGCAATTATGATGAAGAAGCCCAGAGTTGAGACGGATCCGGTAAGATTTGGAGTCAAACTGACGGTCGAATTGTGGTTTGACTACAAAACTTTTTGTACAGGCAATAGACAACAGAGATTGTTTCATGTGAAATTTTGGTAATTTTTCGGATCCATTTGACAATTTTAATTTTTAAACTGCAACTGCAATTATAGAATTTATTTGATATAAATTAAATTTGAGCTATAACTGCATGAAATAATGGTCTAATATTCGTAGAAGCATCGAATATGCATTGTTGAGTGAATTTGACAAGGCATTTTCGAAGTACATTCGAACAAATTTGTAAAACACGCTATGGAAAAGATAGAGAGGAAAGGAGTTGTATTAAAAAAAATATCTTTGCCGAGTGTCTTGTGGGCGACACTCGGCAAAGGAGGATATTTGCCGAGTGCATTGTGGGCGACACTCGGCAAAGGAGGAGGGGTTTGCCGAGTGCCCGATCGGGGGCACTCGGCAAAGAGGAGGGGTTTGCCGAGTGCCCGATCGGGGGCACTCGGCAAACAATACAAACATAAAACTTAATAGTTTCCCCGCGGCCACGCTCACACACGCAACACCCGCGCCCCGCACGCCCGCCGCCGCCCCGCCCCCGCGCGCCCCGCACACCTGCTGCCGCGCCCGTGCCCGCCGCACGCCCGCCGCCGCCCCGTCCCGCCCCCGCGCGCCCCGCACGCCCGCCGCCGCCCCGCCCCCGCGCGCCCCGCACACCCGCCGCCGCGCCCGCGCCCGCCCGCCCCGGACGCCCGCCGCCGCGCCGCACGCCCGCCGCCGCCCCGCCCCGCCTCCCTCCGCCCGTCGCCTCCTGCCGCCTCCGCCTCGCCGGCCGCCTCACGCCCTCACCTTCGCGCGCCACCTCGCCCGCTGCCTCGCCCGCCGCCTCGCCCGTCGCCGTGCCTCGCCTCCGCCCGTCGCCTCCGCCACGCCTCTGGTGGTCTCCTCCGGCCGTCGCCTCCCGCCGCGCCTCCGGTGGTCTCCTCCGCTCGTCGCCTCCGCCGCGCCTTCGGTGTGGTCTCCTCCGGCCGTCGCCTCCGCCGCGCCTCCGGTTGAAGTATATATGTTCTTGAGCAAATATAGATTGAAGTACATATTCTAGCTGTTCACTGTGCTGAAAGTGTCCCACATAGCAAATTTAGATTAAAATCATTAGGGAAATAACTGCCAATGGGACTTAATCACCATTTAGGGCATTTATCTGTTCCCATAGAAGGGGCAGTCAGAAGCTTTAGGGAATCATTGCCGCTATGTCAGTAATATTTCTATTTTTTGTTTGGATTATTAGTGAAAAATGATAGCCTTTGATGTTGTAGAGTGGATCAGTTGTGTATTTGCATTTGTTGGAAGTAGTGAGTTTGTGTTTGTAGTTGATTATAAGGAAAACAAATCCATTGTCGAACGAATGAATATGCAAGCTAGCTCAATTGATGTTATAGTGTAATACTAGTGTAATACTAACCTATCTGATCAGTTCATATATATGTACACACAGACAGTGATTAGCATTCTTATTAAGACAATATACACATTCTTCATTTAATTGCAATTGAAGAATTTGTGTTAATGCGAGTAGACAATTGAAAGCCACACTGTTGTTTGTTTCTTACAGAAAATTGCAAATTAGTTCAGTTATTAAGATAGACAACATTTGATATATATGTTATGCCAGCTAACACCTCGAATAAAGAAAATTATAAATGAGACGATTAAGCCATCAAATGACACGTTTCATTTGAATAGTTTGAACTGCATAGAATTTAAATAGCTGTACGAATGGAACCTACAAGTATATGATATGATGTTGGGGTAGGCAAGGGACAGGAGAGAGAAGAGATAGGCTGTCGTAGACACAGATAAAAGGACTAGAGTGAGGAGGGATAGGCTGCCATCTCGGTGCAGTGAGATGGGGGAGACACGTAACATGTGACATGAATCCACTGTAGAAAAGGGTTGTGTCAGCTAAAAATTAAGGCCATCTGTTGTAAACAAACATAGAAGTAAATAGTTACTATTGAGTAAGGATTGTTGCTAGCTCTGACAGTTAGAATCTATTGGTTTCGTAGAAGTTAAAACTGCATAATGATTTATGAAAGTTCATTTACCTTCATCTTGTTGAATATGTTAATAGGTAGTTAGTTAAGTTGTTTTTTTTTCATATTTATGCAGATTATTCATGTTATAGATTACGAAACCTAGTTAGGCGTCTCCCGTTCGAAAGGGATACGGTTGGAAATATGCAGATCTTTGCATATCTATAACCGTATCTGTTTCGAATTGTCCACGTTTTTTGGACAGCCCGAGGATGCGTAGATGGGGTTAGTTTCCATGGTCTACTCCGATCCGTGACAGAGTTTCGGCAGCATCTCCCTGTTGTTCTCCGGATACACAATCTCCCTGCCAGGACGTGTATTTGGAGAACAGCGGGGAGGTGCTGCCGAAATTCTGTCTCGGATAGGAGTAGAGCATGGAAACTAACCTCATCTACGCATCCTCGGGTGGGATTAGGACCAATCTTCACCTATTAGATAGGAGAAAGATCGTGTAGATGCATTTGATTCTTATATTACTCCCTGATATGTTAGAGGATGGATGACCGTGAGTGGATGTACACGGGCCGCTCAAGTCAGGGTTCGTTGTCCGATGAATGGATTGAGAAGACCGATGCTTTCTTGGAACTAGCATTTGCGAAGGTTAAAGGAGCGCGTGCCACTTGGTGTCCCTGCAGCAGATGTGCAAACACGCGTCGACAAACAAAGGAGGTCATGGGTAAACATCTTTGCAAGTTTGGATTTACGGCAGACTATACCCGGTGGATCTACCACGGTGAATCCGATCGTATGAGAGAGGAGGTCGTGAGACCACGCGTCGAGGATTATGATGCTGATGGCGGGGTAGGAGACATGTTAAATGACTATCATGAAGCACACTTCGCTGAAGGACGTAGGGAGGAGGAGCCAGAGGCAACCGCAAAGGCGTATTACGACATGTTGTCTGCGGCACAGAAACCCCTTCACGGCCAGACGAAGGTTTCTCAACTAGATGGCATTGGACGCGTAATGGCCTTGAAGTCCCAATTTAGCTTGAGTCGAGACGCCTTCGATGCTATGTTGACAGTTTTTGGCAGCATGCTTCCGGAGGGTCACATTCTGCCAAAGAGCATGTACGTGTCAAAGAAACTCCTTCGTGCACTTAAGATGCCATATGAGCAGATACATGCTTGTCCGAAGGGGTGCATCCTATTTAGGAAAGAACACGCGGAAGCAAAGTACTGTGGAAAGTGTGGATCCTCTAGGTTCCTGGAGGTGGACTCTGGTGATGGTCAGAAGAGGCAGCTTGCGATCCCCGTGAAAATCCTACGGTACCTTCCGTTCATACCGAGGATCCAACGGCTATACATGACCGAGGAAACTGCGAAACAGATGACATGGCACAAAAATGGACGTCGATACAATCCTGAGAAGCTGGTACATCCATCCGATGGTGAAGCATGGACCCACTTTGATGTGATTCATCGTGAGAAAGCTCTAGAGGCTCGTAATGTACGTGTTGCGCTGGCAACAGATGGGTTCAATCCTTATGGAATGATGGCCGCCCCATACACTTGTTGGCCCGTGTTCGTTATCCCCCTCAATCTCCCCCCCGGCGTCCTCTTCCAACGACAGAACATATTCTTGTCGTTGATTATTCCTGAACACCCGGGGAATAATATGGGTGTGTTCATGGAGCCTGTGATTGATGAATTGGTCCGTGCTTGGGAGGAAGGGGTATGGACATACGACCGAGCTACAAAGAGAAACTTCAAAATGCATGTTTGGTACCACTACTCCCTGCATGACTTCCCGGCGTATGGGATATTCTGCGGCTGGTGTGTTCACGGGAAGTTCCCATGCCCAGTATGCAAGGCAGCTCTGAAGTTCATTTGGTTGCTGAAGGGTGGCAAGTATTCTTCGTTCGACAAACATCGACAATTCCTCCCTCTTGACCATGCATTCAGACGAGACATCAAGAACTTTACGAAAGGTGTCGTAGTTATAGACCCTGCACCGCAGATGATGACCGGTGCCGCGGTTCGTGCTCAGATAGATGCTCTCGAGGTCAATCAAGAAGAAGGTGGTTTTGTGGGATATGGTGAGCAACATGCGTGGACTCATAAGTCGGGCTTGTTGAGGCTCCCCTATTTTGATGACCTTCTTCTTCCACATAACATTGATGTAATGCACACTGAAAAGAATGTTGCCGAGGCACTTTGGGCAACAATCATGGACATTCCTGATAAGACAAAGGACAACATTAAGGCTAGAGTGGATCTGGCAACGTTATGCGATAGACCAAAGCAAGAAATGAAGCCTCCTAGAGGCGGCAGGACATGGAGAAAGCCTAAGGCCGAATTCGCCTTGACCAGGCCCCAAAGGAGGGAAGTACTACAATGGTTCCAAACGTTAATGTTCCCTGATGGGTATGCAGCGAATCTGAGGAGGGGAGTGAACTTATCTACTATGCGAATCAATGGGCTCAAGAGTCATGACTACCACATATGGCTTGAGCGGCTTCTTCCGGTGATGGTTCGAGGCTATGTTCCTGAGCATGTCTGGCTAGTGCTGGCAGAGTTGAGCAATTTCTTCCGCCAGCTTTGTGCCAAGGAGTTATCTCGGACCGTGATTGCAGACTTGGAAAGAATGGCACCTGTGTTGCTCTGTAAGTTGGAGAAGATCTTTCCACCCGGCTTCTTCAATCCGATGCAGCATTTGATTTTGCACCTCCCGTATGAGGCACGAATGGGGGGGCCCGTGCAGGGCCGTTGGTGCTATCCAATTGAGAGATGTCTAAAGGTTCATCGAACTAAATGTAAAAATAAATGCAAAATTGAGGCTTCCGTTGCAGAGGCATACATTTTGGAGGAGGTGTCAAACTTCACAACAACGTACTATGGTGACAACCTTCCTAGCGTGCACAATCCACCCCCTCGTTACAATGCTGGCGAAAATGAATCGAACCTCAGTATTTTCCGAGGGCAACTCGGAAGTGCAAGTGATGCGACCCCCAAGACCTTGAAACATGAAGAGTGGCGCACTATCATGCTATATGTGTTGAACAACCTTTCCGAAGTGGAGCCGTACATGCGGTAAGTTGTCAACAAACTTGTTCTCGAGTAGTCACTATTCTGCATCCAACCCCCTTGTTTCTCGTTGGTGTAGGGAATTTCATCATCAATTCTGGCGTGAATCAAGGGAACCTACCCCGCAGGAAGCTGAGACCCTTCTTAGCCAGGGTGCGGGAGCTGGAATGCCCGATTTCATTTCTTGGTTCAAACAGAAGGTACTGTCCAATTTAGCTCGTACTTAGTTTGACATTACAAGTTGCTCGTACGGGCGAATAATATAACGAACTATCCTGCTTGAGCTTGCAGGGCCAAACCGATGCGTCTATGAGTGCCGAGTTGAGACAGGTTGCCGATGGCTGTGCCTATAGGGTAAGCTCATTTACCGGTTATGACGTGAATGGATATCGCTTTCACACAACAAGACATGAGCAGAGTCGGCCCAATCGAAGAACCACAAATACCGGAGTTTTTACGCCTGGCCTTGATGGGGTCGAGTATTATGGAATAATTGAAGAAATATACGAACTCACGTTTCATGGTTGCAAACCTCTTAATCCTGTCATATTCAAATGCCATTGGTTTGATCCTGAAGTAACGAGACGGACCCCTAATCTTGGGCTAGTCGAAATTCGACAGTCATCCGTCTTACCAGGAGACGATGTGTATATTGTGGCTCAACAGGCCACGCAAGTTTATTATCTCTCATACCCATGCCAAAAAGATGACCGTCTTAAGGGTTGGGATGTTGTGTACAAGGTATCGCCACACGGTAAACTACCTGTCCCAAACAATGAAGATTACAACTTTGACCCAAACACATATGACGGAGAGTTCTTTCAAGAAGAGGGGCTAGAAGGGAGTTTTGAGATAGACTTAACCGAAGCGATCGGAATGGAAGTAGACAATGAAAGGGTTGTTGACGAGGACGCTGGAGATGAGGTTCAAAATGTGAAGGACTTAGAATTACTTCAGCGATTACATTTAGGCAATGACAGTGATGACAACATTGCTCCTTCGAATAGTGTTGATTATATGGATATGGCTGATACTGATGATGAGACTTATGATCCAGCTAATCCCGATCATGATGATTATTTCTAATACATGTAATACTTTGTTATTTTCTAATTATGTTTTGTTTATTTTGCATCTCTTTCTAAGTACGTCTTGTTTATCTGTGCTTATTGGTTTACTCTTTTTAATTGCAGGTGATTGAACAAAGATGGTGGGCGGTATGAGGAACGTCAGGTCGCTTTACCAAAGACGGCCCGATGCAGCTGAGCAGTCGGGGAGCAGGAGTAGGAGGAGCAGGAGCAGGAGCACTCTTGAGAGGGAGCGGGAGGAGGAGCGGGAGGAGGAGCGGGAGCGGGAGGAGGAGCAGGAGGAGGAGGAGGAGGAGGAGGAGCAGGAGCAGGAGCAGGAGGAGGAGGCGGCAGGGGGTTCCGCTTCCTCTGGTTCGTCGGGTGTCTGGTTGCGAGGTCCCTCGACCCTCCCGAGGCGACCGATACCTCATGAGAGACGCCCGCTGATTCGACCCACTGGGGCTAGGTAAGTAACTTTAGATGTTATCACTACTTTTTCATTTGATATGTTGAAAATCACAATAGAAACTAATAATTTATCTTAATCACTTGGGCAGGGGTTGGACGCTTGTGGCTGCAGGTGATCACAAACGCCATGTCAATGGCATCCTGGGTCTTTTGTGCAGGCTACACTTCCCTGGCCTGGTTGCGTTTGGCGGAGGGCAGGAGCCGGCCTACACGTGGGACCACTACGTCGCCTTCCCCGATTTACCAGATCGGGATGGCAGGGTATTCGCCAACAAGGCGCAGCGGGTGACGGCCGAGCTGTGGGTAAGTCTTCCTCGCACTACATTGCTCAATACATCGCATTCATTGGACATTCTTGAAATAATGACTGGATACATCGTGTCTATATGCAGGATTTCTTCAGATGCCAGGATGGATATGAGGCCAAGGCGGCTAGTGTGGCTCACAAAGCCTGTTCTAAACTCGTGAAGGACATGCATTACGAGGCGCGCGTCCAGGCCATCGTAACATACAACGCTACCTACCTTGGAGCGAAGATCAACAAAACTCAAGCAAGAAACATGAGGCTGACCCGGGAAGAATACATGCAGGTAAATATAGAACATTAATACTGATTTTTTCTAAGATGGAGCAGATGTTTCAGTGGATGCAAAGTCTTGGCGAGAGGATGGGTCAACCTCTGCCACCGGAGCTATTCCCTCCACCTCCTCCTGCAGCTACTCCTGTGAGTTTTTCTAGTGGAGTATGAATGTTTAAGTTTGTATGTTCCTAATTTAAATCTTGTCTCACACATGCAATCTCTTCTCCTTTGTGCAGAATCAATCGGCGGCTTCGAATAATGTGCCTCATGACCCACCACATCAGTCGGGGTGATGTTTATTGTGGTTGTGATGTTTATTGTGAATATTGTGGTTGATACTTGGTGAATGATACTTGGATTTGCATTATATGTGATATATTATGGTTGCACTTGATAAATGGTTGTGAATGACACTTGTGGTGATTACTTTGTGATATATTGTTGATATATCTGTGATATATTGTGATTTGTTTGAGTGGGGTGCAATAAACAATTAAAATTGGCAGTTTTTGGCCACTTTGCCGAGTGTTACACTCGGCAAAGGGAGGCTTTGCCGAGTGTCATGGTAAAAACACTCGGCAAAGTAACGTTCCTGGGCATTCTGGGAACGTACTATGCCGAGTGTTGTGATTTTGCCGAGTGTCATGGTAAAAACACTCGGCAAAGTAACGTTCCTGGGCATTCTGGGAACGTACTATGCCGAGTGTTGTTATTTTGCCGAGTGTCATGGTAAAAACACTCGGCAAAGTTTTAAACTTTGCCAAGTGTCTTTACCATGACACTCGGCAAAGTTTAAATCTTTGCCGAGTGTCTTCACCATGACACTCGGCAAAGTTTAAATCTTTGCCGAGTGCCATTCCGTCCTGGCACTCGGCAAACGACGCCGTCACCGTGTTCTCGCCGTCCACTGTCCCTTTTTTGCCGAGGGTTTGTTTCGGCACTCGGCAAAGGCTTTGCCGAGTGCTCGATGAAAAGCTCTCGGCAAAGAGCTCTTTGCCGTCAGAAACTATGACGTGTGAGCTATGCCGTGGGTGGCACTCGGCAAAGACTTTGCCGAGTGTTTTTCGGGCTTTGCCGAGTGCCACCGGCACTCGGCAAAGCTGCTGAACCCGGTAGTGGATGTACGGGAATCAGGTTAAATACCTGACCATGGGAGGAAGGAATAAATTATGATTCGCGTGTAAGGTCGCCGTATATACGTGCGTACGTGCATATGCATGCGTATATCCGCTGGTCCGTTCATTTCGTTTCCTTTGTTTTTTTTGCATGTTTCGAATACAAGCTTTTGCTTGGTCGCTGATGCGTGACCCCGGTGGTCAGAGGATGGTACATAGTGGGCCCGGAATCCGACGTGTCACGTCTCGGAGCCATCTGATCTTGGCAGAGAGGTTCTGATGACACGATCTGCGTAGCCATACGTCCGGAGATATGCCTCGTGCTGTCTCTTCTGATCGATCCATGACAATGCTGCGTTGCTGCTACCGTGCCGTGCCACTCCATTTGACTCGAAATATTGGAGCCTACTTTTTTCCATTCTTTTCTTCTTCTGTCCAAGTAGTTTGAGTTGCTCGAGATAAACATGCCACATAAAGGTTTAGTGCTAGCTTATCTATTTAATTTGTCCCTACTTACTTCAATCTATAAGTTCTAGTCTAAACATTATAGAGTAAATTTGTTCTATACTATCGCAAACGTTCACGGCTTGCAAAATACCATTACGAACAACATGAACTTATAAATACCATCCAAAAGTTGAAAAACTCTTCGAATGCCCCTGCCCTGAGAATTTCCATCCATAGCAGCTATTAGGGCCTGTTTTGGAGAGGGAAAATTTCAAAATGTCAACATTGTCCCTGTGTTCTCTCCTCCTCTCTCTCCTTGGTTCCTTCACACACTGGTCGGGTCCTATTCCACACCATGCAGTCCCATTGGTCATCCTCTAGCATGAGTATGGCGTGGTCTTAGAAAACCTTCAGGCGACGGCAGCTTGGCTTGAGGTGGCGTGGATGAGACCGGCGACGGCGACAGCCATAGGACAGCCGTCGAGCTCGATGATGAGGGGCTACAGCAGTGGTTTGGCTTGGGCAAGGGGACAGCGAGCAGCACCAGGACACGACGACAGCGTGGCCATAACACTGTGGCAGCGGCTTGGCCTGAGGTGGTGCCAGTGAGGCCGATACTGGCAATGGCCATGGGCAAGGGTGGAGCTCCACGGTGAGGGTCTACGACAGTGGTTTGGCTTGGGCAAAGGGAAAGCGGATGGCTCCAGGACACTGCGGTAGCATGGGATGGGCAGCATGGCTAGAACACGGTTTTGCCACCGAGCTTCGCCATGCTCGCTAATCTTGATCTTGCAGTCAAGTGAGCTAACTCAAAATCCATTTGCATTACTACCTGTTCCATCTCATACTCCTTCATATCTCAAAATTAATTTTAGTTTCATCCTCTAAACTGCTCGGAATCGAATTTCTTCTTCTCCATCTTCGGTCATTTTCACCATATTTGTTCATTGCCTAAGGCGAGTCTCCAACCAATTCCTTCACACATGAGCCTCTTCCCGTCTACCTCTTCATTTTGACGCACTCAGTTTGAGCTATCATCGACCATGGTGCTATTGCCATGCTTGCCCACCAAAACATGCCGCTGCCCAGCCCCACTGGCACAACTCCGGCTACCCTTGTCCAAATCATCACCATCACTAGCCTTGCCTCGTGGTGCTCAATCCATTTTACGTTTCTTGCTTGAGCCGTATCCCATCACTCCTCAGTGAGGACAACCTTGAGATAACTAGATAGGTGGGACCAACCCTAATAAAAAGAAAAAGGAAAAAGAACAAGAAACAATAAGGGCATAATGGTCATTTCTCACTCTTCATACGGATAGCATGACTTTGATGGTATTTTGTAGACTTTTAGCCTTACAATTGTATTTTTCAAAGGACATGTTTTACGATGGTATTTTATAAATCACGAATAATTATGATGGTATAGAACAAATTTGCTCGGCATTATATTCATGCGTTGCATCCTATAAGCATCTTTCCAAAACTTCATGAAAGGTCGCTCATTTTCATTTGTTATTTTGTCAATATCACGCCCTACTTAATGAAAAGAGAGGGCAGCTAGTATTGGTCGATCGATCAATCTTAACTACTGAGGTATCACAAATTGCTCTCGAATACGCACTCCACCGTATTGGAAGATGAGCATATTTCACGGGTTTTTAATACTAAAAGTTAGTGGTAATAGTTAACAGATGAGTACCAAATTAGCTAGCTACCCTATATATCGACTAGATACAGTAGGAACTAGATTTATTCAGCAAAGAAGCATTGATCAATGTGTCTGGCCCAAAAGTTTCGATGACTTTTCAGCTTCGGTGAATGGAGAGCACTTCAAGTTAAGCATATCATCGAAAAAAGACAAAACATGTCCTCTCGAGTGTCACAAAGTAATGCACAATTAATTTTACCAACTACTCCATCTAGTAGTTCAAAACACTATCCAAAAGTTTTGATTTGTGTAAACATATGGGGACCACAAATATGGATATATATAAACAGTGTAACACTAATATAATTTGACAGCACATGCATGGTTTGCTTCTTTTCAAGGGAGAGCCAATCACTAATGACTTTTATGTGAAATGTCTCCATACATATAAAACCATGTACAATAATGTGATATCAGCTATCTATAACTTTACCATATAAGACACAAAATAATGTGGATAGAGAGAGCATAGAAAATTAGACCATCTCTTATACAGTAGTCGACCGTAACATGATAAATAAAATATATTGTGTCATAAAAAAGTTGTCTATAAAAATATGCAAAGAAACAACATATTATGTGAGCTGTCTTTAATATCTTATATAGATAATATAGAAGATATTATAAACAATCATTGGCTATAGCATTATACATGCTCTAAGTCATTGATTCCACCACGCAAGTCGTCCTAACTCCAAGGCATGCCTAGTTTAATCACTTCACCTCACATCAAGGGCAATCAATCATATGAGAAAACTTTTTAGCCATGGACCGACCATTCACGTACTGTGCTCACAAGTCACAACCATCGGTAATTATTTACTCTAGTTTTATAAATTAATGTAGTGGTTGAAAAGACAATAAACCAATAACTGCCTTTTCTTAAAGGATGCAATGATATATATATATATATATATATATATATATATATATATATATATATATATATATATCGGCACATACCACTTCATTTGCAATTTTCACTTGGCCTCCCTACAAATTTCTAGAAATTTCAGTTAGACCCTCGTGTCTTCATGTTCGATGTAAAATATTGAGCCTCTAAATGCCAATCACTTTAACCAAAACCTTAAGACGTTGAGGAGGCGCAAACAACTTCATATCTAATTAACTTCAACCAAGCTAGCCTGCCATGCCGACTTAGGGTAAAGAACATGGTCACTATTGGGACCCTCTTCATCTATATTCAACAATAGATTCCTCAATTATGAATTACTTTACCTCTTAATATTGAGTCAGGCAGGCTAGAAAAAAGATTACTTTAATACTTCCTCCGTCTTGCAATATAATGTCTTATTTCGAATAGAGGAATTCTAAAGGAATTTCATAGGATTTGTACTACTTCATATGAAATTCTTGCAAAATTCATGCGTTCCAAACGGGGGTTAATTCCATATTATTGGGAAACGTTGTCTCACAATATAAATTCCAAATAGAGCTTAAATCCCTATTTTTGGGAAACGCCATCCCATAATATAAGTCCATTGCGGAGATCAGATGTGTAGTTTTTGTAATATTTTCACCATATACCCCTCCTTTAATGTTGAAAGAGTAGATGAGTCATTGAAATATGCTATTTAATAGGGATATACATGATCCAATAATATTAATTGTTTTAGACTTTGTTTTTCCTTAATCTGTGTGTATGGTGGGCTTGGACCTATATTGCGGGACAGATGGAGTATTATGTTAGGTTTCAAGCACCAACCAGTTCATTCAAAATTTTGATTTGTACATAGAGGAGAACAGAACATTTTTCTCATACTTCCACAAAATAATTGCCTGTGTGACAAAAAAAATTGAATTAATGGACCTTTGAAAGTTTCGGATTTGTGATTTAGGATATTATGGTCGACTGAATTAATTATATCTCAACATCGTCTCGGTTCAAGACTCCAATGCCACAAATCCCACACACTAAGTCACTAACACATCCACACTCCCAAGACCAACAACACCTTGGAGAACTAAAAGTGCATGCAAGATGGAGTAAAATGCAGTACCATATATCTACATATGCACACAGGGAGAATCTGTCAGTGAGCTCGCTAGCTCCTCCTACTGCTGAACACATTCGCCCGGGTTAAGTTCTCCATGTTCTTGTTCACTTGTGCTGTTGTCCCCTTGTTCTCTAGCCTCGATCCGTGGTACGTGCATACACACACACACACACGCAGCAATGCAGGCATGCAGAGGCAGGCACAGGTGACAGCCGACCGATGTCCATATCGCACTCACACATTCATGCAGCCGAATTATCAGCCTACAGTTGGAGTACAATTTTTGTTGAGACTCGCGCTCTTGGATCCATCTAGCAATTACTGCAATTCCACGACAGAGAGTATACATGTCAGACAAATTAAAAGTACGTGTGTATCACACATATGACACACCCTGCCTAGGGTTTTGCAATATTCATCTGCATATAGCATGGGTGGAGACAGCTAGGGTTCCTAGGTACGGCCACCACTAAATTCTTTTTAAACATATATGTACGTTTACGAGTTATAGGTTATAATTTTAAATTAGTTGTAAATTGTATTTCATGCCCTTCGTTCCGATTTCATAACAAATAACACATCTTTTTTCTTTACCTATATGGTAGCATGTGAATGGTATAGAAATACTTATTTATTTAGGTATTAAAATTATTTAATTTCTAACTAAAGACGAAGTGCCAATCTGATTCTCTATCTGTTCGTATCGTTACGACCATCACGATTAATGCAATAATTCAAAACTAATTTTGAGTATCTTATATGAGATATTTTACTTATAAATTTTGAAGCTTCACACGACATAAATAGACACTAATACTAGCCTACAAGTATAGATGTATTAAAAACCGTATGTGCTTCTCGGGTGCTAGAGTATGTGAACTGACATAAGAGGCCTAGCGTGCTAATAAAAAAATAGTGAAATAGGTATACATTTGTAATAACATGTTCACACAAATTTTAAAAAAAATTTATCAATATTTTTATTTGTTTTTGTTATCACTCCGTAAAATAAGTTGGTTTCACAATTAAATATGTAAAGTAGCCAATTAATTAGAAAAAGGCCTACCTACTAATTATATAGGAACATTAAGTATGTATGATTTAACCTAAGCTACTATTTGATCAACCGATAATCGCTTAACAACCATCTTTCATCCCATCTTTCTAGCTCCGCATTACTTGTAGATAGTATTACAATTTTTTGTCTTCAGTACGTGCATGCATGCAGTGGTGATGGCAACACCAGAGTCATAAGGCCAGAGAGCTCAGCAGGGAGGGTGGCTAGCTAGAAAAGGCTTATGCAACACACTGACAAGATTCCCTTGGCTGATGCTCGCACAGTGGTAGGCATTTCATGTGCCAATCTGTGCATGCATGCCAAACGGTCGACTAGTCCTGGCCGGCAGCTATTGGATCAGGTCAAGCTAGGTCTTCTAATGCCAACAAGACGTTGCTTTGTTACTTTGTGTGAATTTAACAGGGCCCGAGCACAGGCTGTAGTGTATACGTACATTATTTAGGTCTGACGTAAGTACGCATCCTATGCTTAAGAGTATGAATACAGTACTTCGTACTATTTGGCCTTGGCTCTGGTTCAGGGTGAACCTAGCTAGAGCTGGTCCAAACACACTGAATGCAAAGGATTTCACTGCAAACAACAAGCACTACTACAGAAAGGCTAATAGTAGACGCCAAATCACAGGCGGTTTTGTGAAACCGTCTGTGATGTACACTATTACAGACGGTTTTAATTTGAAGACCGTCTGTGGTATTTGTGGCGGGAAAAAGGAGTATCACAGACGGTTCTTACCTCTGAACCGTCTGTGATACTGGAATATCACAGACGGTTTTTTATTAAAAACCGTCTGTGATATTCCAGTATCACAGACGGTTTTATAATAAAATCCGTCTGTGATAATCCGGAATATCACAGACGGTTTTTTATTAAAAACCGTCTGTGATATGTTTCTCGCCTTGCAATTTCCCAAAATTTCATAATTTCCCGCCTGAGTCCGAGTAGGATTCAGTTCTGACACACCTTCAGTAAAACGGGCATAACTTTTGCATACGGTGTCCGTTTTCGACGTTTTTGTACTCGTTGGAAAGCTAACGACGAGCCCAATCCAAAAACAACGACTGGCTTGAGCCAGTCGCCCTCCAAGACCCCAAAAATTGGCCATCTTTGGACCTAAACTTGCGTCGCAAGTTTTTGGTGTCTGTTTTTGCCCTTTTTCTTGGTCTTCCTTTCGGAATTTGGATTTTGCTTCAACTGCAAAGTTGTAGATCTCGTCGAAACCTTTCAAATGCGTATATATAAGCTATATAAAACTTTGTTATTTTATCTTTTCATACTAGTTGTTTATATTGTATCGGTATATAAAATTCTGTGCTCTAATTCACAGACGGTTCTATATATAGAACCGTCTGTGATATTCATTCATCACAGACGGTTCTAGCCAATAGAACCGTCTGTGATAATTTGACCACTGGGCCCGTCAATCCTCCTCACTCCACGGATCGTAGCGCGCCTCTCTTTTCCCGCGCCCAAAATTTCGAACTCCCGCCTCTCCCTCCCTCTCCCTCCCCTATAAATATTACCAAAACCCAGCCTCCTTACTAGTTTCCTCCTCCTTGTTAGTTTCCTCCTCCTTGCTGTCCTTGTTCTCCTCCTCTTGTTGTTCTTCTCCTCGTTGCTATCCTCCTCCTTGCTGTCCTCCTCCTTGCAGACGACGCACACGTCAACGGGAGGCAAGACACCGCAGAAGCAACTAGCTCATGCCAAGGCAGCGCTCAATCAACACCGACGATGGTGGGCGTCAAAGACATCCAGCTCGCGCGCTGCATCAGGGGCGAGAAGGCCTAGGCATAGAGGATCTTTGCTTTTATCTGTTCTTGTTGTGTTAGCTAAATGAGCAACCTGTTTGTTGTTCTCCTCCTCTTTATTGTTTGTTGTTTGTTTGTCTATTCTTGTAATGGTAGACTCTAATCTTAAAATGTGTACTGTGTTTCATACTGTATTTGCTTGTTCTCATTTCAATTAATTGATTTGCGAAATGGATGTTTTATGTTTATGAAATGAATTGAGATGTGAGGATGTATACATGTACATGTTGATCTGCTTGTTTCAGAGAGCATGGCTAGCATTTCCTGAGGCTAGCCAATAAACAGAAATAGATTTAGGGGTAGAAGAGAATAGCACATACGATTTTTAGTTAAAAACCGTCTGGGATTATAGCTATCACAGACGGTTTTTACTCAAAAACCGTCTGTGATGATCAGTATCCGTCTGTGATTATCAGCTATCACAGACGGTTTTTACTCAAAAACCGTCTGTGATAGCTGATAATCACAGACGGTTCGAAAACCGTCTGTGATGACCTTCGATTATCACTGACCCATAAATACAGACGGTTCACAAAACCGTCTGTGATGACCTTTTCTGTAGTAGTGAAGGTATGTTCAATTCTCGTAAGAAGCCTGATAAACCTATGTTCTAAGCAGGGAAAAATCTACCGATTTTTAAAATTTTACCGCCCCTCACCGGTATGGCCGGTAATAGGAGGTTTCCTGAGATTTCAGAAAATTTTGACCGAAAAAATTTAAAATTTGAATTTGAATTTTGTGAAAAAATTGAATTTTTGAGGAGAAAACTATAGATACCTGTGGAGATAAACTAGATATTTATATATATACACCAAATAGAGATGAAAATAAAGTTAAAATCTGACGTATTTTCGTATTTAAATGAACTTTATTTGAAATATGACCTGAACTTTCACCATTATATTAGACTAGAATGCATTATTCCGCGTAGTCTTTGTTCGAATCAACATCAATTTGACACTCCTTAATACCCTGTTGGTTTCACTACAGGAATCTCTTGTTCATGATCTTGTATTTCTTCCGGTTATATAGTACACTAGAGGTAGCGTAGGCATGCACGTGTGTACATGCATGTGAGAGACCGTTGTCTGGACCTGCTTGTTCAACTGTTACAGCTTTAACGTAGCAGAATTTTGTTCGGTATCCAAAACGGCGAAACGTACGTACCTACAAGCAGGGATGGCAATTGTGCCTTTTTACCCGTATATCCGTAGGTAAATATCCTAATAGAGCTGGGTATGAGATATTTTCTTTACCCACGGATATGAAAATGGGGGAAACACTCTACCGTCGGGTAAACGGGCATGGGTATGGGTAAGCTCCACCCGTACCCACCCCGTCCGTTTACCCGCGATATAGATTGACAGATGGCACAATCATAACAATATCTCTAATTACTATTAATTGCTATAAACTTTTTCATATCTCTAATTGTTATTGATTGTTATAAACTTTTTTTTGATAGCTATTATATTTCCTAGCAACAGTTGTTGTCTATATGTATCTGTCATTAATTCAACTCTCAAATGGTGACTCTCAGTTCGCGGGTAAACGGATATACCCATGGGCGACAGGTATGTGCGAGGTTTTTCGCCCGTCGTTCTTCGCGGGTATACCGTGGGTGTAAATCAGGGTCACGGATACGGGTATGGGCAAGCACTATCTGTACCCGCCGCATCCGATTGCCATTCCTACCTGCAAGTGCATGCTGATTTTCTTACACTACGTCCGCATGCACGTACGCACGTACATATGCAAGCTAGCCCTCGTGACATGTATGACCTTTGCATGCATGCATTGATGCATGCAGCTGCATCCTAGCTGCTCACTTCTCAGGATGGCAGGAGACATATGTGGCACAAGAACCTAGGTCAGGAAAAAAAAGAGAGGAGCGATATTATATAAAAATAAAAGAAAAAACAAAGTCCAATCACCTAAACAGATGCTGATAGGATTTGAGATGGCAGGTTTACAGCATGGAAAACATCAAAGAAAAATCCACAGAAAATTTTGTTGCCTCACTCATCACTGAATAAATGAAACCGTGCAAGAATTGGAATCTTTTTTTTTCTTTTGACAGGTGAGTCGTAGTACTCTCAGTCTCAGACTGCTGCTGGTAGCTAGGCTACTGCTGCCGCAGCAACAGCGACTTGGAATCCCAAGAAAAAAAGCAGCAGCGAGATGTGTGTGCTCTTGCCTGAATTATTGGCGTCCTTATTCCTATTGGACGTCCAATGGCAGAGTGTATATGGAGTCGTGTAGTACGTAGTGTATGTGTTGGGGCATGCATTGCATTGCATTGCATTGTATTGTTTCTTTCGGGCTTGTGCAAGCAAGGATCGACAGAGATAGATCGACAGGGACGGTACGAACGTACGATGCATCATGCATGGCTGTATGTAACGGAAGGGAGACGGCATCAGCTGATGGTGAAATGTCGGAGCTGTTGGAAAAAAGTGGCACATTGTGCCACGAAGTGGGGAAAGGGCAAGCTCTTTGGAAGATTCAGGTAGTCTTCCTTGCAAATTCGGGTGTTTGGCACTGTATAATCTTAATTTCTAGCTAGTGGTGAAACTTTACCATTGAATCTAACTAGATATGATTAGGTTATCGCCCTCATTAATAATACTAAGCCAAATATAAAGTAGCAGTATATTCTCCTTTACAAGTATCCATGATCTAGCTAGGGTTAGCTAGCAGAAGTGCTAGCTTGCGTGCATGGCTTCCAGAAGGCAAGCAAATAGCAATCCTTCCCTGCGGAAACTTTGCTTCAAAAGCTGTACCAGTAGCATGTATATGAGCCTAAGTAAGCAACTGCAGCAGCAATAGCAACAAAACCTGTGCACAATTTCAGTAGAGTTAGAAGAAGAAAGCATGAATGAGGGAGGCATGTGGGCCGTACACCCACACACGCTATTCTCCAGGATACAGCAGCATAAATTAGTGCCATCTTTTTAGACCCTCATCTTCCCTCTCCCTTTTGTTAATCAGTCTGTGTTCTAAAGCTCTTAATTAGAAAAGCTGGGAGGCAGGTTGTGTTAACTCAATAATTGCATGGGGTTGCTTGGTTATCCTTTATAGGAAAGCAAACTTGTCCCTCTTAGCTTTAGTAATTACTAGCAGAGTTTGCCCTAGCTTGCTTGGTTCCTCTAGCTAGCTACTCATCCGATCCAATCTAGATGTCGTTTTAGTAAGCTAGTTTTGGTGATGCAAATACTCCTACTTGCTCCTTACACACCGATTTTTTTGGTAAACTTTCGGGAACTAATTGACAGTGTTGCCCTAAAGTAAATAAACAAATAAAAGGAAGGTGACCAAACTAAATCTAATGTGCATATATGATCCTCTATCTCAGGGGAAAAAAACTAGGATCATGCACACGCAGAATCCAACCTTCAAGTTTCCAAAAGAAAACTGAATATAACATGTAATACATTCCCGGTCAGATCACATGACCTGAGCTCTGCTCCTTTATAGTTCGGTGGACGATGCTGAATAGGGAAAGTAAGCTGGCATCTTGGAATATCTTGGTGTTTGCATTTGTCATAATAATGCTCTGCTCCTAAAAAAGTAGATTAGATAGTGGGGGTGGGGTTTAGTGCCTGAAAGGCCATCTCTCTCTTCAACATCAATCACTCACACACACACACACACACACACACACACACACACACACACACACACACACACACACACACACACACACACACACACACACACACACACACACACACACACACACACACTCACACTCACTCAGAGACAGAGAGAGAGATGCTCACTAGACAAGACCCTCAATAACAAAACAAAGATGTTGGGGGGTTAATATTCCAGACAGCAGCTTCATGCCTCCCCTGAATGTCTCTCACAGGATAAAAACACCAGCAAGCGTCCATATGCAAACCCTGATTATCGCGTGGTTAACTTAATTGAAACTCGTAATGACAGTTTCAGTCTAGACCAGCACCAGGTTTCACCTATATATGGGCTATGTGGGCACATTTCTAACATAGATGTAGTGCTTGTTTGGAACCTGGCCCTGTTTGGAATGCGGGAATTTTTCCCGATTCCTGCGGGAATTGAACTGTTTCCTGCAAAATTCCTGTGAAATTCCTCTGTTCCAAACAATTCCTGCAAAATTCCTGTGAAATTTCACAGGATTTTTTTCAGTAAAACAGGTTGAACAATCCTTTTGAGTTTCTATATATAGTTTATTCATTGAAATAATTTCTCCATGCTTTAAAAATGCAAATTGCACAAATATATAAGTAATGTAATTTTTATATTTATTTATGTATTTTATCATTTGGGTTATTAGTATTTTTATCATTTTAGGCAAACCTTACACTTCCATGTAAAGGAAGATCTCAGGGCATCACAAAAGACAGCTATGCTCACTCAAATTGCTAAATTTTAGTTATCCCACGAACTGTAGATGTAAGATAAATTGCATGTAATATCTACTATGGTTTATATTTTAATTTTTATTCTGAGCTCTTCCTGTTTAATTTCCGTGCATTCCCTAAAATTGCAGCTTAATTATATGCTGCATGAAAGCGAAGGAAGTTTTTCATTTAAAAGCAAACTTTGTATTTCTTAATTAACATGGATACTCGAACTGTTGAACATCAAGAGCTACATGGGCACTGCCTGTGTTGAAGCAAGTGTCATGACATGGACGAAAAGCAGAACATGCATGGTTGCCCAGTGCTTGAGAATCCACAGTTATAGGCCAATCTTTCGGTGGCAGCTAATTCCTCCTAATTAAAAACTAACTGTGTTGCAGGTAAGTGACACATTACAAGTACCAATACACCTGCATTGGACGGAAGCTAGAGGTCATAACAACCAAATGCCTTTTTTCAATCTTATAAAAAACTGGTCGCCCTTTCACCCTTTGTAACTGTATCAAGGCTATATATATATATATATATATATATATATATATATATATATATATATATATATATATATATATATATATATATATATATATATATATATATATATATATATATATATATATATATATCCTAATTTTCTAAGAAAGAATTTGTCACCTTAACCTGTTCTGATAACTCTGTGGTGTAGGGAACAGTGTCCACCATCTCTGCACAAGGCAGCAGTATAAAAATAAGTGAGACTGTGGAAGCCGTAGCTAAAAAGCCTACTTTCTGTAATGCAGCAAAGGCTTTTGCACCTTGGGTCCATCTTGTCCCGCTCCTCTCCCTCTCTCATGCATGTGACCCATTAAACTATTCATTTGCTATTTATTTTCCTTTTGTGAATTTTAAACTGCATCACTGGATGGATCAATGAGTAGCTGACTACAGAGATGTGAGTATTATATTGACATTAGAACATGAGAGGTCATGTGGAAGATCTAGAATATATTTGTAATGAATAATTGGTGCTTTTGATTGAGTTGAATTTGTATTTTGTAAAAGTTTTAAAAAATTCATATTTCAAATTATATTGTTTATTGTCAGAGTTCAAGCGGTCTGACCTGCTAATGGCTAGCGGTCAGACCGGTTGATGCCTGGTGGTCTGACCGCTATAGAGCGAATGATCTGACTGACCATAGACTTTTGGGGAAATGAACATCAAATACTTGTGTAGACCTATTTGGGGATAAGTTTGTACCTGGTGACATTGGAATTAGAAACTAGAGCTAAAACTAGATAGAGTTTAATTGAAATTTCAGAGAAGATGCTTGTTGATGGTCTTAAATGTCAGACTGGCCAGTGGTCGATAGTCTGAGTGCCACATGGAGTGTGGTCAGACCGGTGGGTGGCCAAAGAGCGGTGAAAATGGTTTTTGAGTTGGATGAGTGTGTACACGACATACGTGCCATTGGTTGGTTGTGTTGAGTTGCATAATGCATGATTTTAACTAACATGAGTCAAGTACATAGAATTTGTGTTCAAAATGGTTGCTTGGTCTTGGATGTGCAGGTGGCTTAGAGAACGTTAGTAGCCAATAGCAATAGACTAGGACTAGGCGGGGAAGCTGAGATCCAAGTTGTCATGTAACTCCGGGTGAGGCTACATGGCTCATGCGGAAATCATAAAGAAGTCAAGGATCATAAAGAGGCGAGTTAGTACATATGGTGCGCCAAGTGACGAGACCGATACACATAAAGACGGTTCGAGGAGACTCAATGCGTGAAGATGTGACGGCTATTCTTTGGGTACTATGGGCTATGTGTCAAAGTATGCGGAGATGCTTTGAGGTGAACATGAAGACGGGGTCAAGGGAAGGTGTACGAAAATTTCGTCGGTGGTGTTTTGTTAGATGGCCAAATGCCAGATTGGTGTCTTGATCAAAACCGCACAGTAGAGAGGTGTAAAGGAGAAGTGGTTTGGTCAAGGAGAGCTAGAATTGCTAAGTAAAGCAATCGCTAAGTTGTTAGCGGGTTCAGTCTTATAGACACTTTGAGAAGCATACATGAGTGTATAAAACCCGTGTTAATGAGGTTAATAGGGTTTCCTGGTGTCTTAATGGGTTGGACATATTAGGGTTATTGCTAGTTATTAAAGGGGAGGAGAGCAGATGTTAGATCCAAGGATTCTAGAGTTTTGGTTTTTATTCTACTACCTTATCTCCTTCCATAGTTGTGAGAAAGAAAACCTGAGAGAGGAAAGGTGGTGCTTTAGTTATACCTTGTAATAATCTATGAGTATGTAAACTTCATTCTCTACTAGAAATAGATTAAGGTTTTGCCTCAATCATGTTCTTGTTTTATATTCTTTCTTGGTTTTGCTTGTTCTTGAACTGGATTCGTGATTTCTTGTTTGTGAGAGTTCTAGTCTCAATTCTTGGTTAAATTACTTTTCTAAAACATATGAGAACAGATCTAGAAGACCTCATGCCTTAGATCCTCACGAGAAAGAAGTAATTTGAGTTTTAGGATTTTTAGTGTTCTTGTAACCTACTTTCGATTCTCTTCAATTTAGTGAACCCAATCCTAAGAATCTTGTTATTCTTGATTGGTTTAGGTTCCTAATACTTTGAACAAGTCTCATGCAAAATTGAGAAGTGTTTGGATGAAAATTGAGTAAGTTCTTGATATTTGATTTTTATCCCGAGAGGCTTTCAAGTTTGAGAACAGGGGACCAGTTAAACTGGCCCTGGGCCTACGGTTAAACTGGCCTCACTGATCAGACCGACCTTGTGCCTACTGTCATATCAGTCGTGGCAATCAAACCGGCCCACGTAAGGCGGTCTGACCGACATTGGGTAGAAAGTTGTTGATTTTGTTATATTAAGTTTTAGCTTGGTTTTTCTATGTCTAAGTAGTGTAGTTTGAACTTGGTAACTCTCATAGCTATTTGAGTGAAGATTTTGAATACCGTTTGGGAAAATTTTAACAATCATTCACCTCTTTGATTGTCGGTATCGATCCTACAGAATATAAAGATGTTCCAAAAAGAGAAGGTAATAAGGTTGTGTATGGTTGTCATTTACTTGGTGATGTATCTATCAGTATATACTTTAAGCATTTTAAATGAAAACAATAAATTTGAATTCCATGCTCATAATTAATTTATATTTTGTCTACCTACTATTTTGTCTGTGTCTTGTTTGTCCAAATTATGCACATGTAGCGAAATTTTTGTACGGATAATCCGTTTTTTATTCGAAAATACATAAATATACCCGCGACAAAATTTTTTACAAAAATAATCTCCAGTCGCCACCCCATTGGGCGACTGCTACCTTTCGCCCAACCGGGAGGCGACATTTAGGGAATCTGTGTACCGTTGAGCGACTACTGCAATCGCTGTACGGTTGAGTGACTTCGATTGAAGTCGCCCAACCGTTGGGCGACTGCAATTGCAGTCGCCCAACCGTAGGGCGACTGAAATTATGCCGCCCACTAACCCCGAGCACATTCCCCTCGTTCTGCCATTCTACTCATTCATTCTGCCCAGAGAGAAGAGAGGAGGAAGAGGAAGAAAAGAAGAGGAGAAGAGAGGAGGAAGAGGAAGAAAAGAAGAGGAGAAGAGAGGGAGGAGGGGAAGAAAAGGAGGTGAGGAGAGAAGAGAAGTCGAAGCTATTCAATCGATTTGGATCCAGGTATTTTTTTAATTATGTTGTATTTACAGTCTTCAACTCCCATGTTATTTGACATGTCGTAAATTTCAATCATACATGTAGGCATACATCATTAATGGCCAGTACTACATTGAGAGTGTATTATGGTGTTGGAATCATTCGTGATGGTCCGACTGGTGTGGATTTGAGCGATTTTCCGCAAGTCACTCTCGTACTTCCGGATGACGAGAATGCTCAAATGACAGATGTGCAGCATTGGCTGACCCAGAGTTTTTCATTGGACCCCGAGGTGTGCAGCGTCGTTGTGCAAGGGCTTTGGAGCCGGTCTTCCACTGACATCAGATGGGAGTTGAAGACATTGGTGCGCTCTGGTTCGTGGAAGGGCTTTGTGCAAGGGTGCCGGCGCCGTGGATACGAGTGTGTCCTGCTTGTGCAACCGTGCTCACTACAAGCAGCTGCGCAAGCTCGTGCGTCCGCCTATGCTCCGGGGGGTGCTAGCACCTCGGGCGGGCCGCACGTCGGTGGAGCTGATGAAGTTGCTCGTGATGAAGGCGATGCGGTACACGGAGGAGAGTTAAGGCCGTCAAGCTATACAGAGGGAACTGGGCAAGCCGATGCGGTACATGGAGGAGAGTTACAGCTGTCAAGCTATAGAGAGGGAACTGGGCAAGCTGATGAAGGAGAGCATAATGAGTATATCGTGCAGCAGATGGAATCTGATGACCAGAGGGCATGGGATGAAGAGCAAGCTGTAGAGGACGACGAGGAGGACAGTTCCGATGATGAAGAAGTTCCTATCCCCGAAGAATGGAACCAGTATAATGCGGAGGGTGTTTCCGCACATGATGAGCATGAATCGCCATGGGAGTATCATCAAACAGAGGTTCGGGTGCATGCTATGTTTGCTGACAAGGAAGCGCTGCAGGATGCCATCAAACTTTGGGCCCTTTCAATGCAACGGACATTTCGCGTCGTCAAATCAAGCCAGGAGCAGTACACTGTGAAGTGCGAGCAGACTGGTTGTCCTTTTAGGGTGCACGCACGTAGACCCAAGTATGAGACTCATTGGATTGTGTCCAAGGTGGAGCCGCACTCCTGCATTGTAAACACAGTCTTGGCGAGGCATCGTAACCTGACGTCCGGATTTATCGCCAATTTGATGTATGGGGAGATAGTGGAGAAGAAAGATGTTGCGGCCACACATATTATGCTAGCTATTGAGAATAAATTCAAGTATAAGATTAGCTACGCGAAGGCGTGGCGTGCGAAGCAAAAGGCGTTGGAAAAACGTTTTGGCACTTTCGAAGCGGCGTACGACAACCTTCCTCGTATGCTTAAGGTGTTGCAGCAAAGGAACCCCGGCACGTACATCGCGGTGCACGACAAGCCGTCCATAAGTCCACCGGGATTTGCAGTGTTGCAGAGAGCATTCTTTGCATTTGGTGCTAGCATTGAAGCATTCAGACACATGCTGCCAGTTATCTCAATAGATGGGACCTTCTTGACAGGCAAATACAAAGGGCAGCTCCTGACGGCCATAGGCGTTGACGGTAACAATCAAATATTGCCGCTGGCCATTGCATTTGTGGAGAGTGAGAATTATGAGAGCTGGCTGTGGTTTCTGAGACATGTGAGGGGTGGAGTTGTAGGCACCCGACCTGGTGTGTGCATAATCCATGATCGCCACGCCGGTATTATAAAGGCGATACGAAAACTTCAGGAAGACCCTGAGGAGACCTCTTTTTGGCCGGACATGAGAAACCGGTGGTGCAGTCGTCACTTAGGGGCAAACTTTTTCAAGCAATTCCCGAAACAATCTTTGATGAAGCTATTCAAGAGGCTGGCTAGGCAGAACCAGCAGAGAAAATTTGATGCTTTATGGGGGTTGTTGGATGAGCACACCAGGAAGAACGTCGACGAGAGGAGCAAGGGGCCGGTCACTCCTGGGGAGGCACAACCGCAATGCTTGCCAGCAATCGATGAGTCTAACCCAAGTGGTTCAAGAAGGAGGAGCACGCGAAACATCAAGTGCTTCTCGCAGTGGATCGAGGGGGAACAATTGGAGAAGTGGTCGCTGTTGCACGACACGGATGGCGCAAGGTACGGAATAATGACAACTAACCTTGCCGAGGTGTACAATTGGGTTCTCAGGGGTCTCCGTTCTCAGCCCCTTGTCGCCATCGTGGAAGGTGTTCTTCACAGCACAATCCGCTACTTCAGGGAGAGGCACGCGAGTGCCGCGCTTCATGCGGCCAATCCCGGAGCCCAGTATTCGTAAAAAATTACTGCGTACATGGAGGCGAAGGCACAGAAGGGTCAATTGCACACAGTGCATGTCATGGGCAACAGGGAGCATCGTTTCGAGGTGGTACTCCGTGATAGAGCCGGATTTGGGACATCTCGTTCACTTGTTACTCACGATGTATGCCTTGGAGATCATGCAAACGAACCTAGCTGCACATGCAACAAGCTTAAGTTGTTACACAGGCCATGCTCTCATGTCCTCGCTGCATGCGGGACCGTGCGCATGGATCCTTCTA
This sequence comes from Dendrocalamus latiflorus, assembly GCA_017311315.1. NCBI lineage: Eukaryota > Viridiplantae > Streptophyta > Magnoliopsida > Poales > Poaceae > Dendrocalamus > Dendrocalamus latiflorus. Next base: position 6,392,555 of record CM029616.1, on the reverse strand, counting down.
ACTTCATGTCCGAGTACTTTTTCAAGGAGAGAATACTGCAAGCTTGGTGTGGGGAGCTCCGGGGGTTCAGGGCAGTGGGAAACTTCGCCACTTTGGACATTTCAGCGAGGACCTGGGTTCCGGATATTAACATGCTGAAGGGTGGGAAGGGTCGGCGACAGAGCCGACGTATTAGAAATGACATGGACGTATCACAAGCTGGAACATCTGGTGCACGTTGTGGGCGATGCGGTCAGGAGGGGCACACAGCTAGACGATGCAATGCATTTCCGGATCAGTAGTTGGTGTTGTAATGCATGCTAAAATTCATGTACCAGTTGTAAACCTTGTATGTTACATCCCTTTTCTGTAATGCACTTATTTCGTTGAACGTACTGTTTCCCTTTTAAGTATTGCAATTTATTGGTGGCTACGAATCCACTTTTATTACGAAATTACAGGCTCTAAAGTGCCTACATAGAGTAATTTATTGCGAGATGACAAAAGATGCCAGCTTTGCCCAGTCACGCACTTACAACACGAAACAACACATACATTGCACTTGCAGGATCTATGGAAAGTACTACACCCAACAATTTTACTAAACACAACAGTCCTACCGCCACAGCATCAACACATCAACAACTACATGAAATAAAATACGACACAACCATAACCCTCGTTACCTACACGCCAAACGAGCCTCGTGGCACCCACATGGAGAATTGCTGAGGGGGCCACCTCGGACGTGGCTGGCCGTCGTGGGAGTGGCATGCACATATGCAGCTCGGGTTCGCGCAGCAACATGTGGGATCGTAAGAGCTTCCTATATTCACGACCTCCTCGTTGCCCCTCTCGCGTTGCATCTGTTCGCGGAGGTCGTTGTTCTCCTCAGTCAGACTCTCCATTCGGTTCTCCAAGTCCCATATTCGATCCCATAATGTACCCACATAACGATCAACATAACGTTCATGAGGAGGGTCGATCCAGCGGGAGAAGTCGCATTTTGCAATCTGCAAAAAAAAGGACGGTAAACTTCGCGGGTCCATAAACAATATAAGAATGTAATATTATTACTATTTTGTACCCCGTAGCGTGAGCATCGGAAGAAACGTCGCCCGCCATCGTTCGGGGAATCTAAGATCTGGACGACCGCGTACTCATTGTGTCTGCATTTCGGCCACGCTGGTTGAGCACGCCGACTTGATATCAATCGGTACTGTGGACCGAACATATCCCTCCTTTCTAAGGGAATGTCGTCCTTCGGTGACCCAAATCCCACTGGCCCCTCGGCTTCCGACATGGTATGTTTCACCACGAAAGAGATGGTTCTTCTTTGTTCGATTTACAATGTCATGGGACCCCAACCGTGCTACTTATAGCAACACGGAGGGACATTTAATGCTACACTGGCCTCTGAAAAGCCTACATAGAGACATTTAATGCTACACTGGCCTCTGAAAAGCCTACATAGACTGGCCTCTGAAAAGCCTACATAGACTGGCCTCTGAAAAGCCTACATACACTGGGCTCTGAAAAGCCTACATAGACTGGCCTCTGAAAAGCCTACATAGACTGGCCTCTGAAAAGCCTACATACACTGGCCTCTGAAAAGCCTACATACACTGGCCTCTGAAAAGCCTACATAGACTGGCCTCTGAAAAGCCTACATACAATGGCCTCTGAAAAGCCTACGGAGGGACATTTATTGCTACACTGGCCTCTGAAAAGCCTGAAAAAGCAAAAAGATTCATATGTACTCTCCATGGACTATGCCCACTCACCAGTTCACCTGCCTACATAAAGGCATCCCATGTATTACATACCACAACACAACCTCCTCCTCAAGCCATCACAATACTACTACACAACAATGTCTTCCTGGAGGTCCGACCCTTTTGGAGTGCCGGAGTGGCATGAGCGTCCGAAGTGCCATTGCGGTTTTAGGACGATGTTGTGCGTCTGGACGGATCCACTACCACGAGCCAACTACGGCCGTAGGTACTTCAAATGTCCAGACATGGATGACGACTTCGTGGTAACGACGACAACTAAATCCTTTGTTTCTCGTTATCGTTCTTCAACTTTATCCATGACATCTACCACGACACACATAGGCTTGCAAGTTCATCGAATGGGTGGATCGGGTGCCGCCGGCATGGCCACGGAACCCTCGCGAGGTGGAAAACAAAGGACAATACCTTGTCAAGATGGATCAGGCTCGCGAGGTGGAACGACAAATGCGGCATGAGCAAGAGCGTCGCGTGAGGGTGGACCAAATCCGTCTTAAGGGCAAGGAGGATGAGCTGCAAAGGAGGCGGGAGAAGTTAAGTCTGCGTGAAGCAGCCATCAAGCGTCAGGAGGAAGAGCTTCAAGCTCGTGAGGCAGCTCTCAAGACCAAGACTGACAGGAAGAAAGATGCAGCGGAGCCATCTTCAGGGCGCGACAAAAAGGGCAAACAACCACGCTACACCCAGTAGACAAAATGTAATATTCCCTAAGGCATGTTACGACTAGCGGTGGAGTTCTGAACATTACAAGTACAGAGTTCCACACATGCCACTGGTCACATCACTTATCACTTTATGTATCGACCGTTCTTCGGTCAATCGTGCCTAAAAAAAATTGACCAAATTTTTTTTGCATCTACAACTTACATGGAACATAAACTTCTATTACAACTTTATCTGATTTTTACGCAGTTTATAACTAAAAAATTGACAAAACATACAAAAATCACGCGGATTGCAAACCCTTAAAACATACCAATGTATATATCAAACGTTCTACAGTCAATTGTACTTACAAAAAATTTCTCAAAATTTTAAATGCACCTACAACATACAATAAACATAAACTTTTATTACAACTATACCATATTTTTTTCCAGTTTAAAACTACAAAATTGATAAAACTCTAAAAATTCACGGGGACTGAGTAAAGTCGCCCATCCACTGGGCGACTGCAATTGAAGTCGCCCAACGGTTGGGCGACTGCAATCAAAGTCGCTCAACCGTACAGCGATTGCAGTAGTCGCCCAACGGTACACAGATTCCCTAAATGTCGCCTCCCGGTTGGGCGAAAAATAGCAGTCGCCCAATGGGGTGGCGACTGGAGATTATTTTTGTAAAAAATTTTGTCGCGGGTATATTTATGTATTTCCGAATAAAAAACGGATTATCCGTACAAAAAATTCCACATGTAGCAGTCCTATAGCTAATGTTTGGACGAATAAATTGAAATTAATAATATATAGATATATGTTATATTTTCTTTTACAACAGCCACTGACAGTGGAAACAAGATCACATGAAAGAAAACCTTTTTTTCTTTTGTACTTTTATCCTGTACAATGTAGTATGAAATGCTAATGCTAATTTCAGAAGAAGCTGATGTAGTGGTACTTCAACTTTGCAGTGCAATCTGTAGCCTAAGCATCCTATTTCCTAAATCTTGTCATGCATGAGTGGTTGTTGGAACCAGCTGACTTTCAGAAACAATTAAGTACTATTAATTCAAACCTGATCCTGATAATATGTATAATTTAATGAGGCCTTTCAGACATACCAATAGTCCTAACAAAATGTACCTTTTATTCCCATGCCCACTCCTATATATATTCTAATGCCATAACATGCTCCAAGCAAAGTGCTGCTTGCATCTGCCAGTGCCACTCTCCTCTCCTCCCACTGAATCATTGATCTTTTGAATTTTTTTTCTTTGCTCTCCTCTCGAGGCAAAAGAGCACACTTGACTCATGCCTCCTCACCATCCAATCTCTCTTGCTCTAGTCGCCCCTCTCTCTAAGCTCTCTCTCACTTCCTTGAAGACAATGCCAACTCTAGTGTTCTGCAACAGGCCATTGGCCCTGGTGCTAGCACTCCAGCTGCTACTCATTGCTGCATTGTGCCATCTGGGTTCTTGCAATGGAGGAGACAGGATCGCAAAGCTCCCTGGGCAGCCTGAAGTGAGCTTTGGGCAGTACTCAGGCTACGTTGGAGTGGATGACAAGGGCAAGAGGGCTCTCTTCTACTATTTTGTGGAGGCAGAGGTTGATCCTACAACAAATCCTCTTGTGCTCTGGCTCAATGGAGGTGAGTTTACCTGTGCTCCAATGGAGGTGAGTTTACCTGTGCTCCAAATCTGAATGCAGAGTTTGCTCATTTTGGGGGTGCAGTTTATGCTTGGTCTCCTTGAATTCATTTGGTTTGCTCATTTTGGGGATGCGGTTTCTTCTGGGTCTCCTTGAATTCTTTTGGTTTCTTGGTTTACTAACTTAAATCCTGTTTGTATGGTCATTCTTTGCTCTGCTTGGTTTGCAGTCTTCAGCTTCTTTCTTGGAACCAATCAAAATTTGCTCATTGTGGTCTACAGTTTTTTGTTTGCTGTCTTTGTTCTTTCTTTCTTTTTCTTCCTGAAATCCTTGATCCAAAATTTTCTCATTTGTTTCTATTTTTTTTGTTGGTTTCTTGACGTTGCTTTGGTCCAATGGTTTTGTAGGACCTGGGTGCTCTTCACTTGGTGTAGGGGCCTTCTCAGAGAACGGCCCTTTCAGGCCTAGTGGGAAGGTGCTGGTGAAGAATGAGTACAGTTGGAACAAAGGTGTGTATGCGACTAATGAGTACTACCTCTCTTACCTTTTCTGCAACTTTGCATGCTAATTCTAATTCTCGAGCCTTTTGTTGGCCCAAGAAAGTTGCACATGTTTCACTGTTTTGGTGGTGGTGTTGTTATCCTGCAGAGGCTAATGTCATATACCTAGAAACACCAGCTGGTGTTGGGTACTCCTACTCTGCTGATGCTGCCTACTACCAGGGTGTGGATGACAAGATGACAGGTACTGATTTTTTTTCTAGGTTTATATCATCCTCTCCCTCTCTCTCTCTTCTTTTCTTTTTTTGAATTATTTGCCTCTGTTTCTGATTCCGCTGTTTCTGACTAGTTTTTCTGAGCATGAATGTCAGACTGCATCCTTGATTACTTGTACATGCATCATTTGTAGGAAATAAGTTCTAAGTACTTTATTAGCAGTTGCATTGTTGTTTTCGTTGCATGTATTAATCTCTGAGAATGAGAATAATAATCTTTCCATACACATCATAAAATTAATATCCAAGAAGGCAAAGTTTTTTACGGTTGATGTACGTAATACTTTAAGAGTGATTATGAGCTCTGAATTTTCCTTCACTGAATGAATGAAGCAATGGACAATATGGTGTTCTTGCAAAGGTGGCTAGAAAAATTCCCACAGTACAAGGGCAGGGATCTATACATTTCTGGAGAAAGCTACGCAGGTATACTCATACAGCATCATTGACCATCTTTTTTTGAGCCATTACCATCTTATTTTTAATAAATAATAAGCAGGTCTGAGAATTCTCTCTGAATATTCAGATGTTCTTCTTGGCATGTATCAGGGCATTACATTCCACAACTCGCCGAGGTCATGGTTGAATTCAACAAGAAGGAGAAGATCTTTAACCTTAAAGGGATTGCTGTAAGCAAACTAAAACTGAAAATAACAAAGTATATAGTTCAGTGATGCTGTCGTGGTTGTTTTCTGATTGCAATTTCATTTTGTTTCGGACAGTTGGGCAATCCTGTTCTTGAGTTCACCACTGACTTCAACTCAAGGGCAGAGTACTTCTGGTCTCATGGCCTCATTTCAGACTCAACATACAGAATTTTCACGTCTGTTTGCAACTACTCCCGCTATGTCACCGAGTACTACGGTGGATCACTCAGCCCGCTTTGCGCGAGGGTGATGAACCAAGTGACGCGAGAGACTAGCCGGTTCGTCGACAAATACGATGTCACCCTCGACGTTTGCTTATCTTCAGTCCTCTCCCAGTCAAAGATCCTCACCCCTCATGTATGTTCATTGTCACAAACTCATCAAATTCGGTTATATTGGGCAGCCATCTCTTATCTGAAGTAGCACCAATGTGTATGTGTTGTTCAGCAGCAGGTCGGGCAGCGCATTGACGTGTGCGTGGAGGACGAGACGGTGAACTACTTGAACAGGAAGGATGTTCAGGAAGCGCTCCATGCGAGGCTCATTGGCGTAAAAAATTGGGCAGTTTGCAGCAGGTATTTGATATACAGCTGAAAAATATGTGTATTCAGATTTTTTGTGACTTCGTATCTGTCATATCTAACCACTGTTTAACATGTTCTCGGCTTTGTTACAGTGTTCTTGAGTATGAGCTCCTCAACCTGCAGATTCCAACAATTAACATAGTGGGATCACTTGTCAAGTCCGGCATCCGAGTGCTAGTTTACAGGTATGAAAAAGATAAAATATTCGAAGTGTAGCTATTTTGTCGTATGAATATCTTCGTAGGAAAAAAAGATTGGAAAACTAAATCTAAGTACAGGGCTAAACCTCTGCACTTTGCTACCTTCCACATGGTACAAAACGCCTGAACTTTGTTTGTGGGACACCTGAAGCTTGAGGAAACGCAAAGTTCAGGAATCTCACCATTAACACTATTTGGATTGTTTGACATGTAAGACTTTACATGTAAAAAAAGAAAAAGGATGGCAAAAGCTAATCTTTGGACTTAGCACTTGACATAAGGTTTAGAACAATGTACTTTGCTATCTTTTAACATGATACAAATTTGTACCTGAGCCTTTTTTTTTTCTTTTGGAGGGTCCTCTCTAACTTTGGGGAAACATAAAGCTCAAGCACAATTGATGTAAAATGTAGCACTGTTCCCTTGCAATTGCAGTGGTGATCAAGACTCGGTGATCCCTCTTACCGGGAGCAGGACGCTTGTGCAGAATCTGGCGCGCGATCTAGGCCTGAAAACGACTGTCCCGTATCGAGTTTGGTTCGAAGGGCAGCAGGTGAACAACACAGACATGTCATGTATCTACTTGCAAACTGAAGAATACGATGACACATTTCATTACTGAATGATCTGCCTCTGCAGGTTGGTGGATGGACTCAGGTGTATGGTGACATGCTGTCCTTCGCAACCATCAGAGGGGCTTCCCACGAGGCGCCATTCTCGCAGCCCGAACGGTCTCTCGTGCTCTTCAGGGCCTTCCTACAAGGCAGGCCTCTACCAGAAACCTTCTCATGATAATGGATGTCTCCTCTGCATCTCTGAAAGAAGTTAATTGTTGCCGCTTCTGCAAGGGGTTTAGTTCTGTAAGAAAGTGTTTGCTGTATTGGCCTCCTGCTGCTAGCTGTTTGAAGCTGCGATAATCGCATTGCTCCTAAGGTTTTGCTCCCTGTTTCTTCTGTATTCGAGGCTTGGCAATTGTCTAAAGAAGTTGAAAGAATTTTGTGCGTGTTCTTGTATGTAAATTGTCTGCTGGTTTTGCAACCTTGGTGAAGGGTAAAAAGAAAAAAAACTTAATTGTAAACACTGCAATAGTGACGGTACTTTCTGAAACAACTCGAAAACCTCGGGCAACGAAGCCGTGGTTAATTTGCACAGAAAGAGCGGCCAATCTTTCGGCATGAACGCAGAGTTTCAGCAGTTCGGCAAACGGCAATGATTCCGACGAAATGGTTTCATGCAGCTCCTGAGAAGTGAAAGGTGACACCATCAGAGCTTCCGCTGCTTCATGTTTCGTTCAGGCCTTCGATTCGTCGTGGAGCCTACGCGAGTGCGATCCATGGTCCTAGGTTTAGAGGACGCTACTGCATGCTTCCAACGCACTGCCTGTAAACTCGATTGCATTGCCAGTTATGGTGGGCTGCATAGGGTTTAGAGGGAGGAAGAAGCTAGGCCAATCTTTCAGGAGTAAAGGGGACTCGAGCAGACGAGCCATGATGGCGACGAGACGAGCGCCACCGAACGCGACCAGGCAGCCACACCACCGTTGGTGGCAACACCATGAGAGCTAGCTCTCATTGCTCTCCTTTTGTTCAGATCTCATGCAAATTCAGGTGGGCGCACGTACGCGGATCCGGCCGCTAGCTGAAGCTGTTGTTGCAACTAACAAACGAAAAGAGGGGCGCTACTGGCCGTCTGATCGCACTTTGTATGGTCGAGATCGATCTCGCGGTGCAGTGAAACCCCACAAGGCGTCGCATTGCCGATGTCGATCGTTTGAGAATGACCCTGGACCGTTGATTCCTGGGTCACACGGTAAACCGAATAGCTCGTGTAGTACTCACAAAACCGATCGAAGGCGTTGCCAGTGATCGCGGTTGACAAATGCATTAATTACCTCGTAAACTATTCATGTCACGTGTCATATTCTGAGTTAGATACCAAACTCACATACACTAAGATCTGGTTTTATAGGATTATTTTTGTACATGCTATCTATAGAAGTTGAGAGATGAGATGTGCCGGTAAGGGCAATGATAAAGAAGAAAATCTAATAGAGAAGAGCCTCACATGAGGAACCTTATGTGGTAGCTGACGCAATAATCAATTTTCATCCAACAGTTGATGCAGAGGAGCCCTCATGTGAGATCGTACTTGTACAAGTCCTTTCCCAATGATAGATAGGCATTGATCAATCCGGCCGAATCGGTGACGGTTGTTTGATGCATGACATTATTCCGGTGACACCTGTTGTCAGTGGCGATACCATGAGCTCTCTCGATCTCGACCTCGAGACATTGGTACGGACACGCATACATGCAACGTGCCTTCACATAATCACATACAAGTCTGTTGTAGTTTGGCCACGATGGCTGGCGTCGTTGGCACTCGACTCGAGCACCGCACGACCTCTTATCTGTTTTACGGTATTTGATACACCACTTTAACCATTACATTTTAATTATATGTTAATAAAAAATGTTGAAAGTATAATAATATAAAAGTATTGTTATAACAAATCTAATACTATCATTTTTACGTGATAAATCTTAATATCTTTATGTATATAAGTGATCAAAGATTTAAAAGGTTAAATTGCGAAGGAATGAGCACCATTAATACCTTTTTTTAGGGAAACATTAATGCCCATGTAAGCCCATTTTAGTTGCGTACGTGCCTGGTCGGCCCATATCAAACACTGCGCATCCAACCAAAGATGACCCAGGTCAAAAACTCCCCCCTACTCACCGTGGAATGGATTGGGCCCGAGAAGCATTGGGAGAATGTGCTCCAGCAGGCTATGCTACCCAGTCGATTCTCTTCGCATAACCCTACACGATTAGGGATGGCAATGGCGCAGCCCTGTATCTCCGCCCCAGGCCCGGCCCTGAGGGGCGCGAGTGGGGCGGCCGCACCGGGCCCCCAAAATTTAGGGGCTCCCAATCCCCTATATACATAGTATATATACTATGTATACTATCCGTCTATGAGTCTATTCAGCAGGTCTATATCTACATCACTTTGTCATTGCTTCTTGTAGTTTGCATATTAGGATTTTTTAATCAATAATTAGTGCTTTGTAGTTACTAATTATACTATTGTTCTTTAAATTTTCAGTACCATGTCATCTAGAAAATATGCATCTGGCAGTGAAAAAAGAAAAAAGAGGAAACAAATAGATGAGTTGATAGAATCACAGAGAGGATCCATTGACAAATTTTTTAAAAGTAATACGAGCAGTTCAAGAAATCCTGATGAATTGGCGATAGTTGTTGTGGAGGAAGATGCTAATGTGAATTTAGAAGATGAGGGCCCTACGGAAGACCATGTCAACATCAACACAGATGATAACAATGTGAGTGATCATGAGTTAAGTGTTATGCAATTGACTTTATCAGATAAACCAATGTCTGCTATGGAGATCTTTGAGTGTGTCAGAGAAGCGGATTGTTATCCTAATATTTCTATTACTTATCGGATTTTATTTACTATGCCTGTGACTGTGGCATCAGCTGAAAGAAGCTTTTCAAAGTTGAAATTGTTGAAGAATCACTTAAGGTCAACAATGTCTCAAGAGAGGTTAAACGGTTTGGCAACTTTATGTATTGAGGAGAAATTATTGGATGAAATTGATACCAATACCATCATCAATGACTTCGCATCTAGAAATGTTAGAAGAAATTTTTAAGGTAATATCTATAAACTCTTTGATATGAATTTTTCTTTAATACATAACGCATTTTAAGTGTTTGTTGGTAAAATTAGATACATATATGTGTGTATGTAGATTTATATTTAGATATTTATACTAGGCCCCCTATTTCTAGTTTCACCCTGGACCCCTAAAATCCCAGGACCGACCCTGCTCCGCCCCAATCCCCACCAAGCTCCCCCTCGTGGGCCCCATCCCAGTGGGGATGTTTATCCTTATTTAAAAAATAGTAAAGTAGCTTTATTAATTATTTTATAAGTATTTATGTATATATTTTCATAAAAATATAGCTTTAAAATATAAACCTTAATATATAAATACATATTTTATCCAAATATACGTAAAAAGAATATATATTTTATATTAAAAGTCTATACTATACATATAAAATAATATATATTTTTTATTTTCATGGACCCCATAGGGGTCTTCAGCCCCGCCTTCACCCCATCAACTAACGGGGCCATCCCTATGACCAGTTGGGGGAGTTCGCCTATAGGGATTATCCCTGCAGGGGCCACCCCATGTGGAAAATTGCCATAAAGGTGAGTCGCAAAGCTAGTTTTTGTATATGCATGTGTTAGTCACACGGCCCAACTGACTTTACTGTGCATCACAGTAGACAATACTAGTTCATACTAGGGTATATTGTACTATTAATTTGTAGAGAAAACTAAAGAACGGTATACCAATCCTTCCTCCACCGACGGGATAGCTCGATCTCATTCCGCGTTGCCTCCCCTTCCACCTTGTCCGTCGGCGCCACCACCTCCGCTTCCTTCTTCGGTATTGCTTTGGATTTGGAGACAGGGGAATGCCACCGTGATGACTGGTTCACCATGCCCCCGGAAGTAGAGGGAGGTTGGGGATGCGATGGTGGTGGCAGAGAGCGTTGGGCGGCGGTGGAGGGAGGAAAGGGTGGGGCAGCGGCATTGTGAATATTAGGTTGGGTGGGGTAGTGACAGCGGGGGAGGGGGAGATGGTGGTGCGGTGAGATGGTGAGGTCGCTGCCAACCGCTGATGGTGGAGGAGGCAGGGGAGGTGGAGAAGGGGTACGGAGCTGCTTGCACCGAAGAAAAGGGAAGGGGAAGCGGCAGCGGGGGAATGACTAGGAGTGGCGGGGAGGGCACCAAACTCATGGGGCAGAGCATCAAACTCGGGAGGCTAACTTGTTGGACTAGGGTCCAATGGGATCAACTCTATTTATTATGCTCATGCTCCTTTCTGTTGCATTGCATGCGGGTGCATTTGGGATAGTCCTTCTAGCATAGGTTAGAGTGGTTCTCTCGCCTAGCTGCTTAGAATTCTTCCTCTCATCTTGTGATTCTAGGATGCTGCTTATTAGCTGTTTCTCTTCTCACTAGGTTGAGCTCACTCACTTCTTATAGGTTCTAGCAAGGGTTGGGCCACCCTTGGGTAGACAGGGTACGTGTTTGCTCCTTAGTGTGTTAGATGATCAGTTGATAGTCCTAAAGTCATATGGGGTAGATGAGAGTCAGTCTGAGCCATAATACTCCTTATATCTTGTCTATGCTTTAAGAACTGCCTTTTCTGTTTTTATTGTCAGCTTCTCGTATTTATTGTTTTGGTTCAGGAGGAGTTCATTTGGGAGCTTCTAGATCTTAATATTGTCATAACTCAACTTGAACTAAAGTTGCATCACATGTTGAGGGAGAGCTGGATTTTCTTGCATTTCAGCATTCTGCATTGTAATATAACTACATGGAGCCTTGATTACTATCCGTTTATGACATGTTTACAATGCATTACATCTTGTCATGATCTGTGCTTACTTGCTAGATTTATCATGACTTTATATGTGTAATCTAGTCTTTGCCATGATAGGTTGATTAAAAATGCTCAACTTGAATTAAATCATGTCATGTTAGCTCTTGAGACTAGTCTGTCTTTAGTTATCCTCTTATAATTAATGCCATGTCAAATAGTTTGAGTTGAGTCTTGAATCTATATTGAGCTTTAGATTGAGCTATGCTAGTTTCTTGATGAAACATGAGTTAGTACAATTTCTAAGTAAGCAAAAAGATCTCTTTTGTGCGAAAAAACTGATCTCACCAATTCTTTCTCATGAGACTGCTTGCCATTGCACTAGGCATGAACTTAGGGGAAGTTTTGGATGACCAAGACTATCTTCTTAAGCTTCTAGTTTGGAGTAGTCACATAAGGCTTGAGATCTAGCACATGACTAAAAATGTTGGTTGGAAACGACCATGAGCTTTAAAAGAAAAATCATGTCTAATGTGCTCAACTTGCTTAATTACACAAAAGACCAAGTACTTGAAGAAGTGATTCATTCTTGAACTTGTAGCACTCTAAATTAACTCAACACTAGCTTCTTGGTTCCACTTAGGTTATTGATATGGCCTGTATCATCCTTGGATACCTTTCGCTAGACTATAATCATGGTTGACTTGACATGCTAAGAAATTCGATTTATTTTCAGATTGTGACTTATTTGGCTCAGCTTGATTATACATGTCTTGTCATGATCTTGATAGCATACTTATGTGTTATGGCTTGATGTAATACTCATATGGTCATTTTGGAGAATCTTCATGGCTCTAAATGCTTAAAATAAACAAACTTCAGTCATTTCATCTAACACCATACCTTATTCTCTCTTTTGCATCTTGATGATTTTATTGCCAAAAGGGGGAGAATAGCGGAGAAAAAGCCATTTGGGAACTTTTCTGGAGCTTTGGAGAACAATTTGCTCTTTCTGTTGTTGCTCTAGTGTTCCTTCTGTTGACATGGTCATAAGCTTCTTTGATTTCTTTTGGACCATGTTTGACTCTCTACAAACTCAACTTTATGCTTTTTTGTGTGTTTGTCAATATACTCATCAAGGGGGAGATTGAGAGACCATGTGGATGTGACCCCATGTGTGTGATGAGTAATTGACATGTGCTGTGGAAAGATTGAGTTTGGTTTGTGTTGTTTGTGCTAAGTCGGTACTTGGTGCAGTCGGGTTTGATTAGATGGACTTAAGGCATATTTTTTTTCCCGATTGGTCGTTTGGGCAATTTCATGCTTAAGAACGATTTGTTGATGCTAATGAGGATTACTTGATTTGAGCGGTGCTATGTAATGTATTTCTTGTCTGTGATGGCTGTAGGACATCGAGGCGGAGTCGTGGCGAGGCACGGGATGACCGGACCCGGCACAGGCAGTGCCGAGGTCAGAATGGTCGAGGTGTGCCGAAGACGGCGAGGGCTCGAGGTAGTTGCGAGGCTTGAAAGGCAAGGAATGAGGAAGCTTCCCGGAAGGTGCAGGAGGGGCGTTTTGGTGAATACGCAAAGCTGCACTAAAGGAAGTGGATTTGGTTAGAGTTAGTGGGTAAAGTGTAAAGCTTAATGGGCAAAGCATTTTTGAACCCTCTAGAGCAAAGACTATAAATAGGAGGTGTGTCTCCTGCATGTGAAGGGGGACTGGTAAGAAGAGTGCAAGGCTTGTGAGAGAGGTTGATGGCTTTGTGGGTTTGTTTTTGCTTTTTCTCTTTAGTTGGTGAGGAGTGGGTGAGAGCAGGAGAGGAGTTTCTGCTTGTTGCTCATGTTCTCCCGTGCGTTTTCCTGAGATTGTGAGAGGGAGACAATGAGTTGATACTCCATGTAATCATTCCTCTGTATTCAATCACGTATGGGGACTCATTTGTAGCCATCTCCTATCAATTTGAGAATGTTTGCATGGGAATAGTTTCATTTCCCTGCTCTCTCTGCTGGTTTTCAGTTTATGTTGTTTCTTTGCTCATTTTCTTCTTTTTGTTGACTGTGTTGAATCTTTGGCTGAGGAGTAGCAAAATGGATTGCTCAGTGATGGGATGATGTTTTGAGACCATTTGATTAGTCAAACTTCCTAGAGTTCAATGGAAAATCCAAAGATTCCCTTTTGCTCATTTCCTCTGTTCTTGCACTTCTAGGGTTTCAAGTCAGGGGTAGTTTGATTCTTGTGTTTTCCCTTCATGAGATGGCACAAGATTTGTGTTCTCAAGTCCCCTTGTCATAGCTAAGCTGTTTGCAAAAGATCATGAGCAAAAGTTGAGAGATTTTTGAGCAATTTGGAAATCTGTCTTCTGTTTTGAGAAGTTTCAGATTTTTGTCAAAATCTCGATTTCTTGCTCTTTCTTTGATCTCCCTTGATTCTTAAGGCCCTGGTGTTGTTTAGATCTTTGTCTGGCTCTTTTGGTTTGAGAAGTACCAGCAGATAGCCTTAAAATCCTTGATTTCAAAAGGTCTAGTCTCTTCTGTTTCAGGCTCTGTCTGTTTTCTTCTCTGGTGTCTTGAGTCTCCAGTGAGCCTAATCCTTTTTCATAGCATTTGTTGCTATCGGAGAAGAACTTTTTAATTGGATACTTTAGGGGGAATTTTAAAGGAGCAACATTCACTCCCCCTCTGTTGCCGATTTCGATCCAACACTTATTATATTTATATATTAGTTTTTATCACTATCAAATGATCTTACAAACTGCAGATTGAAAATTACTATATCTATTGCAAAAGAAAACTCATTTTATGCAAAATAAACTAGTTAGAGCAGCCACCTTTGATTCAGTTTGCATACTATATAAACTTTATATTAAAGCCTTCCAGAGTGCAATTTTGTACTCAGAATTGTTTATTGAATACTATGAGATCAAGATAAAGAAGATCCCTAAGTTGGATATTTTTATTCTGTGGGATTTGGTGATAACGACGCTAATTACTAGGTGTTAACCTCAATCGGTTGCATATGGACGGAGACAAATCACTTGGTCCGTTATCCTATATTTAACTTGTTTTAGGTGTAATATAATTTTCAAACCGTAAGTGCTAAATACTGTTGGAACAAAAATAAATATTCGGAAACATGTCTGAATATGAGTTGGCTAATTAAAGGGTACCGTTTGTGTTTCACGGACTAACGTTAGGAGGGATTGCTTGTGGGTTTTCAGTATGCGATCACATGACGTTTGGTTAATTAATGACTGCAAAATTAACTTGTTAAGTCGGAATCATCTCCAGTAGATGATAGAGTTGTGGGTATATAATTCCACACATTAGGGGTTAAATTTTAGCATCCATATTTATACACATATGAGTATGCTTTTAGTAAGAATTTTATAAGGTCACAGATTTATCCGGTATCCGTCTTTTTAGGCGTGCGCTAAGATGGTGCACTCTGTAATGGAAACAACAAAAACGTGTTAATTAAGTAAGATCACACGATCACAAAGGAAAAAAAAGAACTCATCCAAACGAAAATTTTTTTGTGCGATACTTCAAAATTATTCAGAACACGTACATTACATGCCGATATTTCGCTAGAGACACGTCCCGATTTAACACCAGCTAGAGTTCAGCTGTGGAGGCAGATTATCGTTGAGTCGGTCGGTGCATGCATTGCATGAGTTAGGGTCTGTTTGGATGGACTAGGACTAGTTGTTAGCTAGGACTAGTTATTAGCTGACTAGTAGTTAGCTGGCTAAAGATTAGTCTAGTCCTGTTTGGATCCAAGGACTAATAAATACTACTATCTCAGTACAAAGTCTGTTATACCCCTATGCATGGCGGTCTGGGAGGGTTGGCGTGGGTATCAGCGTCTTTTTTCCATCCTGCTGGTCCTTTAGCCCTCATTAGCTGGGTTTGATGGACTAGTTGGCTAACAACTAGTTGGAGTTTTGGCTAAACTTTAGCCCACCCATTAGCCCTCCTGTTTGGATCCTCAAAGGCTAAAGTTTAGCAACTAGTTGTTAGCCCAAGGGATCCAAACAGGGCCTTAGTATTGTAATTGCACATGGTAACCAACCGATAAAAAAGCGGCCGAGGAGACCGACCAACTGGCTCGATCGCGCGGCACGTACGTACGTACGTCGTCTCGAAAAGTCAGATTAGTCGCTTGGTCGCATCGTCTACTATATATCTAGCTCATGGAAAACGCCGGGCTGGTGGACGCCTGCGTCGCCGCCGCCGCCATCGCCGCCGTCGTGGTCTTCCGCTTTGCCGGGCATTGGTTGGTGGGCGACGGCTGCAGGCGACGGCTGCTGGCCGTGCCGAGCGGCATGAGAGCCAAGCGCGTGGCGCTCGCCGTCGCTCTCGCCGTCCACGCTGCGGTGCTTCTGTCGGCCATCTACTCGTCCGTCAACACCAGCAAAGACCTCGCCTTCTACCTCGAGAAGACCGAGGCCAAGCTAACGCAGATGGAGCAAATCATCCGTAAGTATTACATGTACCAGAAGTACTTTTTCTGATCGATCTAAATTACCGTACTGATCTTGATTAATGCATTAACAATCAAATTACCACGCTAGATATTTACGCAATTCCCAAGTTATATATAATTAGTGCAATTCATGTATAAGTGGTATTTGCAACATACTCCCTCGGTAGAAACTTGTAAGGCGCCCACATATTTCGAAATTCAAATGTTGAAAATTTTGACCAACAACTATTCCAACATAGCGAAACGGACGGGGTATTAAGCTTGGATAGTTGCATGAATGATGCACCTAGAAATTTTATAGCTACTTTCTTTTGAAAAAATAAATCTTCTGAATTTCAAATTTGTGATAAATTGCGTGTGACAAGTTAGCTATTTTTTATGTAGAGAACCAAGAAAAACGCAACGACGAGATGATGAGTAACTTAATAAGTGTTAGGAAACCGGGCCCATGGCCAAGAGTCCTGGCATATTTGGGCACCCCACCGTAGACTATAAATAGGGACCTAGACCCCCTCATTATGTACGCATGAAAGAAAAGCAATAAAGAAAGACCGGGAGTTCTCTCTATCTCTGTGTGTTCAATCTATTCTCTCTGTGATTCTGTGATTGATTCGTTCTTGTTCTAGGCAGAGAGATCGTTCGGACTGGTCGCCAGCGACGGTTTCTCAACACGTTATCAGCACGACTTCGCTCTGGTGAACGAGGTAATCATCGAAGCACAGATTGAATTTTCTAGATCGCTTTTGAATCTGTATTTTCTTTTCGCGTTCTAGATTGAATCTCTACGGTGCAAATCCGCCCTAATCTACCGCGAGCAGACCTGAAGTCGCCGGCACAATGCCGATCGGTAGATTGTGAAACGAGGTAGATGTTGATTGCACTGTAGATTAGAACGATGCAAATCCGCCCTAAATCTACCGCGAGCAGATCTGAAATCGCCGGCACAATGTCGATCGGTAGATTACGAAACGGGGTAGATGTTGATTGCATCGTAGGTTGAAAACTGAAATTTTGCATGGCTTTGTTTGATCAGCATGATCACTGTACGATAATTTATGCATCTATTATTTTATCGTTGTTTGGTTGGCCCCTGCACGAAAAAAAAAAGAAGCCACCATGGCTGACCCTCTGCAGCTCGGCATCAATGCGCCTGCACGCGCGCTCGCGCCCGTACGCGCGATCTCCACCGCTTGGCTTCACTGTGCATGCATGCGCTGCCTTGCCCACGGTCGTTTGCTGCCGCACCGGCACCGCCGCCGCGTCCCGCACGACGCCGCCCCGCATGGCGCCGGCCAACTCTGCCCCGCATGACGTCGGCCGGCCTAAGCCCCGCATGGCGCCGCTCGTCCTCCTCCCGAAGCCAGCCCCGCGCCCCGAGTCGCCGCCGGCTAGGCCGCCCCGAACGGCGCCGGCCACCTTCTCCTCCCATTGCGGCCCGCAGATCGCGCTGCCTCGTCGCCGGCCGTCCGCCGCCGTAGCCGGCGCCGCCTCCCACCACGCCGCCCGCAGCCGGTGTCCCTCCCGCAGCACGGCCCGCACGCCGACGCCTCCCGCCGTGCGCCCGCCCGATCCACCCATCCGGGTCGCCGCCGCTCGCCCCGGTCACCGCTCGCCATGCGCGCCCCGCACGGCGCATCCGCGCGCCCGCTCCGGCCGAGCGCCGCCCCGTCGGCAGCCCGCAGCCCCGCGCCCGTACGCGCTCGGCCGGCCACCCCACATCTCCGATGCGCCCGAAGCGCTGCGCACCCCGCTGGTGGCCCGCAGCCACCCCCCGCCCGGCCGCCGCACCGGCCGACCGCCTCACCTCCCGCGCCCGAAGAGCGCCTCCCCGGTCCTTGGGCTTGGCCCCGCCGCCGCCTTGCCGGCCGAAGCTTCCGCCGCCGCTTGCCCGAAGCAAGCCGCGCCCCTCCACCGGCCCGCAGCCGGACTCCAACGGCACCTGCGCACGCAAGCGCCTGCGCGTCGCCGCAGTACCGGCCTCTGTCCGCCGCGCTGCCTCCGCCACGCGCCGGCCCCCACCGCCTCGCGCCGGCCCCCGCCGCCTCGCGTGCGCCCGCCCGAGCCGGCAGCTCAGGCTGCTACTGTCGCCGCCGCCATTGGTAATGGGGTAGGGAAACCCTACCCCACTGCCTCTTGAACCGGCCGAATAGGCCAATTGGGCCGGAGCCATATGGGCCGGGGGGGAAATGGGCCAAATAGGCCGACCGGATGTCCAGCCGAAAGAAAAATGGGCCCGGACGGGGGAGGCGGCGGGAAAATTACAGAAAAAGCCCTGAAAATCATGGAAATAACAGATCAGCCCTTAAAACTTACTTTTAAGTCCCGAAATTTGTAATGAGGTCTCGGTAGTTCCGAAAATTACCGATACATCCTCAATTTTTACGAGTGGGTCCAGAATTTTGCAGAAAACCCCTCGGTAAATCAGAAAATTGCGCGAATTTTCTCTGAACTGAAATTTTGCGCATAAAACCCCAGAAAGTGCAGAATTTGCTGAAATTTCATATTTTAGCATAAAAGGGCCTCGGGAATCCGAATTTTGAATTGTTTTTAGCATTTGAAGCTTATTTATTTATGCCATTATTATTCTTTGTATTTTCTGTATTTATTTACTGTTTTGGTTAATTGTAATTGCTGAAAATTGCTTTTAATCACTGAAATTAGCAGTAAAATTATAGAGAATGCATAAGAAAATTCTGAAACATTACGAGAATCTATTGTACCATTTATTTACCCGCAGTGAATTATTCCGTGCATGTCTACCAGTAGTAGACTTATACACATTTAGATGACTAGCATTATGAACTGGCAGTTCGAGGAGCTGGCCCAGCATGGCCAAAACTATCTGATGTAGGCATCCGATGTCGAGATTGTGCTTGGAGTCAGGAAGCTCCGCGCGACTATTGGGATTGGTGGACTGAATGACGCCCAACCCATGCCTAAAGAGAATGATCAGGCACTTCATTTTCTCAGGCACCACCTCTGCCTAACTCTCAAGAATGAGTATATGGTGGAGAAAAGCGCGCTAGCACTCTGGATCGCACTCAAGAAGCGGTTTAAGAGGCTAAAGTACACCATTCTTCCTCAAGCAGAGTATGAGTGGATCAGACTGAGATTTGCCGACTTTAAGACGGTCAGGGCAAACAATTCTGCCTTGCACAGGATTTGTACCCGAAAACAGAAAATTGAGAAAATCCTTCCACCCCAATGCAGTACAATCCGCACGCAACTATCGTCAAGATGGCTATGAGGAATACGCCGAATTGATTGATATGATGCAGTTGCGGAGGCTCAGGATGAAGTTCTCCGCAAGAACTAAGTCACTCAGCCATCTGGGAGCTCCACTGGCCATGAAGCCAACGCTGGGAGCTAAAAGGTGCGAAAGCCCTTTATGAAGAAAACGGGAAGGAAGGGTATGGCCGTAGCCCAGAAAGGCAAAATTAGATGCTCCACGTGAGAATAAGGCTAGCAAGCCAAAACGGGATGGTAAAGGGCACATGAAGTCCACTCTGCATCGGTTGAGGGGGAGCATTCTGAGCAGCTGCCTGCGTTGATGGTGTTTGAGACCATTACGACAGCAGCACCCCTCTCAACCTAGAAGCAGCCAATGCCATGATTTCTCTTGAAGAGAATGTCAACCCGAAAAAAAAAATAGCAGAAGAAGTCTAGTGCACTGAATGCATTTCGACTTTAATTGTCATTTATTTTGTGTGGAAGAATATGTTAGAATTTGCATGGATGGTACTTAAGAATTGTTATCTTCTCGTGATGGTTGGATGATATTTGAAGAATTCATTCATTTATTCAGTTTATGATGGCATGATATGTTCTGATATTGGAGTATTTTATTTATGTGTTGATTGCCTTCTCATACATGTTAATAAATACCCTATATTAGAACACGTGTAGCGCCCTATGAAGGAAGTGTGCTTAGCTAGCAGCGGCACAAGGAATATCATCTTAAGAGAGATTAAGAATTTTCAGTCGATTCGTAAGAGCACTGGCAGCCTTACGACAATCGCTAGAAGCGATGCATGTATAATTGGTTCTGAAAGAGCCATAATGGGCACAACTTTGGTCATTGAAGAAGCCTCATTGTACCCAGAATCGACTAGAACTCTCCTAAGTTTTAAGAATATCCGCGCAAATAGTTTCCGCGTTGAGACTAAAGAAGAGTACGGTAAGGAATACCTGCTCATTACGAAGCGCAAAAGGGTATTAGAAAAACTTCCTTCACTTGAAACTGGGCTATATTATACCAACATTAAGGCGCCTGCAGCGTACACTGTCCTGAAGACGGTATTTAAAAGCTCTGAACTGTTCTGTCTCTAGCATGACAGATTAGGCCACCTAGGTCTTAGGATGATGAGAAACATAATAAAAAACTCGCATGGGCGTAATATTAATGAAGAATTTCCCAATCATGAAGATTTTGTGTGCCCTGCATGTGCACCGGGAAAATAATAACTAGTCCCTCCACTCTGAAAGTGAAGGATGAAGTCTCTGCATTCCTGGAACGCATCCAGGGAGACATTTGCGGTCCCATTCAGCCCATCTCAGGGCCATTCAAGTATTTCATGGTGCTCATTGATGCTTCTTCGAAGTGGTCATATGTGGGTTTGTTGTCCACGAAAAACCACGCCTTTGCAAAATTGATCTCGCAGATCATTCGCATCAGAAATGTGTTTCATGATCATCACATCAAGTCCATTAGAATGGACAACGCCGGCGAATTTACTTCAAAGGCATTTGATGATTATTGCATGGCGATGGAAATTGCAGTTGAGCACTCGGTACCGCATGTCCATACCCAGAATGGTTTGGCAGAGGTTTTAATTAAGAGAATTAAATTTATTGCCCAACCCCTCTTGCATAATTGTAATTTGCTAGCTACATATTGGGGACCCGCAGTCCTACATGCAGCAAATCTCATCAATCTTAGACCTTCGGCCTTAAACATCCATTCACCTATGCAACTAGCGCAAGGGTCACCACCGAAAATTTCCCAACATTAGGGGGAGGAAATCAACCCCTTGATGAAGAATGTCGGGAAATTACGTGGCAAGCCAGGGGAATCCATGCAGATGACCCGCGCACAAGAGAAGTCCAGAAGACAATAGAAGTCCAGAAGACAAGAGAAGTCCAGAAGACAAAATAGATTTGCAAGCATTAGCAAATCAACTGCCTGATCACTTTAGTGATTTGAAGAGCGTGACTAAGTCGCATGTGCCTGCACGCACTGCACCGGAGAGGGTTGAAATACCAAAGAAAGCAGAAGGTATCCCTAATCTCGTCCAGAGGCCTCAGAAAAATAAAAAAAGAGGACGAGAACTCCGGTTCCTCGAATCCTTAGTAACCGGGGACGCCTGGTGAAAAAGGATAAGAGGGATTTATCACAGCCGATCATTGAAGTCCCCCAGAATGAGAAGGGGAGCCAGTTGAGACCTGGCACAAGTATGACACCTTCCGAAAAGGGTATACCGGATTTGAATATCCCCATCGGCATGGATGTGTGCGCACACATCGGAGCCGAAAAACTAAAGGGACTTGCCACCGCAATTGAAAGAAGCGATGCGCAAGGTGAAGCTCCAGCAGAAGCAATTGCTCTAGAAGAAGCAACTCATGAAGAAATAGCTATAAATTATGTGCACACGGGAGAGTCCCTGAATAGGACAACTGGTAATATCGATATCTACTTCGCAAAGAAAATTGCCTCCATCATTGATCTTGATCCCGAGCCTGCATCGCTCGCTGAATGTAAGAAAAGATCAGATTGGGAAGATTGGAAGGCAATAGCAACTGAATTGCTATCTCTGAATAAAAGAGAGGTGTTTAGGCCCGTATGCCGCACACCTCCCCACATACACCCCGTTGGGCACAAGTGGGTATTTGTTCGAAAGAGAAATGAAAGAAATGAAGTAGTGAGATACATAGCAAGGCTGGTAGCCTAAGGTTTCATTCAACGTCCTGGAGTTGATTATGAAGAAACCTACTCCCCAGTCATGAGTGGAATTACCTTTAGATACTTGATCTCAATGGCAGTGAACTTGAATTTGGAAATGAAATTGATGGATGTTATGACTGCATACCTTTACGGTAACTTGGATTCGGAGATTTACATGAAAGTCCCTGAAGGAATTCCTCTCCCGAACCAAGACAGAGCAAATAGAAATCTGTACAGTGTGAAACTCAGAAAGTCACTGTATGGACTGAAACAATCTGGAAGAATGTGGTATAATCGCTTGAGCGACTTTCTCTGCAAGAAAGGCTACACGAACAATGAAGACTGTCCTTGTGTATTTATACGGCGATCCCAGAATGGATTCTGTATAATCTCTGTGTATGTAGATGATCTGAATATCATCGGGACAGCCGAAGACATAAAAGAAGCAAGCTCCTATTTGGAGTCAGAATTTGAAATGAAAGATTTGGGCAAGACCAAGTTTTGCTTAGGCTTGCAGCTTGAGCATGTCCCTGAAGGATTCTTGGTATATCAGTCAACCTACACCCAGAAGGTGCTTGAAAGGTTTGGCTTCGAGAAGGCAATTCCCTCGAAAGTACCGATGATCGGTAGGTCTTTACAGCAAGAAAAAGATCTTTTCCGACCAAGGGAAGAGGGGGAGGAAGTCCTGGGACCGGAATTCCCATACTTGAGTGCAGTGGGAGCACTCATGTATTTAGCAAACTGCACTAGATCAGACATTGCATTTGTCGTGAACCTGTTAGCAAGGTACAGTGCAAAGCCCACCAAAAGGCATTGGCAGGGCATAAACGATACCTCCAAGGTAGCAAGGACCTCGGATTGTTCTACAGAAAGAATCAAGATCTGAACTTGATTGGCTATGCAGATGCTGGGTACTTGTCAGACCCGTATACCGCTAAGTCACAAACAGGCTATGTATTTCTGTGTGGTGGAACTGGAATTTCATGGAAATCGTCTAAGCAAAGCCTTGTAGCTACTTCGACGAACCACTCAGAAATTATAGCACTGTATGAAGCCGCACGAGAGTGCGCTTGGTTCCGCTGAACGGATCACCACATCCAGCAGCCATGTGGAATGAACATTGTGCAAACCCCCATAATTATCCATGAAGATAATGCAGCTTGCGTTGCACTAGTGCAGACGGGCTATGTAAGCATATCAACCCCAAGTTCCTCTATGCTCATGAATTGCAAAGATGGACAAGATTAAAGTACTGCACACTAAGTCATATAGACTTGTTCACTAAGTCACTCCCCGCATCTAGCTATGAAAGGTACGTGTGAGGGATTGGAATGATAAGACTTATAGAAGTGCAGAATTCAGGGGGAGAATTCTCTCAAGCCCATTATTAAATCTTAATCCTGAAGGTTAAGTACCCAAATGAGCAAAGTCCTGAAGACTGAATGAAGTTGGGTGAATTGTACTCTTTTTCCCTTGACGAGTTTTCCATGAAGTTTCTCGACCAAGGTTTTTAATGAGGCAATTCGTGCATCGCAGTATCACATGTATCATGTACTCTTTCTCCAATTTTTTCCCACTGGGTTTTTATGGAGTTTTGACGAGGCATGAGCATGTTGGGTGAGTGCCCAAGGGGGAGTGTTAGGAAACCGGGCCCATGGCCAAGAGTCCTGGCATATTTGGGCACCCCACCGTAGACTATAAATAGGGACCTAGACCCCCTCATTATGTACGCATGAAAGAAAAGCAATAAAGAAAGACCGGGAGTTCTCTCTATCTCTGTGTGTTCAATCTATTCTCTCTGTGATTCTGTGATTGATTCGTTCTTGTTCTAGGCAGAGAGATCGTTCGGACTGGTCGCCAGCGACGGTTTCTCAACAATAAGTATGTTGTCCAAGAATCCTGGGAATATTAACTGGATGACTTACAAAGTCAACAACCCGGACGGCAGAGAGAGAGCTGAACTGGCTGTCTCAATGAAAGACCATGTCCAGCCGCCGCGAGATGAAATTATGGTATGGATGCTACTCCCTCTCCTTTCAAATAGGTGTTTTAGTCATGGATATAGTCTTTAAAATATGAATTATATAGCTTATCTGTGTTAATTGTTGAATAGTCAACCTATGCATCGCAGTAATTAGAGTAATTTGGTGTCGAATGTTCACCATTGAATGTCGTGGCAGGTTTTTTAAAAGTACTATTTGTGATTATGTAGGATATTATATTCTATGTTTTACTTTCTTTTATGATCCCAATTCTAGCAACCTTAGCTTGTATAACAGTAAACATTATTAAAAATATAAGACGCGGAAGTATTTTTCATGATACTATTATCGTTATAATGTGACAAGTCTAAATATAAGGATCTGGAAGTTCTGGAGAGAAGTGAGCATGCTGCACCAGTGCCTGAAACATCTCCGCATCCACAAGACGAAGCGACAAAAGCACACAAGCCATGGAGATTCTTCTCGATCCCTGAAGACCACGCCTTCGTGCTTGACTGCGTCGGCGACGAGGTCACGGTGCACATCCGGCCGCCCTCGTCCAGCTTCGAGCAGCGCGTCACCGTCAACGACCAGCTCCCTTGCACCTGCGGACAGCCGGAGGAGGAGGGAACGCTGTCCCTGTACGACGGCTGCTCGTACCGCGCACTGTTCTGGCCGCTGCCAGGGAAGGAAGGCGTCGTGCCGGTGGCGTGGCCGCGGCAGGAGGTGTGGGAGAGGATGACGGCGGCGGTGCTGGGGGGGAGTTGGGAGACGGACCCGCCGTCGGTAGACCAGAAGACAGCGCCTGAGTCCTTTGCGCTCTCCCCCGACGTGGTGGTGTTCTATCGGCCGGTAGAGGGGAGGGCAGATGTGCTTATCGCTTCAAGAGAGGAGGTGGAGCATCTACAAATCACGGATGAGCGCTCTCACGGCCGCACACCGTTCTCTCAACGTCTTTTACAGCTTAGTTTGGTCGGAGGATTAAGTCATTTTACGGCAGAGCTATACATACAGCTCTCCCTATGTAATACGAAATAATTACATTTTTTCGCTTTTTTCAGTCAAACTTGTTGGTGTATACGTTTCCTATACGTGCATAGCACTGTTGGTAACTACGCTCCCTACACGTACATGGCATTTTATACGTGCATAGCACTGTTGGCAACTACGCTCCCTACACGTATATGGCATTGTATCCCGCTAATCATACCGCGTAATCCTGCTGATTTTCTTTCTGGTTCTAACTAACAGACTTGATTTGTTTCCGATTTGGTTACAACTAACAGACTTGATTTGTTTCCGATTTGCTACAACCGTACAAATTGTATCTGATGTAATATAGGGACTGTTCCTTTTTAGCTTTTGGCTTCAGTTTTTGATTTTTCTACGATAACTAACTTTTAAACGAAGTGTCTTTTCAAGATAAGGTCTACTAGTTAATTGTCACTACTACAGAAAATGTCATTACAGACGGTTCAAAAACGTCATCACAGACGGTTTTGTGAACTGTCTGAATTTATGGGTCAGTTTTAATACGAGTTCATCACAGACGACTTTCAAACCGTCTGTGATGCAAATATCACAGACGGTTTTAACTAAAAACCGTCTGTGATATTCCCTTCTACTTCTAAACCTATTTCTGTTTATTGGTTAGTCTCAGGAAACGCTAGCCATGCCCTCTGAAATAAGCAGATCAACATGTACATGTACACATGTAATTCACATTTTAATTCATTTCACAAACATAAAACATCCATTTTTATTAAGATTGCATCCTACCATTACAATATCCCAAAACAACGAGCAGGTTACACAACAAGAACAGAGAAAAAGCAAAGATCATTTATGCCTTCTTGCCCCTGATGCAACGCATGAGCTAGATGTCTTTGACGCCCACCATCGTCGGTGTTGATTGAACGTCTGCACGGTTGGCACGAGCTAGTTGTTTCTGCGGTGTCTTGCCTCTCGTAGACTTGTGCGTCGCCTATAAGGAGGAGGACAGCAAGGAGGAGGAGAACAGCAAGAAGGAGGACAGCAAGGTGGAAAACAGCAAGGAGGAGGACAACAAGAAAGAGGAGACTAGCAAGGAGGCTGGGTTTTGGTTATATTTATAGGGGAGGGAGAGGGAGGGAGACGCCGGAGTTCGAAATTTTTGGCGCGGGAATGGAGAGGCGAAGCTACGATCCGTGGGGTGAGGATTGATGGATTTCTATTGGCTATGACTGGGTTGAGGAGGATCGACGGGCCCAACGGTTAGATTATCACAGACGGTTCTATATATGTAGAACCATCTGTGAATTATAACACAAAATTTTATATACCGGTGCAATATAAACAACTAGTCTGAAAAGATAAAATAGCAAAATTTTATATAGCTTATATATACTCATTTGAAAGGTTTCGATGAGATCTACAACTTTTCAGTTGAAGCAAAATCCAAATTCCAAAAGGAAGACCAAGAAAAAGGGCAAAAACAGAAACCAAAAACATGCGACGCAGGTTTAGGTCCAAAGATGGCCCATTTTCGGGGTCTTGGAGGGTGATTGGCATAAGCAAGTCTTTTTTATGGATTGGGCTCGTCATTAACTTTCCAATGAGTACAAGAACGTCGAAAACGGACACCGTATGCAAAAGTTATACCCGTTTTACTGAAGGTGTCTCAAAACTGAATCATACTCGGACTTAAGCGAGAAAAAATGAAATTTTGAGGGATTGCAAGGTGCGAAACGTATTACAGATGGTTTTTATTATAAAACCGTCTGTGATAATCTAGAATATCACAGACGGATATGAATATTCTCGAATATAAATATGAACATTTTTGAATACGGATTTTACTTACCACATTCGTGTTTTTTTGGATACGAATATTGGATAAAACAAATTATCCGTTACCATTTTCCACCCCTAAATAAAGGAGACCAAATGGGCCAGTTTGGGCCAGGTTTCAATTCAAACTAGGCCCGTTTTTTTACCTACTATGGATTTTTATCAGGGGTGCCGGTTTAACCGATTTTTGGGGATTTCCGGTAATTTGAACCCTGTTGCTTCTGCGATGGTAAAATTTTTGCTTTTTAGTCCAAAATTTAAAAGTTTTTTACATATGGACCCCTGGAGAAAAGATTTGCAAAAATGGACCCCTAGCACGGCCCCAACTCACATGGCGCCCAGGGTACACGACACAGCGCCATATTCTTTGGCGCCGTAAATGGACACGTAGGATCCACGGTGGCACAACACGGCGCCAAAGCACATGGCGCCGTGACATTCATAAACGGCGCTAACGTTCGTGGCGCCGTTTCTTGGGACTTAAGACCGAGCGCAGCCCCCGACCCCCTCACTCCACTGCTCTGTTTGAACAGACCGAGCAGAGAGCAACCTCCGCCGCCGCCCCTCTCTCCCCCCTCAAAATCCACCCCAATCCATCGATTTTCTTCGCGATTTTGCTTCCAAACCGAGCAAGCAAGGTGAGCTCCCTCTCCTGCTTTGATTTGTTGCAGTAGATATGGATTATTTGAGGTACATTTCGTAGGGCAAAAGTTGAAACCCTAGATGAAATTAGTTGGATTTGGCTCGGTTTTAGGTTCGATTCGCAATAGATATGCGTAATGTATTAGCAATAATGTGTATAGATCCGTTTCTAGGGTTTGATTATTGTACGTAATGACTGAGATATGTTTGTTTGTTGTGCTATAGATGGATAAGGTTGTGACTTTGCACCATGGTGGTACTGTGAAGAGAAATGACAATGGGGGTGTTGATTTGGAGGGCATGGAAGAGACCACATTGCTATTTAGTTCACGTCTGTCGTATGGTGAGGTCATTTATCGCTTGAAAGAGAGGTTGGGATGGACAGATGAGCATGGTGATGTCGTTATGCAAGGATTGATTGATGTTGGGTCGTCAAAGGGGCCGCGTATAAAGAGATTGGTTTCGATTGGCAGCGTCGGTGAATGGGATAACTATGTGGCCATTGTTTTGGACTCAGAGGTCAGAGCACCTGACTTGTTTGTGCAGAGGGTGGTGAGAGATCAATCGCCTCCTAGGGCTGCATTGGATCCCAATGACTCACCGTTGGTTGGGTCACCAGATCATGAAGAGGTTGAGGTGCAAGTTATATCCTCGGCTCAAGTATGTGAGGTTCCATTGACTCAGGTAGAAGCTGACTCTGAGGATGTCGATGACCGCTTTGTTGGTGGATTCGACGAGGAGACAGTGTTTGAGGAACCCATGGTTTGTGTAGCATCTAACAGGGTGGATGTACAGCTTGCAGGAGACGAGGCTGATTATGAGGATGCGAGGGCTGTGGACTCAGATGATGACAGACCAGTCACAGGTTTGACGTCTAGCGAAATTGAGATGTTGAGAAGAATGTTTCCTGGCCGTGATCCACTAGTGTCCGATTATAATGACCTGAGCAACGCACATAGGGCTGTCGCGGATGGAGGGCAAATGCAGAGGGACGTACCTAGGCCTGGAGCTAGTATCATAATTCAGAAGGGTCATGTCTTTGAGGATATGTCGGCATTGAAGATGTGGTTGAAAGAGTACTCGATCGTGCACAACCGTCCATACCGGGTTAAGAACTCATACGCCAAACGTCGGTACACCATCAAATGTGAGAGCACAGGGTGTGCATGGAAAGTCTGTGCCAGGAAGGTGAAGGGTACGGAGAGGTTTAAGATTACAACTGTGGATGGACCGCACAGCTGTGGGTCTTCCGAGCCCAGCCAGAAACATCGTCAGTTGACTTCTCGGTTCATTGCAACCCGCCTGTACCCCATGATAAAGCACATGCCGACGATGCGTGTGGCAGCAGTGATAGAGGCCGTTAAACTAAAGTGGCACTACACAATCAAGTATGGGAAAGCATGGAGGGCGCAACAACGTGCTTTGAAGTTGATTTATGGTGATTGGGAGGAGGCGTATGAGCGTTTGCCGGCCATGTTGAACGCAATGAAAGCGGCCAATGCAGGAATGCGGTATGAGTACGTGCCTAAGCCCGATGTATGGGTTAATGGAAGACAGATTTTTTTTCGAGCATTCTGGTGCTTTGGTCAGTGTGTCGAGGCTTTCAAACATTGTAGGCCTGTTCTGTCAATTGATGGGACGTTCCTGTTGGGCAAGTATGAGGGAACGTTGTTGATTTCTATTGGCTGTGATGCGGACAACTCGCTTGTGCCGTTGGCTTTTGCTTTGGTGGAGAAGGAGGAAAAATCTAGCTGGGCTTGGTTTCTACGGCTTGTACGGATCCATGTGGTTGGCCCGGGGAGGGAGGTATGTGTGTTGTCTGACAGGCACGCTGGGATCTTGAGCGCCGTTAAGGAAGTGATACCAGGACATTTACATGTACGTCATCGTTGGTGCACAAGGCACCTTGCAGAGAACTTGTTCAAAAAAGATGGGGTGAAGGCCAACTTTGCACTTTTCGAGGAGGTATGTCGCCAGAGGGAGGTAAAGCTGTTCGATGAGAAGTTAGAGGAGTTGAAAACGAAAACTAATGCCGAGGGTCGTGATTGGATAAGGGGTTTAATGAGGGATGTGCACAAATGGTCAATGGCTCATGACCCATTGGGAAGGAGGTATGGGTTCATGACTAGCAACATGGCAGAATGCTTCAACGGGCTGCTTAAGGGGGCACGTGGATTGCCAGTTACCGCAATTGCGGCGTTCACTTTCTACAAGTGTGTTGCATGGTTTGTCAACCGGCACCGGGAAGCCTCAGACATGTTAAAGGCACATGCACGTTGGCCACCTCGTCCTCACGGCTTCATTACCAAAGCGAATATGCAAGCCAATGAACAGGAGTACCACTGTTTTGACCATGTGACGGGCACGTATGAGGTTGTTGAGGGTGGAGGGACAACCGAGAATGGAGAGCTCCGAGAGGCCCGAAAGCATAAGGTCGTGATTACATCCTTCACATGCACATGCGGTGTTCCCGACAAGTTCCATTTTCCATGCTCCCACATGGTGACCGCATGTAGGGCCCGGAATGTCGATGTTGATACCAAAATCCCGAGACTATTCAGCGTGGATGCGTTGGTGAGGACATGGGCCCCACGGTTCGAGCCATATCGTGATGAAAGCGAGTGGCCACTTTACTCGGGTCCCAGGTACATAGCGGACGCGGGGTTACGTTGGCACAAGAGGGGCAGCAGGAAGCGGTCAAGGTACAAGATGGACATGGATCGGATACCTGGTCGCACCAAGAGGGGTAGGGCAAATCCCTTCGTTGAGGACCCACAGGAGACACACTGCGGTATGTGTGGTCTATTGGGTCACAATTCACGGACGTGTCAACGTCGTTCCACTCAGGTTAGCATCGTTAGGTCTAGAGAGCATAATTTTTAGATATTTTGTTATTTTTATCACTAACGTAATTTTGAATGCACAGGATGGCGAGGTACCGGCTGGTGGACGAATTCTATGACAGAGAGCACCGCGGCAAGCTCACGATGATTCCCATACTGCGTCCTCCAACCCATGATGATGAGAGTTGTGTGTATGTGTATGTGTATTTTATATGTGTGCATGACGATGTATGTGTGCATATATGTATGTATGTATGATTTGAGATATATATATATGTAAAATGTATGCATCTAGACTTTATTCAGTTATGCGTATGTGTTTTATATGTGAATGTATGTATTTTGTATATGTGCATGTGTTTTGTATATGCAGAAACAGACAGCTCTTTGCTGTTTTTTCTGTAGGTTTTCGTAGCACGGCGCCAAACACTCTGGCGCCAAGTTATTGAAAAACGGCGCCAGTAACTTTGGCGCCGGGATGTGGCACCAAAGTTTTGCGCGCCGTATTTCAATATCTCGGCGCCAGAGTGTTTGGCGCCGTGCTATTTACATACGGCGCCAGGGTGTTTGGCGCCGTGATTACTGCACTTGCATTAAAACTGCAAGCTATAGTTGTTTCGTTCCATCCGTATCCGCACAAATAATACTAATTGGCATTCACCAAATGAATAAGCACATCCCAGAATAACATACTGAGTGCATACGTCCACATACATACATAGTCCACATACATAGTTAATAATGTTTACTGTTCTACAAGCTAAGGTTGTTAGAATTGGGATCATGAAAGAAAGTAAAACATAGAATATAATATCCTACATAATGACAAATAGTACTTTTTAAAAAAGCTGCCATGACTTTCAATGGCAAACATTTGACACCTAATTACTGCAATGCATAGGCTGACTATTTGTCACATCCCAAAAATCCTCTTTCTGAAAAATTTAATTTCAAATTAATTATTTTAAAGTATTTGAGTTTTATTTGGTTTTGCCCTGAATTTTTGTTTTTGAAAAAGCTAGATTTGAAAAGTATTTTAAGTAAAACCTAAAGTTATTATTAAATAAAAAGATATTTTGGTTTTATATGAAAATCCTAGTTCAAAATAATTATTTGGAGTTATTTGGCTTTTATCTGGTTTCTTGGATTTTCTGGAGTTTAAAAATGTATGTTTGAAATTTAAAAAGTATTTTAAAGTATGAAAATTAAATACCAACAGTAGTTGGAAATAATTTTATTAAGCCCAAAATATCTCCAGAAGCTTCTGTGAATTTTTCTGGAATTTTTGGAAGTTATTTGGAATTTTTCTGAGCTTTATTGCAATTTCTCGGGTTTTCTGAAAATCAAGAAAATAAAATTAAAATTCCAAAACCCAGCCCCTCCCTCTGGCCGCCACGTGGACGGCCAGATTGCTGCCCACGTCGCTGCTCGATCCCGCCTTCCTCCCCTCTACGCTCGCCACGTGTGCGCACGGGATTGCGCCACGCCTCCTTCCTCGCCTCCATCCGCCCGTCGGCGCCTCGCCCGCTCTCGGTCGCCCGATCCCGCCCCCTACCGCGTGGCGCCATCCTAACTGCCCGCGCCTCCTCTCTCTCACTGCCACCCCGACCCCACCTGTCATCTTCCACCTCGCGCCTTCTTCCTCCTCGAGCGCGCCCGCACCCGCCGCCGCTTCTCCCGCCCCTTTCCTTCTTCCGTGCAATGCCGATTCCCTTCCTTCCCCCGCAAGTCACGCACCCGCCTCCTTCCCCAATCCCGCGCTCGAATCCCGCTGTCTCCGCGCCGTTTCCCCCTATTTCCTCGCAATCGCCGCCACGATCCCGCCATCTCCGGCGAGGGATTCCCCCGGCGTCCGCCCTCCCCTCCCCTATTTAAGCCCCTGCTTGGCACCGTCTCACTCCGCCCCACCTCCCTCCACTCCTCCCTGCCCCTCCCGGCCACTCCATCGCCGCCGCATCGTGCGCCCTCATCCCCGAGCGCCGCCTCTCCCTCCGGCGAGCAATTGCCGGCGAAGGAGGGCCGCCCGAGCCCCGCCGAGGCAACTCCGAGCTTCCCCGCCGCCGAGCGCAGCTCCTCCACCCCTTCCCCGGTCTCGAGCGTCGCCGGAGCGTCGCCGCACCGTGGAATCCGAGCCGCCGCCGCCCCTCGCCGTTGCCGACCACCCCCCGGCCGCCCTCGGTAACAGCCACACCCCTCCGCGTGATCCCCTCACTCCCCTCTCTCCGTTGCTGCCCTCGCCGCCGGCAACCGCGCCGCCGTGCGCCGGCGAGCCCGCCACCCCGAGCATCTCCTCCGGCCGGTCGGCCACGTCAGCACGGGCGCGCCTGCGTGGCATCCGACGTGGCGCCACGTCCCCGTCCACCACGGCGCTCCTCGCCCGGTCAGCACCACCCCGCCACCTCAGCCTCCCCATGAGCCCGTGGACTCGGTCCATGGACCGGGCCCACCTGACAGTGGGTTCCCCTCGGGCTGACGTCATGCTGGCGTCATTAACCCGAATTTCCCGTAAGAAAATAATTCGGCCGAAAATCAAATTCTTGTTGACGTCATAAATGCAGATTTTCCTTTAGGAAAATAATTCCAGAAATTCTCTTTTTCTATTTTCTCTGAATTTAAACTTCCCGGAGCCCGTTCTCCCTCGTTTTAACTCCATTTGAGCCCATTCAAATTTCTAAATTCATAAAAAATTCCAAAATATCCATTTCTTCCATCCTTTCAAATTTTTGAAATTTATTTGAAATTTCAAAATTTAAAATTCAAATTCCAATGCCTAGTTTAATTTCAAAGCCTCAGTTCCATTCCAAATTTTCTGTACACTTTCAAAATTCAAATTCAAATCTCACCAAATCTCCATAAACTCCATTCTATTTTTCCTTGGTCCAAATATTATCTCAGTAATTTCTTTTCCCAGCCGATCTTCCAGATATTCGTTCTCCCTCGTGCGAACTCCGAATCCGTTGATTCTTTCTCCTAAATTCATCCAAAATCATAACCTATCCAAATATGGCCTCTTTTGCATTTTGGATTTTATTTGAATCTTGTTTGTATTTATTTGCTTTGTTTGCTTTGTCTTTTCTCGCGTAGATTCCAACGTTGTCGACGATCACTCCACCCAACAGCAAGAAGACCCAGAGAACCTGCAAGAAGGCAAGTCTCCTTTGATCATCTTGAACCTATGCTTTTGAAATGTTTTAAATATTTTAAATTATGTGCATTGCTATTTACATAAAACCACTAGTTCAAAACTTTAGGAATTAGTTATTCCAACTTTGTTATGCCCTCATTTGACATTGATTGCCATGTACCTTTGTCACCCTAGAACTTCCTTTGTCTCAATAATGAGATTAATATTAATCTTTGTGAATATTAGAATGGTAGGATAATGCTTAGCCATGCTATCTAATACCTCTGGAAAAATCTTGAAAATGGGAAATTAAGATTTATTGTTGAACCCTTGTGTTTATAAATGTAGTGGCAATTGGAGTTGCCACTGTTCTTTTAAAAAAATGTGAAAGTTGATTTAGATTAGGGTGGATGGTTGGTTTGGCTTGGTGCAGTTAGCACGAGATCTTGTAAAGTGTATGTTCCACCCTAGTCAATTAAGGACCGACGCTTGTGTTTGTCCAGACTGAGCACTACCGTACAACCACAAGTCTATATGGGTACGACCTAGCTGACTAACTTATGATGGTCTAGTTTAGGTGCCACAAGTGGAAAGTGGGTGCCAGGGATGGACTGGTTATTCACAGTGAGGGACAGGGATTTACTGTACTCATATGGCGTAAGAGGGGGCTTTGGTTCGGGCAGTTAGCCTACCTGCGGTGAAACCTCAGCGGGTGGTATCTAGCTAGACTAGAGTAAGGTAAAAGCTTTGTGATATTTTATCTGGGTCTCATGCCAACGGAAGCGTGTTGACTATTAAGATAATTTATCTCTTGTGGGTAAAGTTGTACAACCTCTGCAGAGTGTAAAACTATTCGAATAGCCGTGCCCACGGTCAAGGGCGGGCAAGGAATGCATTCACATGGTAGATTTTTGGTTTTGGTTTTAAAAATCAAAGTTTTGTATTCCGAGAGTGGAGGGAACTCTCGGAAGGGTATCCTGGCAGTTGGAGCCAGAGAGGGTGGATGTAACCCGCAGTACTAAACTTGTTCAGTTAAAGTGATTAAACTGGTGTTGGTGGATGGAACCTTCACCAGTGAGTTAATGTTAGTTTTGCTAAAACATTTACTTTAACAAATTTATGCCCTTGAAAATAGTTATTGGTAATTGAATTTAAAATATTGCTTTGTGCAAAAGAACCATATAGCCTTCCTTTGTCAAGCCTTGCATCTACTGCATTTTTCCCAAGACTTGCGGAGTACTTTATGTACTCACGCGTTGCACTCAAAAATAATTCTCAGAGGAATATGAAGCTCAAGAGGGAGACTACGACTACTTCGCGTGAGGATTCGATGAAGGCTTCCCGGAGTTCTAGGTCGCGCTTCCCCAGTCAATTGCCTGTGGCGTATTGAATCATGAAGAGTAGATGAATTTTGTGGGGTTAATTGATTATCAGAATTTGGTGGACTTATTGATGATAGGTGGATACTAGTGGAATTCCAGAAGATATCTTGGTGGATTAATTTCATCATTGCAAAGTGGACTTTGATATGACAATTTGAATTTGGTGGATTTAATAGATCATTGCTAGATAATTAACTAATGGGATTAACTAGATCGTTTAAGAATGTTCAAATAGATAATCTGGAGGATTTAAATTAATTATGGGAGATAGATGGTCCAATGAGAATTAATTGAGAGATTGTCCGATAAGAATTAATTGAGTTCATTCAAATTTGGTGGAACCAAAATGATGATTATCAAGAGATTGATGTTGGTGGATTAATGAATATTAAATTATGATTTTGTGGAGCAGTCCCAAACACCCCCTAAATGTAGGACCAAGCATACATAGAAACTGCTTGGTCTTGCTGATCATGGCTTGCTCCGACTTCTTCCTCTTCTTCTTGGGTCTCGTACAAATTCCGGTTCTATTGGATAGATCTTGAATTTATATAAATTTAGAAATTTGTTTCATCAAATTGGACTTAAGGTGAATAAGTTATACCTATTTAAAGCTCTAGGTCGCACAAAATTCTAATTTTTTCTATTTTCTTTTTTGGAATTGTTACAGTGACCGACAAGTGGGGCTGGTCGTGTGTGAACAGTAGACATGGGCCCACATGTCTGTGGCCCACACTATTTAAACCGGTTGTAAAAGGTTTTTAATACAGGGACCCACATGTCATTGATTAACATGGATTAAACAAATGGCCCCATGTAAGTGGATGCTTAGTGCTTAAACAACATCATTAACGTTAATTAACTACCTGTTTAAACCTAATTACGGGTGAATAGTGATTTTCCTCTCCCGCCGGTGAGGGAGGAGCTCACCGTCAGTGAAAGGAGCGGCAGTTGGGCTTGATCATCCTCAAAATGGATTGCACATGCTTGCACGCACCCTTGGGCGGAGTCCCATCGGCCAATTTGGCCGAGGCGATGGCCAGCGACGAGCCCAGGCGACAGCGAAACAGGGAGGTCGGCGATATGGTGCTACGAGCTAAACGAGATCAATTCCTCGAGCCAGTAGCTTCTAGGGGGTGACAGTATGCTACCTGGGGGCTTGGTCGGGCTCGAAGATGATTAGCGTGGGCTGCCGACGGGAACCGGCGGTGAATGTGGAATGAGCATGATGCCATCGTTGTATGGGCGACAGGAGCTTTGGCCAAGGGTGAGGATGGGGTGAAGGTGCTCCTGCGGTGCTTCGGCCGAGATGAATTGACTGGAGATGGCCTCAGTCGGCCGCTTCCCGATTGGCCGGAGCGGGAGAAGACGAGGTCGTCGATGAAGGGAGAGGCAAGAGAGGTCAATTCCTCATGCTGGAAGGGAGAGGCGGAAGAGGTGAAGGCAATGGGAGCATGCTCGCTGCTTTATAGGGGCTGACAGAAGCTAGCGACATGGGGAGTAGGGTACGGGGGTATGGTGGCCATGCCGCCATGGTTCAGCATGGCCACAAGGCGGGGCATGGTAGCCGCAGCTCGGCATAGTGGCGCGGAATGACAACGAGGACCAGGGAGCGGCATGGCCTGCAATTACAGTGCCAGGGCAAGCACGTGCGGCGATGTGCGTCATAGCACAGCGGAGTAGGGCGCACATGTGGCGAGAGGACAGGGGGAGGCTAAGGGGGAATGAAGGGAGGACGGCACGCTGGAGTTGATGCGGGGGTGCGACGTGGGCAGCATTGGAGGAGCATCGGAGAAGGCGTGGGCGTTGCACGGCCTAGGGAGGGGCGATGCGGCCGTAGCACAGCACGGAGTGGCACTCGGGCGTGCGGCAGGGGCGGAAAGGAGAGGGGAAGACCAGGGGGTGGAGGAGTATAGACACGCGGGAGCTTCAGCTGGGGGCTCAGTGCACACAAGGACTGCGGCACTGAAGGGGCGTAGCGATCGAAGTGGGCGACGCACGGCAGCCGGGCTACGGCAACGCCTGGCACGGGAGCTCCAGGGCGAGGTAAGGCGCATTAATCCAGGGGAGCGCCCTGGCACGACCAGGCTAGCTTTTGGGCCGAGTGGGCTGGGAAAAGGGGCCATGACCCAATAGGGCTAGGTCCATTTTATTTTTAGTTAAGTTTTTTTTACATTTCTAAGCATTTTAATATTCTTATTTTTAATTAATATTCAATTTTCTATTGAATTTGGTTCTGCTAATTGGTTTATAGTTCAAGTCTCACTTTGATTTGCCTAGATATCGATTTATGGGTTTTAGATGGCAAGAATTTTCCTAATGCTTTATGGCCTTTATGTCGAACCTTTGCTTTCTTCCTATTTGACATTATTTTTTGCCGCACTCTCTATTCTTTTGTGAATTTCCTCACTTAAAATTTTGGACTTCGCTTTACTCTAATTCCATGTTTTTACTTTAAGATTTTGAGCTCACGATTTATTGTTATTATAATTGTTATCATTATTATTGTTGTTGTTATTTTTAACTGGCTTTATCCAGTAGTGCTTTTACCTAATTATTGGATCATCTTTTTATATTCATATTGTAATTTAAATTAAATTCTTATTGTTTGCACATTTTATTCGATGTTTAACTTTTAGGGATTTTTATTTGTTGGGAACCTCAACAAAAACCCGAGAATATCCTAATTTTTAGGATGTTGCAATTCTACCCCTCCCCCCTTAAAAAGAATCTCGACCCTAAGATTTAGTGTAATATGAAAACAGGTAGGGGTATTCTATCCTCAATCGGTTCGGGGAAGCACTATAAAACCCCCTTGT
This sequence comes from Dendrocalamus latiflorus, assembly GCA_017311315.1. Taxonomy (NCBI): domain Eukaryota; kingdom Viridiplantae; phylum Streptophyta; class Magnoliopsida; order Poales; family Poaceae; genus Dendrocalamus; species Dendrocalamus latiflorus. Next base: position 6,354,796 of record CM029616.1, on the reverse strand, counting down.
ATCCCCTTTGTTTGAGACAGACCACGTTTGAGAAAAATCAATCTACTAAAGTTTGTTTGAGTTTAGCATTACTGCCGAAATTCCATAGAGAATTAGGAGTGTTCTCTTCAATCAAGATCGTTCAGCCTTTCCGCTGGGAATTGGGTGCACGATAGATCTTCGCTTGGTTGTCGGTGAAATCAACACGAGCGTATTTTGGCGGATTGAAGAGTGTCCGTCCCTTGCACTGGCATTGAAGGATCATTACGATTCAAAAAGACTCTCGTGAGTATCCATCATACATCGAGAAGATTAGGCGACCCCCGTATCATCTTAGTATCAGAGTGTGGTTTACTCGATATGATCTTATCCCTTTAAATTTCAGTTTATTACTTGCTGTCCTAATTTTAGTTTATTACTTGCCGTCCTGTAGTCCATAAACCAAAAACACAAATCCAAACCCTAGTTTCGCATATATTATTTTCGTGAGTTTTATTATGTCTTGATCCATTAGAAATTTTGTTTACGTGCTGATCTTAGTGTCCTTTGCGTAGCTTAATCATTGCATATTAATTCCTTGAAAGTCCGCTAGTTGATCCTTCAATTAGCATCCAAAAAAATGTAGATTCAATTTACTTTTCGAATTCGTGTTCTTGCTTCAATATTGGGGGTTCTTCTTCTTGTTTGATTCGGCTGCAAGGAAAGAATCCTAGTCGGACACGTTCGGACCATCCAAAGGTTTGCGCGTCTGTTGAGAGCTTCACTTAAATCCTTTGATACTTGAGACTAGTCCTTGATAATTGCATTTAGGGCTGCTCTTAAATTATTTATTTTGACTGAATATCATCATTTGATAGTGCATCACCCATGGCCGAAAAAAAAGAGGAGGCTGAACTTGGGTGAGTGCTTCACACAATATATTCAGTTGGAGTTTGTAGTTTTTTAGAGTGATTCTGTGCCCTTATTTCCATGTTATTGCAATTGGCTAGCGTCTCTCCTAGTACTTGATGCAAACAAGCTATTTGTTCCCGATTGTTTCTATTTAGCTCATTCCTTTGTTGCATTGAGTCACATTGATCATTGCGTGTGCGTTCATACATTTCACTTATATCTATTGGATCAGCACATAAGTAATATTTTCTGGCTTGGATTATTACTTAATTTTACAACATCGTAAAATTCAGATTGTGTAGGACAAATACTTCTTAACCAACTCCACAAAATATCCTTTATTGTGCAATTGTGAGTCACTTTTAAATCCGCTTGATCATCACTTGTTATTGTAACCACCACCAAGTGTAAGTTTCTTTTGGCCTTAATTCACTTCGAAAAGGTAAGAACTTTACTTGGGAGAGGAAAAGTGAGATTGAGTGAACTCCACCTATCACTCATATATTTGTGGTTTTTGTGTTTTCTTTGTGCTACTAACCATGTCAGGTGGAGACGACAATATGGGAGAGGAGCATGATCTGAATTCCCCGGTAACTCATTTTCAATTCCAAGCTTTGAAGGGAACTTTGCGCAATGAGTTCGCCGTCACTACTTCTGCCTTGGAGGAGTAATTCAAGGTAGAGATTAATAACTCCACACAAGATATACGCATTGAGATGAACCAACAAATGAGTGTGCTATGTACCAACACTGTGAACGATATGGTGCGCGCACTTCGACCACAACAAGAGGAATGCAGTGTTCATCGTGGGGGTGGCATCCCTCCGCGAGAAGAGGGAGCGGGCGTTGCTTGAGGTGACCAAGAAGCGCAACACAGATGAGACCGTGTGGTGGCGAACACCATTCGTCCACCCCTTCCAGGGAGAGGTGAAGGGGGTGGCTTCCATGGTCTAGGGAGGGGCCATGGACATGGAGGCCGTGGTGGAGGAGCACCTCATTTTGACGACGATGACTTTCTTCATTACGATGACGGCCACCACCACCGTAACCGTCATAGCGATGAATGCCCCAGTGAGAACAAGTTTGGTAAACTTAAATTTACCATGCTAACATTTCCAGGGATACATGACCCGGATTACCTTACTTGGGAGCTCAAGGTGGACAACGTGTTCCGCTTGCACAATTATTCAGAGGAGAAGAAAATTCACATGGTGGGACTTGAATTCACTGAGTATGCACTCATATGGTGGGTACAAGTTCAAAATCAAAGGAGAGAGTACGACGAGCTCCCATCACTATATGGGAAGAGATGAAGTACCATATGAGAGCATGGTTTGTTCCCAAATATTACAAGCGCGATTTGTTTGACAAATTGCATCAAATGAAGCAAGGAACCCTCACGATGGAGGAGTACTATAAAGAGATGGAGATGGCGATGAGTCGAGCTAATGTATATGAGCAAGAAGAGCAAATAATGGCGCGATTCCTTGTTGGTTTACAGCCTTCCATCAAGCGCATCACTGAATTTCAACCTTACAACAACATGGTGGATTTGGTACATCAAGGAACCAGGACTGGAAGACAAGTACAACAAGGCATGAGGGTAGCAAGAACTTCATCCTACATGCCCCGAGCAGCACCTACAAGAGGTAAAACAACATCTCATTTAAATTCGTTTAAAACTAATCCATCTAGTGGAAGTTTTACTCCTAATGCACGTGCTGCCCCGAGCGCCAAGAATGCCACTCCTTCCTTTCCAATGAGAGGACCAGCCCCCCTCTTCATCATTTTCAGTTGGTTCTACAGCCAAGAGTAGCTCCATCCAATACTTCAATTGTCTTGGTCGCAGACATATGCAAAAGGATTGTCCAAATAGCAAGGTAATGTTGATAACTGAGAATGGAGAATATGATTCTACTAGTGATGAATATAGAGAGCACCTTGCTGATTTCGAGGTTCATGAGGATGGCCATGAGGGATAAAGAGAAGAAGAAACACATAGGGATGGGTATTGTGACCCCGAGTCTAGTCTTATCCTTGTGTGCACTCCTTCGGTATTGAGCATTCATGCAAAGCCCAACCATGAACAGCGTTGCAATCTTTTACAAACAAGAGCTTAGGTGAGTAAAGATGGTAAGTGTTGCAAAGTTATTATTGATGGAGGTAGTTGTCATAACCTAGCTAGCAAAGAACTTTGCACTAAACTTGGATTGAAATACAAGAAACACCCACATCTATATCAAATTCAGTAGTTGAATAATGATGGTTCTATGAATGTTAGGTACACTGTTGATGTTAGCTTTTAGATTGGTTCTTATCATGATACTGTAGAATGTGATGTTGTGTACATGGAAGTATGTCATTTGTTATTAGGTAGAATATGGCAATATAATCGTCCTATGATTCATGATGGAAGAACTAATTAATACAAGTTCATGTGGAATAATAAAGAAATATTGCTACGACCATTAACTCCTTATCAAATTATACATGATAACATGCAAAAGATTGAGGTGAAAGTGGAAAATGAGAAAGGGAAGGAGCAAAAGAGTGTAAGTCCACAAAAGGTGAGAGAGAGCCGCAAGCTAAAATTGAGTGGGAAAAGAAAAGAGGAGAGAGAGAAAAAGTTAGTCATGATAGCCACTAAATCAAATTTGAGAGAGATGAGAGATGATTCCACTTTGGAGCATGTGGTATTATTGTATAAAGATGTTTTGCTTTCTACTAATGACTTAACATCTCTGCCTAGCATGGTTTCTCAAGTGTTACAGGCTTATGAAGATGTCTTTTCGAAGGAGGTACCCGCTGGCCTACCACCTGTTCGAGGCATCGAACATCAAATTGACTTGATACCGGGAGCTCTACTTCCCAACCGTCCGTCGTATGGCACAAACCCAGAAGATGTGGTTCCTATACCTCAGGATACCTTGCTGGTCCTCCATCATTTTTGGAGCCTTTCCTTTTGGCATCAGGTGCTTAAGTCGCAGGATGGTTGAGTTCTCTTTCTATGTGGCTATAATCTGTGCTTCTATACTTGGCTGTATCTCCATGGTAGCTATGGTACCTTGCTCTACTATCTCTAGTTTGAGTGCCATTAGTTCCTTATGAAGCTCAGGCTGTTGCTCTTGAACCATGAGGTTATTGTAGTATGTTTGTGACTCAGGGTGTCAGCTACCACATTAGTCTTGCTAGAGTGATAGTGAATAGTACGATCGGGCTTGTAGAAGTAGGTCATAGACCGGTCCTTAATTGACTTAGACACAATCACATACTCCTTGTGCTGGGCAATCAACATTGTGTCACTGAACATCAATGCATGCCAGCAAGCACCCACTACCTAACCATTTTTCTAAATCTAAACCAGGTTTTATATTTGATTTTGAAATATTCCATAGTCTTTCTTGACTCACCGAAGTCAAGAATATATTTCAAAAGCTTATCATTTTATGTGAAAAGGTATCCGAAACCTAAAGTTATATCTATGCAGGTCTAAGCATTTGCTTTAAAAATTCTCTAGCCATACTAGTGAACTAACTAGAGTTGTATTCTAGAGTGACAAGGTATGATGTGGCACAAGGTCAAAGGTACCAATAACAATTGGGAATTAACTAAGTTTAAAACTGGAATTGAAATATTTGAATAAACATATGCATGCGAACTAATTTAAATCAATATAATTTTATTTGCAAATTGGGTTCCACGAATTGGGTTGAATCGTCGTCAAAGAATTCTTCCAAATCGTCGAAGTCTACATATGAAAATACCCAAGCAAACTCAAATAAATTCAAATAAACTATAAATAATAAAAATTAGGGTAGAAATGGATAGAGGGGAATTTTTAATGAATTTATAAATTCGAACAGGCTCAATCGGAGCTAGGATGAAGGAGAATGGGGTTCTAGAAGTTTGAAATCAGAGAAAATGAATAAATAGGATTTTTGAAATTATTTTTCTAAAGGAAAAGGCATTTATGATGTCAACATGGAATTTAGGGAATTTTTTCCAAAGGAAATTCAGAATTATGATGTCTACAAAGATTTTCACTTTCGGCCAAATTATATTTCTACGGGAAATTTGGATTATGACGTCATGTTGATGTCATCCCTACACATGGCGGTTAACACAACACTTTTTTGCTGACTTTGCAGCCAGGTGTTAGACACATGGCACGAGTGGGTTGGGGTGCTGACATGGCGTACATGTGTCATCAACGTGGCTGATGACTCAGTGGATTTGCTGACATGGTGGACATATGGCGGACACATGGGCGCTCACTTGGCATGGGTGCTGATGTGGCTCGAGGGTTGACTGGGCTACTGAGCGTTGGCGTGGTGTTGACTAGGTGGCTCAGATGCTCATGTGACGCGCCACGGGGCACCACATGGTAGCCACGTTGGCCCGACGTTGAGGTGGCGTCACCAGTCAGTGGCAGTGCTCAAGGACCGAGGGCGCCAACGGATGGCAGTGTAGCCAGGATCGGCGAGGGGTGCACGAGAGAGAGGGGATTGCGAAGGTTCCAACTCACCTGGACATGACACCCGAGGATGATTAGAGGCGACAGGTGACGGGTGGAGGCAGCGGCGGTGTTCGGGTCCTTGGCGGAACAACAACTCCGGCGGCACTTTTGCTTGATGAAGCGGTGCATAAGGATTGCGAATGCAGGAGAAAGCTAGTGAGGTTGCTGTTTCTTGACGGGGTGGACGAAACAGCGAGAATCCCTCGCTGGAGGAGCTTCGACGGCTGAGGCGGAGAGAGAGCGGTGCAGGGGTGATTCGGAGCCCAAGAGAGGGAACTGAGGTGGGGAGGGGTAGTGCGAGGAGAGGAGGTGATCGGGGAGGTTTAAATAGGGCCAGAGAAGGTCGAGCGAAGGTGAATCGCTAGCCAGAGATGGCGCGGGGTGGTGGCAGTTGTGGCGAGATTGAGGCCAGTGGGGATGGAAATGGGGTAGGTGATGGGCGCGTGCCGTGTGGGGAAAGAAGAGGATGATGAGGTAGCCGTTGCGGAGGAGGAGAAAGGGCAAGTAGGGCGATGGAAATGGCGACAGTGGTTTCGACGATGGTGCCAGAAGGAAGAAGAAGGTGGGGGCAGCCTGACAAGCAGGTCCCAAGCTCAGAGAGGGAGAAGAGAGAGGGAGGGAGCTAGCGGGCGACTGACAAGTGGGGCCAGTGGAGGGGGAGAGAGAGAGAGGAAAGGGAATGAATGGGGGAGATGGGTCAACGTGTCGACGTGGTGCCATTTGGGCATCCTTGCATCGGTCTAGAGAGAGGGTGGGAGATTTAAAATTTTAATTTTAATTTTTGATTTTTTGAAATCCTAAGAAAAAAATAAAGGCTTAGAAAAAATATCAAATAAATTCAACAATTCCAAAAAATTCAACGATATTCTTGGAATCATTTTGGACTTAGGAAAAATATTTACAACTTAATTTGGTCTTTAATTTTTATACTAAAAATACATTTAATTTTAAGATTAAATTTTAAATTCTAGAAAAACATAGAAAATTCAAATAAAAGCCAAATAAGTCCAAATAAGTCCAAATAATTAATTTGAATTAGATTTTTTTAATAAAAATTTAAATTAACCATTATTTACTAACCTTTTTTATTTTTTAATTAAATTACTTTTCAAATCAAGTCTTTTAAAAGCAGAAAATTGGCGAGAATTAAATTTAAAATTCTAGCAACCAAAACAAACATTTTTATTTTAAATCAATTAATTTAATTTTAATTTTTTATACTTAAAATTTTATGATAAACAACTGGTTGTTACACAGGGACATTCTTCTCCTCGAGAAATCACAGCCTCACAGAAGAAGGCTCCTTAGGTGGTGAAGGTGGTGGATGTCAGGGGGAGAAAATGGTGGGCGGAATGGTTGGAAACCATGGTGCTACAGTATCTCATCCCATGTCTCCCATGGTGGGTGCGACACGTGGAGGATGAATGCTGACGTGCGGGTCCTGGCAGTCAGTGGCTACAGGGGGAAGAGAGGAGAGAAGGTGGGTTCGTGAAAGGTGCTATCGCGCAGAGAAGGTGGAAAGGGGAAGGTGGCAGAGGGGTTGGCTCATGGGCCTAAAGTGGGCTAGAACTGGAATGGGCTAGGACGAGAAGGAAGGATTCGACCCACGAACAAAGTCTAATTTTGAATCTATTTTCGAATTGTTTTATGTGCAGAAATTAAGTTCAAAATTTTAGAATTAGCAGCCCAACTCCAAATATTATGAAATTTTTTGAAGTGACAAGAAGGTGCGAGAACACTAGTGGTGATGGCTTCGGGCGGATGCCACGCTCAGCTTGATAGGTAGGCAAGGGTGGTGGATATTAGAGGGGTGAAAATGGTGGGTGGAATGGTCGGGAACCATGGTGCTATAGTAGTTCATTGCATATCTCCCATGGTGGGTACCGTGTGTGGAAGAACGCTGACACGCGGGGCTTAGCAGTCAACAGCCATGTGGGAGAGAGGATAGAAGGTGGGTTTGGCGAAAAACGCTTTCGGTAGAGAAGGCAAAAAGTGGAAGGTGGTTAAGGGGTTGGCACGCAGGCCTAGAGTGGGCTGGAATAGGAATGGGCCAGGCGAGAGGGAAGGATTTAGCCCATGGACAGGGTCTGATTTTGAAACTCTTTCTAATTGATTTAATTGCAGAAACTAAGTTTGAATTTTTAGAATTATCAACCCAACTCTAAAAATTATAAAAAAAATTTAGAGACACTGTAGAATATTTATAACACAAATATATTATTTCCAAGATCTAGAAAAGTTTTAATTAATTTTAGAAATTCCTTTTTAGTTGCTGAAAATTAAGAACACATTTTAAATAAGTGCTGGAAACTTTGAAAAGCCCAAAAAATGCATAAATGGTTATTTTAAAAATAATCATACTAGTTTTTGAGAATTTGGGATGTTACATGTGCTCTCTAGCCTTTATTTGAAGGAAGATGATGATTGAGGGGAACCTTATTTTTCAACCAATTGATGGCGACGTCACTATCTACAGTTACTAGTTTACAATGTTTTGGAGATGAGGCGTGTTATGTTCTTGGGATACATTTAGCATTCTGCTACCACGTATAGATCATACAAAGGTGTTATGTGCTTAAGATAAAATGAAAGTAGGTAAGTTGAGATTTCTACGATGTTGACATATCGAATTTTTGAATTTTCTTCGATTTTTAATATTTGTTTTTGCAATTATTTGATTTTTTTTATTTTGGTTCTTTTCGGAATTTTCTCATTTTTTTCGCATTTCCCGTACCTTTTTCCGAATTTTCATACTTTTCCGATTTGATTTTCGAATTTTCTCGCCTCTTTTCTTGCATACCCCACCCCTCCTCTCCTCCCTTTCCATTTATTTTTGCTGCTCGTCGATTCCGCCCGGCACCGGCGCCATGGCTCGCCTCCTTCTCTGCTTCGCGCTCGTCGTCGCCGCCGCCGGGCCATCCGTCATGGAGCTCGCTCGCGGGGCATGGCGAGAGCCGCTGGCTACACCGGAGCCCGAGCACGATCCCGCCTCCCCGGCGCCGCCTGCAGCTACCCCACCTACCTTCGCGCCGGCGACGACGACATCGGCCTCTCCCACTCCGCAGCCCGTGGACGAGCACGCGCCGGCCGCCTCGCGGCCCTTCCCCAAGCGCCTTCTTCTCGCTTGGGCGGCCGGCCGCCGCCGCCGTCTCCTCGAACTCCCCGCGGCGCCAGCCTCCTCCCACGGCCACGGCGGGGCAGCTGGAGCCCCGGTCGACGAGGGGCGCGCCCTCTCCGCGCTCACCTGCACCTTCGTCACCTACGTCGGCGGCACCGGCCCGGCCGAGGTCGTCCGCGGCGGCGACGGCCAGGTGTACGTGGTTCCTGAGGCCTCCGCCGCCAACGCGACTGCCGCCGGAGCATCCGACGAGGGCGGCGACCACGAGGACGTATGGGGCTCCGACGACGTGTCCGACTCCGACGACGACGAGTCCGACGAGGAGGAGGGTGAGAACTGTTTGTGTGCTTTTCTGTGCTTGGGGTTTAGATCCGAGAGAGGAGGGGAGAGGAAGAGAGGTGTGATTGGTACCGTCAAAGCCGGCCGCCGGAGTCGTCGATGTCCCGGCCATCCCGCTCCTTTAGTTGGGGTAGTCTGCGCTAGGCAGCGACGTTCGGTGGAGAAGGACTTTACACATTCCATCACAGATTAATGCATAGAACATGTCTCATCGTCACGGTCAATCGCCGATAGATTCAACAGTTACAATACACCTCTCTGTTCTGAAATAGTTACTTTAATCTTTGGGCCATCTTTTAGTCCAGGAATCATAGGCTTTCCCTTAAACCCATGCCGGCTACATGTTCTCTGAACATGTTGGGTGGTAAGCCTTTGGTAAGCGGATCCGCTAACATCTTTGCGGTACTTATGTGCTCAAGACTTATAATTTGATCCCGAACTTTATCTTTCACAACATAGTACTTTATGTCAATGTGTTTGGCAGCACCACTTGACTTATTGTTGTGGGCATACGTTACTGCGGGTTCATTATCGCAGTACAACTTAAGTGGTCTATTGATGTCGTCAACCACTTTTAAACCGGGTATGAACTTCTTTAGCCAGTTCACCTGCCCCGTAGCCTCATAACATGCTACAAACTCGGCATACATTGTGGACGATGTAGTGACGGTTTGTTTTGAGCTTTTCCACGATATAGCTCCTTTAGCGAGAGTGAATACATATCCGGATGTAGACTTTCTATCATCTCCCGCAAAATCAGAATCTGTATACCCCACTATATGGAGTGAATCTGATCTTCTGTATGTCATCATGAGGCCTTTTGTTCCTTGCAAATAACGCAAGACTTTCTTTATCAATTTCCAATGTTCTATTCCAGGATTGCTCTGGAATCTGCCAAGTAACCCGGTAACTAATGTTAAGTCAGGGCGTGTGCACACTTGAGCATACTGTAAGCTTCCGACAGCTGAAGCATATAGAACCGCTTTCATTTGATCGAGCTCATACTGGTTCCTGGGGCATTGAAAATCCCCATATCTGTCGCCCTTGACTATAGGTGCAGGTGATGGACTACATTTATGCATACCAAATTTCTTTAAGACTTTCTCTATGTATGCCTTTTGTGACAGTCCCAATACCCCTTTGTTTCTATCTCGGTGAATTTCGATCAATAGAACGAATGAAGCTTCACCAAGATCTTTCATATCGAAGTTTGAGGACAAAAACTTCTTTGTTTCCAGTAGCAGACTAACATCACTACTAGCTAGTAGGATATCATCCACATACAGAATTAGGAAGATAAACTTCCCATCTTTAAACTTTGCATAAACACAGTTGTCCTCAACATTCTCTTTAAACCCAAATTTTCTTATTGTACTGTCAAACTTCAAGTACCACTGTCTTGAAGCTTGCTTTAACCCATATATTGATTTCTTTAGGCGGCATCCCATTCTTTCGTTTCCTTCCACGACAAAACCTTTCGGTTGTGCCATGTAAACATTTTCCTCCAAATCCCCATTAAGAAATGCCGTCTTTACATCCATCTGATGTAACTCTAAATCATAATGTGCTACTAATGCCATTATGATTCTGAAGGAATCTTTACATGAGACTGGAGAAAAAGTCTCATTGTAATCAATCCCTTCTCTTTGCGTAAATCCTTTTGCCACAAGTCGCGCTTTGTATCTTTCTACATTCCCTTGGGAGTCATGTTTAGTCTTGTAGACCCATTTACAGCCTACTGTTTTGGCTCCTTTAGGAATAATTTCCAAGTCCCAGACTTTATTAGCCTTCATGGACCTCATTTCCTCTTCCATGGCCTCAAGCCATTTTGAGGAATTTTCGCTTCTCATGGCTTCTTCAAATGAGGTGGGATCATCCTCCATTTGAAATTCCTCTGTATGATAAATCTGATAATCATCTGAAATAGCTGATCTTCTTACTCTTTGAGACCTCCTCGGGGCCTCCTCATTTGGTACATCTACTGTTTGAGGCTGCTGTTGCTCCCCCTCATCTGTGGCAATAGGTTCTATATGATCCTGAAGAACAGGTTCTTCATTCTCATTCATTGTTGCCACAGGAGGAACAATAGCAGGTGCTGGCACCACAGTGTCTTGCACCGTCGGTGCAGCGACAGCAGGTAGTGTGAAGAATGGCTCTTGAATCATCGGAGTGGGCGCATACACCCGCTTCTCTTCAAGGTCAATCTCTCGAGCTACCATGCTCCCCCTCATCATTTCATCCTCTAAGAAGACAGCGTGTCTCGTTTCTACAAACTTTGTATATCTGTCTGGACAGTAGAAACGATAACCTTTTGACTTTTCAGGGTAGCCAATGAAATGGCAACTTACTGTTTTGGGATCAAGTTTCCCAAGGTTTGGGTTAAATACTTTAGCCTCAGCAGGACTCCCCCACACACGTAAGTGGTTTAGTGAGGGAACTCTTCCTGTCCACAACTCGTACGGTGTTTTGGGCACCGACTTACTAGGCACTCTGTTGAGAATATGAATGGCGGTTTTCAACGCCTCCATCCATAAGCTCAATGGGAGTGTGGAGTAGCTCATCATACTTCGCACCATATCCATCAGGGTACGGTTGCGTCTTTCAGCTACTCCATTTTGCTGAGGTTGGCCCGGCATAGAATACTGGGCCACTATTCCATTTTCCTGTAAAAACCTCGCAAAAGGTCCAGGAACTTGTCCATATGGGGTATGTCGATCGTAGTACTCCCCCCCACGATCTGATCGGACTATCTTAATCTTTAAATCGTGTTGGTTTTCAATTTCAGCCTTAAATATCTTGAATTTATCCAAGGCTTCATTTCTTTCTTTAATTGGATAAATATATCCATAACGGGAGTAATCATCTGTGAATGTTATGAACGAGTCATATCCATCCACACTTTTCACAGGAAAAGGACCACAAATATCTGTGTATAATTTGTAGAACTCCTGTGCTTCTTTTAGCGTCTTTCTTTATTTTCTTTACATATTTTCCTTTAATGCATTCTCTGCATTGTTCTAAGTCTGAGAACTCTAATAGAGGAAGAATATCATTCTTTACTAGTCTTTCTATTCTCCCCCTCGAAATATGGCCTAAACGACAGTGCCATAATTTCGACGACTCATCTAGAGTTCTCTTTCGTTTTCTGTTTACATTCGTAGACGAGGATTCAATCACTTTCTCGCACGCAACGTTCTCATTATCGCATACGACATTCACATCATTGTTCTCACTTTTCTTTGCCATTATCATCTTTAAGTAATCAGGACAGTTCTTCTTGTAGTGTCCCGTCTTTTAACAGTGAAGACACTGATCTTTGTCTACTGCAAACTTATTCTGTTGAGGCTGATGTACAGAGGCTTTGCCCTTGTTCTTTGAGAAGGGGTTACTGTTGTAATTTTTTTTCTTGTTATCCCTCACAAAGTTGATAGAACCACCATATGAGGATTTGATTCTTTCCTCCTCTTGCACGCACATAGCTATGCACTTTTCCATGTCCCATTTCTCGGGCTGCATATTATAGTTGACAACAAAAGTGTCAAACTCTTTTGGCAAAGAAGCAAAAACCAAATAAATAAGGAACTCATCCTTGAGAGCCAAATCCATCGGTTTAAGTTTAGATGCCAAGTTGCTCATTCTAAGAATGTGCTCTCTTATGCCACTGCCACTACCAGAGTACCTTTCTTTCACAAGCTGCTTAATCAGCTGTGTAGTATAAGTCTTTGAAGAGCCAATAAACTAACTCTTTATTTTTTCAAAGTACTCTGTGACAGTGTCACACTCTGCGATTGAGCCCACAATTGCAGGCTCAATCGTGTTCTTTATCACAGCCAAACATTTCTTGTTGGCAGTGACCCACTTTTTATGATCAATATCATATGACATTTTTATGGGAGCATTGTCCCTCTGTCTGGTCTGCCAAAACAGCATCAGCCTCATTTTCATCCCTCACCGGTGCCACAGTCTCTGTGGGACACGGTGTGGTGACACAATTCATATACAATGAGAACAATTAAACATAATAACAACAACTGCATGCATTGGTTTCAACGTTGGTTAAAACTAAAACATACAGTTGTTTACACATTAAATCTACATCACCGATGGGCAGAAATAGAAATAATGCATAAAAACATCAATTGAAACTATAATACTGTTAACAGCAAAATTATATGCCTTATTTCCAACATTGGTCAAAATACGACATACAATTTAAATCTATTTTACTATACATTAAATCTACATCACCGTTGGGCAGAAATAGAAATAATGCATAAAATTCATCAATTAAAAATTATAATATTGTTATTCTCAACGTTGGTCAGAAAATAACAATATCATAATTATCTGGGATTTATCTCTATTTTTCCAAAATTAAATTCTCCCGTTGGTTCGAATTTAATAATGAAAAATCAATCAATAATATCTTTTGCAGCGGAAACTGTAATTATTCAAAAATAATTCATTATACAGAAGCATTATAACTGTACTCTTTTAATCTCTGAAAAATTAACACGTTGGTGCAAAATTTTCCAGAAATTTAATTCAAATTTCAATCATTAATGCTTCTGAAAATAACAATAAAACTCAATTCATGGAGTTACTGTTTAAAACGGCCTTTTGGCCCAAAACCTTTGGCCGCGGCCCAGCCGGTTCTCTCAGCGCGCCTGAGCGCGTGCGCGCTCCATGGCCCATCAGCCAGCCGGCTCCACCGACCCATCAAAATTCCCCGCCGGCCCATCAAGACTGCGACCGTCCGATCTGATCGAACGGCCGGGCACGCGCGTGGCAGGGATAACCCCCCGAAACCCTAGCTCAAACCCCATTTGGGGCCGCCTCCACGCGAAAAAAACGGATCTGAGCGAGGCAGAGGGCGGCGGCGGCGCGTGGGCGCCCGCGCGGGGCGGAGCGGCGGCTCCGGAGGGCGGCACGACGGCGGCAGCGGGCGGCCTTTGCGGCGCGGAGCAGCGGCGGCCCCCGACGGCTTCCAAGCGGCGGCGCTCGGCTGCCCTGAGCGGGCGGCAGCCCTGTAGCGGCTGAGCAAGGCGGGCGGCCGAGCGGCGCAACGGAGCGGTGGCGCCATCGGGACGGGCCCCGGCGGCCGGAAACGGACGGCGGCGCGGCGGCCCATGGGGAGGCGCAGCAGCGGCGGCCGGAGCGCGGCGCGGCGCACGGCGACGGCGGCCCGGTGGGGCAACCGGAGCGGCGCGAGGTCGGCGACGGCCGGGCGGCGCAACCGGTAAGGCTCTGATACCATTGTTTGTGTGCTTTTCTGTGCTTGGGGTTTAGATCCGAGAGAGGAGGGGAGAGGAAGAGAGGTGTGATTGGTACCGTCAAAGCCGGCCGCCGGAGTCGTCGATGTCCCGGCCATCCCGCTCCTTTAGTTGGGGTAGTCTGCGCTAGGCAGCGACGTTCGGTGGAGAAGGAGCGGGGCCTCCTTGGTGGCGGCGTGTTCTCGGCGGCATGGTCTGATGGCGGTGGATGTTTCCCGTCGCTGGAGCGCCCCCTCAGATCGGTCTAGGGTTTGTCGGTGGGTCTGGCGGTGGCACGGTGAACCTCGTCGTGCGTGCCGCCCCGGCCCCCACCTCTCTTTTATATGGCGCTGGCGACAGGGGCCCACCAGCCTATTGGGCTGTGCGCCCCCGATCAGGGCGCGAGCAAGGGGAGGGTCTTTGGCCGTTGGGTCAAATGCCCTGCTGAGATCATTCTAACAAGAACGACTTCTCTCGGTCTATGGGCCACTTTTGTCATTCTCTGAGTTACGCTGACATTTTCCTCGGCTGACATCGCTGGTTACCTGGATCAACAATGTTTTTTCTCTATTGTTCTTCTTAAGTTCGTCGTAGGACAGAGTCGAGTGAGTAGAAGCTGGTTGTGTGGTTTTTTGTAGAACCTTATTTGTCAACCAATTGACGGCGACGACACTATCAACAGTTACTGGTTTACAATGTTTATATCGGACGTCCAAAATTTAGTAGTGATGATTTTAAGATCACAAAAGATGAAGGTTGCGCTTGTTTTGCCGTGAGTGAAATAGGTAGCAGATGTTTCGTGCTATAATCTTTTGGAGATGAGGCGTGTTATGTGCTTGGGATACATCTAGCATTCTGCTACCACGTATAGACCATACAAAGGTGTTATGTGCATAAGATAAAATGGAGGTACTACTTGAAAGTAGGTAAGTTGGGATTTCTATAATGTTGACATATCTAATTTTTGAATTTTCTTCGATTTTTAATATTTGTCTTTGCAATTATTTGATTTTTTAATTTTGGTTCTTTTCGGAATTTTCACATTTTTTCGAATTTCCCGTACTGTTTCCTGAATTTTCATACTTTTCTGATTTGATTTTCGAATTTTCTTGCCTCTTTTCTTGCATACGTGGGGCTGGCGTGCCCCACCCCACCCGTCCTCTCCTCTCTTTCCTTTCCATTTATTTTTGCTGCTCGTCGATTCCGCCCACCCGGTGCCATGGCTCGCCTCCGGAGAGAATTCCTCTGGGTCTGACCCCATAACCTCTCCATGGGGACTGCGTTGGATACGCTACACGTCGCGCGCACGAATCTCGAAGCCCGCTCCACCCAGAGCCGAGCACGCGCAGCGGCATCCCCCACCTCTCCCTCTCCTCTCCTTGCCATGGGCAACTCCCTCGCCTGCTTCTGCTACGACGGCCGCCGCCGCCATGTCGCCCCCACCCCGCTCCCCTCCGACCCCGCCTACGACGAGGGCCTCGGCCACTCCTGCTACGTCCGCCCAGACAAGTTCGTCGTCCCCTTCTCCGCGGAGGACCTGGTGGCCGACGCCAAGGCGGCGGCTGCGGCCGTTGAACCAGTCGTAGATGCCGACAAACACTCAGTCCTGCTCCTCCGACACCACGATGTGTACACGGTCCTCACCGGCTTTCCCCTGCGCCCACTGAAGACCGTTGGAATCGCCACCACAGGCTGCGCCGGGAGATGGAGAAGGTCACCTTGTGAGCTGCGACCTGCCGCAGCTAGCGCGCGCTCACTCACGTCGCTGCGGTTCGTGAGGTGTTTGATTCGAATTGCGGTGGATAACTATACTAGAGATTTGCGGCTGATCAAATGGATTTGGACCAACGTACGTCGAGATGGACAAGAGAAAAGGTTGTGTCGATCAAAAGGCGTGTACTGATGAACTGATCGATACTGACAGATTTTCTTGTAGAACATATGGTGATGTTCAGACTTCAGAGCACTTCGGCTGGGTTATTGGAGCACACCAATCTTCGATGCGAATGAATGTGGCATAAAAGTTCCATGTTTTGATTCATGTGTGTCTGACGAACGATGAACAAAATGAAATGGCTCAATTGTTCTTCAAGCAATTCTGAATTTGCGAATGGATAGACTTACACTACTCTACCTTCTTCCACGATAGCAGAAGTGTTTAAGGAGGAGCATAATTTAGGATCAAATGTGCAAGGGTAGCATATTAGGATTGAGAACGGAAGCAATAAATGTATGAACTTCTACGAAATTACTACTATCTAACAACCATCAATGCACAGCTCGATGGCACATTGCTTGATCATGTGCCAGCAGAGTGTGCATTGGTGACTGTTTTGAACTTTTGATGAGAAAAAAAGAGAGAAACAATTGCTCGCATAACAGGTAGTGCCTGAAAATATATGCAGCAAAAAACAGCTACTGTCACGATGAGGGGATAGTTGGCAAGGGGAGATTACATACAGCAAAAACTCCTACCTTTCTGCCATGGTCAAACACAAAAAGCTGACTAGATTATACTACGAACGACACATTAGATCAGACAAAACTCCTATGCTCAAACCCGCAATGTAGTCAGAGATCAGAGATTTGCCCCCTGATGGTCATCAATAACCAGTCATCTTGATACATCCCCATCATCCTTCTAAATAGGCATAACTTATTCACCTTAAGTCCAATGTGAATAAACAAATTTCTAAATTTATCTAAATTCAAGATCTATCCAATGGAACTAGAATCATGAATTTTGGAGTTCATTTGAATTTTATTTGAATTTAGTTTGGTTTTACTAATTTTTATATAAATTTTCGTGTAACATAAAATAGCGTATGAGACCCACGAAAAGAGGAAGAAGCTAGAGCAAGCCACGGCCAGCAAGACCAAGCAATTTCTGTGGATGCTAGGTCCTACTTTTGCTTATGATTTTCTGTTGTTGTCTCTTGTCTGTAAACATATGGCCTAATTGGCCCCTACGTAAACTGTCACCTGATGTAGTGTATTTTAAATCCGGTATGTAATATTATTATTGTATGCGACGTATGAAATGATGCAGCACTGTATCTATGAGCACTATCTACTGATCCAGGGAATAGTGCGGTGGAATCATAGAGAATTCTGGATTGAAAAATCTAGGTCTGATATATTAGCTGTTTGCCATGTCATATATCGCCGCTGCGGCCTCATCCTTCGACGCCAGTAGCACGATCCATATGAACCTGCTTTTATCATCGACGACGAGAAGGAAGAGCTGTTTGCCGCCGGGCGTCTTCGGGGTGATGGGCCCGCACAGGTCGGCGTGAACCAACTCTAACAGGTTCTTGGCTCGGTACATGCTTGCCGCCGGGAACGGGTGCCTCCTTTGCTTGCCGGCGAGACAGCTCTCGCAGACCTGGTCGACGTGGTCGATCTGCGGGAGCCTGCGCACCAGCTCCCCCTGCGCGAGCTGCTTGAGCCCCTGAAAGCCGAGGTGGCTGTACCTGGCATGCCATTGCCAGGCCGCTTCGCTGCTTTGTGCAACGAGGCACACCGGCTTGCCGATGTCAAGGTCGAGGACGTAGAGCCGGCTTGGCGAGCGCTGCACCTTTGCCATCAACCGCCACCGTTGGTCCCAGATCCTGAGAATCCCATCCTCGATCAGGATCTTGAAGCCGTCCTCATCCAGTTGGCCGAGGCTGACTATGTTCGCCGTCAGCTTGGGGATGTGGTAGACGCCGCCGAGTTCTTGGTGCTCTCCGTTCTCCCCACAACCCTAACTCCCTGAGCTCGCCACACCACACATGCATCACCCTCTCCTTGAAGAAGTATTCCGACATGAAGTTCAAAGGATCCATGCCCACAGTCCCGCGTGCAGTGAGGAGCTGAGAGCATGGCTTGTGTAACAGCTTTGTCTTGTTGCATGAGCAGCTAGATTCATTTACATAATCTCCAAGGCATACCTCGTGGGTAATAAGACGACCCATCCCAAATCCAGCTCTATCCTGGAGTACCACGTCAAAACGATGCTCCCTGTTGCCCATGACGTGCACCATGTGCAATTGGCCCTTCTGTGCCTTCGTCTCTATGTATACCATAATTTTCAATGAGTACAATATTTGTGGGTTGGCCGCATGAAGTGTGGCATTCGCATGCCTCTCCTTGAAGTAGTTGATTGTACTGTGCAAAACACCTTCCACAATAGCGATGAGGGGCTAAGAATAAAGGCCCCTGAGAACCCAATTGTACACCTCTACAAGGTTAGTTATCATTATACCGTACCTTGCAACATCTGTGTCGTGCAGCAGTGACCACTTCTCCCATGGTTCTCCCTCGATCCACTGCGAGAAACACTTGATGTTTCATGAGCTCCTCCTCCTCGAACCAGCTGCGTTAGGCTCATCGAATGATGTCAGTCATTCTGGTTGTGCCGCCCTAGGCATGACCGACCTCTTGTTCCTCTCGTCAATGTGCTTCCTGCTGTGCTCTTCCAACGATGCCCACAAAGCATCAAATTTTCTCTGCTGGTTCTACATAGCCAACCTCTTGAACAGCTTTATCAACGGTTGTTTCAGGAACTGCTTGAAGAAGTTCGCCCCTAGGTGATGAATGCACCATCTGTTCCTCATATCCGGCCAAGGGAAGGGCTCCTCAGGGTCTTCCTGAAGTTTTCTTCTGGCCTTCACAATCCCAACGTGGTGATCATAGATTACGCACACATCAGGACGAGCGACGACAACTCCAACCCTCACATGTCTAAGGAACCACAATCAGCTTTTGTAATTCTTACTTTCCACCAATGCAATGGCCAGTGGAAACATTTGATTGTTGCCGTCAAGGCTAATGGCAGTTAGAATCTGGCCCTTGTATTTGCTGGTCAAAAAGGTCCCGTCAACTGAGATCACGGGAAACATGTGCCTGAATGTCTTGATGCATGCACCAAATGCTAAGAAGGCCCTCTGCAACACCGCATAATTTAGCGACATTGTAGAAGGCTTGTCCTTCATAGCGATATACGTGCTCGGGTTCCTGTCCTGTAATACCTGAAGCATACGTGGAAGATTGTCATACGCCGCCTCGAAAGACCTAAACCATTTTTCCAATGCTTTCTGCTTCGCACGCCATGCCTTCGCGTAGCTAATTTTGCACTTGAATTTCTTCTCGATAGCTACCACGATGTGTGTGGCCTCCATGTCTTTCTTCTCCACTATCTCTCCATACATCATATTGGCTATAAAAGGCGGACGTTAGGTTACGATGCCTCGCCAAAACACTACTGAGAATGCAAGAGTGCGGCTCCACCTTCAACACAATCCAGTGAGTCTCATACTTGGGTCTACGTGCGTGTACTCTCCAAGGACAACTGGCTTGCTCGCACTTCACAGTGTATTGTGTCGGAACCCGGAGTAACGATTTCCGGATCCTCTGTGTAAATCGCACTAGTCCAAGATCAGCTAGTGCACACAGTACAACAAAGATTCATACCAAGCACAAATGACTTCTTATATTAAATAAAAGTTACGGCCTTATGGCCAAGTCTTACATCAATGCCCATTGGCAAAATAAATAAAGCAGAGAACTACGGAAGCAAACTGATAAAAAGTGAAGCCCAAGCCTGCCCACAGGCAAACGACAGTAAGACACGGCCTACTCGTCCTGATCTTCATCGTTGTCGAAGGCATCTTCCTCTGTATGGAGATAGCAAGGTGAGTACATACTTGTACTCCGCAAGTCACACAGAGAAATACAACATAATGATAAAGGCTTCAATGGAAGGCTTATAGGGTTAGTTTGCATAAAACAACATTTAAGGAAATACAATAAATAGATTGAAAATGCTGAATTTAATGCAGTAGATTAAAACAATACATGTAATTAAAAATAATACCGTCAGTGTCGGCTCCGACCAAACACCAACCTATCGACGGGCATCCCACCCGGACCATCTTTTCCAAAATCTCATGTATGGATTCCATCTATCCACACGCTTTCACTGCGCAACTCTGATGGATTACATCCATCCACCAGGTTTCAATCTCTCACGGATTCCATCCATCCGTAAGGTTTTCATCTCTCGTGGATTCCATACATCCACAATGTTTTCAAAAATACTTTTGAAAAACAAAGTCTAATCCATGAAAAACTTTTACTCAGCATGCCCATGACCGTGGGCACGGCTATCCAGGATAGATTATACACTCTACAGAGGTTGTACAGCTTTACCCACAAGACACGATCATCCCATATTGCCATCGGATTACATACTTCCTTAGGTGTGTGGCGAGGAGTCTTGACAAGGCATTTACAATGCAAAGCCTTCAACATGGCCAAGCCAACTCTAAGGTTTCACCCCAGTAAGGAATCCACCAGACCGGGACCCCCTCTTGAGCCTGAGTGAGACCTCTCATGGCTACAACCACGCTCACCCAAGTGGGACTTCACATGGCACCAACCACGCCCACCTTCAACCTACGTCTTGACTCAGGTTGGGACTTCGCAAATTATTCAGCCAGGGCTGTCCCATACCAGCCATGTGGTAGTACGATAGGGCTTTGCAACAGTAGCTCACAGACCGGTCCTTAATCTGACTTAGGCCCAACCACATACCCCTGTGCACGATAGTCAACCACTATGGCTCCGACCAACAGGGCATACCTGCACCCACCAATCTAACCAACTGCCTAGGTCTAAACCAGTTTTATAATTTGTTTCAAAATATTTTTATAAACCTTCTTGACTCACCAAAGTCAAGAGTACATTTAGGAAACTTATCATTTCATGTGAAAACCTCATCATTTTATGTGAAAGATATCCCAAAACAAATATTATGACTAAGCAGGGCTAAGCATTTATTATAAAATCTCTCTAGCCAATACTAATGTATTAACTAGGGTTTGATCTAGGGTGACAATGTATAAAGAATTCAATATCAATGGGGGAATTAACAAGTAGGCATCAACTATATTTAAAATGGAATTGAAATACACTGTATAAAAATATGCATGCAGAATAATTTAAAATAATATAATTTTATTTTGAAAACTGGTATCAACATGATCAAGGAGTGTGACTTGCCTTGCTCTTCAACTTGGTGTGAATCTTCGTCGAAGAATTTCCCGAATCATCGAAGTCTACATGTGAAAATAACCCACCAAATTCAAATAAATTCAAATTGACTTCAAATATTTGAATTGAGGCCAGAATTGGATAGAGGGGAATTTTTGATCAATTTAGAAATTTGAATGGGCTCAATCGGAGTTAGAACGAAGAAGAACGGGCTCCGGGAAGTTTAAAAAGAGAGAAAAAAAGGAAAATCTAGATTTTTAGAATTATTTGTCTAAAGGAAATTGGATTTATGACATCAGCAGGAATTAATGGATTTATTTTCCTAAAAGAAAAACAGATTTATGGCGTCAGCCCTGGCCTAGAGGGACTGACAGTGGGCCCCTGGTCCATAGACCGGGTCCATGGGCCAAATGACATGCTGAGGTGGCACGGGGGTTTGACCGTGCGTGCGTGGCGCTGACGGGGCGAGCTGGGTGCCGAGGTGGCTGCCACTAGGTTGACACGCAGCCGCCACGTGGGCACGGTGGCTGACGTGGCCAACCGGCCGGGGAGGAGCTCGGGCCCGGCAGCGACGGCGATGCTCCGGTGGCCGGCGGCGGGCGGCGATGGCCGAAGTAGGAAGAGGAGGCCGAGGGGAACACTTTGGTACCTTCGGCGGAGCTTGGCGACGAGCGGAGGCGGTCGGTGACGAGGAGGAGCGGCGGCAGCGCTCGGGTCCTAGCGGCGGCGGGGCTAGGCCACGGCCGAGGGGTGGACGACGTCGGGGGCGACGTGGCGAAGCCGAAGGGGTCAGCGGCGAGGCGAGAGGCGGGCCGAGTCGGCGGCGATTTCTCGCCGGAGTCGACAGCGGCGGCGGTGGCAAGGGCGCACGGTGCTGGGGTGATGCGATGCTCGAGAGAGGCGCGGGAGAGTGGCGAGTAGGAAGACGCGACGCCGAGGAAGGGTTTAAATAGGGGAAAAGGGGAGCAGGGTGGCGCGAATTCTTCGCCGGAGAGGTGGATGTGGCGGCGGCGGTTGCGGGGAGGGGCGTGCGGAGTGGGAGAGGAGGGGCACCGGGAGAGGCGGGAGCGGTTGCGCAACGACCGCCGGTGGCGCGAGGAGGGAGAAGGGGCCGCGAGGGGAAGAGGAACCTGACAGGTGGGGCCCCGCGCGTAGAGAGAGAATGGGAGGAGAGGGAACGGGCGGCGCAGATCGCAACACGCGGCAAAGGGGGAAATCGGGCGGCTGGCGCAAGGGAGAAGGGCGGACGGCCGGATGGGTGGGCGCGAAGGGAGGCGGCCGATCTGGGCCGTGGGCTTGCGGGCGGTGGAGATGGGCTGGCGGGGGCGACGCAACGCAATCCGGGCCGGCCAGGTGGCGAGCGGGGGAGAGGGGAAGGCAGGATCGGCCGGGCAACGTGGGCCAATCCTGGCTGTCCACGCAGCGGCCGGAGGGGAGGGGAGAGGAGATTATTTTAATTTTCAGAAAAGCTTAGGAAATTCATTTAAGCTCAGAAAAATATGAAATAACTTCCAAAATTTCCAGAAAAATTCAAAGAACTTCCTGGAGACATTTTGGACTTAATAAAAATATTTCCAACTATTGTTGGTAATTAATTTTCATACTTAAAATACTTTTTAATTTCAAAATTAGATTTTAAACTCCTGAAAACTCAGAAAACCAAAAAAAATCCAAATAAATTCAAATAATTAATTTGAATTAGGATTTTATAGAAAATCAAAATATCATTTTATTTAATAATTATTTTTAGGTTTTACTTAAAATACTTTTCAAATCCAGCTTTTTCAAAAACAGAAAATCCAGGGCAAAACTAAAAATAAAATTTAGGCAACAAAAATACTTATTTTAATTTTATTTTTATTTTAATTAATTTTATTTGTTTATTTATTTATTTTTATTTTAATAAAAACTTGGGCTGTTACATGCTGCTCTTGGCTAGATTTCACGACCCGAAAAGTCCGCTGCATAGACAGGGCCCATAACTTTATAGCATCCTACAATGATGCCTTGTCAGCAAACATTGAATGCAACCAAACCTCTGTCCTATGATACTCCCACGGTGATTCGTGCTCGTCATATGCGGCAACACCCTCAGCATTAAACTGGTTCCATTCCTATGGGACGAGAGCTTCGTCCTCATACGAACTGTCCTCGTCGTCCTCCTGTACAGCTTCCTCTTCAGTCCAAACCGTCTAGTCATCATACTCCATCTGATGCACTATGTACTCTATATGCTCCCCTTCATCGGCTTGTCCTGTACCCTCACCATGGCGTGACCATTCTCCCTCTCCTCCACGTACCGCATCAGTCTTGTCACGAGCATCTTCCTTCTTTTCGCCAACATGCAGGCCACCCGAGCTTCTCACACCTCCCAGATGATGGCCGTTCGCACGACCTTGCACAGTTGCACAAGCATCACACACTCGTATCCACGGCGCCGGCATCCTTGCACAAACCCCTTCCACGCAACAGTGTGCATCAATGTTCTCAACTCCCATCTGATATTCGTAGGAGACCGACTCCAAAGCCCTTATATGACAACGCTGAACACCTTGAGGTCCAACGAAAAACTGCGGGTAAACCAATGCATCACATCTGTGATTCAAACATTCTCGCCGTCCAGGTGTACCAGAGTGGCATGCGCAAAACCGCTCAAATCCACACCATTTGGATCTTCACGAACGGTTCCAACACTATAAGGCATTTTCAATTTAGTGGATATCGGCATTGCTGATGTTTGCGTACATATATCTCCAATTTTGCAACTAGTCAAATAGCATCGCACACTACGAAAGCACTGATGTATTGTAATTTACATTTCACTGATCATTCGCCTGTCATAACTAACTACACTAAACCTCGTAGCATTAACTTCCTATCGACAGATCGCGCACCAACGCCGCTTTTTCCTCGCTAGTCGAGCTGTTCCCTACTGTAAATAATTCATAATGGTTTCGATGATTTACATGGCATATCGATTTAAATGCCTATATACTAGTTACAATGGTACATGTGTTTTTCCAACATACTAACGACATTACATTCATTCGTAATTAATCATAAATATTACGTATTATTGTTTTACACAAAGCAAATTATGAAATTCTTACAAAAAATATTGACTGAATTTTTAATAACTACAAATTGCTACAAACGATAAATTTCTACGTAACGTTGACTGAATTTTCTACAACTACAATTTTATATGCATGCCAATTTGCTAACTATGCTAATTTTCTACAACTATGTTCACTAAATTTTACACAACTTTAGGCTACTACGCTGCTATTGCTTCTGTTCACCGCACGGTCGAGCGGCCAAGGCCGCTCAGCCGCGCGGTCCTTTTATCTGCATTTCCAGTCATCCAATCTTTCGATGACTGGAAGCGTAGTCGCCTAACTGATGGGCGACTGCTACTGTTTGACAACTGCAATAATTTGCCCAACGGCCAGCGGATTGCTCACTTGTTGCGTGGCCGTTGGGCGATAGGCTCCATTCGCCCGACGATTAAACGACTGGAGCCTATTTTTGTAAAAAAAAATTTGGCAAAGTATATTTCTATTATTTTGAATAAAAAATAGGTCATTCATAAAAAAAATCTTGATTTTGAGCGCCAGGGAAGGGGAGCGACCTGTTCACACTGTGACCTAGGGGCTAGGGTAAACAATAGAGGAGAGCAAATGGGCCAGGTTTCAATTCAAACTAGGCCATTTTTTTTTACCTTGTATGGATTTTTATCAGGGGTGCCGGTTTAACCCCTTTTTTTGCGATTTACAGTAATTTGAACCCTGTTGCTTGTGCCATGACGCGACGCGGGGGCCGGGGGGGGGCGGGAGCCAGCTCATTGTAACCTGTAGCGCTGGTGTTTGCCGAGGCCGAGGCCGATGGTTATGGTCGCAGCTTGTAGGTTGCCGGCACCAGGTTTTCATGACAGGCACCCTCGAAACCAAATCACAGGGTGTGACGCAGAACAAAATAGGTAACTGGAGATCAACAGAATAAATGGGATTATATGTTCTCATCTCCATATTCTTGCCAGACCAATGCATGAACACAATGGCCTTGATCTTGCTCAAAAGTGCACAGATTTACCAATGGAATGTGCAGCTAAACCCATGCGATCACACAATTCATGTATCTCAAACAACGTCATGCACCGAGCACATTAGAACTACAGTTCAAAAGGTATTCGAGAAAGTATTCGAGAAAAATCCAACATTGTTATATGAAAAAGGAAAAGATCACAGTGAGTGTAAACATTGTTATAGACCAACGCTCCTCTCACTGCAGGAGTCTCTGACAAATAAAACGTACTATTCAGAAATTTTCAGGTCCAATGTGGCAAGGCAATCCTCGAACTGTATTAATCCCTTGCTCACTCCATCCTCAAGTGGGGTACTCCCTTGCCCAAACTGTTGGTGTCCTGCGAAGCAACAAAACATGTATGTTACACCCTTGAAGGGCCATAAATTTGAAACAAGCAATGACGATTAAACAAACTAATTTGAAGAATGTATTGAAGCAGCTCCTTCTGTTCTAGAATCTTCTGAGTAAACCAGATAAGCAAACTAATGCTGTGGACGGGACGATTCAAATTTCTTGTTTCAGAGCCAACAAATAGTTGCTCTTGGCATATATAAACTACCAAGATATGCTTGAATAGAGCTAACATTCACCATTGTTCATACCAAACATGTAACTATGTAAGCTTATCGATTGGTTGAGTAGTGGTAGAATATGGACGTGTGAAAGTAGTCATTAGTCATCAAAATGCCACTTCCTCGTTCTAATGATGTATCAGATCCTCTATTATTATGACTAACATGATGATTGAATAACTGATCATGGGGTAAGACAAACAGTAATAAACGGAAGCAGGACAACATTAAGCAGGGATAGTTTCGAACAAAACATTAAGCAGAGAAAATCAGTAACACTACCATTCGTAGCGCATCTTTCATACTTCATGGCAGGGGCAATACACAAGCGAAGACATGTTTCTAATTCTGCCTTCGGCCAGTTGTTCTAACTTCTAAGCGCCAACAGTGAAAATGATCAGGTTTACGAAATGGCAGGGGCACCTACACAAGCAAGGATTTGTTTCTAATTCTGCCTTTGGCCTGTTGTTCTAACTTCTAAGCACAAACAGTGAAAATGATGAGGTTCACTAAATGGCTGGTGCACCTACATTTATGAGTCAGAGGTTGCCTGTTCATTGCTGAATGTGCTGGTTTGGGGCTATAGTGACATGAAGAATGATCTGATATCAGGCAGCAAGGGCATGAAGTCCAATAGAACTACTAAGATCCTCTAAATCACATGCTAGTATGCTATTGGCCACAACTCTTCAAGCACTTTCTTCTGTGCACGTTACTTACCGAGTGGAACCGTCATCCTGCTCTGCGGTACTTTTCTCCCTCTCTGCAGTATTCTCTGCCGGCGCAACACAAAACTGTTGAACGACAGTAGGCTTCTGCACATCGCGCCTGAGCCGCCGCCTCTCCTTGGCGCGCCTCATGCTGAGCTTCCGCCGCTTCTTCATCCGCTTCTCCTTCATCCGCTTCATGCGCTCCCTTTTCTTGAGCTTCTGCTTCTCTGCCTTCTTTTCCCATTCCTTGCACAACTTCTCACCCAGTTTGAGCAAGATCTTGACCGCCTTCCTCCAGCCGTGCGGGAAGAAGTCGGGAACAGGAGCGGGAGCTGGCGCGGGGGCGGGGGCGGGCGCGGGCGGTGACGGACCTGTCGGGGCAGAGACATCCTGCCGAGGGGTGGGCGGTGAAGGAGGCGCCGGAGTGCGCTGCATAACCGGCTCGCCGTGGTCCGGCTGCGTTTGTCGGGCGGCGGGCGGCAGAGGGGTATCACGAACCCCAGGTGCCGATGCGGCAGACGGCACCTCCTTCCGCCTATTCTCCAAGCGACTCTTCGAAGGCGGCGGTCGGAGCGGCGCTGGAGTCGGGGAGCTCGGCGTCGGCGCAGGCGGGAACAAATTGCCGACCCACCCACGCAGCGGAGGAGTCGAGGTCGACAACCCCCCGTGCCCCTCCGACACCAGGCTCGAGGAGTTGTGCACTCCTGGCAGGATTGTCAGCATCATCCGGGCGTGTTCCATGCCATGGCCACAAGGAATCTGAGGGAACGTGGAGGTGTTGTAGACGCCGTGGGCGGTGGAGTTAGTCGACGCGGACGTCAGCGCGGCGTCGGCGAGGGGGAGGAAGGCAGCGGCAGCGAGGAGGACGGCGACGGCGGTAGGGCTCGCCATCGCCGGAGAGGTGGAGAGGCTCCTGGCTCGGGGGGTGTTGGCTCCTGACATGGCCGAGGCAACCGGGGGTTTTGCCTTCCTCGAGAAGGTTCGGCTTTATCCACTGACAACCGGGGCCATCTCCTCGAATCCCGTGCCGTCTTCCAATGCAAAATCGCGCACAGTAGAAATACCAGTAGGCAATCCCAACGAGTCTGTGAGTTGTGGGGTATTGCTAGCGGTTTTTGCTTTTGGAGCCCACAAGGCAGTGATTCGTTGGTTTTTTGTCGAAGAGGAAGCGAGTGGGGAGGTCTATGGGCCCATGTGTCATACATTAATAGAACATCTTTTAAGAATCGGGACTCGGTCATGTAGTATGTGCACGCGGTCATTAGTTAATCCGGTTGTATTAAACAATGCTGCTTTGGCACATGTTTACTAACAGCGGTCACTATTCAATAGTCACGGGAGAAAACCCAAATAATTGCGACGAAGCAATCACGACGAGCAAAAAATAGATTTGATGACGTTGACTGTAAATTGAAATACGATCTTAAAAGAGTATAAAGAATTATCGCTCTTTCACAAGTTTTTAGAAACTTTTAGAATTTTGGATTCTTACCCTATGTAAGAATCTAGAGCTAAGAAATAACATAGCCTCTAATCCTCTCGTGCACCTCTATTTTCGATAAGTTGGGTTCTGGCTTCTTTCCTTGCGTTTTGGTTTGGTTCTTTATGGTCTCCCCACGAGTTTATATAGTCCCCTTAGTCCTCTAAAGAGAAGTAGGAATCTTACTCGAAAGAGAAGAGACTTGCTCGAAAGAGAAGTAGAAATCCTAATCCTGTTAGTATATATTTAGAAATTCACATAGCACACTCTTCAAGCCTTAAAGAAATAGGATATCAGTCACCCTAACTCAACAATCTCAACCTTAACTCTTATCCGTTGAAGTCACCGTACTTCTCCAAGAATTTTCTCCAAATAAACTCGGTCTTCATTTTGTTTTTTTTCCTTTTTTTGTTCTTTCTCCTACCTCTGGGAGTACCTCTATCATAGGGGTTCATGCATATCACTGCAATATGCATGTCGGTGTCCATCTAGGCCACCCGGAACCTCCACTTGAGAGCTCTTTCATTGTGTAATTTGGTTAACCACATCACCTGTTCCTAGAGCCCTCAATGCCATAGGTTTGTACTGCCTTTGACTCTACCTACTTGTCTGTACTACGTAGTTGGTCCCACAACATCTTCCTTCTTCCAACAACTCGCTCCTTCATCTCTACAACTGTTAGAGTTTGCAACCGTCTTTGCAGTTTCACACATAACTGTAAATGGGATATGAGAACCTACCGCTGATGGATTGTACTGACAGCCTTCCGCTCCATCAATTAACCTTTGCTGGACAAGGACAACCTTCACCACATATCGCAACACGCTGAAATTTTATCTACTATCAATTTTCTCTACTTGATTACATTGTGGACATTGATCGCGATTTTATTACACCTGACGCTTTGTCTACTTTCTCACAAATCTAATTAATCGAGCCTTGGCTCTAATACTACTTGTTTATACTCTGATACCCCTCATGCGTAGTAGCTCATGGATCGGATGAGAGTTGTGAGATACGTCACGAGCGTGCATGATACCAAGAGCAAAGTAGATAAAATCTCATATAGAGAACCGAAAAAACAATGGTGAAGCAACCATGATGAGAAAAAAAGATTTGGTGATAGTGACTGCAAATTCTGTCACAACCCTGTCGAAACTTTTAGGACCCTCGGATCCATACCCTATAAAAGAATCTAGAGTTAAAGAATAATTTAGCCTCTAATCCTCTCGTGCACCTCTACTTTAGATGTGTTGGCTTGTGGCTTCCATCCTTACTTCTTGGCTTGGTCCTCTATGGCCACCTCTCATGGGTTTATATAGTCTAGTTAGTACTCTTCTAAAGAGAAGTAGAAATCCTACTCAAAAGAAAAGTAGGAATCCTAATCCTGTTAGGATTCATTTTGGAATTCATATAATGCACCTCTCCAAGTCCTAAAGGAATATGATATGAGTCACCATAACTCAAAAAAGCTAATTTGGATATTGCTTTGAATTAGTTCAAAGATGAACAGTTTCATGTGGTTATATTTCAACATTACACTTGAAACCACATGGATGTGTTGTGGGTAAGGTTAGGAAGCAAATGCAGGTATACACTGGTTGATAAGTTGATAACTACAAACATGTGTTCTGTTATTAAATGCATATTACCAATACAACACCGTAGAAAGGAACGAGTGCTTGCTGAAGAAGTTTGCCCACAAATTACTCTCCGATGAAGATCTTGCTTGGAATACTTGGCTTCTTCATGACTATAGCCATGACCTTGGTGATGGTGACAACCCATCCTACCTTTAGCGCACCATCGAGGATGAACTCGTAATCTACAGCTCGATCACTAAGGTGGTGGTTCACAGTGGCCACACCCGGCTTTGTCCTGGCATGATAATTGGCTCCCAATCGGTGTGCTCAACATTGTATTGCCATTGCTCTATTCTTGCACTACGCGCCCCTACATCCGGTTTGCCGAGCCCCTCAATGAAGGTTTGCAACTCCTTTTATGATCTATGAATGAATCTAGCAAATTGATTCTAAGATCTTGGAAATCAATTATCCTCTGTAAATCTTGTTTGGATTGTTCACTTCGTGGGTCAATATTATGAAGACTACTATCATGGCATAATAGTTCTTGGCATTACAACTTAGGGTCCTTTCCTCCCCTAATGTTGGGAATAGTTCTTCATTCAATATGGATTCAGTGTTTCTCTCTGTTGACACCCAAATTTGACCGAGTAGAGCAATATTGGCTTTTGGGGGTTCTTTTGCTGATGGAGCATGATAGGCCGATGCAAGAGGTTGGTTCAGTCTGGATAGGGTCCCCCATGTGTGGGTTATGGAAACTGATGAAGATATAGAATGACTAGGTTTAAACACAAAATGATACGATTATGGATACAAAGTTTAATATGGTCCCAACTACTCGAGATGCAAATAGGATGTGACTCCGCGACTTGGTGAAGAAGGCACAAAATCTATAAAAGGAGGAGGAAGGACTCCTAAAGACTTTCCACATGCCATTATCAATTTATTTTTATCCATTACATTATGCATCTACTTTTCTACCCTAGGAATAGCTTGTAATCTGTATATTAAACCCATCAACCTCTGTAATTGGTCTTATAGTACTAGAGGAAACCATGATCGATGGTTTGTCCAGTCCTAGTATCTACATTTGTTGGTTTGCTTGGAAATCGGCTGGCACGCGTAGCCCTTTGTAGGGACACCATATTGGGTGATACTGGATTTCGGCATCAACACTTTCTTTCAAAAGATCCCCTGCCACGGGTTTGATCAGTTTTGGCTCTTGTAGGTTGCCAGGGCCACACGGGCCTACTTGCCTTGGTGACTACCGACTAGACATTCCTAGCATGGCCAAGGTGGTAGTGGGTGCCATGCAGCCGCATGTAGTGCATCATGATGGCAGTTGTGCTTGCGGCTTCCTCCTCCATCAACCACTGCATGCATCATAGTTGAAAACTATGAGCTCCTAGGTTAAAGGTTTGAAAAATTCGAGTTGAAAGTAGGGAAATGAGTTATAGGCATATTCCTACTCAAATTAATTACTAACAATCCTTCTGTCATAAAATTTTAAGGGGAAAATATAGTCCAATTGTTTTAAAACACATGCAATCAAACCGTTAAAACTTAATTTAACCATGTATCAATTACATAAAATTATTTAAACTTGTCACATTATAATGATAACAATATCATGAAAAAACTTTCACATCCTTATATTTTTAATAATGTTTACTGTTCTACAAGCTAAGGTTGTTAGAATTGGGATCATGAAATAAAGTAAAACATAGAATATAATATCCTACATACTGACAAATAGTACTTTTAAAAAAAGCTGCCATGACTTTCAATGGTGAACATTTGACACCTAATTACTGCAATGCATAGGCTGACTATTCAACAATTAACACATATTAGCTATATAATTCATATTTTATTTACAAAAATATCATGAAAATGAAAGATCATCTGCTATTTATGAAAAGAAGTAGTTATGAATAGATGGCAAAACTTTGTGTTTCAAAGGATATATGCTAATTGAGTAATTTATCATCAGATTAATCGATTGGTAGGGTTATCTATAAATTGTGATCATGATCCTAATTCTAATGATTACAAGACCCTGCCAAATTAAGATTCTTCCTATACTTTTACAAAGAAGGTTATCATAGATGGTTCGTAACCCTCATCGGAGATGGTTTCTAAACCGTCTGATTTAGCTTGTCTGTGATAACAAGCGGCTCTCAAACCTTTTATGATAATTCACAACACAGACGGTTTTTTAAAAGAATCATCTGTGATATGTCAGATATCATAGATGGTTGTTAAACATAATCGTTTAACTGTCTGTGATATTTGACATATTACAGGCAGCTAATACAAAAAACTATTTGTGATATATGACATATCACAGATGGCTAATATGTTAGACCTGAATTTTTCAATCCGGAGTCCTCTATAATTACACCACACAATTTATTAGATCAGTAGATAGTGCTCACACATACGTGCTGCATCATTTCATACATCGCATACAATAATAATATTACATACCAGATTTAAAATACACTACATCAGGTGATAGTTTACATAAGGGCTGATTAGGCCAAATGTTTACAGCACAAGAGATAGCAGTGGAAAATCATAAGCAAAAGTAGGACCAAGCATCCAAAGAAACTGCTTGGTCTTGCTGGTCATGGCTTGCTCCGGCTTCTTCCTCTTCTTGGGTCTTCTTGGGACGCCCCGAGCCCCCGACCTCCCCGCCTCCGCCTCCCCGTGCCGCCCGTGCCGCCTGAGACCCGCCGTGCCGCCGGAGGCCCGCCGTGCCGCCGGAGGCCCGCCGTGCCGTGCCGGCCCAAGCACAGCCCGATCGCCCGTGCCGTGCCGCCCACCGTGCCGAAATTTGAGGCCCGACCCGGCCCACCGTTCGTGCCGTGCCGGCACGGCCCGCCACATGTCAGGCCGGGCCGTGCTTCGGACCGGCCCAAAGAAGCCCGGCCCAAGTCCCACCTCTACTCAGGGGGTGTTGGCTCCTGACATGGCCGAGGCAACCGGGGGTTTTGCCTTCTTCGAGAAGGTTCGGCTTTATCCACTGACAACTGGGGCCATCTCCTCGAATCCCGTGCCGTCTTCCAATGCAAAATCGCGCACAGTAGAAATACCAGTAGGCAATCCCAACGAGTCTGTGAGTTGTGGGGTATTGCTAGCGGTTTTTGCTTTTGGAGCCCACAAGGCAGTGATTCGTTGGTTTTTTGTCGAAGAGGAAGAGAGTGGGGAGGTCTATGGGCCCATGTGTCATACATTAATAGAACATCTTTTAAGAATCGGGACTCGGTCATGTAGTATGTGCACGCGGTCATTAGTTAATCCAGTTGTATTAAACAATGACTGCTTTGGCACATGTTTACTAAGGGCATGTACAACGCCGTCTTTTTCCCCGTCTCTGTGCAGTCATTCTTGCAAAAACACCCTCCGGTCGGCGGAGAGACGGGCGTCGCGTCGCCTCGCGAGACGACAGCGTTGTCCCGTGCTCCGAGGCGGAAGCGACGGCGCAGCAGCGGTGTACGGCCTCGTCTCCAAGGAGTCGTCCCCGCGCTCAGATCCCGCGCGGACCCTTGCGTCACCGATGGCGCGCGGGAGATTTCGCGCCCTCCGACTCCGCACCAAATCGCCTCCACGCCAAATCGTCCTCCTACTCCAAATCTCCCCGCGTCCTCGCTCGCTCCCCATCATGTCCCCGCCGGCCGGACTGAGGAAGAGGAAGGGTTCGACGCCGTCCGCGTCCGCCGCCATGGCTGCTGCGGCCCCATCCCCTACCCTCGGCCGTGGAAGGTGCTCGGCGGCGGCGGCGACGGCTCCCTCCATCGGTCGTGGAGGCGGCTCGGCGGCGACGGCGTCCTCCCTCGGCCGTGGTGGCGGCTTGGCGGCGACGGCGTTCTCCCTCGGTCGGGGCAGCGGATCGGCGACTACAGCCTTCTCCATCGGTGGCAGCGGCTCGGCGAATACGGCGGCCTTTTCCCTCGGTCGGGGCAGCGGCTCGGCGTCTACGGGCTTCTCCCTCGGTGGTGGCGGCGCATCGACGACGGGGGCCTTCTCCCTCGGTCCTGGCGGTGGGTCGGCAGCGGCCACGATCCACCCAAACATGGGTGGTCTCGGCAAGGGCGCGGCGACGACGCCATCCTGCATCGACATATCAGCCGACGGGTTTCCGTTCCCCCCTTCATCACCGTCGCCAGCATGGTGGGATGCGGCCGGCGGTGACCCGTCTTCTCCTTCACCTGGATTTGGGCGTTCAACAGCCTGGGATACATCCTGGTAATCCAACTATCTACATTTACTGAGTTCATATTGAGTTCATCCTGGTTATCGTTGACCATGTCTTGTAGCACTTTCCCACAATCAAATAGGTTCACACTATATTTGTCTTTACCTATTTGCACATGGATAATGTCAATCCTATTAAACCTCATGGCCTGGTTAGCATCAGTTGTAACATCAGCATTGGACTTATTACTTTCATCAGTCTGTGTCTCAAGCAAATGAAGGTCATTATCAAGTTGTATCAAAAGATACTAAGAATTTAGCATTTAGCATGTATATTGAAAATTCTCCATGTCTAACAAGGTTGTTAATGTATTTAGTATTGGGAAGGCACCAATACTAAGAATTTAGTATTTAGAATTTAGCATTAGCTAGGGGCTGTCCCTTTGGAAGCATCTCTATACTAAGATAAAGATTGTTGTACAAAGTACTCGCTTATCCACTCAAAAAAAGAATCTAACTTCGTCATGATATCTATTTCTTCCTCCCTGGAAAATAAAGCTGTCACCTTTATTTGTTCCTGTAATAGTAATGCTATGCTTGTTTGCTGCAGGGAAAAAGACCCACGTTTCTCTGCTGCTTTCATGAGAAACTTCGGAAGTCAGCCACATAATTTTCATTTGGTTGGTGCACCTATACATAACATCCCTGCTATCAGTCCACTGACCGACAACAACGAAGGAATAACATCGCCTGAAGTGGAAATCTTATATGAGCAGGAGCAGCCTGAACAAGTTAACAATGACAGTGACAATGTAAGGACAGAGAAGCGGATCCTATGGACTGAAGAAGAGGATGTTAGATTGATGAGCTCTTGGATAGAACATTCAACAGACTCAAGCTGCGGAGCCGATAAGGGTGGTAACCAATATTGGGGAGATGTTGTTGATTCTTACAACAAGACTACCCCGTCACTTCGGAAAAGAAATCTTAAGCAATGCAAGGATAGATGGCACAAGATTAACAGGTGGACAGACCTCTTTGAATGTGCTTATGTGAAGGCACGCAGAGTATTTACAAGTGGTTATTCCGATCAAATGTGGATTGATGCAGCCCACAAGTTCTATGTGGATGACAACAAAGACGCAAAGCTAGGACCTTTTGTCTTAATGGAGGTTTGGAAAACTTGTCGTGAAGTGCCAAAGTGGAAAACATACAATGAAGAGCTGATGAATGCACGTAAGAGGAAAGCATTTCACGTTGAAGGAAACGGGGAGGAAAAGGATGATTCCATTGAAGAGATGCCACAGCGTCCAATAGGTCAGAAGGCAGCTAAAAAAGCGGCGCTAGCTGCGAAAGCAAAGTCAAAAGTTTCCAACTGTGATGATGATGGAAATTCAAAGGAGTCGGCTATTGATCTGGACAAATTAGACAGATTTAGCAAATTCCAAGAGGAAACAAATGCAAACCGTATCAAAATATTGGAATTACAACAAAAGTTGTCATCTGAAAAGCTAGAGACAACAAAACTTGCCCACCTTACAGCACAAGAGACTAAAGAGGGAAAGAAACTTGATTTAGAGGCTAAGAAGCTTGAGAAAGAATCAAAGATGATAGAGGCTTATAACAACCTTATGTCACAAGATACTAGTTCAATGACCGAAGAGGAAAAAACGGAGCGAATTGCTGCCATGAAGTGTCTTAGGAAGGCTCTTTTTCCTCAAACTATCTAAATAGGTATGTCCATCTAAACCTTGCATGGTATATAATTTAGTCTATGTATTGGGGACATTAAATAATTTTGATACTTTTGCTTGCAGTAGTTCTCCAAGGCTGGACCTTCCATTGTGAAATTAAGCTTCCTGTTAACCTTGCTCCCTAGTAAACTTGCTGTAGCCAGCTATGGGTTCTTTGAACTGGTGTCTGTTTAAGTTTTCAACTGCTGT
Source organism: Dendrocalamus latiflorus (assembly GCA_017311315.1). Lineage (NCBI taxonomy): Eukaryota > Viridiplantae > Streptophyta > Magnoliopsida > Poales > Poaceae > Dendrocalamus > Dendrocalamus latiflorus. Next base: position 6,319,092 of record CM029616.1, on the reverse strand, counting down.
CTGTCTGTGAACTGCTGGCAGTACTGTCTGTGAACTTCCGTTATTTAAGTTGTCAGTTCTCTGTACGTTAATACTTGTCTCATCATCTCTTGCTACTGCCATAATTCACATAATTATTGGTTTGCAGAAATTTTTCATTCCATTTCTCCTGCAAGGCCGCGGGCAGATGTAGCTTACTGCATTCATGCCCTTGCCAGATGTGGCTCTTTGTTTTTCATGGAACTGTGCTAGCATTTATAGAATTAACATTGTACATCAACCTAGTAATTGATGATGAAGGCTGACCCGCAAATGATCTTTACAGGAAGTCGTTGGATTTGTCATCTAAGGTACCTTCTTTTTTCTCTTCAAGCTATATATCAGGATCCAGGTGCTCTTTTTTTATAAAAATGTTGTAGCAACTAACAGTACAAGAACTGCTAATAGTAGGCTAAATTGGGAAACCTGGAATTCTCACAGATTTAACTGTGAACCCTTTTTTCGACCTATTTTGCTATTATGCTCATGACATTTGGATGGGCCTTGTTGTAACATTTGCTTCCAATTATCTCAGGCACCAGAACTGCATTTGGAGATTCATAGGCAAATGGCATCTCAAGCTTCACAAGCAGCATCCTCGACCTCAAATGCAAGGGTATTCTGTTTACCATTACAGAACTACTTTCTTGCTTGTCAGAATTACATGAGCACTGTTCTGCTTCCTTTCCTATACATTACTTTAGATTTCACATTTTTTACTGCCTGTTACAGAATATACATTACTATATATTGGCTTTGCCCTTATTTCTCAAATAACTGAGGTTCTTGTTGATGTCTACAAACTTCCATTATTTAAGTACGTTAAATGGTTCTCTACAAACTTTCTGTACGTTAAATGGTTCTTTGTGAGTGTGAATGGCCAACTGTATGTGCAATTGTGAACAGTGGCCGTATGTATGAGTGTGAATGTGAATAGTCTTGACAAACTACATATCTCCCGTGTACATGACTCTTGATATTTGAGACTGCATGTATTCCATGACTCTTGATATTTGAGACTGCATGTCTCCCTTCGGAATATCTCCCCATGTCTGTAATATAAAATGGTAGTCCGGCTGCAGTACACTGCACCTCCTGAGCCAAGCAATAGAACATCTCACCCCTTGCGCATTACACTTCACCTCACCCCTTCCTATGGAGCCGCATGATGATCAGGAGGACCCAAAGGAAGAGCTGCATGATCAAGAAGAAGCCGAAGATTTTGATCCTACAGAGGTGTTCACCGTGGAAGATTTTCTAGCGGAAGATGAAATACTAGATGAATTTATTAGCAAGGTTGGAGAGGAATTGATGGAAGAAATCGGTGGAGAATCATCAACTGTACCTCGCCGCCGCCGCCGCCGACAGAGTGGACCAAGGAGGTACATACCAAGAAATCGAGAAGCAGGTCATGATGATCTTGTCGCTAATTACTTTTCCGAAAATCCTATCTATACCGATGAGATGTTTCGTAGGAGATTTAGGATGAATAAGCCGTTGTTCCTACGCATCGTGCATACTCTTAGGGATTGGTCTCCTTATTTTACCCAAAGAGTCGATGCAACAGGTAGAAGTGGGCTTTCATCCCTTCAAAAGTGTACCGCGGCCATCAGGATGCTAGCTTACGGCTCCTTGGCTGATCAACTTGATGAGGTATTGAAGATAGCCGCAAGCACTTGTTTGGAGATTTTGGGGAAATTTGCGGAAGGAGTTATTGAATGTTTTGGCGAAGAGTATCTACGCCCACCAAGAAGCGAAGAAATGGAAAAAATCTTACAAGAAAATGAGGATCGTGGTTTTCCGGGAATGTTGGGAAGCATCGATTGTATGCATTGGGCATGGAAGAATTGCCCAAAAGGTTGGGCAGGCATGTTCACACGTGGTGACAAAGGCGTTCCTACTATGATCCTCGAAGCAGTGGCATCTCGTGATCTCCGTATATGGCACACTTTCTTTGGTACTGCCGGGTCTCAGAACGACATTAACGTGCTAAGCAAATCACCACTGTTCATTCAAGCGATAAAAGGTGAAGCTCCTACAGTTCAATATAATGTTAATGGAACACAATATGATATGGGCGACTATCTTGCCGATAGAATATATCCAGAATGGGCAGTGTTTGTGAAGACAGTAACGGCCCCTCAGTCGGCTGAAGACAAATTATTTGCATTGATGCAAGAAGGGGCGAGAAAAGATGTCGAGTGCGTATTCGGCGTATTGCAGTCACGCTTTGATATTGTTCGTCGACCTGCAAAGTTATGGAAGCAGGGGGACGTTATCAACATAATGCAAGCTTGTGTAATCCTTCACAATATGATAGTGGAAGATGAGAAGGAATTGGTTAGAGTTTCCTTGGATTTGAATGAGAATCCAAGTGCAACGATAGTGCTCCCGCCTGAAGTGCGTACAAGTGACAACCCAAATCCATGCTTCGCAGAGGTTCTTCGGAGAAATTCTGCAATCAAAGCTCGGCCAACGCATAGGCAGCTCAAGAAGGATCTAGTCGAGCACATATGGCAGCGCTATGGAAACAAAGAAACTTAGATAAAAAAAATGTTGCAATTATATATAATATATGATTCCTAGTGATGGTTTTTAAAACAAATATTGTAATCATGATCATCTTATTTATGCTTGATCCGTTTTGTATCAAATAGCAACGCAATGGTGTACAAAAATGTATTCATGATTGATCTTGGCTACATTTAACGCATTAAACAGCTTGCAGACACTGAAACAGACAGTCCATTGTACGATCTGTCTTTTTAGCCATCTGTATGGCAGATTCGAGGCTTTTGAAGACGACCCCCTGTCTCTGGGTTGTACATGCCCTAACAGCGGTCACTATTCAATAGTCACGGGAGAAAACCCAAATAATTGCGACGAAGCAATCACGACGAGCAAAAAATAGATTTGATGACGCTGACTGTAAATTGAAATACGATCTTAAAAGAGTATAAAGAATTATCGCTCTTTCACAAGTTTTTAGAAACTTTTTGAATTTTGGATTCTTACCCAATGTAAGAATCTAGAGCTAAGAAATAACGTGGCCTCTAATCCTCTCGTGCACCTCTATTTTCGATAAGTTGGGTTCTGGCTTCTTTCCTTGCTTTTTGGTTTGGTTCTTTATGGTCTCCCCACGAGTTTATATAGTCCCCTTAGTCCTCTAAAGAGAAGTAGGAATCTTACTCGAAAGAGAAGAGACTTGCTCGAAAGAGAAGTAGAAATCCTAATCCTGTTAGTATATATTTAGAAATTCACATAGCACACTCTTCAAGCCTTAAAGAAATAGGATATCAGTCACCCTAACTCAACAATCTCAACCTTAACTCTTACCTGTTGAAGTCACCGTACTTCTCCAAGAATTTGCTCCAAATAAACTCGGTCTTCATTTTGTTTTTTTTCCTTTTTTTGTTCTTTCTCCTACCTCTGGGAGTACCTCTATCATAGGGGCTCATGCATATCACTGCAATATGCATGTCGGTGTCCATCTAGGCCACCCGGAACCTCCACTTGAGAGCTCTTTCATTGTGTAGTTTGGTTAACCACATCACCTGTTCCTAGAGCCCTCAATGCCATAGGTTTGTACTGCCTTTGACTCTACCTACTCGTCTGTACTACGTAGTTGGTCCCACAACATCTTCCGCTCCGTCTTTGCAGTTTCACACATAACTGTAAATGAGATATGAGAACCTACCGCTGATGGATTGTACTGACAGCCTTCCGCTCCATCAATTAACCTCTGCTGGACAAGGACAACCTTCACCACGTATCGCAACACGCTGAAATTTTATCTACTATCAATTTTCTCTACTTGATTACATTGTGGACATTGATCGCGATTTTATTACACCTGACGCTTTGTCTACTTTCTCACAAATCTAATTAATCGAGCCTTGGCTCTAATACTACTTGTTTATACTCTGATACCCCTCATGCGTAGTAGCTCATGGATCGGATGAGAGTTGCGAGATACGTCACGAGCGTGCATGATACAAAGAGCAAAGTAGATAAAATCTCATATAGAGAACCGAAAAAACAATGGTGAGTGCTAGCATTGTTATAGACGGACGCTCTCCTCTCACTGCACAAGTCTCTGACAAATAAAACGTACTGTTCAGAAACGCTCTCCTCTCGCGGCCCTTCCCCACTCTTAAGAATGCCAATTTGTTTAAAATGGTTTGTACTGCAGAATTTAAAATTCCAGTTCCATTGGATAGGTCTTGAATTTATATAAATTTAGAAATTTGTTTCATCAAATTGGACTTAAGGTGAATAAGTTATGCCTATTTAAAGCTCTAGGTTTGAATTAATGCCCAAAAATTAAAAAGGGAAAGAGAAATCTCTCACTCACAGGTGAGCCGCACAAAATTCTAATTTTTTTCTATTTTCTTTTTTAGGAATTGTTACAGTGACTGACAAGTGAGGCTGGTCGTTGTGTGAACAGTAGACATGGACCCACATGTTTGTGGCACACTATTTAAACCGGTTGTAAAAGGTTTTCAATACAGGGACCCACATGTCATTGATTAACATGGATTAAACAAATGGCCCCGCATATCAGTGGATGCTTAGTGCTTAAACAACATCATTAACGTTAATTAACTACCTGTTTAAACCTAATTATGGGTGAATAGTGCTTTTCCTCTTCTGCCGGTGAGGGAGGAGCTCACCGTCAGTGAAAGGAGCGGTGGTTGGGCTTGATCATCCTCAAAATGGATTGCACATGCTTGCACGCACCCTTGGGCGGAGTCCCATCGGCCAATTTGGCCGAGGCGATGGCCAGCGATGAGCCCAGGCGGCAGCGAAACAGGGAGGTCGGCGATATGGTGCTACGAGCTAAAAGAGATCAATTCGTCGAACCAGTAGCTTCTAGGGGGTGACAGTATGCTACCTTGGGTCTTGGTCAGGCTCGAAGATGATTAGCGTGGGCTGTCGACGGGAACCGATGGTGAATGTGGAAGGAGCATGATGCCATTGTTGTATGGGCGACAGGAGCTTTGGCCAAGGGTGAGGATGGGGTGAAGGTGCTCCTGCGGTGCTTCAGCCGAGATGAATTGACTGAAGATGGCCTCAGTCGGCCGCTTCCCGATTGGCCGGAACGGGAGAAGACGAGGTCGTCGACAAAGGGAGAGGCAAGAGAGGTCAATTCCTCATGCTAGAAGGGAGAGGCGGAAGAGGTGAAGGCAATGGGAGCATGCTCACTGCTTCATAGGGGCTGACAGAAGCTAGCGACATGGGGGGTAGGGTACGGGGGTATGGTGGCCATGGTTCAGCATGGCCACAAGGCGGGGCATGGTAGCCTTAGCTCGGCATAGTGGCACGGAATGACAACGAGGACCAGGGAGCGGCATGGCCCGCAATTACAGTGCCTGGGCAAGCACGTGCGGCGATGTGCGTCGTAGCACAGCGGAGTAGGGCGCACATGTGGCGAGAGGACAGGGGGAGGCTAAGGGGGAATGAAGGGAGGACGACACGCTGGAGTTAATACGGGGGTGCGACGTGGGCAGCATTGGAGGAGCATCGGAGCAGGCGTGGGCGTTGCACGGCCTAGGGAGGGGCGATGCGGCCGTAGCACAGCATGGAGTGGCACTCGGGCGTGCGGCAGGGGCGGAAAGGAGAGGGGAAGACCAGGGGGTGGAGCAGTATAGCCACGCGGGAGCTTCAGCTAGGGGCTAAGTGCACACGAGGACTGCGGCACTGAAGGGGAGTAGCAATCGAAGTGGGTGAGGGCACGGCAGCCGGGCTACGGCAACGCTTGGCGCGGGAGCTCCAGGGCGAGGTAAGGCGCATTAATCCAGGGGCGCACTCGCTGGTACAGGGGCGATGCGCGTTGGGCGCTCCCAGCCACGACCAGGCTAGCTTTTGGGCCGAGTGGGCTGGGAAAAGGGGCCATGGCCCAATAGGGCTAGGCCCATTTTATTTTTAGTTAAGTTTTTTACATTTCTAAGCATTTTAATATTCTAATTTTTAATTAATATTCAATTTTCTATTGAATTTGGTTCTGCTAATTGGTTTATAGTTCAAGTCTCACTTTGATTTGCCTAGATATCGATTTATGGTTTTTAGATGGCAAGAATTTTCCTAATGCTTTATGGCCTTTAGGTCGAACTTTTGCTTTCTTCCTATTTGACATTATTTTTTGCCGCACTCTCTATTCTTTTGAGATTTTCCTCACTTAAAATTTCTGACTTCGCTTTACTCTAATTCCATGTTTTTACTTTAAGATTTTGAGCTCACGATTTATTGTTATTATAATTGTTATCATTATTATTGTTGTCGTCGTTTTTAACTGGCGTTATCCAGTAGTGCTTTTAATGTAGGTTCTCCTGCCCTAATTATTGGATCATCTTTTTATATTCATACTATAATTTAAATTAAATTCTTATTGTTTGCACATTTTATTCGAGGTTTTACTTTTAGGGATTTTTATTTGTTGGGAACCTCAACAAAAACCCGAGAATATCCTAATTTTTTGGATGTTGGAATTCTACCCCCCCCTAAAAAGAATCTCGACCCTAAGATTTAGCGTAATATGAAAACAGGTAGGGGTATTCTATCCTCAATCGGTTTTTGTGCTCCCAGGTGGCTTCTTTCTGGGTATGATTATTCCAATGTACTCTGCATAGGTGAATTGCTTGATTCCTTGTCTTCTTTTCTGCGACATCGAAGATCTTGATGGGATGCTCCTGGCAGGTCAAGTCACTCTCGAGCTTGATTGTCTCCAATGAAGTTTGGTCTTCTGGCACTCGAATGCACTTCTTGAGTTGGGATACGTGGAAGACAGATTGTGTACGTTGGCTAGACTTGTAGGCAACTCTAGTTGGTATGCTACTTCTCCTTTCTTGGCCACGATTGGGGATGGCCTAACATATCGTGGGGCGAGTTTGCTTTTGACCTTAAACTTTCTAAGTCCTCGCAAGGGTGACACCTTCAAGTAAACAAAATCTCCAATTTCAAAACTTAATTGATGAGGACATCTCTATTACACATTCATCGTCCACTCCAAGTGTGCATGGCAAAGCTATTGATAAGGCTCCGAAAGATCCTATGACAAGAGCAAGAGCTAAGCTACTTCAACAATAGATGCTTTTGTTTCTAAGAGAAATCTGTTACGTTAGATGAGAATGGCATACTACCTAATACAAATAGGTTGTGTATTCTCATATTTGAAGCAACAGATGATCAAGTGGAGAAGGACCAACCGGCCACGAGTCATGAGAAGGAGAGTCCATGCGGGCAAGGAGCTATGATATATGCGTCCAGGAAATTCTCAACCAAGTAGCCATCAAATCAATGGAAGGTCAGGTGATCATAATCTCATGGTGTGCACAAGATGTGGCCTGCGTGCCCAAAGGTTGACCGAATCCATATCAATCTCAGTCTTGTAATAAGATAGGGGCTTAGCATGAAAATAAAGGAAACAGACTTGCTAAATTTTAGGAATTGGATTAGGAAACCTGAAACGAATGAGAGATTGCTTCAGCTAAGGCTTTCCTTGCATGAGTTCGGGGAAGCACTATAAAACCCCCTTGTATCCCCTTTGTTTGAGACAGACCACGTTTGAGAAAAATAAATTTACTAAAGTTTGTTCGAGTTTAGCATTACTGCCGAAATTCCATAGAGAATTAGGAGTGTTCTCTTCAATCAAGATCGTTCAGCCTTTCCACTGGGAATTGGGTGCACGATAGATCTTCACTTGGTGGTCGGCGAAATCAACACGAATGTGTTTTGGCGGATTAAAGAGTGTCCGTCCCTTGCACTAGCATTGGAGGATCATTACGATTCAAAAAGACTCTCGTTAGTATCCATCATACGTCGAGAAGATTGGGTGACCCCCATATAATCTTAGTATCAGAGTGTGGTTTACTTGGTAGGATCTTATCCCTTTAAATTTTAGTTTATTACTTGCTGTCCTAATTTCAGTTTATTACTTGCCATCCTGTAGTCCATAAACCGAAAACACAAAAAAATCCAAACCCTAGTTTCGCATCTATTATTTTCGTGAGTTCTATTATGTCTTGATCCATTAGAAATTTTGTTTACGTGCTGATCTTAGTGTCCTTTGTGTAGCTTAATCTTTGCATATTAATTCCTTGAAAGTCCGCTAGTTGATCCTTCAATTAGCATAAAAAAAGTAGATTCAATTTACTTTTCGAATTCGTGTTCTTGCTTCAATATTGGGGTTTCTTCTTCTTGTTTGATTCGGCTGCAAGGAAAGAATCCTAGTCGGACACGTTCGGACCATCCAAAGGTTTGCGCGTCTGTTGAGAGCTTCACTTAAATACTTTGATACTTGAGAGTAGTCCTTGATAATTGCATTTAGGGCTGCTCTTAAATTATTTATTTTGACTGAATATCATCATTTGATAGTGCATCACCCATGGCCGAAAAAAAAGAGGAGGCCGAACTTGGGTGAGTGCTTTACACCGTATATCCAGTTGGAGTATGTAATTTTTTTAGAGTGATTCTGTGCCCTTATTTCCATGTTATTGCAATTGGCTAGCGTCTCTCCTAGTACTTGATGCAGACGAGCTATTTGTTCCCGATTGTTTGTATTTAGCTCATTCATTTGTTGCATTGAGTCACATTGATCATTGCGTGTGCGTTCATACACTTCACGTATATCTATTGGATCAGCACATAGGTAATATTTTCTAGCTTGGATTATTACTTAATTTTATAACATCGTGAAATTAAGATTGTGTAGGATAAATACTTCCTAACCAAACTCTACAAAATATCCTTTATCGTGCAATTGTGAGTCACTTTTAAATCCGCTTGATCATCACTTGTTATTGTAACCACCACCAAGTGTAAGTTTCTTTTGGCCTCAATTCACTTCGGAAAGGTAAGAACTTTACTTGGGAGAGGAAAAGTGAGATTGAGTGAACTCCACCTATCACTCATATATTTGCGGTTTTTGTGTTTTCTTTGTGCTACTAACCATGTCAAGTGGAGACAACAATATGGGAGAGGAGCATGATCTGAATTCCCCGGTGACTCGTTTTCAATTCCAAGCTTTGAAGGGAACTTTGCGCAATGAGTTCGCCGTCACTACTTCTACCTTGGAGGAGTAACTCAAGGCAGAGATCAACAACTCCACACAAGATATGCGCATTGAGATGAACCAACAAATGAGTGTGCTACGTACCAACACTGTGAACAATGTGGTGCGCGCACTTCGACCACAACAAGAGGAATGCAGTGTTCATTGTGGGGGTGGCATCCCTCCGCGAGATGAGGGAGCGGGCGTTGCTTGAGGTGACCAAGAAGCGCAACACAGACGAGACCGTGTGGTGGCGAACACCATTCGTCCACCCCTACCAGGGAGAGGTGAAGGGGGTGGCTTCCATGGTCTGGGGAGGGGCCATGGACATGGAGGCTATGGTGGAAGAGCACCTCGTTTTGACGACGATGACGGCCACCACCGCCGTAACCATCACGGCGATGAATGCCCCAGTGAGGACAAGTTTGGTAAGCTTAAATATACCATGTTAACATTTCCATGTACACATGACCCAGAGGATTACCTTACTTGGGAGCTCAAGGTGGACAAAGTGTTCCGCTTGCACAATTATTCAGAGGAGAAGAAAATTCACATGGTGGGACTTGAATTCACTGATTATGCACTCATATGGTTGGAATAAGTTAAAAATCAAAGGAGAGAGTATGACGAGCTCCCATCACTACATGGGAAGAGATGAAGTACCATATGAGAGCATGGTTTGTTCCAAAATATTACAAGCGTGATTTGTTTGACAAATTGCATCAAATGAAGCAAGGAACCCTCACGGTGGAGGAGTACTATAAAGAGACGGAGATGGCGATGATTCGAGCTAATGTATATGAGCAAGAAGAGCAAACAATGGCGCGATTCCTTGCTGGTTTACAGCCTCCCATCAAGTGCATCACTGAATTTCAACTTTATAACAACATGGTGGATTTAGTACATCAAGCAACCAGGACTGAAAGACAAGTACAACAAGACATTAGGGTAGCAAGAACTTCATCCTACATGCCCCGAGCAGCACCTACAGGAGGTAAAACCACATCTCATTTCAATTCATTTAAAACTAATCCATCTAGTGAAAGTTTTACTCCTAATGCACGTGCTGCCCCGAGCGCCAAGAATGCCGCTCCTTCCTTTCCAATGAGAGGACCAGCCCCTCTTTAGCATCTTCTGTTGGTTCTACGGCCAAGAGTAGCTCCATTCAATACTTCAAGTGTCTTGGTCACAGACATATGCAAAAGGATTGTCCAAATAGCAAGGTAATGTTGATAAATGAGAATGGAGAATATGATTCTGCTAGTGATGAAGATAGAGAGCACCTTGCTGATTTCAAGGTTCATGAGGATGGCCATGAGGGATAAAGAGAAGAAGAAACACATAGGGATGGGTATTGTGACCCCGAGTCTAGTCCTATCCTTGTTTGCACTCCTTCGGTATTGAGCATTCATGCAAATCCCAACCATGAATAGCGTTGCAATCTTTTACAAACAAGAGCTCAGGTGAGTAAAGATGGTAAGTGTTGCAAAGTTATTATTGATGGAGGTAGTTGTCATAACCTAGCTAGCAAAGAATTTTGCACTAAACTTGGATTGAAATACAAGAAACACCCACATCTATATCAAATTCAGTGGTTGAATAATGATGGTTCTATGAATGTTGGGTACACTATTGATGTTAGCTTTTAGATTGGTTCTTATCATGATACTATAGAATGTGATGTTGTGTCCATGGAAGTATGTCGTTTGTTATTAGGTAGAATATGGCAATATGATCGTCCTGTGATTCATGATGGAAGAACTAATTAATACAAGTTCATGTGAAATAATAAATAAATATTGCTACGACCATTAACTCCTTCTCAAATTATACATGATAACATGTAAAAGATTGAGGTGAAAGTGGAAAGTGAGAAAGGGAATGAGCAAAAGAGTGTAAATCCACAAAAGGTGAGAGAGAGCTGCAGGCTAAAATTGAGTGGGAAAAGAAAAGAGGAGGGAGAGAAAAAGTTAGTCATGATAGCCACTAAATCAAATTTGAGAGAGATGAGAGATGGTTCCACTTGGAGCATGTGGTACTACTGTATAAAGATATTTTGCTTTTTACTAATGACTTAACATTTCTTCCTAGCGTGGTTTCTCAAGTGTTACAGGCTTATGAAGATGTCTTTATGAAGGAGGTACCCGCTGGCCTACCACCCGTTCGAGGCATCGAACATCAAATTGACTTGATACCGGGAGCTCCACTTCCCAACCGTCCGCTGTACGGCACAAACCCCGGAGAGACAAAGGAAATTGAGCGACAAGTACAAGCACTCATGGAAAAAGGGTACGTACGCGAAAGTCTTAGTCCTTGTGCCGTTTCTGTCATTCTTATTCCTAATAAAGATGGTACATGGAGAATGTGCGTAGACTGTAGAGCTATCAACAATATCACCATTTGTTATCGTCATTCTATCACTAGGTTAGATGATATGCTTGATGAATTGAGTGGCTCCCCTATCTTTTCTAAGATTGATTTGTGCAGCGGCTATCATCAAATTAGAATGAAACATAGTGATGAGCGAAAGACTACTTTTAAAACAAAATTTGGATTGTATGAATGGTTAGTCATGCCTTTTGGTTTATCTAATGCACCTAGCACATTCATGCGATTAATGAACCATGTTTTGAGATACTTCATTGGAAAATTTGTGGTAGTATATTTTGATGACATTTTGATATATAGCCATTCATTGGAAGAACATGTTGAACACACTAGACAAGTGCTAGAAGTGCTAAGAACTGAACAATTTTATGCTAATCTTGAGAAGTGTACTTTTTGCACAAACAAAGTGGTGTTCTTAAGCTATGTTGTTTCAGCTCATGGAATTGAAGTAGATTAATCTAAAATTGATGCTATTCGAAATTGGCCTATACCTGTCAATGTTAGTCAAGTTCGTAGCTTCCATGGGTTTTCTGGGTTTTACTGACGCTTTGTGAAAGATTTCAGCACCATTGCTGCCCCATTAAATGAATTAACCAAAAAAAGGAATCACTTTTGAGTGGGGAGAAAAACAAGACAAAACTTTTGCTGAATTGAAGAAATGTCTGATGAAGCACCATTGTTTGTTGTACCTAATTTCACTAAAACTTTTGAGATTGAATGTGATGCTAGTGGAATAGGTATTCGTGGTATTTTGATGCAAGAAAGAAAACCTGTTACATATTTTAGTGAGAAATTTCATGGTGCACAATTGAATTACCCTGTTTATGATAAAAAAATTGTATGCTCTTGTGTGTATGTTAGAAACTTGGCAACATTATTTTTGGCCTAAGGAGTTTATCATACATTCTGATCATGAAGCTTTGAAATATTTAAAAGGCCAGGCGAAATTGAATTGTAGACATGCTAAATGGGTAGAATTCATTGAAACTTTTCCTTACATTGTTAAATACAAGAAAGGCAAGGAAAATGTGGTAGCTGATGCATTGTCTACAAAACATATGCTTTTCACTCAATTGGAAGTAAATGTTCCAGGGCTAGAAAGTTTGAAAGATTTATATGTTTCTGATCATGACTTTTCAGCATCATATTCTAATTACAAAGATGAGAAAGGGTGGTATAAGTTTCATGTTCAGGATGGTTTTCTCTTTCGCATGAACAAACTATGCGTTCCAGATTCTTCTATGCGTTTGTTATTGTTGCAGGAATCTCATGCGGGAGGATTGATGGGGCATTTTGGGAGAAAGAAGACTTACATGATGTTGGCTGATCACTTTTATTGGCCAAAGATGAGGCGAGACGTCGAGAGGTTTGTTCAAAGATGCATCACATGCCCTAAAGCGAAGTCAAAACTCAATCCAGATGATTTGTATACTCCACTTCCGGTTCCTAACGCTCCTTGGGAAGATATTAGCATGGATTTTGTGTTAGGACTGCTTAGGACCAAGAGGGGGACGGATTCAGTCTTTGTTGTTGTGGATAGGTTTTCTAAAATGACACATTTTATTTCTTGTCATAAGAGCGATGACGCGTCGCATGTAGCTGACTTGTTTTTCAGGGAAATTGTGAGACTACATAGCATGCCAAGAACCATTGTGTCTGATCGTGATGTCAAATTTATGAGTTATTTTTGGAAGACTTTGTGGGCCAAACTTGGGACAAAGTTGCTCTTTTCGATAACTTGTCACCCACAAACTGATAGACAAACGGAGGTGGTGAACCTTATACTCTCAATGCTACTGCGAACAATGATAAAAAAGAATTTAAAAGAGTGAGAAGATTATCTACCGCACGTTGAATTTGCATATAATAGGGCGATGCATTCTACTACTCAATTGTGTCCATTTGAGGTGGTGTATAGTTTTAAACCGATCATGCTGCTTGATTTGATGCCACTTTCATTATAAGAACATACAAATATGGAGGCTTCTAAGTGTGCTGATTTTGTGAAAAAGCTCCATGAAAAGACTAAAGAGGTAATTGAACGGAAGGTACATGCTTATGCTTCTAAAGCTAATAAGTCCAGAGAACGCTTTTTGGAGAAGCGTAAATAAAAGTTGATGACTCGTGGTGATGGTCCTTTTAAAGTACTTACTAGGATCAATGATAACGCATACAAGATAAAGCTTCTGAGAGACGATTATGGGGTGAGCACTACTTTTCATGTTGCTGATTTATCACCATTCTTTGGACAAGATGGCACAGAGTCGAGGACGACTCCTTTTCAAGAGGGGGAGGATGATGAGAATATCTGTATTACAGATTCATCGTCCACTCCAAGTGTGCATGGCAAAGTTATTGATAAAGCTCCGAAATGTCCTATGACAAGAGTAAGAGCTAAGCTACTTCAACAACATGTGTTTTTGTTTCTTAGAGAGTCTTCTATTACGTTAGATAAGAATGGCATACTACCTAATGCAAATATGTTGTGCATTTTCCGATAAGCAATAGAAGATCAAGTGGAAAAGGACCAACCGGCAACGAGTCATGAGAAGGAGAGTCCATGCAGGCAAGGAGCTATGATATATGTGTCCAGGAAATTCTCAACCAAGCAGCCATCAAATCAATGGAAGGCCAGGTGATCACAAATCTCATGGTGTGCACAAGATGTGGCCTGCGTGCCCAAAGGTTGACCGAATCCATCTCAATCTCGGTCTTGTAATAAGATAAGGGCTTAGCCCGAAATTAAAGGAAATAGACTCGCCGAAGTCAAGAATATATTTCAAAAGCTTATCATTTTATGTGAAAAGGTATCCGAAACCTAAAGTTATATCTATGCAGGTCTAAGCATTTGCTTTAAAAATTCTCTAGCCATACTAGTGAACTAACTAGAGTTGTATTCTAGAGTGACAAGGTATGATGTGGCACAAGGTCAAAAGTATCAATAACAATTGGGAATTAACTAAGTTTAAAACTGGAATTGAAATACTTGAATAAACATATGCATGCAAAATAATTTAAATCAATATAATTTTATTTGCAAATTGGGTTCAACTTGGTCAAGGTGTGTGACTTGCCATGCTCCACGAATTGGGTTGAATCGTCGTCAAAGAATTCTTCCAAATCGTCGAAATCTACACGTTAAAATACCCAAGCAAACTTAAATAAATTCAAATAAACTATAAATAATAAAAAGTAGGGTAGAAATGGATAGAGGAGAATTTTTAATGAATTTAGAAATTCGAACAGGCTCAATCGGAGCTAGGATGAAGGAGAACGGGCTTCTAGAAGTTGAAATCAGAGAAAATGAATAAATAAGATTTTTGAAATTATTTTTCTAAAGGAAAAGGCATTTATGATGTTAGCATGGAATTTAGGGAATTTTTCCAAAGGAAATTCAGAATTATGATGTCTACAAATATTTTCACTTTCGGCCAAATTATATTTCTACGGGAAATTTGGATTATGACATCATGTTGATGTCATCCATACACATGGCAGTTGACACAACACTTTTTTGCTGACTTTGCAGCCAGGTGTTAGACACATGGCAGAAACATGGCACGGGATGGTTGGGGTGTTGACGTGGCATACATGTGTCATCAACGTGGCTGATGACTCAGTGGATTTGCTGACATGGTGGACATATGGCGGACACATGGGCGCTCACTTGGCATGGGGTGCTGATGTGGCCCGAACGTTGACTGGGCTGCTGAGCGCTGGCATGGTGTTGACTAGGTGGCTCAGATGCTCATGTGGCGTGCCACGGGGCACCACACGGTAGCCACGTTGGCCCGATGCTGAGGTGGCGTCGCTGGTCAGTGGCAGTGCTCAAGGACCGAGGGCGTCAGCGGACGGTAATGCAGCCAGGATCGGCGAGGGGTGCATGAGAGAAAGGGGATTGTGAAGGTTCCAACTCACTTGGACATGACACCCAAGGATGATTAGAGGTGGCAGGTGACGGGTGGAGGCAGCGGCGGTGCTCGGGTCCTTGGCGGAACGACAACTCCGACGGCACTTTCGTTCGATGAAGTGGTGCATAAGGATTGCAAATGCACGAGAAAGCTAGTGGGGTTGCTGTTTCTTGACGGGGGTGGACAAAACAGCGAGAATCCCTTGTTGGAGGAGCTTTGACGGCTGAGGCAGAGAGAGCGGTGCAGGGGCGATTTGGAGCCCAAGAGAGGGAACTGAGGTGGGGATGGGTAGTGCGAGGAGAGGAGGTGCTCGGGGAGGTTTAAATAGGGCCGGGGAAGGGCGAGCGAAAGTGAATCTCTAGCCAGAGATGGCGCGGGGTGGCGGCAGTTGTGGCGAGATTGAGGCGAGCGGGGGTGGAAATGGGGTAGGTGATGGGCGCGTGCCGTGCGGGGAAAGAAGAGGATGATGAGGTTGTCGTTGCGGAGGAGGAGCAAGGGCAAGTAGGGTGACGGAAATGGCGACAGTGGTTTCAGCGGTGGTGCCAGAAGGAAGAAGGTAGGGGCAGCCTAACAAGCGGGTCCTAAGCTCAGAGAGGGAGAAGAGAGAGGGAGGGAGCTAGCGGGCGACTGACAAGTGGGGCGAGTGGAGGGGGAGAGAGAGAGAGAGAGGAAAGGGGATGAATAGGGGAGATGGGTCAACGTGTGGACGTGGTGCCATCTAGGCATCCTTGCATCGGTCTAGAGAGAGGGTGGGAGATTTAAAATTTTAATTTTCATTTATGATTTTTTGAAATCCTAAGAAAATAAATAAAGGCTTAGAAAAATATCAAATAAATTCAACAATTCTGAAAAATTCAACGATATTCCTGGAATCATTTTGGACTTAGGAAAAATATTTACAACTTAATTTAGTCTTTAATTTTTATACTAAAAATACATTTTAGTTTTAAGATTAAATTTTAAATTCTAGAAAAACATAGAAAATTCAAATAAAAGCCAAAAAAGTCCAAATAATTAATTTGAATTAGATTTTTTATAAAAATTTAAATTAACCTTTATTTACTAACCTTTTTTATTTTTTAATTAAATTACTTTTCAAATCAAGTCTTTTAAAAGCAGAAAATTGGCGAGAATCAAATTTGAAATTCTAGCAACCAAAACAAACATTTTTATTTTAAATCAATTAATTTAATTTTAATTTTTTATACTTAAAATTTTAAAATAAACAGTTGGGTTGTTACACAGGGACATTCTTCTCCTCGAGAAATCGCATCCTCACAGAAGAAGGCTCCTTAGGTGGTGAAGGTGGTGGATGTCAGAGGGGTGAAAATGGTGGGCGGAATGGTTGGAAACCATGGTGCTACAGTATCTCATCCCATGTATCCCATGGTGGGTGCGACGCGTGGAGGACGAATGCTGACGTGCTGGTCCTGGCGGTCAGTGGCTACAGGGGGAAGAGAGGAGAGAAGGTGGGTTTGGTGAAAGGTGCTATCGCGCAGAGAAGGTGGAAAGGGGAAGGCGGCTGAGGAGTTGGCTCATGGGCTTGAAGTGGGCTAGAACTGGAATGGGCCAGGACGAGAAGGAAGGATTCGACCCACGAACAAAGTCTGATTTTGAATCTGTTTTCTAATTGTTTTATGTGCAGAAATTAAGTTCAAATTTTTAGAATTAGCAGCCCAACTCCAAATATTATGAAATTTTTTGAAGTGACAAGAAGGTGCGAGAACACCGGTGGTGATGGCTTCGGGCGGATGCCACGCTCGGCTTGATAGGTAGGCGAGGGTGGTGGATATTAGAGGGGTGAAAATGGTGAGTGGAATGGGTTGCATGTCTCCCATGGCGGGTATGGTGTGTGGAAGAATGCTGACACGCGGGGCCTAGCAGTTAACAGCCATGTGGGAGAGAGGATAGAAGGTGAGTTTGGTGAAAAACCCTTTCGCGTAGAGAAGGCAAAAAGTGGTAGGTGGTTAAGGGGTTGGCACGCAGGCCTAGAGTGGGCTGGAATAGGAACGGGCCAGGCGAGAGGGAAGGATTTAGCCCATGGACAGGGTCTGATTTTGAAACTCTTTCTAATTGATTTAATTGCAGAAACTAAGTTTGAGTTTTTAGAATTATCAACCCAACTCTAAAAATTATGAAAATTTTTTAGAGACACTTTAGAATATTTATAACACAAATAAATTATTTCCAAGATCTGGAAAAGTTTTAATTAATTTTAGAAATTCCTTTTTAGTTGCTGAAAATTAAGAAAACATTTTAAATAAGTGCTGGAAACTTTGAAAAGCCCAAAAAAATGCATAAATGATTATTTTAAAAATAATCATACTAGTTTTTGAGAATTTAGGATGTTACATGTGCTCTCTAGCCTTTATTTGAAGGAAGATGATGATTGAGGGGAACCTTATTTGTCAACCAATTGATGGCGACGTCACTATCTACAGTTACTTGTTTACAATGTTTTGGAGATGAGGCGTGTTATGTTCTTGGGATACATTTAGCATTCTGCTACCACGTATCCATCGCACCATCATTCCCTATCTTTTTGGTCTAAGAGAGATGGAGGGCAGAGCAGACAGAATCTCCGCCGCCGTCCACACCCACCGGAGCTTAACTAGAGTGCGTCGAGGGAGACAAAGGGAATAGATCGTTACTGCATCCCTATCCCATGTGTTGTTTTTTCTGCTGATATAGTATTTTGTGAGAAGTATATGTTCTTTTTTTCACAGGATTTTTGTTCGATGAACCTGAAGAGAATCAAGAAGAACTCCATGTTACGCCTTCTTTTATGAAGAACAATAATTTCTTTAAATATTTGTCGAAGTCCTAAAATGGCTGCCATGTTTTTTTGTTTTTTTCTTAATCCTGCATGCAAGCCTATGACACGCTGAATCTTGGATAGACTAATCCAATTTGGAATCAAGATACAAATGTAACCAATGCAAACTCCTATGATGAGGTCCTCAGGAACTGCTATCAATGGCGAATTCAGCTGCTACTTCGGCAAATGATGAGTGATTTAATTCTCTTTTTTGTGTTCATGGTATAAAGAACTACAAAGTAAACCATGCAATCTTTACTAACACTCTGTTTGTATTGGTAGGTTCCTAGTATTCTTGCCTAGTGTAATCTGGGCAGCCACTCCCATTCCCAAAGGCCTAAATTTAATCCCTATGATTTTCAGGAACAGCTATGGAAAAAAATTACAGAGAATTTAAGTACCATAAGCATAAACAATCGTCAAGCATAATTTATCATTCCAGCAACTGTCCATCAATCAGTCGTGTGAAACAACCAGTGTTTTTTACGGCCCATGGTGATGTTTTGTAGCCCTTCTCACAACACAAAATGCATGTGTTTTGCTTCAACTCGAAGACAAAACTGGTAACAGGTTTCTGGTCCAAGTCCACTTCTTTTGGTCAGGACCAGTAATAACTTTGTACAGTCCAAGGGTGGGTTGCTGTGTTTTTGATCGAACGGATAGGTGTTTAGATCCTAGGCCTAAAAATTGGATGTTTTTTGGGATAAAAACATCCGGGTGATGTATATACACACCCAAACAATAAAATCCCTCACAAAAGCAAGCCCAATGCCTCGTTACCCCACGCACACATTTGTATTTCAGCTATGGTTAATATTTTTTTATACATATGTTTAAAATTCTTTTTGAGACCAATTTTTCGAGTAATTTTTTCGATCTCAGGATGGACCGATAAATCCGGTTACTGCCGGCCGGTAACCGAACCTAATGCTATTGCAGATAAATGAGAAAATTCCATTAACCCCTATATTTCACCGTTAATTAGTTTGGAAAATGCGAAAAAAATATGATTATTTCGTATTACAGGGGAGCTATTTGTGTAGCTCTGCCGTAAAATCACTAGCTAATTCCCTCCCTCCAAACTAAGCTGTAAAAGACGTTGAGAGAACGGTGTGCAGCGTGAGAGCACCCACCGCCCGGCCGACCTGCTCATCAGTGATTTGTAGATACTCCACCTCCTCCCTTGAAGCGATAAGCACCTCCGTCCTCCCCTCCGTCCTCCCCTTTACCGGCCGATAGAACGCCACCACGTCGGGGGAGAGCGCAAAGGACTCAGGCGCTGTCTTCTCCTCTACCAACGGCGGGTCTATTTCCCATGTCCCCCCCAGCACCGCAGACGTCATCCTCTCCAACATCTCCTGCCCCGGCCACGCCACCGGCACGACGCCTTCCTCCCCTGGCAGCGGCCAGAACAGCGCGCGGTACGAGCAGCCGTCGTACACGGACGGCATACCCTCCTCCTCCGGCTGTCCGCAGGTGCAAGGAAGCTGGTCGTTGCCGGTGACGCGCTGCACAACGCAGAACGATGGCGGCCGGATGTGCACCGTGAGCTCGTCACCAACGCAGTCAAACATGAAGACGTGGTCTTCAGGGATCGAGAAGAATCTCCATGGCTTGTGTGCTTTCGTCGCTTCGTCTTGTGGAGGTGGTGTTTCAGGCACTGGTGCAGCTTGCTCGCTTCTCTCTAGAGCTTCCAGATCCTGTCAAGTGATCCAAAGCGAAGCAAACGAGTTATATATATTATAGTTATAGGCATATTCCTCGTCAAATTAATTACTAGTACTCCTTGCTGTCATAAAATTTTAAAGGGGAAAATATAGTCCTATTGTTTTATATATAACACGTGTAATCAAACTTTAAAAATATAATTTAATCATGTATCAATTACATAAAAGTATTTAGACTTGTCACATTGTAATGATAATAGTATATTTATCATGAAAAATACTTCCACATCCTTATATTTTTCATAAAGTTTACTGTTATACAAGTTAAGGTTGCCAACATCGGATCATGAAAGAAAGGAAAAAACGTAGAATATAATGTCCTACGTAATCACAAATAGTACTTTTTAAAAACCAGCCACAACTTGCAATGGTGAACATTCAACACGTAATTACTCCAATTATTGCTATTCATAGGTTGACTATTCAACAATTAACACAGATTAGCTATATAATTCATATTTTTCGTGAACAATGTTATGCTTCAAATTATACTTTCAAAGCATTTACCTACAAAAATATCATGAAAATGAAAGATCATCTGCTGTTTATGAAAAGTAGTAATTATATACGAACGGTGAAACTTTGTGTTTGAAAGGATATACGCTAATTGAGTAATTTATCATCAGATTATCGATAGGTAGGGTTATCTGTAAATTGTGATCATGATCCTAATTGTAATGATTATAAGATCCTACCAAATTAAGATTCTTCCTAGGATGACGGATTGTCTATTCTTTAGAATTTAAGACTTGGATCTAGATTCTGCAACCTTGCTAACATATATATAACTCAAAACTATGTATACCATATCCATAACTAAAACATCTATTTGAAGGATGCGATTCCTCTGACTTCAAAGTCACGGTGCCTTTGTCACTGACAGGTGGGCCCCTCCACTCGCAGGCCCACCTGTCAGTGACAAAGGCACCGTGACTTTGAAGTCAGAGGATCTCAATCCCTATTTGAAAGCAGAGGGAGTAGCATGCATACCATAATTTCATCTCGCGGAGGCTGGACATCCTCTTTCATTGTGACAGTCAGTTCAGCTCTCTCTCTGCCGTCCGGGTTATTGACTTTGTAAGTCATCCAGTTAATGTTGTCTGGATTATTGGACAACATACTTACTAAGTTACTCATCATCTCGTCGTAGCGTTTTTCTTGGTTCTCTATATAAAAAAAAATAGCTAACTTGTCACATGTAATTTATCACAAATTTAAAATCCACAAGATTTATTTTTTCCAAAATAAAGTAGCTATAGAATTTCTAGGAGCATCATGCATGCAACTATACTAGCATAATACTCCATCCGTTTCTCTATGTTTGTCCACAACCCTCCATACGGACAGACCAACCAAATAGTAAATCTAAAAAATAGTTAACGAAAAATGATCATGCATATCTCTATTAAATGTCATAATACAGCCAACTAATATCTTCCAAAGCTTTTAAGTACAAGTAGTAAGTGAAAAAATTGCAATAGCTACACTCTAGATTCCCTCCGTAGACAAATATATTGAAACGGATACTTCCAAGACCATAGATAAATATCACAAAATAGAGCGATTATGTAATATAGAAATAAGTATAACAATATTATTTTAGCGCTATATTCGATCGATATGGGATACGAACCACCCGGAGTACCAAACACACTTTCCTATGTCATATGTTATACTCCCTCCATAGAAAAATATAAGGTTCGGTTTGACTGGGTTCGCTCTAATTGAGCTTAGACCGTTAATTTTTTTTACAATATTTTGTTCATAGCTATATAATAATAATCATAAAAAATTTAAATACAAACCTAACGGTATCATTTTTGTGTGATATACACACACATACATACATATATCACCTAAACAAACTTGAAATAATATCTTTTACTCTCAGGAGTAATTAGTCTCACTTCTGATATACTACATAAACAAACTTGAAATACTCTTTTATCACTTTAGGTATACTCGTGTACTAATTATAAGATAATTCAATATGAACTACACGAAAAATTACAAAGGAGTCCATAGTTTTTAGTGTATTTTGTAAATACCTTCATATACACACATAAAAAGGAGTATGTCTAAAAATATATACATACCACCTAGATGATCTTGAATACTCATATGCTACACGTACATACCTCCATTACACGAGATACTCCCTACATGTGAGATACGACATAGAGAGTAATTGCACCCGAGAGTAAAAAAGAGGCTATATATATATATATATATATATATATATATATATATATATATATATATATATATATATATATATATATATATATATATATATATATATATGTGTGTGTGTGTGTGTGTGTGTGTGTGTGTGTGTGTGTGTGTGTGTGAGTATATCAGTGCTAATGGCCATTTCAGTGCTAAGGTGCTAATGGCGATGTGGACCGTCCAATCTAGATTGTGTGGTTTGGATGGAGGTGGGTGGAAACTCCATCCCACTTAAACGCTTTTACAGAAAACCCCCAGCGCTTTTAACAAAAACTCATCAAGTCCACCATTGTTGTTGTATATTGTACTGTTTCCACTTAAGTGCAGAGGGTTTTCTGCAAAAGTGTTTAAGTGGGATGGAGTTCCCACCCACCTTCATCTGAGTCACGCAATCTAGATCGGACGGTCATCTCTATTAGCACCTTAGCATTAGATATACACTATATATATATATATATATATATATATATATATATATATATATATATATATATATATATATATATATATATATATATATATATATATATATATATATATTCGAAACGCGTGGGTACCTTATAATTTTATATGGAGGGAGTATATTGCAAATACCGCTGATACACGAATTACACTAATTATATAACTTGGGACTTGCGTAAATATCTAGTGTGGTAAATGCTAATCAAGATCGGTACGGTAGTTTAGATCGATCAGAAAAAGGATTCTGGTACATGTAATACTTACGGATGATTTGCTCCATCTGCGTTAGCTTGGCCTCGGTCTTCTCGAGGTAGAAGGCGAGGTCTTTGCTGGTGGTGACGGACGAGTAGATGGTCGACAGGAGCACCGCAGCGTGGACGGCGAGAGCGACGGCGAGCGCCACGCGCTTGGCTTTCATGCCGCTCGGCACGGCCAGCAGGCGTCGCCAGCCGTCGCCCACCAACCAATGCCCGGCAAAGCGGAAGACCACGACGGCGGCGATGGCGGCGGCGGCGACGCAGGCGTCCATCAGCCCGGCGTTTTCCACGAGCTAGCTAGTAGGCGATGCGAACAAGCGACTAACCTGACTTTTCGAGACGACGTACGTACGTACGTGCCGCGCGATCGAACAAGTTGGCCGGTCTCCTCGGCCGCTTTTATTGGTTGGTTACCGGATGGGTTACGCACTTCATCACCATGTGCAATTACAATACTAACTCATGCGCCGACCGACTCAACGATGATCTGCCTCCACAGCTGAAGTAAAGCTGGAGTTAAATCGGGACGTGTTTCTCTAGCGAAATATATATAGGGATTTATATGTACATGTTCTGATTTCTCTCAGCATGCAGAATAATTCTGAAGTGTCGCAAAAAATCCGTTTGTTAGGATGGGTTTTTTTTTCTTCTTTTTGCGGTCGGGTGCTCTTATTTAACAAGTTTTTTTTGTTTCAATTACACGGAACACGCACACACATAAGTACACTTACTTAGCCCTTAGCACACGTTCGAAGGACAAAGTTTGAGGGTAAATCCGTAATCTTATAAAATTTCTACTAAAAATATACTCGTATATTTATAAAGGTGGGTATCAGTATTTAAACACTAATAGGTCATATCGTATACTCACAACTCTACCACCCACCAAAAGGTGATTCTCACTTAATAAGTTCATTTTATAGTCATTAATTAACTGACAGGTATGCCATTTAATACTGAAAAACCACAAGCAAATTAAACCCTCCTAACATTAGTCAGTGAAGCCCAACCGTGCCCTTTAATTAGCGAAGTCATATTCAGACATGTTTCCGAATATTTATTTTTGTTCCACCAGTATTTAGCACTTACGATTTGAAAATTATATTACATCTGAACTAAGTAAGGCAGTTAAAGGGTGAGCAACTATCATTTCTATTATAAAAGAACGAGTTGGTGGTCGTACGCCACTTCTCCTCCAACCGCCTCATTTTTAACTTCTCATCGCTCTTTACTTTTCAATTGATCAGAGTTGCTCTCTTCCATAGCATGATTCTCTATATATTCAATAAATTTCATTGCAACGCATGAGCAGGTGACTAGTGTACTATACTGCACCAATTGTTGGTTGTTAGTTTACTAATGTAACAGTTAGATTGTCTGTTTAAGGTCAAAGTTTAAACTCACAACCTTCCTTTGTTTAGGCACCTTCCAAGCACACACGTGAGTTCAATTTACAAATCTAATTTGCTAAATAACACTCAAGTATAATTTTTTGGTTTTCAAACGAATTTCTTGCCATTCAATTTTATTCCTATATTCATGTGCCACTCTCTCTACCTTCGGCTCCGGCGTCGGCCGGCTTATGGTTCGGGTTCATCAGACCCCCGATCTTAGAGTTAGGGTGAGTGGTGGTGGCTTAGCAGTGGGTGACGGAGGTAGCAAGGTAGCTTGGAGGAGGGTGGTGGGGTGATGAGATCGAGAGAGATCAAGAGGTGCTGAGAGGCGGTGACGAATATGGTAGCGATAGCCGCTGGAGACAACAGAGGATGGTTGTGGTGACAATGGAGGTGGAGGTGTGGCAGAGGAGGAGGGGAGGTGACAGTGCAGGATGTGGTAGCTACGATAGGCTGTGGAAGCCTGCAGGCCTCACCGATGCTGGAGTGGCACGACGAGGCGAGAGGCGGCGACGTGTGGGGGCAGGATTGGATGGCGGTGGCTGGGAGGGGGAACAAGATTGGGGTTAGAGAGGTGGGTTATATATCTGACTGGTGAAAAGATATGGGCTCTTTTTTTCATCCAATGGTCACAAAATTCAACTGAAATCCTAATTTTTTTTACTCGTGTTGTATAGACACTCCCCAATCCCCATACAAATATATTTTTGCAACAATAGTACATCCTTGTGATTTAACTAGTACATTTTTAGAAAAAGCTTATTTTTCAATCATTTTCATTTATACTGTTCTATAATTTATGCAAATGGGCATTAGGGTAGACTTGCTCATGTTGGGATGCAATCTTGTAGCTTGTCCGAAAAGCAGCAGGATTCCCCTAGTCTACCCTACTCTATAATACACCAAAATTTTCTTTACTAAATTCACCCCGCTCAACCACCCCCACAGTCATGCCTAATCTAAGTCCACCCAGATTTGTGTACCAAAGGTTCCAACTTCATACAAATGGATGGTCTAGATCTCTCCTCAAGCCTTATTCTCTTACTCATTGAAAATCCAAAGGCCAAGATTATTTGGTTCATGCACATCATTGAACCGGAACCTACCCGACGCCCACGCACCCACCCCGACGCCTCGAGACGCTGCTTCCCCTCGGCGCCGCGTCCCATCTCCCACTCCTCCCGCTCCGCCCTCGCTCCTCCTCCACCGCCGCCTCCCCCCGCTCCGCCTCCTCCCGCCGCCGCCTCCTCCCCCCACCCCCTGCGCCACCGCCTCCTCCTCCTCCCCACCCCACCCCGCGCCGCCGTCTTCTCCTCCCCACACCACCCCGCGCCGCCGCCTCCTCCCCCCCCACCCCTCCGCTCCGCCGCCGCCTCCTCCTCCCCCCACCCCGCGCCGCCGCCTCCTCTTCCTCCTCCCCACCCCACCCCACGCCGCCGGCCTTCTCTTCCGCCCCGCTCGCCCAGATCTAATCCGCTCGCCCTGCGCCCCGCTCGCCTCAGCCCTCAGCGCCTCCGCGGCTCCGCCTCGCCCAGATCCGCCGTCGCACCAGCCGCCGGCCGCCTCCTCCACCCCTACCCGTCCACCGGCCGCCTCCTCCGCCCCCACCCGGCCGCCGGCTTTCTCCTCCGCCCCGCTCGCCTAGATCTAATCCGCTCGCCCGCCGCCCTGCGCCCCGCTCGCCTCAGCCCTCAGCGCCTCCGCCGCTCCGCCTCGCCCAGATCCGCCGTCGCACCCGCCGCCGGCCGCCGCCTCCCAAAACCTAGGGTTCCTGGAGGTGCCGTCGCCGCCACGCGCGCCTAGCGAGGCCACCGTCGCTCGCGTCAGGCGAGGCCGCCGCTGCTCGACCTCGGTCGTCGCCGACGCGCGCCAAGCGAGGTGGGCAGCACCTCTCGGCGGCGGCGCAGGTACGCACACGCGCTCCCCTCCTCTCCCAATGTATTCTCATCCCCGCCCAGTTCCTTCGATCTCTGGCTGTTCCTGCCGCTCCTCCTCCAGTCGCCGACGTGCTGCTGTGGCGGCGGAGGAACACCGCACAAGAAGAACCGGATCCAAGTCTCCAACACCAAGAAGCCCCTCTTCTTCTACGTCAACCTCGCCAAGGTGAGGATTTTTCGATTCTTTTGCTGGTTCTTGTTGCTGTTTTGCTCTTAGATTTTTGCAGTGTTGTGTGGGCTCTTGAGCCAATAGCGTGGATGCTGCTCGGTCCTTGTGGCCGATTATTAACATAAATAAAAAAAAGTAAAAAAAAAGCTGTTGGGGCTTGGATCCGTTGTGGGTTTTGGTCTAGAACCCTAAAAAAGGGTGCTTTTTTATCTCTTCTATCTATCCATTGTGGGTTTTTTGAATTAGGATTTACTTTGTTTTCTTTCATCTGTGGAGTTTGCGGTTGGGAGGCACCAAGGTGTATTCAGCGTTGTGGTGTTTGTTTGGGTAATAACCTGAAGCTAATGTTGTTGTTATGTTTTGCAGAGGTACATGCAGTTGCATGACGAGGTGGAGCTCTCGGCCCTCGGCATGGGTAAGGTCTTCTGCCCTTTAGGATGATATCACCTGTTGTTTTGGTACTGGTAATTAGCCATTGCTGTTGCGCTGCTGCAATGAAGCCGTCATGCTCATGTTAATTGCCTCAATCTTAGAACCGTTCATACGTCGGCCTCGTGATGAGATTTGGCCGCAGCTGTCATCGATTGTTTGCAATGTCATGTTTGGTGACAGAATTTCCATGTTTCTAGATGTTTCGTGACTTACTTTAGTTTGAGAGCCTCTCTGAATGTGTCTAGATGTTGGCAGTAGGTGAGGTTGGAGTTTCTCTATCTACCCTACTCTATAATACACCAAAATTTTCTTTACTAAATCCACCCCCCTCAACCACCCCCACAGTCATGCCTAATCTAAGTCCACCCAGATTTGTGTACCAAAGTAATCCAACTTCATACAAATGAATGGTCTTGATCTCTCCTCAAGCCTTCTTCTCTTACTCATTGAAGATCCTAAGGCCAAAATCATTTGGATCATGCACATCATTGAACCATGCCTCACAAAACCGTACGCTGCCCACCCCCGCCCCCCGCGCGAATCCCGCGCCTCCCCACGTTCTCTCCCGTTCTCCCCCGTCTCCCCCTCCGCGTCTGCCCTCGGTTCACCGCGCCGCCTCCTCCCCTCCATCCTCCGCCCTCGCCTCCTCCCCTCCCTCATCCGCTGCTCCGCCCTCGCCTACTCCTCCCCACCCTGCGCCGCCGC
The DNA here is from genome assembly GCA_017311315.1 of Dendrocalamus latiflorus. NCBI lineage: Eukaryota > Viridiplantae > Streptophyta > Magnoliopsida > Poales > Poaceae > Dendrocalamus > Dendrocalamus latiflorus. Next base: position 6,291,596 of record CM029616.1, on the reverse strand, counting down.
CGCCTCCTCCTCCCCCCACCCCTCCGCATCCGCAGAGATCCAAACCCTAGCCTGGTGGAGCTGGCCGCAGGGCCTGTGGAGGTGGCGGACGAGGCGTACGAGTTCCGCGCGCCCAAGTACTTCGACTTCATCAACGACGAGACGGAGGACGAGGTCCGCGCCGCCGAGCGCTGGTTCGAGGCCTCCGTCAGCCACGCCCCCTCGCGTACGCACGCCGCCCCCACTCGATCGTCTCCCCCTCCCCGCGCCAATCTGTGGCTTCTCTCCGGAAAGTTACCCTGACTTCCTCTCCCCTTCCTGCGTGCAGCGTTTGCCTCTGCGACTTCGCGGACGCGGAGCCGGCCCCAAAGGTAAGAACAAACCAAGGAAATTGCTCCGATTTTGCCCTGATATGGGTTCTTTTGGCCCGCTCTTATTATCCGGTGATCTGTAAATTTGCGAGGATAGAAGGAAGCGGTGGAGGAGGCAGCAGGAGGCGTCACCAACCCCGCAGGGGATGTTGATGGGTAAGCGTTGGAGACTTCTCTTTCTAAAATTTATCCAAGATTCGTTGTCATTGGAAGCTGATTGTTTTCTTCGTGTGTTCCAACTTCACTTCTGGCTGTTCAGGAATGCGCAGGAGAAGAAAGACGGTTCATTCGGTTTTGTATGTGATTTTTAGCTGATTTCATGTGCTCCATCTCCTCAGTTCTCACTATTTAGTTTCTTGGAGCTCACATTCTGTACAGAACTCAGTTTTTCCTTATTCAGGATCATATGCGACGGGCTGGCGATGTCTGTTTCTCTGACGTATACCGTGAGGCTGGCGGTTAGTGATACATACTCCTAAATTCTTTTCCTGTTATTTCATGGGAGTGTACACACTGGGAATTTGAGGAGTAAATTGATTAGATAGGTTGCCTGAATTCTAATTGCATTGTCCTTTTGAAACCAGAATCCCTGCCTTATTACGAATACAAGCCATATTGATGCCATTTGTTTTTTTCTGTTTGTGTTGCAGCAACTGTTGGAATTGTGGATTATACAAACTATGATGACATGAAATATGCGGTAGGTTTTATCACCTTCTCTACACATTACTTTTTTAAATTAGCAGATTCTTTTGAAAACTTTTCCATGTCATCTATTGCTGTTGCAGAGGGTCTGTTGAGAGAACTGTGTTTTTCCCTGTTTTAGTGGGCATGTAATTCCCTTTTGAATTATGATTTTGTTTTTCTTCTTGCAGATTAGGAAGCTTGATGACACAGAGTTCAGAAATGCATTTTCACGGGCATATATCAGGGTATGGGCTTTCTTGTTTTCCGCTATTAGTTTAACTGTAGTTTAAGATGCCATCAACATGTCCATTTTATTGTGAACTCGCATAAACTTATTATTTTATTATAGGTGAGGGAGTATGATGGTAGATCAAGAAGCAGAAGCCGTAGCCGCTCTTACTCGAGAAGTCACAGTTACAGCAGGAGCAGGACTCCAAGGTATGTTAAATTTTCTTTGTGTTTTACATTAAAGCTTTATGACAGCACTGATTCTTGAGTGCATTGTTCCTTAGATCTGTCTCTCGGTCAGTCTCACCTGTGGATGAAAGGTATGCGATTCTATATTGATAGGGAGGATATATTTGTCAGATCTTAATTACTAATATAGTAATATGGCATATGCATGCTATACCTGCAATTGTTTTGTTAGAATTAAAAGGAGTCTCGTTCATTAAAGAAATGGAAACAGTCTGATCTTGTCATTGGTGGTCTTTGATATATGGTGTAAGTGTTATACACCTATAAAGATCAAAATGTTGAAACCTCAATTTTTACATGCACGTCATTTTGAAGGTTAAAAAGAAACAGAATTAGGCCCCAGAATTTTGGTTTTGGTATACTTCGGAATTTCCCTTTTGGTTCATAGCACCGAAGATTAATGCTTATGATGCATCACTCTCTTTTTAAATTAGCATGACTTAAATTTCCTCTATGATCCAATGATTAAACATGCAGAGCTGGCTGGCTAACCTGCAATGTTAAGTGAGCAACCAGTCCTAGGAGCAAGATAGGCCTGACAATAAGGATATGCGGAGTGGATCTTGTGGTATTATTGAAAAACTGTTTGACTGTAGGCACTTAAATTTCAAGTACTCCATTAACATGGGCCTCAACTTAATGAGGTTTTAAATTTCTTTATTAATCTTGCCATCCTGCTAAAAAGAAAGAATCTATGGTGCTTGGTAAGCATTTTTTTGGCAAATGTACTTTCTAAGAAGTCGGCACTAACAAATGAAGATGTATGGGTTAGTTTTTATGTGCAGTTTCATTTTTAATAGGATCACACCTGATAGGTTGAATGTGAGATATATCTATTTTTTAAGCCAGTAAGCATGAAGACCAAAATGCGTACTAAGCACTGTTGTTCCTCCCCCCTAAAATCTAATCTACTTTCAAGTCTTTTACATACACCAAAGTGCGTAGTAAGCACTGTGGTTCCTACCTCCTAAAATCTACTTTAATTCTTTTGCACACTGTTACTTCCATAGCCCATGGGTATCTGCGGTGGGTTGGTTGGTTCCGTTGTTATTTTTGAATGACACCACACTTTGGGTAATGGACTTTGTTTGTGTAACTTTTTGCAGATCGCTGTCAAGATCCCGATCCCCTGTTTATTTTGTAAGCCTTGCAAGAAGTTGACCATATCTCATTTCCAATCGTTTGTTCAATGCAGTTAATGTAACCCTTTTGCAGGCCTCTCGAGGAAGATCTGTGAGCAGAAGCCCTAGCAGTAGCAGGAGCAGGAGCTTATCCTGATCTCCATCTCCTGTAATACTAAATATCCCACTAGCTCCCCCCCCCCAAAAAAACTCATTATATTACTAAAGGCTTTATGCTAATTCAGTATCTATTTCCTGGCAGGTGAGATCTGATTGAGCTTGGGACACACCTCGAAGCAGTGAGCAACTACTTTAGGATCCAGGGACCTATAACTAGGATTAGGGGACACCTCAAAGCTTTATGCTAATTAGGTCGTTCTGGATATGACTGCTGTTGCCGGTGTTGCTCCTCATTTAGGTGGTTGACTTGTATTGAAGTATTTAGTACTATCTGCATTTACATTATGTTGCGGAACAGAGCCTCGCGCTTAGCATGCGTGTGCAGCTTGGAACTTTTTATGTGTTCTATATTCAGAAAAGAATTTAACTTTACATGTAGTAAGTGGAGGAAATATCTGTACTTCGTGGTGGTCTGTTTTACCATAAATTTATGTTGGTTGTCCTATGCAACGCTGCATAATAACATTTGGAATTTAGGTTGATAAACTGTATTATTCTGTATTACTACTATATATTGCACAGTAACCATCGTTTTTGTGGTTGGTAAACTGATGCTATTCTGTATTGTTGGAATGTTCTAAACAGTTACAAATATTATCGTTTTGTACGAGCAAGGCGGATGTGCATGCTGTCTAGGAGTTTCTATAACATCCTAAATTTTGTAAACGAATTCTCGAGCATGAAAATGTACAAATTTTTGAAGCCTTTAATGCATGCTGGTGTTATTTGCAAGTTGTGGAGATTATTTGAATTTTTGACGATTTTGAATTTCATGAAATTAATTAATAAAGTACAAGCAGAGATTGAAAGTCACGCAAATTGGAGGCAAAATTAAAGTGAAATTTGAGATTGAATTGCCAAAACAAAATGTGAATTGAAATCTGAATTAGAAAAGAAAGAAAAAAAGGAAAATTAATTAGATAATAATTTGGCCGGTCTATTCTCTTCTCATCTTTTTTCCCGCCATCAGCTCGACCCACCCACTAGCCCAGTCATCCCCTCTTCTCTCTTCTCTACCCACGCTACCTTCTCTCTCTATCCACGCCACCTTCTCTCTCTATCCACGCCATCGTTCACGCGCCACCACTTGCTCTATTCCCACGCGTCATCGCTGTCACCTAGCTGCCCGTCCTCGCCGCTCTGTAGCCACACTGCCAACGAGGGGATGTTGCCCATATCTTGACCAAACTCCCATAAGACCCGCTCTCACCTGCGTCTTATCGCCTGTCCACGCCCATGCCGCGCACGTCATGCCCCCTGTGCCATGCATCATCATCAACCTCGCCACAACGTCATCGACGTGACACCGCCTCGATGGAACCCGTGCTCTGCTCCGGCCGCTGCTTCGCAAGCCACACCGCCACTCCAGCGAGCTCGCCGCCATTCCTCCTGTGTCAAATCATGTTTCAGGCTTCTGTCTAGCCTTCCCATTAGTCAATTTTGCACTTCCGCCTCGGGAATGTAACGTAGAAACGTAGTAGAAGTTGCAACGTAGTAGAAGTTGCAGTCAGAAAAAGTAGAATTGGAGTCGGAGTTGGTTTTGTACTCGTAGTCGAACTCGTGTTGAAGTCGAACAACCGGGTATAAAAGGGGGTGTAGTCCTGTAACTTTGATGTACCGAAAACGCCGAAGAGTATCAAGCAATTGCGAGTAAAGAAGAAGTGAAAGGCAATCCCTGAGTGTTCTGTGCAATCTCGTAGGCGTGGGCGAAGTCGACTTACGATCACGGCAAACGTAGTCGTAAGGACTTACGACCATGGCAAAGCTACAGTAGATTTACGACCACGGCAAATCTACTGTAGACAAGGTCGAAAGGCGTTCGACCACGGCGAAATTGGAAGACGGTGAGGTCAAGAAGCGATACGACCACATCCGAGAGAAGTCGAAGGTGATCCGAAGGCGTACGACTGCGACAAAGTTTGAACGTGGCCGTAAGGAGGCTACGACCACGGTGTAATCGGTCGTAAGGATCTGTGACTTCATCGGGGAGATCTGAACGTGGTCGAAAGGGTGTTCGACCACGATGAACAGTATAAAGGGTGTTCGGGGAGATGCCTCAGGGAAGAGCACAAAAAATATTGTGTATAAAGACGTCCTAGCATGGTGATGTGGTAAGTAAATAGTCCACAAACACCTATTTCCTTACTGTGTTTCATATTTCTTTATGTGACAAAAATATTTGTTTTCTTTGTAGCCTCAAGTTTAAACAATGTGGGAATGGAGAAAGTCGTCGGTGGGTGAGTCCAATGATGTTGTCGCCTCCTCAAAGGATCAGTCGTTATGTGACAAAAATATTTGGTTATACAATATATGAGACGTGAATCTTAATGAATCTGATTGTTCATTTTATTTTTTACAAATTTTATCTTGTTTTATATTTTACCGTAACGTTAGCACGGGCACACTACTAGTTGCTATAGATCCTGAGCCACCGAGGTGATGAAGAGCATGACATCATCAGTGTAAAGGGAACATTGCCTCGGCAGGGGAGGGGCTAGTGAAAGGATCTGAAGCTTCATAGCAGAGATGAAAAGGCTGTTTAGGACATCCATGGCAATTACAAAAAGTAACGGTGACAAAGGGTCACCTTGCCGGAGTCCTCTGCCATGCTGTATTGTATTTTGGGGCCCGGTTTGCCATTGAGTAGCACCTGGGTTGTAGCCGTAGAAAGGAGGGTGGAGACCCAATCGGTCCAACGGACCCTGAAGCTTCAACAAGAAGGTCCACGATAGACTGTCAAAGGCTTTGGCAATGTCAATTTTGAGTAGGATTTGCTTTTGCCTTCTTCTCCATAAGGTCTTGATAGTATCATTCATGAACTTGAAATTATCCTGGATCATCTGACCGTTGATGAAGGCATTTTGGTTGTGGTCGACTAGGAGGCCCATATGAGGTTGCAACCTGAGTGCAAGAAGCTTGGTGAGAAGCTTGGAGAAGCTATGAATTAGGCTTATTGGCCTGAAGTCTGAGGGGTGGGTGGCTCCTTGTTTCTTCGGCAAGAGGACGATTAACGCAGAATTTAGATGATGAAACCCATGACGATCTGTGGAGAAGAAGGCCTGTACTCCATTCATAATGTCTTGTTTGATGATAGGCCACGCTTTTTTGCAGAAAGTTCCTGTGAACCCGTCAGGTCTAGGGGCTTTCTCAGATGGCAAAGTATTGATTGCTTGAAGAGCTTCCTCCTCAGAAAACCGCTGATCCAGGCTAAAAAGATCTCCTTCCTGCAAACCCACCTCATCTAGGTTGATGGACGTGGTAGTTTGGTCGTCGACCAGGAGCAGGGCTGAGAAGTGCTAGTGGATTAGAGTCTCCATTTGATCATGCAACTGGTGAAGTAGCCCATTGTGCAAGAGGGAAGTGATTGTGTTTCGCTGACTACGAAATCGAGCGTGCGAATGAAAAAAGGTTGTATTGGCATCAGCTTCCGTGAGCCAAAGGAGATGCGACTGTTGGAAATAATCTTGTTTAGAAGTTATATTCAAGGTTTAGTCATGGTCGAAATCAAGTAGTCAAACTCGTGTTGAAGTCGTAGTCGAAGTTCAAGTTGTAATCGTTGTCGTAACCCGAGTAGAAGTCGTAGATCCTAGTATAAAAAGGGGTGGAGTCATGTAACCAGAGGTACACCGAAAAGGTGAGAAAAAGTGTGAGAAAAGAGAGGAAAAGAAATAAAGAGAAGAGGAGGAAAAACTATCGAGTATCGACTTCATCGTGTTCTCGCAGAAGAGGTCATAAAACGACTTACGCCCACGACATCACAGACGTGGTCGGAAGACATTACGACCATGGCAAACCAGAAGTAGACATGGTCAAATGGCGATACGACCACGGCAGAAGGAACTGAACGTGGTCGGGGGTGCTACGATCACGACAGTGCAAGGTGAACGTGGTCGGTAGGAGTTACGACCACGTTGTGGAGAAGTGAACGTGGTCGGAAGGGGCTTCGACCACGTTGTAAAGAAATGAACGTGGTCGGGAGGTGCTACGACCATGAAAGTGCAAGGTAAACGTGGTCAGTAGGAGTTACGACCTCGTTGCGGAGAAGTGAACATGGTCGAAAGGTGTTTTGACCACGTTATAACGAGGTGAACATGGTCGGAAGGTGCTTCGACCACGTTGAACGTGGTCAAAAGGGGCTTCGACCACATTGTGAAGCATTGAACGTGGTCGGAAGGGGCTTCGGCCACGTTGCGAGGAAGTGAATGTGGTTGAAAGGGTGTTTCGACCATGGTGAACAGTGATCAGTAGAATCACTACGTGGTCGAGGGAGCTACGACTACGGTAATTCAAGCAAGGTTGAAGGAAGGGCAGCGCAGCGGCAGAGAACGTGGTTGAAACTTCAGCAGAAGTTTACAACTACGAAGTTGAAGCGATCGGAGGAGCTATAACGTGGTCGAAACGACTGTCTGTGTGGTCATAAGACCGACAAAGTGGTCGTAACACCGTAGGAGGTGCTCGTAGCCTCTCGTACGTGGTCGTACGGCTGTGGACAGCGGTCGGAAAGGTCCTGGAGCAGTTGTGAGGATTGTAGCAAGTTGTATCACATCCATGGGAGAGACATCAAAGGCCAAAGAGTCCGTGTCACTGCAGTATCTTCTTCTCACCCCGGACAACTATCCGATCTGGGCAATGAAGATGAAGGCCAATATGCGTGCTCAGGGTGTCTGGGGCGCAGTTGATCCAAAGGGGAAAGACAAGGACATTGACGATCGACTAGATTAGATGGCGTTGGCGGTGATCTGTCAAGCTGTGCCTGATTCAATGATGCGACAATTGATCGGCAATGAGACGGTGCAAGATGCTTGGGCTGCACTGTAGACAATGCATGAAGGCGTTGACAGAGTAAAGGAAGTTTGACTCCAAACACTACGGAGCGAATTTGAAACAATGAGGTTGGGACAGACCAGACGGTGGAAGAATTCTCTGGGAAGTTCAATGAAGTCGTAAATGAGATCAAATCTCTTGGTGAAAAACTAGAAGATGAGGTGGCTGTGAAGAAATACTTGAGAATTTTGCCAGAGAGGTTCCTACTGGTAGTGACTACTCTCGTGTATTCCCAAGATCTCACAAAGATGAAGATAGAAGAGGTAACTGGGGCTCTCAAGGCGCATGAGGAGTTACTGAAGGGGTTTTAGTCTGTAGGACCGAAATGGCGACAGAGGGGGGGTGAATGTCGCTCGCTTCAAAATCGCCCCCGAGAAATCGAACACTGATTTTTCAAAAGATGCAAAACAACGCAACTCATAGAAAACTTAAAAATAATTTTGTTGAATTCTGGAACGCATGTGATACCAAAAAATTCAGCATAAATCAGAGACCAGCCAGTAAAAAATTCAACTGAAAATACCGCTGTTTGATCTGCAAGCAAAAAGAAGGAAAATCAGAAAAAGAAGAAAAGAAATGAGACACCAATGGAAGAGCTCACGCTGGAACAAAAAGCAATGCCAAAAACTGGAGAGAGAAAAAGATGATTAAGAATTAATTACTTCATGCTGGAAGCACCAAAAAGGGAATCTGGCCGAAAAGCAAGCACTATCAACAGCAGAGAAATAAAAAAACAGCCAAACTGATTTTAGAGCATCAGAGACTTTCAACCGCGGACTAATTGCTGGACAAGGCTGCAGTTATATACTCGGATTGATAAGAACTGCAGACGAGCAAGCAAAGAGCCGAAACAAACGATTTTCACTCCAAATCGAGTACAGCCTTTGCTCCCAGAAAATACTTTGCTTCACGTGAACTGCTTCTGCTACCGAAAAGAAAGCAGGGAAGAGATGCAGAAGGGGGAACCTTCACAGAAAACTGAAACTACGAAATACAGAGGAGAGCACAAATCAGAGAATTAGAAAAGAGAGGACAAGAACTCCTCAGACTAGAACCTTAAGAAAAAGGACCATATAGCCCTAGGACTAGAGAATAGCAAAAGAATAACTGAAAGGCAAGAACAACAGAAAAAAGACAAAAACCTGAAACTTTGCAAGAACTTGACCAAAACTCAAATTACTCCCCAATCATTGATCCTTTGGCTATGAAAATTTGCAGATAGGTTAGCAATAGCCATGGGATAATCCAGATCAAATTTCATGCCATCTCGTTGAGGGAAACAAAATCTTGCTCAAACCCTAGAATGAGAAATATATGAACAGAGGAGCTCCAAAGAGAAAAAAGTGAAATCAAAAGTGGTTTGCTCTTAGGATTGACTAGCCAAATGGCTTTTGGGCATCTCCCATGTCATAGCAACCCATTTTGGGGCTTCCCAACAAGAAACAACAAGAAACTCACAAAATCAAGAAATCATCAAATGAGAGTAACGAAGAACAGAACAGGAGTTCGAGAGACAAACTTCAGATTTTATTCATTAGATCAAAAGGAATATAGAGGAGTCCCCATAAGCCTGGACATTAGAACAAGGAAGTGATTACAAGACTCTCCACTCAATCCTCACCTATCCCCATCTCAAGAACACAACCCATACATGCTTAGGAAGGATGAAGAACACTCTGTTCTATCTAGAAACCATCGTAGGGGACAGAGGGAGCACCACTCTGCCTCTCCAACCACTAAAGACTAAAGGAAAACCACCTCCTAAAGCCTCTTTTGACTAGAGCTAACCCTAATTCCCTCCAAAATGCTCAAGTGGGCATGCAGCCCCTCAATCCTATTTATAGCCTTGGCTAACGGGTCTCCGCCCCGTTACGCCTGCTAAATCCAACGGCGCCCGCTCCCGCTTGTGCAGCCTCGCGAATTTCCCGATTCGCCCCTCCTGCACCTTCCGGGAAGCTTCCGCGCTCCTTGCCTCGCACGCCTCGCAACCACCTCGAGTCTACGTCGTCTTCGACACATCCCGACCATTCTGACCTCAGCGCCACCTGCGCCTAGTCCGGTCCACGTGTCTCGCCACGACTCCACCCGATGTCCTGCAGTCACACAGACAAGAAAACACGTCAAATAGCACCGCTCGACACATGAAAGCGTAAATACCATCACATTTACCACAGACGAAGTCCAAACCTGTCGAAACATTAGAATATACATCCTAAGCCCAAATGACCAAGTTTGACCAAAGTCCGACCGAGCCCGATTGCGCCACGCAACGGCTCGACTCCGAACCACTCAAACCAAACTCGACTATCCTAAACCTTTGTCAATTTACTCATCATTCACATGGAGTCACGACCACCTTGTCTCTCATAGTCACACAAGGAGCAAGGATTTTACAACCAACTAGTGTTGCTCGCTAAGGAGGACACAAGGAACCAAGGCAAGTCGGATCAGACAGACTCATCATCTAGTGGCTTTGGCCAAGACTCATTCTCTGGTCGTGGACAAGGATGTGGGTATGGCCAGAGAGGAAGTAGCTTCCAATCTGGAAGAGGAGGACTTGGAGAAAGACCTGGTCGAGGTGGTGGCAATAGGTTTCAAGGTAAGTCACACATCCAATGTTTTGAGTGTGAAAATTTTGGTCATGACGCTGCCAAATGTTGAAGTCATATCCAGTGCCACAACTGCAAGAAGTTGGACACTATGCAGAAAATCGCAGGAGCAAGAAGAAGGTCGAGGAGGCAAATCTCACTCACACCCATGAAGGTGAAGAGCCGACTTTGCTAGTATCCCATTGTACAGAAGATGTGCCGACAATGGTGATGCTGAATGAAGGAAAGGTATTTCCAAACTTGATAGAGACGGGACAGAAGACATTAGAACAACCAGTGAATGGTACCTAGACAACGGGGCAAGCAATCATATGACAGGCACATACTCCATGTTTCATGTGCTAGATGAAAAATACATGGTATGGTGAAATTTGGAGATGGCTCAACTGTCCAGATCAGAGGAAAGGGCACAATTTTGTTGGAGTGCAAGGATGGAGGTCAGAAACAGCTGTTAGATGTGTATTATATACCAAACCTTCGAAGCAACATCATGAGCCTGGGAAAGCTAATCGAAGAAGGGTGCCGAATTGAATTGAAAGGCAATTATCTGAGAGTATTTGACAGCAGTGAGCAACTATTGATAAAATTGAAGAGGTCTCAAAATCGGTTGTACAAGATTCCTTTAAAAATTTATAGACCAGTTTGTGTGGAGAACGGTCTGGAGGAGCCAGAGCATGGAGGACTTCATCAACGGGCAGTCGGAGGCAAGCCTGAAGTCGTAACGAGCAAGTCGACAGAGAAGCAAGTTGTGACGAGCAAGGTGGCACAGGCAGAGGGCATGGTCGTAACGAGCCACTGCTCTGGAAGGGCATGCAGCAGGCATGCAATGGTCGTAACACGCGGCGAAGGAGGTGCGCGTAGGCATGCAGCCGACTTCGGACGACCACCTACAGGTAGAGAAGAGGGAAGGGTTGGCCCGGGTGGTCGAAGCATTGGCCCAGGTGGTCGGCACCGACCACATGCAATAGGCAAAGTCGTAGCGAGCATCACAGGAGGTGCCCACTCGCGTGCAGTCGTCTCTAGACGCGCAGGGGAGCAAAGAGTAGTCATAGCAGGTGCAACTAATGCAAAGGCTAGTCGAAGCAGCAACAGCCTAAGTAGTCGACACCGATCGCATGAAGCAAGCAAAGTCGTGGTAAGCAGAGGCTTGGGAGGAGCTCTCACACGAACAAGAAAAGGAAGTCGGAGATGGATCCCGAGGGCGGGAGGAAGCACGGTGTTGGATCGGAAACGGCGACAGAGGGGGGTGAATGTCGACTTTTAAAAATTGCCCCCAAAGTATTCTTACCGACTCCTCCTCCGGTAGCTAAAGAGCTATGAAGAAGGAAATCTAATTCACTCTCTAAAACAGGTAAAAACACTTCAAAAACTGGAGCGGCAAAGAAACTGAAGAAATAGCTGCCACGGCAAGGAAACTGGAGAAAAATGCTGCCACGGCAAGGAAATCTGTCACGGCAATGAAGAGTTACCACGGCAAGGAAAATCGGCCGAAATCGCTGCCACGACAGAAATCCGAGAGATCAATGGACTAGCAGCAGTCTTTGAGCACTAGACAATTTTTGTTTGATTTCTACCATCCGAACTGCAGCAGCAAAGACATGCAAAAGAGATATGCCAATTGCTATTTTGCTGTCACAAAGAACATGTTCACCGAAAGCAAAGAGAAGCAAACCAAACACTGTCCTTCTCTAGCTGAAAGCAAAAATGAGATGAAAAGCAAAAGCTGCAGCTAGAAGCAATCGGCAGAGAGGAGAGCTATTTGCTGAAAAGGGCAATTGGTAGTACTTGATTACATACCAAAAACTCAGTCGAAAATACTAGCAGCACTTGAGACAAATTGCAGCCAAGATGCTAGAACTTGCTAGCACCAATTCAATGAATTGCTCAAGACAACTCTAAGATTAAGAAGAACAGCAGAGGTGCAGCCGAACCATAAACTCAAAAGAATATTCACTGCCATCAATATTGAAGCCAAACACAACTGAAAACTGCACACAAGCAGCAGCCAAAAACATGCAAAAAGTAATAGAACTAGTTCTTCTTCTCTGGCCGGAATGCAAACCTAAACGCAGAGCTGGAAATTAACAGCAAGAAAAGAAATAGACAAATGGAGCTCTCCCCACACAAACAAAACAAAAGGCTCAAACTCAAGATCTCTCAAAATGAGACAAAGAGACATAAATGATAGATAATCAAGAAGTTTACATTCAGCTCATCTCTCATAATCTCACTAAGTCCCCATACGCCTGGAGAGCATAGAGAGAAGCTCACACCTCCTCTCTTTCTCTCTTTCTCAATTTTTCATACATGGAGAGAACCAAATGAAACCCTAACTCTTACACCCACTCTCTCAATTTCAGTACAACCTCTCCCTCTCCTTTTATAGCCTCCCACTAATGGGTTTGCACATGCTTTACCCATTAGGTCACCACCTACTCGATGCTTTATCCAAACCCGCTTCCTTTAGTGCAGCTTTACGTTTTTACCGAAACGCCCCTCGCGCACCTTCCAGAAAGCTTCCTCCTTTCTTGCCTTTCAAGCCTCGCAGCCACCTCGAGCCCTCGCCATCTTCGACACCTCCCGACCGTTCTGACCTCAGCGCCACCTGCGCCTAGTCCGGTCCACCGGGTCTCGCCACGACTCCGCCTCGACGTCCTCGAGTCCTCGCCGTCTTCGACACACCTCAACCATTCTGACCTCAGCGCCACCTGCGCCTAGTCCGGTCACCCGTGCCTCGCCACGACTCCGCCTCGATGTCCTGCAGCCAACATAGACAAGAAACACATCAAATAGCACCGCTCGATACATGTAATCAAAATTAGCATGTAAAGCCCAAGCCTGTCAAATCAAAGGAATACCCATCCTAAACACGATTGACTAGGTTTGACCAGGTCCAACCGAAACCAAACCGCATCACGCGACAACTCGGCTCGAACCACTCACATCAAACTCAAGCTATCCAAACCACTTGTCAATTACTCATCGCAAACATGGGATCACGACCACATGGTCTTTCAATCTCCCCCTTGATGAGTATATTGACAAACCCCGAAAAAAGCACAAGTTGAGTTTGATTTGAAAAGTCCAACATGGTCCAAAGGAAGGAAATGAAGCTAATGACCATGTCGACAGAAGGAGCACTACAGCAACAAAGAAAGAGCAAATTGTTCTCCAAGGCTCTAAAAAGTTCCCAAATGACTTTTTCTCCTCTATTCTCCCCCTTTTGGCAATAAACATATCAAGGATGCAAAAGAGAAAATATGACATGTCAATGGATGAATAAGGCTGAAGTTTGTTTATTTAAGCATTTAGAGCTATGAGAATTATCCAAAATGACCATTAAATATTACATCAAGCCATAACTCAATAGAATGCTATCTAGATCATGACAGGATATATATAAGCCAGCTAAACCAAATATATGACAATCTGAAATTTAGTGCAATTTGTGAACATGTCAAGTCGTCTATGATCAAAGTCTAGCTAGAGGTATCCAAGGATGATGCAAACCATGTCAATAAGCTAAGCGGAACCAAGAAGCTAGTGTTGAGCTAAAATAGAGTGCTACAAGTTCTAGAATGCGACATTTGTTCAAGTACTTGTAATCTTTGTAATTTTAGCAAATTGAACACATTTGATAAGTTTTTCTTTAGAAATCTCATGATTGTTGCCAACCAGATTTTTATTTTATCATGTGCTAGATCTCAAGCCTTATGCGACCATTCTAAGCAAGAAGCTTAAGGAGATGATCTTGGTCATCCAAAACTCCCCCTGAGTTCATGCCAAGTGCAATGGCAAACAGTCTCATGAGAAAAAATTGGTGAGATCAGTTTTTTCGCACATAAGAGATCCTTTTGCATTCATAAATGGTTGTACTAACTTATGCAACATTAAGAACTAGCATAGCTCAATCTAAAGCTCAACAGAGATTCAACGCTCAGCTCAGCCTATTTGACATGGCATGAATCATAAAAGGATAACGCAAGAAAGACTAATCTCGAGAGCTAGCATGACAAGTTTTAATTCAAGTTGAGCAATTTTAATTAACTTATCATGGCAAAAGCTAGTCTACACATATGAAGTCATGATCAATCTAGCAATGAAGCACAAATCATGGCTGGATGTGAAGCGATGTAAACATGTCATGAAAGGATAATAATCAAGGCTCAATGTAGGTATTTACAATGCAGAATGTTAAAATGCAAGAAGAATCCAGCTCCCCCTCAACATGAGAAGCAACTTTTTAGTTCAAGTTGAGTTATGTCAATATTAAGCTCCAGAAGCTCCCAAATGAACTCCCCCTGAACCAAAGCAATAAATCGAGAAGCTGCGAAAGAAAAACAGAACGGGCAGTCCTCAAAGCATAGATAAGATATAGAGAATACTATGGCTCAGACTGACTCTCATCTACCCCATATGACTCGAGGACTATCAGCTGGTCTACTAACAAGCTAGGGAGCAAACACGTACCCTGTCTACCCGATGGTGGCCCAACCCTCGCTAGAACCCACAAGAAGTGAGTAAGCTCAACCTAGATAGAAGAGAGACAGCTAACAAACAACATCCTAGAGTCACAAGATAAGAGCAAGAAGTCTGAACGCTAGACAAGAAGACCACTCTAACCTATGCTGGAAGGACTACCCCAATGTACCCCAAATGCAATGCAACAAATAGGAGTAAGAGCATAATAAATAAGAGAAAGCAGTAAAGCACAGAGCTCCCCCTCACAACAGTCCATAAGGACAAACCACCCCAAGCTCTCCCCGCAGAGCTGAAAACCTAGAACTATCCAATGGCTTGGTGAAGATATCAGTCAACTGGTGGTCACTCTCCACAAACTGGAGCACGATGTCACCCTTCTCTACATGGTCTCTAAGGAAGTGATAGCGAATATCGATATGCTTGGTCCGAGAGTGCTGCACTGGGTTCTTAGCAATTTTAATCGCAGAAGTGTTATCACAAAAGAGTGAAACACTGTCGATAACTAACCCAAAGTCCCGCAGGGTCGAGACCATCCAGAGCACCTGACTACAGCAACTGGCTGCAGCAACGTACTCGGCCTCTGCGGTGGACTGTGCAACACCGAACTGCTTCCTCGAAGACCAGGAAACGAGAGAAGTGCCAATGAACTGGCAGGTGCCCGAAGTGCTCTTCCTATCTATCCTACAGCCAGCAAAGTCTGCGTCCGAATAGGCTCTCAAGGAAAGACAGGAGGAGGAAGAGTACCAGATACCATAGTCAATGGTAGCTCGAAGGTACCGAAGAATGCGTTTCACCGCCTAGCGGAGAGATACGCGAGGGGAAGCCTGAAAGCGAGCACATAGACACACAACAAAGTGTATATCCGGTCTCGAGGCAGTGAGGTACCAAGCTCTAGGGGCCTGCTTAAGTCCATACAGCGCTTTGGAAAGCTTGAAGATATGGTTTGAGTATTTGGGGTTCTCGAAACCTGGAGGCTGTCTGGCATAGACTTCTTCCTCAATGAAGCCATTAAGGAAGACACTCTTGATGTCCATCTGGTAAAGCATGAAGCCCTTAGAAGCTGCAAAGGTAAGCAGATTTCTAATGGCCTCAAGTCTAGCTACAGGGGCAAAGGTCTCCTCGAAATCTAGACATTCAACCTGGGAGAACCCCTGAGCTACCAGTCTAGCCTTGTTTCGAACAACTACCCCATCCTCACTCTGCTTGTTCTTACAGCGAGGGGAAGCCTGAAAGCGAGCACATAGACACACAGCAAAGTGTATATCCGGTCTCGAGGCAGTGAGGTACAAGAGGGAGCCGACTTACAGCAAAGTGTAAAATGACTTACGACCACGACATTGCAGACGTGGTCGAAGGCGTTACGACCGTGGCAAACCAGAAATAGACGTGATCGAAGGGTGATATGACCACAGCAGAAGGAACTGAATGTGGTTGGGAAGTGCTAGAACCACGACAGTGCAAGGTGAACATGGTCAGTAGGAGTTACGACCACGTTGTGGAGAAGTGAACGTGGTCGGAAGGGGCTTCGACTACGTTGTAAAGAACTGGACGTGGTTGGGAGGTGCTACGACCACGAGAGTGCAAGATAAACATGGTCGGTAGGAGTTACGACCACATTGTGGAGAAGTGAACGTGGTCAAAAGGTGCTTCGACCACGTTGTAATGAGGTGAATGTGGTCGGAAGGTGCTTCAACCACATTGTGAAGCATTGAACCTAGTCGGAAGGGGCTTCGACCACGTTGTGAGGAAGTGAACATGGTTGAAAGGGTGTTTCGATCACGGTGAACAGTGATCAGTAGAATCACTGCGTGGTCGTAGGGAGCTACGACTACGATAATTCAAGCAAGGTCGAAGGAAGGGCAGTGCAACGGTAGAGAACGTGGTCGAAACTTCAGCAGAAGTTTACGACTATGAAGTCGAAGCGGTCGGAGGAGCTATAACGTGGTCGAAACGACTGTCTGTGTGGTCGTAAGACTAACAGAGTGGTCATAACGCCACGGGAGGTAGTCGTAGCCTCTCGTACGTAGTCGTACGACTGCAGACAGCGGTCGTAGTGGTCAGAAAGGTCCTGAGCAGTCGTAAGGATTGCAACAGCGACCTTTGTCGGATGAGAGTCCTCTTGAGGGAGGAGAGGGCTAAGAATCTGAGCTCTAATAGTCTTCTGAAATCCCCTTCGCCCAACGACAGAACTTGGTTTCCTGTGCACGGTCAAGTCTTGCAATGAGCTCTTCAGTCATTAGCAATTGGAGTGTGAAGTTCCCAAATCAGTGTTGGCCCCATTGATTAAGGGCTTTTGCTGTGGAGCAAAAAAGAGCATCTAGGTGATGGAAGGGGGGAGGTATGGGGAAGATGACTTGCCCAGCTTTTCTGCACTATTTCAGGAAAATCAGCATGCGATGCCCAATGTTTATCGAAGTGGAAGCGTCCGCCATGCTTGAAGAAGGCATTGGTAGCAAGGAGTAGGGATGCATGGTCAGACTCAGAGTAGGAGGTTGCTAAAGCCGATAGGAAGCATCTCGGGGACAAGTGCTCTCATTCTGGTGAGATGAGTACCCTGTCTAACCTCGACATGGTTGGGGATTTGCATTCGTTGCTCCAGGTGAACATTCTACCATTGAGACGAAGATCAGTTGGATGGGGGGTTAGTGACAAAACGACGAAAATGACCGATGGTAGCTCTGTTCACCCTACTGTTGCTCTTGTCGGACGGCTTGAGAAGCATATTGAAATGATGAAATCCCCCATGATGCACCAAGGACCTAGCCGCGTGAGCCTGATTTGCACTGGTTCCTCCAGTAACTCTTGCTTGGCCACGTCTGATTGGGGGCCGTAGATGGTGGTGATCCACCATGGCTCAAACTCGCTTGTCGTCTGAATTCGTAATGTTATCGAGTACAACCCGCAGAAAGAATTGAGGACGATGACATCGGGTGTCCTGCAGGCTATCAGACTCCCCTCGCGAGTGTCCGAGGAAGGGAGATACGAGAGATTTGCAAATTGAGAACCGAGCGTGGAGACGATGACTAATGTCAGTATGTCGGACATCTTAGTATCTTGTACACAAACCAGAACGACTCTATGTGTGTCTACCAAGACGCGCAGTGCGTCTCGACGCACCCTGGAGTTAAGGCCGCGGGCATTCCACACTGAAATGTTACAATTATGATTATCCATGAACTGGAGAATGACGTTTGCAGGCGGAGGGTTCTCTAAACCGGGGTCGCGAGTATTGGTGCTGAGTCCATTCCGAAGCCTGACAGATAGCCTTGCTGGGAAAGCTTGAGAAGTTCGTATAATTGACAGAGCTAGCCCTGCAACAAAGGTTGGTTGAAGGTGGCCTCATATGCCACAAAGTCTTGTGCAGTTGGCACTGAATCTGCTTGGATGATCCCCAGCTCGCGCATGAACACAACCTGAGCTTGCCGGAGTGGCCGAGGTGTGCCATGCATGCTGATGCTTTAATGCTAAGCGGGTGCTACGCCGAGGGCTTCTGGAATCCTCTGGCTGGCGCTCCCAGGATAGCCATGGAGTATGGGGGGCTGGATCGGGGTGCTCATTTTGACGAGAAACCGGCGGACCGACGAAGGAAAAATCTCTGAATCATGGTACGCAGTCGGGGCCCAGGATATCCTGGGAGTTCACCACCCGTACGTAGACTCTGCCTGCTGTAGATGACCAGCATGGAGCGGCTAGCCTGCTGGGAAAGTGAGAGCGGGAAACTCAAAGAAGCAGATTTCTTCGAGAGACGCCCAAGGCTTGAGAGGGCTCACGAGGGAAGGCAAGGTCAGATTGCTAGAAATGGCAACCTAGAGCTGCACTGGAGGCCTGGAGGGGCATTGAAATGCTCCTCTTTCCTGAACTTGCTCCCCTTGAGCCGTGCGATGTGGGGATCTTGCTGCAGGCTGCAGCTCGGCGCATGGCACTGTCCGAACTGACGACGCTGGAGGAACCCCATGATGGGAATAGTGGGGGCCACCGGGGAGGGAACGGAGCCCTTGGGAGCTGGCCGAGGAACACTGACAACCGTGGCTCCGCTGGCGAGAGAGTCCCGGGCATCAGCCGTGGCCGGAGTGAAACAGAACCTTTTGACCACCGGGCTTTGGCCGATGTGCTCGCCGTAGCTCCTACCCGACCGGCTGTAATGGCTGTCATCTATATCATCGGAGGTGGGTGAAGCTTCATCAGAGGATGGTGATCACAAGCAAAAATCAGCGACGCATATGACATGGATGAGGACATTATGGAGCAGTCCTTCCTTCCCCCTGAGGTAAGAATCAACTCCGGCGTAGATGAGGCCCCTGGCGATTAGGGTTAGCTCCCCGCCGCCCCCTGAGCTCCCGCCGCCGGATTCGCCGGCCTCCCCTTCGCCTCCTGAGCTCCGCGCCGGACTCGCCATCCTCCCCGCCGCTCCTCGACACCGACTTTGCCATCTTGGACAACCTCTCCTCCGCCCCTGTCCTCCGCGTCGATGGATCCGGCCCAACTCCCTGCCGCTCACGTCTCCTCACCGCCACTGTGTTGTCTGAAGGCCGGCGTAGGAGCTCTCCACTCTCCAGATCTGCAGGTGTGGCGGCCGCCGCCGTGCTTCCTCGCGCTCCTTTCTCGCGTGAGCAGAGAGAGCGAGAGCGCGAGGGGGATCGGATACTAGAGGCCGCGAGAGACGCGAGGGTCTTCCAGGGAAGGGACCGCCGCCGCCGCTCCTGCCTGGTGCGCGCGTGCGCCGGGCGGCTTCGTGTTCGGCTGTAGGTGCTGGCATTGCTCCTCCTCGCCGTCGCAGGCCTGCCGCGCACCTGATTGCGCCGACACCGACGCCTAAGAGTCGCACAGCACAGCCGCGTTCCGCTGCCCTCTGCCGGCGCGCGCACGAGGCGGCGCCGCCGTCGGTCAGTTCTTCGGATTGATTCCATGTTTGCTCCTGAGGCGCTGGATATCTGCAAAGGCACTGGAGGGACGAAGGCCGAAGGTGGCTGCCAACGGTCGTGCGGCAGTTCCTGAGGCTGGTGCTGGCAAGGTGTTCGACATTTTTCCCAACCGGTCCTAGTTTCAGGTACGTCTTGCTCGCCTCCTCTAGTCCTCGTTTCTTCTTTCCCTCTCACTTGGAGCTAGTCTCCGGATTAGTTGTGGCTTCGTTTCTTCAACGGTGTGAGCTGGGAGCTAGTATCCATTCAGTGAAGCTCGGTTAATGGTGGATTTGACCCGTCTTGATGGAGGTGGCTCACTGTGCGCTAAGTCGCAATCCCATGTTGAGCAGGAATGGATTGGGGTGTTGCCAAGAAGGCAATCAGCGCCTGATCTCCCCAAGTTCTCTGCTCCGCTAGTCGGAGATAGAAATTTCACGAGTAGATCAAAATTTTGGGCAGTGGATGGGGAGGATAGCTCTGAGGAAGAAGATGAAGCTGCTAGTCCTGTTTCATCTAATTCAGGTTCAGAATTTATTCGAGATGCTTTGCGAGTGGGTTTCTCAGTAGACGAATTGATCAGAGCTGAGACAATGCTGTCTGAAAACATTGAGTCTCCGAAATTTGGTTCGGTTGACTGTGGGGCTGGCCATGTGAGGCATCCTAGGCCTCTACCATCAAGGATAACCGAGAAGGTAGCGGACTGGCGTTTGTCCTCAAAAATTCGTCCTTGGAAAGGCCCCTTACCTAAGTTTGATCGGTCTTCAGTTAGTAAGCTGGGGGAGATTAAAGTTAAGGACATGAGGAAGGTTAATCTTGGTAAAACAGGGTTGTCCCTGAATGAGTGGTGTCGGGGCACTGAAGAGGTATGTGGGCCGACGGTGTCGACTGGTCTGGGCCAACTTGTTTTGGCCCAAACTGAAAGACGACGTTTGGCCCGCTCTGGTGTGATCCGGATTGGGAGCAGGCCGGTCCGTTTTCCAGCCGGGCTGTGTGAGCTTTTCTCCCGGGGAGGACGCTTTCGTCCCAGGTTCCTCGCCTCATCTCACAACTGTTCGTCTGCCTGCGACGTTTCGTTGCCAGCGAACAGACCTGGGTTGCAAGGAGCCGGGGGCGGTGTTGAAGCCGTCGGCAACAGTTACGCTCAGGGTGATGCGATGGATAGTGGTGTGCACAAGGGACGACATGGCTACCAGGTGGGCGGCTCTAGTCCTGACTGGGGTGGCCTTGCTGGGCGTTTTGGCCGCGGCGGCGTAGGCTTTTATGCAGCGGCAACGACCAGCATTCCAGCTGGCCAGTGGGGTGGTTTGCCGTCGTCGCAGGGTCCAACAAGAAAGGCTACTTCCCAGGCGACCCTTGAGGCAAATATTAAAGTTATGGCAGAGCAGATTAAAGAACTTGAAGCAAAAATTAAAGGTTTGGAGGTTCGGATACTGGATATGGCTTGTGATCTCAAAATTAATGACAAGTGTTGTAACAAGGTTCTTGTGGAGAATGATAATGTTCTTGTTGACGAGTTGGTGGAAGCTGTGTTCACTGATGAGGATGGTGATTTGCTAAATGTTGAGGGAGATGGAGCAGCAGCATCTAATGATGTTGGGGTGCTCCAAGCACCGATGGAGGAGCGGGTACTTCACGGGCTGACGCCGGCAGGTGCTGGCCTACGGCTGGCTGCGCCGGAAGGCGCTCGTGAGCAGCCTGATGCAGCAAGGTTGCAGTACCCGGCCTTGGCACAGGAGGCGCCCAAGATGGCGCCACTACCTCCTGCGTTGAATAATTTGGAGCAGGTTGAAGGTAACAAGCAAAATATGTCCTTCACATCTTTTTCAGATGTTGTTGTTGCTTCCAAACTCATCAACCTAGGCCTAGATGTTGGCAAAAATGAGAAAGAAGTTTTAAGTTCAGTTCGGGTGCTTAAAACTGTAGAACGCAATAGACTGTCGGCTTTTTTTCCTAGAATTGTTGAAGAACATGACAATGATGCTGTTTTTTTAGTAAGTGATGAAGATGATGACGTTAATAACCTCACTCTTGGTCACTTTTGTGGTGATTTGATGGAGGAGGTTATGGATGACGACAGCGATCACCTAAGTTGTGAATTCGAAACTGTCTTCAAGAAGAATAAATCTATGTCATCTTTTAATAAGAAGAATAAGAAAATTGGAATAGTTAGGAAAAAAAGAAAATCAAATCGATCAAAATGAAAGGAATCTTTTGGAATAGCAGAGGTCTTAGTGACTTGGCTAAATATAGGTTCCTTTCAGAATTATCTAGAGAGCATAAGCTAGACTTTATTGCTCTTATGGAGACCGGGAAGAAAGATTTTCCAAAAGTGGTGTTGAACAATATTTGTGGTGGTCGAGATTTTTTGTGGCACTGGTCAAAACCTCATGGTAGGTCCGGTGGCATCCATCTTGGGGTGAATCAAGAAATTTTTGACTTTGGTAGTTTTGATGAGGGAGACTTTTATGTTAAGTTCCACTTGAGAATGAGAGGTGATGGTTTCCAATGGGTTCTTATAGCAGTTTATGGGGCTGCTCAACCTGAACTTAATGAGGCCTTCCTTGCAGAGTTGGTACAAACATGTGCCAAGGAAACACATCCGGTTCTTGTCGGAGGTGATTTCAATATTATTAGGAATCCACAGGAAAAGAACAATGATAGGTTTGATGATAGGTGGCCTTTTTTATTTAATGCCGTCATCGATGGTTTAGATTTAAGGGAGCTTGAATTATCTAACCGGAAATTTACATGGGCTAATTCTAGGGATATACCAACATATGAGAGACTTGATCGGATCCTTGTTAGTACAGAGTGGGAAACAAAATTTCCGCTATCAACGGTTCGGGCGTTGACTAGGGAAATTTCGGATCACACTCCTCTGTTACTAGATACTGGAAACGGTACTCGTTGCAAAAATCAACCTCTGTTCAAATTTGAGCTCGGTTGGCTGCTACGTGAGGGCTTCTCAGAGTTGGTGGCGGAAGTGTGGAACAAAGAAAAAAGGGGAAAAACATCGTTACAAAGATGGCAATTTAAAATTCAGAGACTTAGACAATTCCTACGGGGTTGGGCTAAGAATGTTAGCGGTTCATACAAAAAAGAAAAGGAAGAATTGATTCGGAAGGCGAATGAATTAGATAAGAAAGCTGAGACTCAGCTTCTCAATGCTACGGAAAATGATTTAAAACATTATTATAAAGAGCGGTTAGTTCATTTGTTGCGAGAGGAGGAGATAAAATGGTACCAAAGAGCCAAAACAACTAGGTTGTTATTTGGCGACTGTAATACTAAGTATTTTCAGTTGGTAGCCAATGGAAAACATAGGAAGACTAGGATCTTCCGCCTCGAGCAGGAAGAGGGGATTATAGAGGGTGATGAGAACCTTAAGAAATACATCACCAATTATTTTAAAGGTCTCTTTGGGGCGTCAGGGAGAAATAATTTCTCAATGATGGAATCCTTTAGGGATGATATACCACAGGTATCAGAAACTGAGAATGAGATTTTAGCGTCCGCTTTCACAGAAGAAGAGGTTAAAAAGGCTATATTTCAAATGGAACACAACAAAGCCCCGGGGCCTGATGGTTTCCCAGCTGAGTTTTACCAAGCTTTTTGGGGTCTCATCAAAGGAGATCTCATGGCTCTTTTCACTGATTTTCACAAAGGAAACCTCCCACTTTTTAGCCTCAATTTTGGTATAATTACATTATTACCGAAGCAAATTGAGGCTACTCAAATCCAACAGTTCAGACCCATTTGCCTACTTAATGTTAGCTTCAAGGTCTTTACTAAGGTAATGGCTAACCGTTTAGCACTAGTGGCTCAGAAGGTTATACAACCATCTCAAACAGCTTTTATGGCAGGGAGGAATATCATGGAAGGGGTTATTACCCTTCATGAAACCATACATGAAATGCATAGGAAGAAGCTTGATGGTGTGATTCTAAAGCTGGACTTTGAAAAAGCATATGATAAGGTGAACTGGTCTTTTCTTCAACAAACATTGAGGATGAAAGGTTTTTCACCACTTTGGTGCAAGTGGATAGATCAAATTGTTAGGGGTGGTAGTGTGGGCATTAAAGTTAATGACATTTTAGGGCATTATTTTCAGCCAAAAAAGGGACTTAGGCAAGGTGATCCCTTGTCACCAATCCTATTTAATTTAGTGGCAGATATGTTGGCAACGTTAATTGGTAGAGCTAAGTCTGATGGGAGGTTTCAAGGAGTTGTTCCACATCTTGTAGATGATGGCCTCTCGATCCTCCAGTATGCAGATGATACTATTCTCTTCATGGATCATGATCTACTCCAAGCCAAAGACCTTAAACTAGTGTTAAGTGCCTTTGAGCAACTTTCCGGGTTGAAAATTAATTTCCATAAGAGTGAGCTCTTCTGTTACGGTAGTGCTAAGGATTGCGAGCATGAGTATGCACAACTTTTTGGTTGCAAAACCGGGGGCTTACCTTTTAAATATCTTGGTATTCCTTTGCATCATCGTAAACTCTCTAACAAAGATTGGGCCATCATTGAGGAGAGATTCCAAAAGAAGCTCAGCAGTTGGAAAGGAAAGCTTCTTTCCGTTGGAGGAAGGCTAGTTTTGATCAATTCGGTCTTAAATGGTTTAGCTATGTATATGCTTTCCTTTTTTGAAGTCCCTAAGGGTGTTTTACAAAAACTTGATTTTTACCGTTCAAGGTTCTTTTGGCAAAGTGATAGTCATAAAAAGAAGTACAGGCTTACTAGGTGGAGTGTACTTTGTAGACCAAAGGACTGTGGCGGGTTGGGTATCCAAAACCTTGGGATTCAAAACAAATGTCTCTTGAGTAAATGGTTGTTTAAACTTATTAATGAGGATGGTGTTTGGCAAAATCTTCTAAGAAGAAAATATTTGACCAATAAAGCCATAACTCAAGTTTATAAACGACCGGGTGACTCCCACTTTTGGTCGGGGCTAATGAAGGTCAAGGATGATTTCTTGGCTCATGGTTATTTTCGAATTCAAAAGGGAACACAAGTTAGATTTTGGGAGGACATTTGGTTAGGAAATAAACCCTTAAGGGATGTCTATCCATCGCTCTATAGGATTGTGAGGAAAAAGAATGATACTGTGGCTAAGGTTTTAGCTTCTACGCCACTGGATGTGTCGTTTAGAAGAGGTTTGGTGGAAGGTAATTTGACAGCGTGGTACGACTTAGTCTCTAAAGTTGTGACAGTTAACCTTACAAATGAGAAGGATGTGTTTGTTTGGAACCTTCATAGGAGTGGGTCTTTCACGGTTCGCTCTATGTATTTGAATCTGATTCAAGAGGGAGTCTTACCTACGAAAAATCCACTATGGAAAATAAGAGTGCCTTTGAAAATTAAAATTTTCCTTTGGTATCTCCAAAAAGGGGTCACTCTTACAAAAGATAATTTAGCAAAAAGGAATTGGCAAGGGAGTGTCAAGTGTTGTTTTTGTAACTCTTTGGAGATGATACAACATCTTTTCATTGATTGTCACTTTGCTAGATTTATATGGAACACAGTGCACATCACCTTTGGAATTCATCCACCATCTAGTATATCGGATATGTTTGGCTCTTGGCTTCATGGCATCGGGGCAAAACTCAAAAATCAGATTTTACTAGGTGCTGCGGCTCTCTGTTGGGCAATGTGGTTGAATAGAAATGACGTGGTGTTCAATAATGCTAAAACCAACACTTTTCTGCAAGTCATTTTCAGGGCAACGTATTGGATCCGGCATTGGTCCTTGTTAAGTAAAGAAGAAGAAAGACCAATCTTCAAGAATGGATGCCAGATTTTGGAGACGGTCATCATGGAGGTCTTTGCAAAATTTGGATGGAAGTTCCGGAATAGGATTGAGGCGTAGTGTCTGTTTTTTCCTGTATCTTGTGTCTTTTGCTTTGTGTTAGTTCTTGTGCTTGATTGCTCTTGGTTGTAACCTTTAAGCTGTGTACGATCTTCGGATTGTAGAGGCTGGGACCTTTTTCATTCACTTAATGAAATTTTCCCTTGATCTAGAAAAAAAACTCCGGCGTAGATGCTTCGAAGGCTTGGGTCGTCGTAAGTGGCCTAGAGCGATGGCTCAGCCACGAAAACCTTGAGGGTGTTTGGTGACAGTCCAGCTATTGGTTCACACTCAGGTCTCTCACGATGTTTAGTACTTTGAACACTAGCTCAAACGCACGCAAGATATTTTGGTCATTTGAGAGAACACGCACACACAAGTAGGGGTGGCAACGAGCCGAGCCGAGCCAGGGCTCGGCTCGTGAAAGCTTGGTGGAATCTAGGCTCGGTTCGGCTCGGCTTGGTTAGGGTATCAAGCTTTTTTGTGGGATCGGTTCGGCTTGTGATGCGGCTCGAGCCAGCTCGAGCGGGCTCGCGAGCCAATAACCACCGAGGGGAACCGACGGCAAGAAGACGAAGGCACGACAACCACCGAGTCATCGCCAGGCGACCACCCCACCGCAAGCAAGCGACCACCACCAGACCCAAACCCTAACCCTTCTCGCAATCACCAGTAAAGGTAAACCCCACAAATCACCATCCATGTACTACATTCATCCATTATAGCCAACATTGAACTAGAAACCATAAGCATCCATCCTCAGTAGAACACATGGAACCAATCAACCAATCCAAGCATATCACCAGAGGTAGAAGAGGGGAGAAGAGGCTTACCGAATACTGACGAGGACGACGGCTGCGTGCGACCGCCGGGCGCCGGCCGAGCCCCCAGCTACCACCGGCCTCCCAGCCTAGCACCAAATCGGCCGGATCTGGGGAAAAAGCACCAAATTGGCCGGATCTGGCCATAGCTCACCGGGCGGCGCCGAGCGGCAAGGAGGGAGCGGCCGGGCCGTGACTCACCAAGCAGCGCCGACGGGCAAGGAGGCGCGGGAGAGGGGGAAGCCGCACCGGTGCGACGCGGCGGCGTGAGGAGGAGCCGAGGCGCGGTGACGGGTTGAAAGGAGTCCGGGAAGGAGAGAGAGAGGGCCGAGCGTAGGGGAGCGCGGGGGCCGGAGACCAGAGTAGAGGCCGACGCGGAGTAACCGAAGAGAGGCGTCGGCCGGGGCAAGGAAATAGGGAGAGGAAGGGGGCGCCGGGCGCGTCCGCGCGTGAGTGGAGAGACCGAGAGGGAGAGAGAGAGAGGAGAGAGCCGAGTGGGGGAGGCCGCCAGGCGCCCAGGCCGGGACGGGGTAGCGTAGAAGGGCAAGGGCCATTGGGCCATCGGGTAGTTAGGCCGAGCCAAGCTGGCTCGCGAGCCAGCTCGCGAGCTGGCTCGGGCTCGGCTCGTTTAGATCCCGAGCTTTTTTGCTGGCTCGGCTCGTTTCATCCACAAACCGAGCCAAACCTTCACGAGCTCGAGCCGAGCCCGAGCTGGCTCACGAGCCCGAGCTTTTTTGCCAGCCCTACACACAAGAGAATTTTCGTGGCACTGCACACCAGCGCCCACTCTCTTATTTTTTTTCCTAGACACACCAAATACATTTGGCCTCTCTTAGCACTTAGCACACATGCTAATGACTCCTTAAATACACTGCACGCGCACGCACATGGGCTAGAGATAACAGACTGCATGCAAGCCTAACAGACTGCATGCAAGCTTATTTAACTAACTGACTCGCCACCATCCGCACTAATCGGATCATGGACTAATTCAAATTAAACTAACCGATGCATGCACCTAATGCACGACTGACTGCAACTCACACTACAGAAACATGTAAACAACAAGATTAAGTCTAACAATCACCCCCTAATCTTGTTGGCTTTATTTTTTCAGCTCCATGCGGGGCTTCAAAGCAGCGCGGGCTCATAATCCGCATCAGCAATGGCAAGCTGCGCCACTACCTTGGTCACCTTTTTCGGTTCGTCGCACTCGTCGGCGAAGTGACCAAACTCACCACAGTTGCTACAATCAATCTTCGACTTAAACTTGTTAGACTTAATCTTGTTGTTTATATATTTCTGTAGTGTGAGTTGCAGTCAGTCGTGTCATTAGGTGCATGCATCAGTTAGTTTGATTGGAGAACGCCATGATCTGCATGTAAGTGGTCGCATGCAGGTAGTCCATGCAAGTGCACGTTGGCTTGGGAGTGTGGTGCCGAGTCAAGTGAATCATGGAGATGTAGCGTGATAAAAGGATCAGATAGTTGTATGCATGTGTTACTTAGTGGTGCTTGCATGTAGGTGGTTATGGCTTGCATGTAGGGAGGTTAACTTGGCTGAGTCGTGCGGCCAGATTAGCTAACCTTGTGCGCATGTGTGTGGTTATTTAAGCGTGTAATCAGTTTGTATGCAAGTATGTGGTGAAGTGAAAAAAACAAGAAAAAGGCACTGGTGTGCAGTGCCGCAACCTCTGCGTGTGTTTGTGTCTATTTCATCCAGGAGCTAAACAACGTGTGAGTGCCAGTGTGTGTGATCAAGAAAAGCTGGGCCAACAATTGGTATCAGAGCCATGTCAAGTGAAGGTGTGTACACGCCGCCGGGCCGCCGCAGCAGCAGCAGCGGCAATGACGTCGACGGCAATCAAGGCGGCCATGAGCTGGTCGTGCAACAAGTGAAGGAGGCGGGGGTGACAAAGCGTCACCCCATGCTCTCGGAGAACAACTACGGTGTGTGGGCGATGAAGATGAATATCTTCATGCGTGAACAAGGCGTGTGGGCGGCGGTGGAGGGCGATGAAGTGGTCGATGAGAAGAAGGACCAGATGGCTCTCGCCGCCATCATCCAAGCTGTGCCAGAGGCTGTGGTGATGGCCATATCCGAAAAGGAGACGGCGAAGGAGGCTTGGGACGCTCTCAAGAAGATGCACGTCGTGAAGATCGTGTCAAGAAGGCCCGAGTACAGACTCTCAAGAGAGAGCTTGACGGTATGTACATGAGTGAATCTGAGAAAGTTAATGAGTTTGCCTTGAAGGTTACCACCATCGTGAATGAGATACGTTCTCTCAGCACGAAAGTGAAGAGTGTCGTGGTGGAGAAGCTCCTACACTCCGTCCCCGACAATTTCCTACCCATTGTTAGTACTATTGTACAATGGGGTGATATGACGGAGATGTCGGTGGCTGAGACTATCGGGCGTTTGCGGGCGTTTGAGGAGACTTCAAAGGGTTGACGGCGTGAAAGAGAAGGCGAGCAGCGGCTGTTGTTCACGCATGGGGAGCCACTGTTCACACGTGCCGAGTGGGAGGCCAAGGTCGCTGAAGAACAGAGAAGCGACGAGGGCTCCGGCAACAGCGTCAACAAAAATGGTGACAAGAAGTACCGCGGCAAGTTCGACTTGTCACCATTTTTGTTGAAGCTGTTGCCGGAGCCCTCGCCGCTTCTCTGTTCTTTAGTGACCTTGGCCTCCCACTCGGCATGTGTGAGCAGTGGCTCCCCATGCGTGAACAGCAGCCGTTGCTCACCTTCTCTTTCACGTCGTCACCCCTTTGAAGTCTCCTCGAACGCTCGCAAACGCCTGATAGTCTCGGCCTCCGACATCTCCGACACATCACCCCATTGTAAAATAGTACTAACAATGGGTAGGAAATTGTCGGGGACGGAGTGTAGGAGCTTCTCCACCATGGCACTCTCCTCTACTTTCGTGCCAAGAGAACGTATCTCGTTCATGATGGTGGTAACCTTCAAGGCAAACTCATTAACTTTCTCAGATTCACTCATGTACATACCTTTAAGATCCATCTTGAGTGTCTGTACTCAGGCCTTCTTGACACGATCTTCACCAACGTGCATCTTCTTGAGAGCGTCCCAAGCCTCCTTCACCGTCTCCTTCTCAGATATGGCTATCACCACAGCCTCTGGCACAGCTTGGATGATGGCGGCGAGAGCTATCTGGTCCTTCTTCTCATCGACCACTTCGTCACCCTCCACTGCTGCCCACACGCCTTGTGCGCGCATAAAGATCTTCACCGCCCACACACTATAGTTGTTCTCCGAGAGCATGGGGTAACGCACCGTCACCCCCGCCTCCTTCACTTGCTGCACGACTAGTTCATGGCCACCATGGTCACCATCGACGCCGTTGCCGCTGTTGCTGCCGCGGCGGCCCGGCGGCGTGTACACGCCTTCACTGGACATGGCTCTGATCCCAAATGACAGTCCAGCTATTGGTTCACACTCAGCTCTCTCACGATGTTTAGTACTTTGAACACTAGCTCAAATGAACGCAAGACAGTTTGGTCATTTGAGAGAACACGCACACACAGGAGAATTTTCGTGGCGCTGCAAACCAGCGCCCACTTTGGCTCTGCTCTTATTTTTTTCCTGGACACACCAAATACACTTGGCCTCTCTTAGCACTTAGCACACATGCTAATGACTCCTTTAAATACACTGCACGCGCACGCACATGGGCTAGAGATAACAGACTGCATGCAAGCCTAACAGACTGCATGCAAGCTTATTCAACTAACTGACTCGCCACCATCCGCACTAATCGGATCATGGACTAATTCAAATTAAACTAACCGATGCACGCACCTAATGCACGACTGAATGCAACTCACACTACAGAAACATGTAAACAACAAGATTAAGTCTAACATTTGGTAGAGTGCTCGGGTTGGAAGTCCAGGCTTGAACGTGAAAAATTCCCACTGCACTTGGATCAACTCTGTCCTGCGAGGTTGGTCCGACACGCTTGATCCAACAGGTGGACAAAATGATCTCCGCTGTGCTTTTGTTCCAGGCATGGGCAGGTAGGCCTTCAATCCTGACGGAAACCCGGAAGAACAATCTGGTGAAGCTTGAATGAAGTTGCCTTTTCCATGGCCTGAACATGATCTTCCTGTCGTCGACAGAGATGTCATTGCAGTGGAGGATCCGGTCCCTATCGGCACTGGAGCGGAAAGAGAGCAGCAAGGCACCTCCATCAAAATAGCACGCTTTGAAGGTTTTGAAGTGGACACTGGAGTTCATGCTAAACGGCTTCAATGGCCTGCCCCAGATTGATAGGGCATTCCGAGCTAACCTGGAAAGCCACTAAGGCGTTAGAGAGACGCTGCTCCTGGGACGCCGTCTCCGCAGACCAAAGGGTGTGGCAGGTTCGCACGACTGGGCTGCGGATGAGTCCACACCCGACACCCTTGCGACCTGAGGTTTCGGCAGTGACGAACGCCGCGGGGAGAAAGGCGGTGCCTCCACACTGAGGCTTGGTCGGCTTGGAAGCTGCTCGAGGCTCCAGCTGGAGGGGAACGCCAAGAAGGCGCCACAGGGGACGAAGAAGGAGGTTCCCTACGCAGTGGAGGGCTTGTGCGGGGCGCCCCAGAGGATAAAGACAATGAACATGGCCGCTTGCAGTCTTTGGCCAGGTGGTTGAGTTCTTTGCAACGAAAGCAACGCGGAGGTAGGCGACAGTCCAAGTGCCGATGGGAGGTGGACATTCAGTTGAAGCATATATCCAGCAGAAACCTTGGTGGACGAGTGCGCTACAGCCTGGGATGCACACTCCACGGAGGGGCCTCCTCTCGTGGCAGACGACCGGCGTGTGTCCTGGGCCGATGACGCCCGACTTGCTGCCAACCCACCTCGGTGTTAGACTTAATCTTATTGTTTACATGTTTCTGTAGTGAGAATTGCAGTCAGTCGTGTGCATGCATCAGTTAGTTTGATTGGAGAACGCCATGATCTGCATGTAAGTGGTCACATGCAGGTAGTCCATGCAAAGTGCACGTTGGTTGGGGGGTGTGGTGCCCAGTCAAGTGAATCGTGGAGATGTAGCGTGATAAAAGGATCAGGTAGCTGTATGCATGTGTTACTTAGTAGTGCTTGCATGTAGGTGGTTATGGCTTGCATGTAGGAAGGTTAACTTGGCCGAGTCGTGCGGCCAGATGAGCTAACCTCGTACGCATGTGAGTGGTTATTTAAGTGTGCAATCAGTTTGTATGCAGGTGAGTGGTGAAGTGAAATAAAATAAAGAAAAGGCACTGGTGTGCAGTGCCGAGTGAAATCAGTGCCGAGTGCAAGTGTGTGCGAAGAGAAGCTGGGCCAACACTCGGGCGCCGGCTATGGGGTTGCCGGCTGACGACTAGATGGCCCGACATCGAAGAAGGGGCAGTGCGTAAAGGCAGGGCACATGAGCTCACGCCTTGCAGCTCCGGCAAGAGAACCTCTCTCTGAGAGCTGGGCTCCGGCCGTGTCAGCAGAAGCTCCCGGTGGACAACCTCAGCGTACAACTCGCGCTACAAGGATAGAGGGGGAGCTTGATGACGAAGACGGGCTTTGTCGTGCTAGCGTAGCTCACGCGCTGTAGGGCGAGGGACGGGTTCTGGGTTGAAGACGATGACCTAACGGAGACGGGCTGGCCTGGGAGGCTGAGAGCTGTTGACATGGTGGCTCAGGCAAG
Organism: Dendrocalamus latiflorus; assembly: GCA_017311315.1. Taxonomy (NCBI): domain Eukaryota; kingdom Viridiplantae; phylum Streptophyta; class Magnoliopsida; order Poales; family Poaceae; genus Dendrocalamus; species Dendrocalamus latiflorus. Next base: position 6,259,614 of record CM029616.1, on the reverse strand, counting down.
GGGAAAGGGTGACGAGCCTAGGACGCCAGCTGGAGGTGGCCGACAGACCTGAAGCGAGCGTTGACGGGAAAGGGCGCCGACACGGAGGTGGTCGTCATGCCCGAAGCGGGCGCTAACGGGAAAGGGCGCCGGTGCTGGAGGTCTCCGCTACTAGGATACTAGAACAACCACCACCATAGCCACTGAATTAGCCGCCCCGCACCCTCCCTCGGCCCAAGCCACGCCATCACCTCACCACCGACTGAAAGGATTGTGGATTATAGATTCTCAAGGACATCAAATGGATTGCTTAAAAATGTGCATAATCGCATTTATGTACATTGTGTGTGAGGGCACGTTTAGAATGCTGGAATTTCTCTGAGATTTTGCATGTCTAACAAGGGTTTTGTTAAATATCATACAGATATTTTCTTCCTAATTATCATACAGATTTAGAGCTATTGGATTAGAGATCCAATGGTCATGAATTTTCCCCTTCCCCTTGAATTCTACCTCCTCCTCCTTAAAAAATCTCCCCAAAAAAATCTCAATGTACAGCGCATGCATGACATGCGTACGTGTAAGTACGTGGAAATTGTAATCGAAGATGTACTTGCATTTCGAACAGTTAATGCGTTGCTAGCTGAGTAGCTAGCATGTTCTTCAATGGAATATCTAAAAAGAAGGTTCAGTTTAGGTCTCAATTTCTTAATTTGCTGCCATTTCGCTAGCTCTTTCTTCTCTTGAAAGCGATAGGAGTGACCCTTTGGCTTGGGCGAAAGAACAGTAACTAGATGTTACTTTTGCAGGTTCTTTTCTTGAACAATTACAGCTAAAATGACGTGTTGTGCTAATTCACTAAGTTTTTTTAAAGAAAAATAATTCACTAAGTTGTACACATGTATTTCACTGTTTATCCATTCTATTATTTCAATCGACTATTAAAAAAAGGAATCAATTCCACTTAATGCATTCCTTTCGTACGTGGCCATGACATGGAAACCTGGAGTAGTGGCCTCTAATCAACTCGGCTTCAGCTTCTGGCTTATTTTTCACTATTCATAAGTTTCGATTTTTTCTGAACTTTTGGTTTTTTGTTGAGCTTTTTTGCCGGTTCTTTTTTTTCCATATTTGTTTGTATTATACGTAATGGGCTAACATATTTTTTATATTTTTATATTTTTTTAAATTTAATTATGCTAAATAAGCCTCTGTCAGCTACAGTGCTTTTTTCAGCCAGCTACAGTGTTTTCAGCTATAAGCCATGAGCTTTTCAGCCGAACCGATCACCACCTTAAAGATGGACGTCCAAGATTTATTATTGGCTCTTACCACCAAAGGGGTTAGGGGTGTACCTTAAAAGGGTTCTAAAGCCAAACTGATATTATGAGGAACAATATCGAGTTTAATTTACAGTTAAATCTAGTCAGTCAGGGGCGGAGCCAACTGAGGCCCAGATCTCAGGCCTAGCCCACTGGAGAGCGCAAGGCCCAATCCAATCTCTTGTTAGCTACAGTAAATATTAGTGGAGAACTTTGACCTGGGCCTCGGGCAGTTGCCCCGGTGGCCCGAGGCCCAGCTACGCCCTGTAGCCGGTGATACGATTTTAAACGGTCGTTTAGAAGTTCTATAATGCTCGGAATGTGGAAATTTCGGAGAAATTCACTTGGGAATCATATTGTTTCACGTAGAATCCTTATGTCCCGAACTAAACATGTGCAGCAAAATCTTTGCAAATTTCGAGAACTTAAATGTAGATGAATGTTACATCTCTGCACATACTTGATATCTACAAGCCCTAGCTTGTACTGTTCCCTCTGTTAATTCTATAGGGGCATGATTTGACTTGGCACAGTCACGAAAATTGAATTTTGATCGTCTTTTACGATATATTATAATAAATACAATAATTATATAAAAGTATACTCAAATACAAATTTAACGGTACCACCACTTTTTATGTTACTAAACCTATATACTGTCGATTTAATTGTGCGTCAAAAATTACAAAGTTTGAATCTTGAAATACACGAAACTCCTCATAAAAATCGCATTGGTCCGACAACTGTGATCGAGCACGTTTCCTCGGGGTTCAGAAGACAATAATACAGCATGTGGCATTGCATGCACGTTGAAGTCATTCCTGGTATTTGCATGAGCTAGAAACTACTTGCATTACCACGGTTGGTCTGTGTAAATCCAGTCACTTCTCACTTGCACACACACACACACACTACAGCTATAGCTAGGGACAGGAGAAGTAAAGGCAGTGCATGATGCCCACACCCAACACATCGCACAATGCATGCATCTCCTCAAGGTCTCTCTTCGGCTCCTACTGTACCACTACAGCTACTGGTCACCCCATGGCCATGCATGCAAGCATGCGACGAGAACAATAGCCTGTAGACGCATAGTATATATCTTTCACCACTAAGTAACACACAAAGCATGCATGTATAGAGTATATATATGGACTATGCATGGAATGGAAATTGTTGCAAAATATAATTGGGATGTCCATTACGCGCATGCGCCTAATTTTTTCATTACGAATAAGCTGAACTTTTGTCCATCAGATCAACATCCGATAACTGAAGCACGCGCATCTTCAAGCACATCCAACGACTAGAAATTTTGAGGTACTGAGGTCTGCTTGTCAGCAAAAACCTGCAGAGCCCCGATAATGTATGTATGTATGTATGTATGTATGTATGTATGTATGTATGTATGTATGTATGTATGTATGTGTGTGTGTATAGTATAAATAACAGGGATACCATGGTGCTCAGACTCCATGATTGAAATCTTCCATCCATGATTAAGACTTTCCATCCTGATATATTATATATCATTGCACTTGCACACATCTAAAAGCAATCCAAAGACAGGGAGGTCTGGTGCCCAAACACCATGGTGCTCCATTTCAACGTCCTCTGTGTGTGTATGTGTGTGTGTATAACAGGGGCACCATGGTGTCCATGCTCTATGATTGAAACTTTCCATTCATGATTGATTCAACATGCCAAACCAATGACTTCCTTTCCAAATTGATGCTTTTTCGAATTAATGAATGTTAATGAGTTTACTTGATATATTACACTTGCACGTATCTAAAAGTAATCCAAAGACAGAGAGACTTAGTGCCCAGACACCATGATGCCCTATTTCAGCGTCATATACATGCATACATATACATACATACACATACATATACATAACACATATACATATACATATACACACACTATCTTCTCACTCTCTCTCCGAAGCTCTTCTGTTACTACTGCATGTCACATGAACATGGCTGCCACACCCTTTATTATGTTGGTACGTAGCATGGACCACTCAACTACATACACACATGGCATTGTAACAGTAGAATTCCCTTCCCGAAAATTAGTACCAATAGTGGTTGAAATAAATACGGCATGACTACAGTCAAATCAACCATGGGGTATACTTTATTTTTCGTTTTGTACTTCAGAATCATGGCAGATTCAATTTTAGAACCACTTTAAATGTCATTGTTATGTTAATTTTGTCATTTCTCTAAACCATGGTTTTCATTCCACTAAAATTCAATTTTAGAACCACTTTAAATGTCATTGTTATGTTAATTTTGTCATTTCTCTAAACCATGGTTTTCATTCCACTAAAATTCAATTTTAGAACCACTTTAAATGTCATTGTTATGTTAATTTTGTCATTTCTCTAAACCGTGGTTTTCATTGGTTTTATCTAAACCATGGTTTTCATTGTGAAATGTCGACCGTAGTTGTTTCAAAAGGAGAAGTGATATTTTCAATGGTTATCTAACAGGCAACGCATAGTCTCAGTTCTTTAATGCTCCATATATGTCTAAATGTAGAAAAAAGACAGGTACAACTGCCTAGAAATTGAGTCTTACAACAAGCAGCATGTGTAGGAGGTAAACTTGATACATGTAGATAGATCTTAGGTAACTCGGATACACGTGATTATCAGGAATAAAATCGATTCATGTAGAGTGGTTTTCATATAAAATGTGTACGAACCATGGTTGACTGTAGAATAGTCCACACTAGGCCCACACGTCAGCCTCAATTTGGACACATTTTGATGCATGCAATATTTATATGAACTTTACTTGTACACACATAAATAACAAAAAAAAATTGCTGAAATGATGTCCACTCGAACTATAGAGATTATACAAGGTGAACTGATGAGGCCGGTATATTCCTCTCCCACATAGCCGTTGCTACTTGCTAGTAGCTAGCTTCAGCCAGTCAAGTAGCTCCAGAAACAGAGACCTTAACTGCTACCTGATGGTGTGAATAGCAGAAGCCAAACGCAAAGATACGACGGGGCTGTTCTTTTGGTTGCGGTTTATGGCTATTGGCTATGGTTTGTAGCTTTTGGGCTGTTTGTATAAGAGATTACAAAGTAACAGAAACTCACATACGGTTTTTACCAATATAAATGAAGTCAGTAAAGTATATACTACAATTAACTAGTGGATCCTATCTTGAAAAAAATACTCCGTTTAAAAGCTAGTTACTGTAGAAAAAGCCGAAAAGCAGCTTTTAGAAGCTGAAAAGAACAAGGCGACCACTGTCCTAGCTAGTGCTTTGCATCTCTCTCCCTCTACAACAACAACGGCAACAACAACAAACCAGCTAGAGCAAGGAACAACCAGCACTACTCCAGCAGTAGTAGCGAAAATATGGTAATTATCAGAGATGGAATAACTTATTACCACAATGCATATAGTGCATGCATGCATGCACATCGACTAGGTACATACCTACACGAAGTTAATCAAGTAGCATTGCATGCATGTACACACACAGCGCCCGTGCCTGCTTGACACAGCTACAGTTCTGCAGATCTATCTACAGGTGATGCGTTAAAAAAAAGTATCTATCTACAGGGACTTTAGTTGCTAACGAATCTAGGAGTACCAAAATTGAAGTGTCATACATGTTTTTCATGAAGGCTGGTCTTCTTAATCAGTGGCGAAGCCATAATTTTTGTGGAGCCCTGACGTACACCTCACGCGCCCACGCGATACCCGGCTCTCTGCCCACGCAACATCGGGCTCTCCGGCTCGCGCCCACACGACGTCCGGCTCTCCACCCACATGAAATCCACGGCTCGTCGCCGGCGAGCCTCGGCAGTCGCGCGCCCAATGGGGTGGTGGCTCCTTCCCTGTTCTTGATCATAAAATGAACGGTATAAATTGTGCGTAAATAGCAAGCGAAATGATATCGCAGAAGGAAAACAAATTTACCGGAATGAGGGCAATGTATTGTGATAATTTTAGCTTCCTTTTTTGCACTAGAGAAATATAAGCAAGTCCAAGAACACAACACAACGTCTTACTTTTTTCCCCAAAAAAAAATGGGGATATACCACTGGCTGTGAAATAACCAGAAGCTAAGCGCTACGTACACAACCTAGATTTGATCCTATTCTTTACAGATCTTTACAAGAATTAGGCCGGCCAGTGCAACATTAATAAAATAACACTGTTGAGATATTTATAAGGAGGTTTAGAAATATATTTATAAGTTTATTTAGTGTATGCAATGAAAATTTTATTTTCCGGGACATAACAAAAATTATTCATACAACTGTCAGCAATAGCATACCTACATAAAGGAAATGAAAAAAGGAATTAGATTGTATGCATTATTAAGAGAATATCTCCTCCCTTGTCCAGCTAGCTAAATATATCCCAAGGAAAACCTAGACTATACCATGCTCCGGAAAAATCCAACTTGGCAAATGTTCAAGAGGGTAGTTTTTTAACTTTAATAGTTGGATAGCTTTGGTTAATCGAACAAGATCTACACTAGGGGCCTGTTCTTTTCCTCCGAAACTGACGGTTTTTGGCTTTTGCTACAGTACCTAACTTTCAAACGAAGTATTTTCTCAAGACGGGGTCTACAAGTTAAACGATCTACACGTTAAAAGCCCAACATCTGTACCAGCCAAAATCGCAAGTGAGTATCTGTCTCTCTGTAATTTGTACCGTAAACATCCAAAATTCAAAATTTTCAGCCAAAAATCATAAGCCACAGCCGTTGCCAAATAGGCCCCTAGATTTATCCCGAGTGTTTTTTTTCCGACGGCCGACCTTCGTGAAAGATGGTGGTTTATGTTTTTCCCCCAAGTGTTTCCGGCACTGGGTAACTTAAACAGATCTGGTAGTGCAAGATCTACTACGGTGACCTCGATCGAATTGCACCTAGTAGCTCGCTAAATATGCGACAAGGCATCAAGTTTATGATATCCCAATGTACATTATATTGATCCAAAGAAAATCCAATGAACATACTATACTTGAAACAACAATACTGTTACCCATGTTCTAGTACTTCCCTTGCACTAATCAAGTGCTTAACAGCCGACCAGCTGCCTCCCCTAGCTATATATAACGCGGTATAAGATTCATAAAAGAACAATTAGAAACAAAAATAGAGAAATAAAAAAAATGGAGGTGATGGGTCTAAAAGTAACTTCACTTCTCCAGTTTGTAAGTTGTAACCGTGTTCATTTCTTCCATGGCTAGCTTTCGTACGTACCTGCAGCTGTGGAAGTCTGGAAGACAAAAGCTGCATGGGTAACAGTTTCGCATGAAACGGCCGGACATTACAGAAACTGAGGTTGGAGAGGATACGGATACCCATGCCGACCACTTTAATTATTTCATCCAAATGTGAAAAGTTCAGTCGTTCAAACTAGATTAAGAAATATATGCGTTACTAACCACAAGCTAGCAGAAACTATTACGTTTGAAAAGGTTTTTTTTCCTCTCACTGTGATCTGAACTCTGAAGCACACAGTTTTTAGCCATTTAATTTGGCCACTCATGAGCAGTAACCATCTAGAGAAACCAGTAGGTAGACTCTAAAATTGTAACTTCCTTCCTGTTTTGCTGTATCCCTGCTGATTTAAGTTAATGTTAGAATATTACATTATCCCTGCTGATTTAAGTTAATGTTAGAATATTACAAAATGTAGGTCATTGTATATATGTATGCAATAGGGATCTTCCCTCTTGTTCACGTTAGAAAAACTTGAATTGGAAAGAGAAACAGGGTTTAGAAGAAAACTTTCACCAGAGTATCGTATGCGGTACTTAACACCCCGACAGTTAATTAATCCCTTTTTAGCTGATCCTTTTTATTGCCAGTTTACGGTGAATTATATTAATGCGCGTAATGTATGTTGGCTCAAATGTAGCATTCTGGGTTAACCATTTTGTGATAAGCAAAAATGAATGGCCGAATGAGCTGCTAGCTAGGAGCGTCCCTAAGTGCAAGGCGCTAGACTGTAAGCGAATATTGGGCCCATGGTGTTACTCCCTAACATGTAAAAAAAATGTTACAAGAGTTATGCCAATAATCTCATTAGGCAAACATACAGAGAAATGCAAATAATCTCATTAGGCAAACATACAGAGAAATATGTGGCAGTCATCCGTAGTCTTATATTGAACTACTGGACTCCGTAATTTTGCAAATTGTGAATTCCTTTATATTGAACTACTGCACTCCATAATTTTGCGAATTGTGGATTCCCTTGTATTGAAATACTGCACTCCATACAATGCTCATTTGGCACAATTTACTTAGTAACAATTAAGAAGCCCCCTGCACAAAACATAGTAAGAAGTAGGCAAGAAGATCAGACGAGAGTGCCCAAAGAAACGGATTTACATGATCTTGAAATTTTCAAATGTCAAACAGTATGTTTGTACATCAAAAAAAATCTACTTGTGGAAATAACAAAGTACACAAACTATTTAATAGAAAATGGAATTTTATTAACAAAATCTACTTGTCGAAATTACAAAGTAGGCAAAAAAAGTGACGTTCCCGAAACACACACAAAAGAAAACCACCTTAGAAGTGACAGTTTTTGAATGATGGACATTTTTTGGAACACATGATTCGTCTATTATGACGCATCATTTTTCTCATCGCTTTACTTCAATTATCATCATTAATTGGTCGGCTAATCCTCTAATTAATTGCTGATTGTGTAGAATATTTGCAGATGGTCTATTTATGCAGGTAACGGAAGAATCTCGCAATTTCAGGAGCACATATGGAAAGATGACGCCGAAATAAACGAAACCATCTTTGGATCATTGCAAACGTATATTTAAGGAGTTCAATTGTACCGAGCAAAATCGCATGCGACTATTTTTCTTTACGTACTGCTTTTCATAAATAAGCCAGAATTCAAAAACCACATTTATAAGTCATAAATCTCAGCCTAATAGAACTTATCCTTAATTTGTATTAAAGTGGGTTAGATTGCATCTACAGAGAAGAGGGAGGAGACCATCACCACCATGTCAAGAACACCTTCTCCGCCATATTTCTTTCCTACTTTGCATCCATTGTTGCATCTCCACTTTGTATTCATTCATCGAAGTCTGCAAAACAGCTTATACTTTATTTTCGTATCATTGTCATCATGTTTTCTGGGATATACTCCCCTTCTTATTCCCGGGGGATTCGCGCGAGGGGAGGCCAGCCACGTCAGCCAGCTCGCCCGCGCGCGCGCCCCGGCCGGCGCGTGGCGCGGGATTTCCCGTACGGCCGGGGAGGCACTTTCCTCGTGTTTTCCGGAAATTACGTAGAGGTCCTTTTTTCTCGCGAAAAGGTCCCTGGTGGGTTTTTTTGCGGCGATTTTTTTTGGAAACACCCCTCCAATTTGCAGGATTGCGCTCCGCAGTTTTCTAAATTGCGTACGGGTCCTCATTTCGTTACATACGGATCCTTGATTTTTTACGAAAAAGCCTTTAGCTTTTTTGAAAATACGCATGTGCCCTCGATTTTTTTTAAAAAACTCCTCGCGGATCATCGCCTCTTTTACTTCGGTACACACGGTGGCTGGCGCGGCGTGTCGCCGCGCCTATGAGGCTAGTAATTCTCTGTGTTTGATCACCTAGATGATGCGTGAGTAATCCCTAAAGGGCTATGGGTCATAGGTGACCTTGTAGAGGGTAAAGATGCATGGGGATTTGTGTGTCTCTATTTAGGTAACGTAGAGATATCGTGTTCCTTGGTCATTGGGTTTGATATTAACTCATTTTAACTTGCTTCTTGCTTAATTTTTTACTATTTATAAATTTCATCTTTTTCTGAATTTTTAGTTTTTTTAAGTTTTTTTGTCGGTTCCTTTTTTCCATATTCGTTTGCATTGTCCGTGTTGAGCTAGCATATTTTTTATTTTTAAGTTTTTTTAAATTTAATTACACCAAATAAGCCACTTTCAGCTATAGTGAAATTTCAGCTGTTACAGTGCAATTTCAGCCATAAGCTATAGCTTTTCAACTTAACCAAGCGGGGCCATAATAAATCTTAAAATACTCTTAAGTGTAAACACTGTATCGATTCTGTGCACTTATGGTTCATCAAAACACACGACAGAAAGTTCAGAAGGATCAAGGATGGGCATTTCTGAAACACACACAAAAAAACAACCTCGGAGGACAGCTTTCAAAGTGCGTGCATTTTAATTTCGAAACACACATGAAAGAAAACCGACACGGAAGGCAATTTTTGGAAGAAAAAATTGCTCCCATTACCATTATGTAGTATGCTACTTGCTAATAATGCCACCTGTCCGTCTGTCCTCGCCAAAAATACCACTGAATTTGTTTTCTGTTACCCAAATTAAAATGAAGAACTTTTGCCGACATGAATGAATAGAAACCGGGTACTTGTTACGATTGTACCAACATCAATCGGGAAGCCTGGGTTTCATTGCACAGAAGATTATGCAAAGGAGAGGGCGGCTCGGATGTACGGTGTAGAGCAGGCAAGGTAATAAAGATAACTTTTTGGCTAATTTAAACCTGTATTTACACAAATGTTAGTAAAAATATTTATTTTACCGCTCGGTCACTCCTCGACGGCGCTGTGGAGTGCACACCTGGCCGACGAAGCCCTGTGGCCAGGCGGGTGGCCGTGCGGCAGTGGCTTGTTGCCCGGCCACTAGGCTCTAAGTAATTAGCATTTATAATTAATTAGTTTAATTACATGATTAGAAAATTTAACACGCACTGCTCATAGAATTTTTTAGATATAGCAAATGAGCACAAAAACTTACGAAATTTTTTATGGAGCTTCGCGACATAGTGTAGTTCATTGTATAATTTACTTGTAATCTTTTTGTTTTGAATTTTACTCAAAAATTCATTTAAATAAACTGTTTGTAGCAATTTTTTAATATAGGAAATAAGATCAAAAAATTGTAGCAATGGACTTAATGGTATAATATTTTTATTCAATTATGCAAGGCGTACATATAGTAGTACAAAAAACGTAAGGCATGGGATATAGTAGTATAAAAAGTGCATCGCATAGGATGCGATATAGCTCGCTCATCTGAGCCACTACTATCTCCTTACCGCATCTGCCTCCGCGTGCTTGGCCTTGTCTTCCGTTGAGCATGTCCCGTGGGGTACGACAGCCGGTCAGGAGCGTGCGTGTCGGATCGGAGGAGGTATGGAGATCGTTTCATCTGTTTAGTAGCCGGTGGTGGTCCAATAAGCTGAGGTACAATAGACAGTGTCTGGTGGTAAGTGTCGATGTGCTCCAACTAAGACATACAGAATTGGGGGCTGCTAGAGACGAAGTCGTGAACGATGGAGTCTAGAAATCCCCGTTGTGCGGAGGAGCCGTAGCCTTCACCATACAGTGTGCCAGCGATGTCGGAGGAGCTCTACCCACCGAAGTCTCCAACCCCTACGTATGGTGTGAACGATGAGTTCCGCCTTTCGTACGCTGCAAACCCTACCGCCATGTATCGTTCCCTGGAAGCAGCCAGGAGGTCCGTATCATCATCAGTGGACTGGTCGTCACCCCCATGTTGAATTGAAGGTTGCACGATGGAATGATGTTAGTCACAATAAATATTCCTTATGTAGAATATGAATCTCGTACGTCCCAGATGTGCAGCGAAGATGACCGACGGGGAGCGGTAGTTTGTGTAGGGTGTGCGGAGGGGTAAAAGTGATGCATCTCGACGATGGACAGAGAACGTCATGATATTAGCGGAATGTAAGGCATAGCAGGGAAATAAAATGTATGTTTGTACATAAGTTACCTCCTCGTCAATCTGGTTCGTGGATGATCGACGGGTAGTACTATGATGCCGGCCAGACTCGGTAGATCGCGATGGCTGGCCGGACTCGCTAGGTTGCGATGACTGGCGGGAGAGCACAGTGCCCCCACTGGATGCCTGATGCGCATGGCATGGTTTGTCCATCGGCCGCAGCTCAAGTTGTTCATTATTTTTCTGACTTTGTGATGTGATATACTTGAAAGTTTTCTGTAGGGCCAGTGGTGTGTCTGGGCTGCTCGTGGCAGTTCCAGACACACTTGCGATGCGATGCGCTCGCTCCAACAGAAGCGGCATACCAAATAGGTTCAGTAACGAGTAGTATGAATTTTATAAATGAAACAATTAAACTTTGTAATTATCTTACAGTGTAATGGTGCCGCGAAGCACTGTGGCAATCGAACAAGCGTTATAGACTGTTGTCATGCATGACCTGCTTCGGGCGATCTAGTGGAGGAACGGTGAGTCCACCACGCGACTAGGGTACATCCGAACGTCATACGGACACTACTCCATTACGACATTCAACAGCACCATGCCTGTCCATGCCGTCGTCCATTCCTTCTACAGTGGCTACCAGTTCGTACCATGCGGACCCGCTCTCGATTGCTTGCATTTCCGAAATCGTCGATATTACAAAAAAAAAGACATACGAAGTGTATACATTACTCGGATGGAATTTGGCTCACAGGTGTATGGCTCATAGCAAGAACCTGCCGTCCAGAGGAGGCATGACCTGGTACAAACCGAATTGTCGCATTACGGGCTGCGATGGAGACCAAGGTGAGCTGGCGTCCGATGATGACCAGCCTCGTATAGGGCAACAAGCCCATGGCCTGCAGGATTGGGACGTAGCCGTCCAGCTCCCAATCATCTCTCACTGTAGTTTGAAGGGCGAGGGCCATCCGTGTCACCCATGATCCACAACTAGTATGATGGTGCTCATCGTAGAACTCTTCAAGAAGTTTCGGTAAAGATATATCTTTTAACAAATGGGATAGACGAAATATTAACCGATATACCGGTCATATTGGTATCAGTGCCTTGCCGCTACTGATGTCGCGTTGTGTTTTTAAATAGAAAAAAATTGATCATATACCCTCCATTTAGATGGAAATTGAGGATTTACCCTCCTGGCCCACGTGTAGTGACTTATGATGACCCCACGTGTCATTGAGATGTGGATGGTAAATTCTCAATTTCTCAACTAAAGGGAGGGTATATGATCCAATCTCCCTTTTAAATATCATTTTTGAAATTCAGCGGCCGATAGTTTGACAACTAATATGTCGATCCGATAATAGTTGAAGTAGTTTTATCATGGTGTCATGCATGTGTCACTATCACTGCTAATTATTTTCATCATTTTGGAAGTTGCATGTACAATATTGAAATATTTATAGTTGATATGTACATAAAATGATACATACATGTATTAGAATTAGCTCGACACTAGTGTACGTAAAAATAATACATACATGTATTAGAATTAGCTCAACACTAGAAAGGCATTTTCATGGAGATGGATAGTAGTGTCATTTGGATAGCGGAAGATAAATGGTGTGGTATTTTAGTGAGAATAGATGATTCGATGGTATTTTTATCAAGGCCATGTTGATATTATCTTATAAAAGCTGTTTTTTAATAGTGAATGGTTTTTCTATAATATCTAATTTTTAAATAGAATGTCTTTCTATGTTAGGATCACACTGTAATGACTTCATTTATATTATTAATATTACACATGATTTTCTCTCTTTGTATATTTTTCTATAAATTTATAAGTTAAAGATAAAAATTATCAGTAAAAACTAATATAAACAGTTGTTGAGTTGCACATTGCACAGCAGTATAGGAGACCGTCGTTTTGGGAGGGCATTTTCGAAACACGCAAAAGAAAATCCCCTCACAAGACAAATCTTTAGAGGATGGGCACACAGACGCGAAAGAAAACCGCCGCAGAAACAACTTTGGAGGATGGTAGTTTTGGGTGGGCATTGTGGTAATTTGACCTCTCTCTCTCCTCAGTGGCCAGCCAGCCAGCCGCCAGCACTTACCTTCCATAACATGTATGTACACAGTACACTGCGCTACCAGAGAGACCTGTGCTCTCCTCTGCTCTCCTCTGCTGTTCTTCTCTGCCATCTGTGCCTCCTCCCAACTCCTCCTCCGGCCATTACCACACCGAGAAAGCAAAGAAGCTTCACGCCGCGCAGCCGTTGCCGCGGCCATGCTCTCGCGGTTCAATAATCCGCTATGGATGCAGGAAGACGGTGGCCAAGAACAGGGCCACGGCCACGAGCAGCCGCCGGCGATGGGGATGCTGCCGGCGCCGGGGCAGGAGGCTGGGCACCACCACGACCAGCACCTCCTGGCCATGGCCGCTGGGGGAGGCGGGGAGTTCCACGCGCCGGGGCTGCTTGATGAGGACTGGTACTTTGACGCGGTGGCCGCGGGCGCGGGCGGCGTCGCCGGCGCGCACGGGTCCATCCTCCTGGCGCCGTCGGCCCAGGCGGGGTTGGCGTCCGGCTCCGGCTCGCAGCAGTTCCCGCTTTTCAACATGGGTGGGGGTGGGGCTGCTGCGTTCGACGTCTCCGGGTTCGACCTCGGCGTCTCTGGCGGCGGCGACTTGGCGGCGTTTCTTGGCGCCGGGAACGCGTCGAACACCGCGCCGAATTCCTTGCTTCCGGCTGGGAACGCTGGGTTCCTTGGCGCGTTCGCCGGCTTCGGCACCGCTCCGGCGCAAATGCCGGAGTTCTGTGGCCTCGCTGGGTTCGACATGTTCGACACCGGTGCCGGAGGTGGAGGCAGCTCCTCCTCAGCGGCGCCCGCTGCTTCGGCGTCCGTGACTGGCACCCCGTTCTCCGGGCGCGGCAAGGCAGCGGTGCTGCGGCCGCTGGAGATCTTCCCGCCGGTAGGCGCTCAGCCGACGCTGTTCCAGAAGCGCGCTCTCCGCCGCAACGCCGGCGAAGAGGACGACGACAAGAAGCGGAAGGCGGCAGCGGCGAGCGCCTTGTCCGCGGGCGGCGACATGGTACTCGACGACGCCGACGACGACGTTGTGAGCATTGACGCGTCCGGTCTGAACTACGACTCGGAGGATGCGATGGGCGTCGAGGAGAGCGGCAAGAAGGACGGCAAGGAGTCGAACGCGAACAGCACGGTGACCAGCGGCGGCGCGGGCGACGGGAAGGGGAAGAAGAAGGGGATGCCGGCCAAGAACCTCATGGCGGAGCGCCGTCGCCGGAAGAAGCTTAATGACCGGCTCTACATGCTCCGGTCCGTCGTGCCCAAGATCAGCAAGGTGAGAATTCTGCTCCTATCAGAGTTGTGCAAGTAGTCAAGCACAGATAGAATTGAGCAGTTGTTCTTGCTTGTGCTTGGGTTGTTTAGGAGATTTTGATGCATCTATGTTTAGGCAGTTAATGATGACTTACAGCGCGTAATTTTGATGAATTATGTCTGTTTTTGTTGCGATGAAAGCAGGAAAGGTGGGAATTCTGTGGTTAGCATCTAGCATTGCTACCAATGTTTATGTTATGTTGTTCATTATGGCTTTAGTTTCAGTTTCTGGCCTCAGAATGAATATATTGACTTCTTAATTTCAGTTTTTTATTTTTTTGGTTTTTTTGCTTTTTGTTTCCTTATTTTTCTTTGTATTGTTCGTAGAGATATATGGGTATTTTTTTTTATTTTTTCTTATTTTCTTTATTTTTCTTTAACTAAATAACTTAGAAAAACTAACTATTGCTACAGTGCAATTTCAAATAAAAGCCAAAAACATTCAGAAAAAAACGAAAATGAACGCCACCTTAATATGCTTCACTGCATTTGACTTAGTGAACTCCGAGTACATGGTTTGATGAATCGTTTGTCATAGACTCATAGTCGATCCGTGCAATTGTTCGTGTAGAATTGTGGAGGCACACAGGCTTTGGGGATTTCTATATCATCTGCAGAAATTTTAGCTTCTAGTTTGTTGTTGGCCTTACCACTCCTTAGCCTGACAAGTTCGTGGTTTTGCATCCCCAGTTCTTCTGTTTAGCTTCTACCGATGTCATCTCTATATTAGCTTAGTTTTAGTTTCTAGTTGTTGCTAGTCTGGTGAATTAAATGTGATCTCTGCGCATTAGTTGTACTACAAGAAAATTACTGGCTAGTCTTACTGTCATGATCTGTTTCTGCTGCCTCTTGTTCAGTTTCTAGTCAGTTATCATAGAGTTGTAGGCAGATTGCAGAAATATAATAAAAGACATGCCCTACATCAGTAGTGCTGTATTTTTGTTTTAAAAAGGAGAATCTTTTAATCTTTCGTTGTATAAAAAGGAGCATGAGTTATGGTGTAAATTGCATCATCTATTTCAGTTACCTTTTCCTGAATTTAGTATTTCACCTTTAGTCTTATTGGTATTACTCAACTATGTGCATGTAATTCGCCAGTTACCGTTTCTCTTTGCGACTGGCCAATGAACTGATTTATGTGGTTGCAATCGGTAGATGGACAGGGCTTCTATTCTTGGTGATGCAATCGAGTACCTGAAGGATCTTCTTCAAAAGATCAATGATCTTCAGAATGAGCTCGAGTCATCCCCTTCCACATCCTCACTGCCTCCAACACCTACAAGCTTCCACCCTCTGACTCCAACACTGCCCACATTGCCATCTTGTGTGAAGGAAGAGCTTTGCCCAAGTGCATTGCCAAGCCCTACTGGTCAGCAACCAATGGTTAGTATATGTTCTCTCTGAATTTCACTAAACCAGTATTTTTCTTCAGATCAGCTAACCTGTATGTATCAAAGAAACTTGTCCTTGACATGATATGACATTACTTTTGCTAATGTTTAACTAGTAATAGACAGAAGTCAGCTAAAGCTGTAATGTGATTGATGTATGCATCAGTTTGTGCAATTATTGTCATGCCTGAAAAAACATTGGACTCACTTAAAACATTTTTCTGCTCTTGCAAAAGGTTGAGGTGAGGATGAGGGAAGGTCGGGCCGTCAACATCCACATGTTCTGCCCTCGCAGGCCTGGTCTTCTTCTTTCTGCCATGAGGGCAATCGAAGGCCTTGGTCTCGATGTCCAGCAAGCTGTTGTCAGTTGCTTCAACGGCTTTGCCTTGGATGTCTTCAAGGCTGAGGTAATGTACAAATCTTTCTCCCTATTTTCAGAAAGAGTAAAAAAAATGACTTGTTGCCACATAAAACTCAATTATAACTAACGATTGATCACTCATTTTCTTCACATCAGCAACGCAAGGATGGGCCTGGCCTTCGGCCTGATGAAATCAAGGCCATTCTCTTGCAATCTGCCGGGTTCCATGCCGTGATGTAGGACAAGAGAGCTAAATCAACTGCAAAGGACAGTGTAGCTAAGGAAATTACAAGTACCGGTGTTTCCGGTTCTGGGGTGTTTTCTACAGAAGCAACTTCATCTTTTCTATTCTGAGACCTGCTCTGGGTTTCCTGAATCAATTTATCTACCAGAGTTTAGAGTCAAAAAATAATGTCAGTAGCCCCTTACTACTTAACATTGTGTTATAAGCTTATGCCTGTTGTTACTTCTCGGTACATGCTTTCATCTTGTGTAATCTGAAGAATAATTATGTCGATTAACAAGCGTCGAAACGGTCCGAAAACAGCGTGAATCCGCTCTATGATCTGTCCTTTTCCTTGTATGATTTTTGCCATATGGTTGCTGTGGCTTTGCCTGTTTGTTGGGTTCGTAAAGGCCTAGAGCATGTACTGTATAATGCCCAGTAACGGATTGAGAGATTCAGGTCAGTTATTGGAAGCAGGCAAAGTGGTCCTTGTACTGGACCAAACACGTCTTCACTGCAGCCTGTCGTTAGGAGGCCTCGATTTGGTTGGTTTCCAATAAAAGGTCGGTAGAAAATTGGTGAGATTTTCATCATCGAAGTTAAAAACATTTCTTACAGTCTGTTTAAATGCACTGCAATGCAAAATAAGACCAGTGATAAGTTGTTTCCTGCCCTAGATTTCTGAGATTTTGTACGCTAGTAATAAAGTAGTTTTATCCACTGATCAGGGATTGGGGCCAAAATGAAGTTTCTCTCGATGGAGCTGTAACACCATGCGGTGACACCTCTAGGAGGGTGATAAGTATTTAACATTACTTATATTTTGCTTTTATCATTTGAGTTTGATTTTTATGGTTTTTGTGGTGTCACTTGTGCTGTCTGGAAGCACAAAATGAAGTTTCTCTTGATGGAGCTGTAAGACCATGCGGTGACAATTTTACGAGAGTGATGAGTATTTAACGTTGCTTATACTTTGCTTTTGTTATTTGAATTTGATTTTTGCAGTTTTTGCGGTGTCACCTGTGCTGTCTGGAAGCACCAGTCAGGCTGCCTTGGAATGGTAGTCTGATCGTTGATGGGGTGCGATTAGACTGGCCTAAAATGGCAATCTGACCATTGGGGTGCGGTTAGACCAGCTGGACTAGGGTGGTCAGACCGGTTTGCTAGCCACGGTTAGACCGGCCCTTTCTGAGCAGAGTTGAGTAGAGGTTGTTCCGTTGTTGTGAGTCATGATGGTGTCTATGCAGTGTTAGTCATGTTGTGTCCATGCAAGTGTTAGTCATGGGGAGTCCATACATGTTTGTGTCATGGTGTGTCCATGCATACGGTTTACTAATTGAGAGTTAACTGTATGTCATTTGTGCTCGGATCAATTACTTTGTGTTTTGGTGTGTAGGTGTTTTGATGACTGTTACAATTAGTAGCAAGACCGAGGCTACAGAAGGGGTTTTGAAGCCATGGTGTATCGCGTAAGTCTGGGTGGAGTAACATCTCAAGCCGAGAAGCATGAGAGAAAGATAATGGTCATGAAGAGTCAAGCATACATGTGATGTGCCAATTGAACTTGCACATTTCAAGTGGTAACTTTCCTTGGAGCAGGTGTATGATCTTGGCGGCAAGATGTTGGGTATCATGAACTATAGAGTGACGTTAGTGTGCCATGGGACTTGGGTGATTTAATAGTGGCGGCCTCAGTGTAGGTGTACGATTTTAGCGACAAGTCATGGGCATCGCATCGTCATGAAGACTGGCAAGTGGCAATTGAGTAAATTATCCAATATCGGGTGAAGTGACGGTTTGCAAAACCACAACACTAGCCTAAGTAATTTAGGTTACGTCTTTGTAGGTGAAATATATTATCGGGCTTGTGGAGCCTTGTGGAAATATGTAAGAGTGTAAAAACTATTTGTGTGTGGGCTACCGGATTTCTCCATATGTAAGAGATATGATCCACTAAGGAGTAGTTGGTTGTTAGAGTTAAGTGAGAGGTAAGGAGTCTCCACTATATAAACCTTGTGTTGAGTTAAGTCTTATAAGGACTTGAGACATTAGGGTTAGGGTTTCCTTGTGTTGAAGCCTTTTGTGTGTGCATGCTTTAGGCTTAGAGCTCTGCTGTACTGAGGGATTAGCTGTAAAATATTTCTCTTTAAGTGAAATAAATATTCAAAGTTTGCCCAAGTAAGTTGTGCCATGGATCCCCTCTTGTGCTTTTGATTTGTTTGGCTTTCTTGCTTGGATCTATCCTCTCTTGAGCCTTTCTGGTACCAAGAATGTGTAAGAGGTGGAGATGTCACATGGAGATAAAATCTCATCCATCTAGAAATGATCTAGAGGAAGTTCTTGAATTTGCTCAGTTTTCTCAAAAGAGATGTGATTTTTGTGTTTTGCCCTTATGGGTGATTTGGATTGAATTCATGTTATGATCTAACTTGCTATGACATGTGGGAATCCATCCAAAGTTACCTAGATCATCTAGAACTCATGAACAAGAGCAGATTGAGATTTATCTCTTTTGCCCGGTTTTGGTGGACCCTTCACTCAAATAGAAAAAGGTAATAATTTTGGCAATAATTCTCTTAATTGTTGATTGGAATAGGTTCATGACATCCTAGAGAAGGCGCATGCTAAGTTTTAAGTCATTTGGATCATCAGATCAAAAGTTAAAAGGTTTTTTTGAATTTGAAATAGTGCTGATTTTACTATTCATTTTGGTCTGATCGCCAAAGTCCTAGAGGTCTGACTGGCTTTGGGTTGAGGTCTGACCGATGAGGGTTTGAATTTTTGAGATTTTCCCTTCCTTCGCTCAAGGCTTTGTTGAATCTTTGAGTTTGTGTTTCCATTGCTTATTGCTGTTGGTATTTAGGGGAAGATTTTGAAAGAATCATTCAACCCCTCCGAATTGCCATACTAGATTCTACAAGAGCTGACTTGCAGACTCCAGTTCTTTCTTGGTAGCTCCTTCAGTAAAATGATTAGAATAACAAAATTCTACTACAATATTTATTCCCCCCACTTTTAGTTTCTGATCTTGCTTATAATTTCTGACGTGACCTGCATGAACAATCTTTTTCCCCTAGAATACACAAGAGTGTTGCACATCATTTCACAAAGAAGAGAAACAATTTTGTCATCAATACGAGACCAAACAGCAAGCTTATAAGCACCCCCCAGTTAGATTCGTAGACCATCGAGGACGTGAAGGGAAGTGAGAAGCACATGAATGACCAAGTGTATTCAATATGAGTATTTAGGGTTACAAAATAGCCTCCCCTCTCCCTTTGCAAGAGGTCTTATTTATAGAGGGGGAGAGAGAGGCAAGTGAAGTTACAAGTTTGCCCTCAAGGCCTAACTTACTCGGTATCTTCGTCCTTTGCCCCACGCAGGTCCACCATGTTCAAGAGACTCCAAGGGTCGGTCTATGGCCCGCAACTCCCAATAACCTGCGAGAAGTCATGGAATGTTATGGTACCTTGGTCTTGGGGTGGACTCCAGGTGATAGACCACGTGGAGTCCGACCTTGGCTTGGAACACCCTAGGTCTGGGGATTGCACGTAGTATGAGGAGGCACCTTCACCCCGTTGGAACCTCCTTGGGGGAAATGGTGCAGACTTGGTGTGCTGTAGACTGGAACCACCCGAGTAGTCTTAGTCCACCACGTATCGAACTTTCGGGCAGTGCTGAGCAGACCCAGTCCACCATGGATCGGCCTTGCCCTACAAATACCCCCTTCCCTTTCTTCATTTCCTCCCCTCAATTATTCTCCTCAATTCCTCTCCCCACTCCCTCAACTCACCCATCCGACTTCACTCCTAGATAGTCTCCTCGCCTCGACCTCGGGAGATGATGTCGATGTTGGGGCTTCTCTTCAGTGGCCTAAGGCTCCATCGAGGGCCCCAACTCTGGTGCTTGGACTCTCTCCAAGGATCCCCTCCTTTGGTGCCCGGACCCCTTGGGGGTCTCCTTCTTTCATGTTTGGACCCCCTCCATGGGACTCCTTCATTTTCCCTCAGCCCCTCTCCAGGGGTTGCCTTCATCCACGCTTAGACCCCCACTAGGTGTTGCATTCACTTGCACCTAGAGCACCTATGCCTCAGCCATCCTGGCACACTGTGCATCGTTTGAACCTCTGTGATCCATCCCGACCATCCCTAGATCCACCACCTTGATGCCCAGACCCCCTCCAGGGATTGCCTCCACTTGTGCCCAAACCCCCTCCGGGAGTTGGCTTCACTTGCGCCTGGACCCCCTCCGAGGGTGGTCTCCATTCACACCTAGAGCACCTTGGTGGTCCATTGCCTCAGCCATCCTAACCTCTGGCAGCTCAGACCCCACTTGAAGCTTTGTCCCTCGGCCAATTGTACCCCGTTCGGGGCTTCGCCACTCATCACTCGTAGCCTCTTCGGGGCTTTGAACCACTCAATGTTGCTTGAGGTGGCTCCTTCCACCATGTCTTCGAAGAAGGCGACAACATCCATTGGTCCCTCCACCAAGAAAGGTGGGAAGGAGAGGGGGTGACTGAGGAGGAGGAAACCCCCGAGAAGGCCATCTGGTTTCCTCATTACTGGGCTCTTCCAACATGAATAGGGGCTTTCTGGAGCAATTGGAGAAGGACGGCAAGATCAAGAGCACCAACTTGGTCATCTTGCCCAAGCCCGATAAGGTTCACCCTAACCCGAGGGCCAGGGATGCACGTTGTCTTCACTGCTCAATTCGAAGCCACTCTTCACATTCCCCGGATCGGGCTACTGAAGGACGTGCTCGATACATTCAACCTTGTGGTCTCCCATCTCAACCTGGGTTCCTTTGTACACCCCTCGATGTATGAGTGGGTGATGCGGAGCTTAGGGGTGATAGCCTTTCGGCTCCAAGGTAGCCGTCAAGAGTTCAAATTCCTTGCTAAAGGCCAACAAGTCCAAGTGGGAATCATAGAGGGACATGTGGTACGTTCTACTACCTTGCCTAGGGGTCTAGCCTCCGCAGCATAGGGAAGAAGTCGTTGGTGGACAACTCGCTACACTTGTCGCCTTCCCTAGGCATGAAGCACAAAGCACACTGGCACCTAAGTGCGATCTCATTGAGGAGTATTGCGTGCTGAGGATTGCTCCCCTCTATCAAGGTTGGAACCTGTCCTTCACGTAGGGTGACACGTCGGGGGCATCCGTGCCTTCCAGGGCTTTGCCAAGTCTCAGTGTTAGTTCTTTCAACTCTTTTACCACTTTGTTGGCTTGACTCTTGGCCTTCCATTGACCCCCTCTCAGGCTTGTAGGCTTGATGTTCCCATAGGCAGAGATGGCGGTGGTGGTCCTACTCGGGCCAAAGATAAGAGCTAAGCACGGTGTGGTGGAGGACCTGATTATGGGGGATTGCCACAACAGTGCATGCGAGATGCTCGACATGTCCATGCCTACTCACCCACCCTTCGACAAGGACGGTGGGTCCAAATAGGGAGTGAAGCACCCTCATGAGGTCTTGGAGGACTTGTCCCCGTCACCTAAGTTAGGGAGTGTGGTAGCCCTTACAGCTCACCTCAGGCAGGGCCTTTCGACGTCGTGGGCACCACTTGTCGCTCTAATAAGGGGAAGGGACCTAGGACCAGCCTCCCCTGCGGGGTTCCCCAGGATCACCCACTTCCTCCCCGAACATTGCCTCGACTCTCGGCCTAGAGAGTGTCCGTGGGGAAGGTGCAAAAGGGACAGCAACAAGCTCCATTCCCATCGGCATCCCTCACGCATTTGCCCCATTGAGGCTATTGTTGGTCAACTTGTCCCCACAGGATAGTTAGGGTGCCGGTGATGTGGTTGTTGAGGTCGACACGGTGGGCACCGCCTCGGTGTGCACGTCGGGGGCTGTGGTGGGCATAGCTCTGACCACCACCGTGGAGATCCCCATGGATGAGGTGATCTTGGGGGCTGGTCTTGAGCATGTGATCCACACATCCACACCACACGTGGGCACACCCTGAGGCACGAGCTCAGACTCCCGCTATTGATTCAGGTGCGTGCCACCACCAAGGACTTCACCTTGCTGAGGCCCATGGTCGAGTTCTTGAGCAAGGCCTTCGTGTGTGCAGTGCCTACCGACGTCGACTTAGCCCTTAAGGATGACCCTCTGATCAAGAGGCATGTGTTCACTTCGGTGGAGTACGACCTCATGAAGATAACTAGGTCATCCATTTACTTTGATTTGATGAGCTCCTGACCCTCGCCTTTTCCTCTTGCAGAGTCTCCTCACCATGTGCAAGCTATCCTCCATGCAAAATGACATCCTAATGGAAAACAAGAGGGTAGTGTGGGAGGCAATGGGCAAGGCAGCCACAGCCCAGCGGGACTTGGATGCGGCCCACGAGATGATTGATGACCTACACCGCAACTTGCTGAGCAGGAGTCTGATGTGGAGAGCCTTTGCCATGGCCTATCCTAGATTACTGATGAGCAGGATAGGCTGGTCATCACTACCATCTCTGCCACAGAGACGATGCACGGGACTTGGGCATCTCTGCATTGTTGCCCTCCAAGTTGTCAGAGGTCACTGTCAAGACCTGGCTCACTTGGATGAGCACGACCGCTAAGGCGACCAGGGTGTCAGTACTAGGCTTTTGGTGCTACTGTGCAAAGGCTTCTACCAAGGTCCTACTCACCTCCATTCGGCTGGTGAGCTACCAGCACTTCACGACGTTTGGAACACCTTCCTACAAGGCACTGAGCTCTATCGACTTGGATGGGGGCTAGAAGATCTTCACTGACCATGTTTGCTCTTTCTTCTTGTAGGTTTGGAACTCACGTCGGTTGAGCTACCTCGACGGGCTTATCTGTCAAGCCCATGCCGGTTCGACCAAGGGATGCTCCTCTAGTGCACGAGAGGGAGGCCTCGAGGGACCAAGTCCATCCTAGGTGCGGGGTTTGTTGTACCCCCTTTATACCTATGGCACAATCTATGGAAGTGTGGGTCCTTTGGTCCATTGTTCTTGGGTATTCTATATGGTGAAATGTTAAAATGACTCTACATGCTTTTGCAGATGGTGGTGTGGTGCACTAAACTAACTGCTGGTCGCTCAGGAACCAAACCCTCTCAAGCTAAGTCGAGTAAGAAGCAAGCTTCACACGAAGTGCCTAAGTTCGAGTGGTGGCCAAGGGCGAATTCTTGGGGTCAAGGTTCAGCCATGATTCTCAGTGCCACCATGCAAAACATATAGGGATATACTCTTTGTGCCCCATGTTGAGACTAATCATCATGTAGGGAGTGATGCTAGCTCATGCGTCGATTGGTGCGATGTGGAGCTAGGATACCCAAAGTTCATCCTGCGATCGCTTGGCTTTTTTGGCAAGAGCACAATGGGGTTGTAGTTTCCCTTTTTCCTTTCGTAAGGCTTGCACCATTGTTAGTTGCCTAATCCCATAATAAAGCTAACTTACTGCTCTTTACTAGGGGTATCCTGCTACCCCGTCCCCCATCAAAAAAAAATTTAGCGTTTGTGGCGAAGCTCATGAGTGGATAGTCATTTGGGCAGGTTAGTACATTGCCATCTCTCGTCAAAAAAAACTTGGCGCTTATGGCGAAGCCCTTGAGCGACTAGTTTCTTGGAGAGATGAGAACGTCGCTGTCTCCCATAAAAAAACTTGGCACTCATAACAAAGCTCACAAGTAGCTAGTCACTTGGAGAGATGAGAACGTCATCATATTCCATTGAAAAAATTTGGGCTCATGACAAAGCTCATAAGTGGCTAGTCACTTGTAGAGGCGAGAACGTTGACATCTCCCACCGAAAAAAATTGGCACTCATGGTGAAGCCCTCGAGCAGCTAGACGCTCAGGGAGGCGAGAATGTTGCTATCTCCCATCAGAAAAAAAACTTGGCGCTTGTGGCTAGTCACTCAAGGAGATGAGAATGTTATCGTCTCCCATAAAAAAACTTAGTGCTTGTGGTGAAGCCCGCAAGCGGCTAGTTGCTCGGGCAGGCAAGAACATCATCATCTCCCATAAAAAAAACTTGGCGCTTGTGGTGAAGCCCGTGAGTGGCTAGTCCCTTAGGGAGATGAGAACATTGCTGTCTCCCATCGAAAAACACTTGGCACTCATGGCAAAGCCCGTGATAGGCTAGTCACTTGGTGAGACAAGAACGCCGCCGTCTCTCATCGAAAAAAACTTGACACTCATAACGAAGTTCATGAGCGGCTAGCATAGGGTGAGAATTTGTTGACTTGGCCTCGGAGGATGACTGTAAGGCCACTTGACCCCGGAGGGCGAGTTATCGTAGGCTCTACCCTGGAGGGTGAGTTATGCGACTTTACCCTAGAGGGCGAGTTGTCACAGACTTGACCCCAGAAGGTAAGCGTTTGATGACTCGACCTCGAAGGGTGAGTTGTCGTAGACTCGACCCCAGAGGGTGTGTTAGGTGACTCGACACGGAGGACAAGTTGTAGCAGACCTGACCTTGGAGGGTAAGTGTTATGCGGTCCAATCCCAGAAGGTAGGTTGTTGCAAAACTGACCCCAGAGGGTGGGTGTGTGCTCATCTCAACACACAGCTTGTCGAATGCATACTTCACCCTACCAAAACGCATATATATAATATTGATAGGGCGGCGGCATCATAATAGGCCTGGTACAAAAAGATGGTAAGGGTGCATCACGATAGGCCCGATAGTTACATGTAATACTCACGGAGGTTATCCATGTTCTAGTTATGCTTGAGCTTGGTCCGGTCGAGTGACTGCAGCCGAAACGACCCTGGACGGGTGGCGTGAATGACTTCGTATGGTCCTTCCTACTTGGAGCTTAGCTTGTCATTGAGTGGGTTGGACTTTTTTTTGAGGATGAGATCACCAACTTGGATGGGATACTGTAGATAGCCTTGTTGTATGTTTTGGCCATCTCCGCCTGGTATCAATCGATGTTGAGGGTTGCTTGCTGCCGAATGGCATCAGTTGACTCCAATAAGGCCGGATGAACATCATCATCTGGGACTGTCATGGTCCTAAGAGATCCAAGCTTGATTTCCTTTGGAGTCCTGGCCTTGTCACCGTATAGTAGCTTGAATAGGCTAAACCCTATAGCTCAGTTGAGCGAGGTGCGTGTCAACCAAAGCGCACTTGGCAGATTGTCCACCCAATGGCCCTTTGGGAGAACAAAGAGATGAGTGCGAAGCCCCCAATAAGATGATGCCATTGGCCCTCTCCATTGTGCCATTGGCCTTTGGGTTAGTGACTGACGCAAAGCAGAGGTTAATGCCCAGACCCACACAGAACTTGCGGCAGGAGGCCATGTCAAATTGAGTCCCATTATTGACGGTTACCTCCCTTAGTACACCAAAATGACACACAACATTCTTCCACATAAACTTCTGATCTATAGTGAAGGTTATCTTGGCCGAAGGCTCAACCTTGGTCCACTTGGAGAAGTAGTTGATGGTCAGCACATGAACTTGTACCCTCTTGTCTAAGGCTTGAAGGGACCGACTAAGTCTATCCTCTAATAGGCAAGTGGCCACGATGGTAGTATGGGTTGTAGGTCATTTGTGGGTGAGTTCGTGCCACGCCCTATCAACTGGCAAGAAGCACACATATAGATGAGGGACTTCGCGTCCCGTAGGGCAGTGGGCAAGTAGAATCCTTGACAGAAGGCTTTCTATCCTAGGACATGGGGTGCGAGATAAGAACTACAGAGCCTCTGGTGTATCTCACGCACCAGGTCGGTACCCTCATCATTGGACAAGCACTGGAGATATGGTTGGCAAACACCGTGCTTGTAGAGGGTGTTGCTATGAATGACAAAGCCCCTTGTGCAACTCTTCAGCCTTTGCACTTCAGTGGGATCTGTAGGCTTGGTTCCGTTGACAAGGTACTCGAGGATTGGCCTCCTCCAATCTTGCTCTCCAATGGTACACACCTTGGAGCCCCTTCACTGTCAGTTTCGCCAGGACCTCATAGAATGCGGCAACGTGTTTCTCTATTTGTGTGTTGGCAGCTCTTGCCAAGATGTCTACCTCAAGATTGTCTGAGCATGGGATGCTCCAAATAGTGATGCCTTTGAAGTACTTCTACATGGCTCGGACAATATCTAGGTACCTTACCAATGCCGAGTCCCTTGATAATTCTTATCGATATGATAAGCGGTGAGTTGGGAATCGTTTTTCACAAGAAGTTGCTTGGCCACCGAAACTCAAGCTTGCGCAGCCCAAGTAGCAAAGCCTCATACTTGACGATGTTGTTCATAGCCTCGAAGTCCTGGCAGGCAGAGTAGAAGGTGCACATCCCACTTGCTGATTTGAGGACCGCTCCAGCCACCACGCCTTCTGAGCACCAATAGCCATCCACGTAAATCAATCAGAGGGTAGGGCAGGCAGGGGCAGTTTCTTGGGGATCCATTCCGTATTCTGTGACAAAGTTCGATAGCACCCGGGACTTGATCATTGTGTGGGAGACAAAGGTGATTGAGAATGGGGCCAACTCAGTAGCCCACTTCCCCTCTCGCCCGGATGCTTACTTAGTGCAAAGCATTTCATCGATTGGGAATGATGATAGTATCTAGATCTCGTGGGCCAGGAAGTAGTGCTAAAGTTTCTTTGAGGCCATGAGGATGGAGTAGGTGAGCTTTCGTAGCTCGTTGTACCTCACCTTAGCCCCTTACAAAGCTTCGAACATGTAGTATGCGAGGTGCTGTTTCCTTTCTTCTTCTCTAACTAGCACAACACTCACGGTGATAGGGGTTGCCATGACGTCAGCGATGAGGCTCTCTCTCTACCTAGGGTTGCGAAAACAACGGGGAAGGGGAACACAAGGTAGTTTTTTTAGGTCATCCAGGGTGGCTTGACTCTCAGCAGTCCACTCAAAGGTGCCTGAGCCTCGCAGGATTTTAAAGAAGGGGAGCCCCTCTTGGCTAAGCAAGAGATGAACCACCCTAGTGCGGCCAACCAGCTGACCAACTTTTGCACCTCACAGATATTTTGGGGAGGCTTCATGTTGAGGATGACCCGGATCTTTGCAAGGTTCACCTTGATCCCATGCTTTGATACCAAGAAGCCCAGCAGCTTCCCAGCTTGCACTCTGAAGACACACTTCTCCAGGTTGAGTTTTATGCCGGTATGGCGTAGGTTGTTGAAGGTCTATTGGAGGTTGGTGGTGTGCGCTCGGGTGAGGACATTTTTGACAGCGATGTCATCAACATAAACTTCCACATTGCGACCGATATGAAGGGCAAGTGCCTTGTAAATGAGCTTGGCGAAGGTGGCATCGGTGTTCTTCTGCCCAAAAGCCATCAGAACGTAGCGAAACCTAGAGGGTATGATGAAGCTGGTCTTTTCCTCGTCCTCCTTGGCCATCCACACATGGTAGTACCCCGAGTAGGCATTAAGCAAGCTCATGAGCTTGCACCCTGAAGTGGCGTCGACCAGCTGGTCAATCCTAGGTAATGGGAAGTGTTCCTTCGATCATGTGTGGTTTAGGTTAGTGTAGTCCACGCACATGCACCACCTATCGTTAGACTTTTTGATCACCACCTCTCGTTAGACTTTTTGATGAGAACCTGGTTGGCAAGCCACTAGGGGTGCACCACCTCCTGGATCATGCCAGCATTCCAAAGTTTCTCGACCTCCTATCTCATTGCGACCTGGTGCTCGTCTGAGATCTTTCGGAGCTTATGTTTCATAGGCTTGTCATCATGCTTTACAAAGAGTTGGTGCTCAATGATCTCTCTTGGAACACCAGGAAGGTCTTCATGCCCCCAAGAAAGATATCACAGTTTGCCCGCAAAGTAGCCAATATGGCCTTTGCTATCACTGGGTCAAGGTACGCGCCAAGCAACACAGTCTTGGTGGGATCAGCTTCTGATAGGGGCTCGGCCCAAGTTTCCCCGTCGAGTATCAGCTTAGGGATCCACTTGCTAGAGGAAGGGGCCTAGAACCCTGACTCAACCCTGCAACTTCTAGGGCGATGGAGTGCATGTATCGGATTATCACTTGAATGTCTTTGTCTATCTTTCTTGAAAGATCTTGGTCGCCATGTACGGTGATGACCCGTTTAGGGCGAGAAGCTTCACGCAGAGGTAGGCATGTTGATGTACTATCCCGAAATGATTGAGGGCTGCCCTACCTAGGATCATATTGTATTGATATGGGATATCAACAACGTCGAAGACCATACTCTCACTTCGGGTGCCACCCCCCAACACCAAACCCCACAATTGGCTCAATCCTACTAAGGGTTGGGACCGGCATATCACCGAAATCAAGAAGTGGGACACCAGGCTCCGATAGGAGTGATTGCAAGATTTTGAGCCTGTCAAACATGGATGTGAACATGATGTTCACAGAGCTTCTCCCATCTATGAACACATGCCTTACTTTGCACCGACAATGGAAGTAGAGACCACTAGGGCGTCATGATGCAGGAGGCTGACTCTAGCTGTGTCTTTGGAGCCAAACATGATTGGTGTGTTGACCCACTACAGGAGCTTGGTCGGGGGCTATGTCGATGCAGTTTACTTGGTGGGCATAGGCCACGTCACTGCTTTGACGTGAATGTGTGTGCATTTCCACCGGTGATTGCATGCACCACGTGATGGTTGCAGGAGAGGGGTTGCATTGCGGCACACCAGCCGTGGCTTGGACTTGTTGCCAGTGGAGTTATCGAGTGAAGGCAGCAAGCTCAAACCCTAAAGTGTCATGATAAGTCTATCCATGAATGTTACAGAAGTGACAGTTGCTGCTGCGATCAGGGTGTTGTTCTTCTCGCCTTTGGCTGACTTCGTGCTTGCTCCTACGATGGTGGCCGTAGCATCGTTGTGGTAGTCATAGTGGTGTGGCTGGGCGGCTTCAGATTTGACATGGTACAAGGGGTGATGGTGGCGTTGCCACCTTTTGGGGCACGAGGTTCGCGGTGGCTGAGGTCTATGCCTCCCTACAAGCCTACCGTTCCTCAAACTTAGAGTATTTCTTCATGATGGAAAGTAGCTCCACCACCATCTTTGGCTCCTTCTAGTCTAGCTTGTCAGTCCACTCCCCCTTATGAAGAGCCCAACGAACAGCCTTGACGACACTTGTGTCAAAGATGCCTTGGACCTGGTAGTGGATGTGGATGAAGGGGCACATGAAGTCTTTGATGGACTCGCCCAACATTTGTTTGAGAGCGTGTAGGTAGGAGGATGTCACCGACTTGTTCTGGCTTTCTTGGAAGTGCTTACTCAATTTCTCTTAAAGATGTTCCCACGAGTATACTGAGCACGACGAGAGGGAGAGGTATTAGGGTTGAGTGACCCCTGAGAGAGCCAAGGGCAATCTTTTTTCTATAATGTCTTTGTTCCCTCTCCCTACCGCTATGGCAGTTTCGTACACATGGACAAACTCCATGGGGTCATAGCCCCTGAGTACTTCGTAACTTTTGGCATCCGAAAATGCATCGGCCATGGCATGGCTTGTAAGACTAGGCTCAGTGGGTTGGAATGGTCAACGAGACTAGCAACCTCATGGGCGGGAGTCCTATGAGGTTGGGGACACAAGGGTAGTCCGATGCGGAGTCAGGCGTGGGATCTTGCGCTTGGCCGACCTGGGGCAGCCCATCCCCCAGGTGTCCGCAACTTTCCCTCACACCCCTGGCCAAGGCTAGGGCCTCCCTCCACACTTGGTCGAGTTGCGTCGGAGATCGTTGGCTTCTTGGAATCCAGACAAAGGTGGCAAGTTCGCCCAGGCGTAGACTTCGGCCAGCTAGGCCCGAAGGGCTTCGACCTTGGGCACCTTAGGACATGTTGTCTCTTGTGCCAACACCCATGCTTCCTCTAGCTGGCTCCTTAGCTCTTTAGCTTCCTGGGCTTCCACAAGCGATGGGGTCTTACCTCGGCTTGCGCCCTCTCGTGTTATGCCAGGAGTTCTCCCGCTTGGTGAGCCTCAGTCGCGGACCGCAAAGCCTCGGTTTGTGATTCACTCAATTGCCTTTAGAGGTCCTCCTCCTCATGAGCGCTTGGAGAATGGGCCTCCCAGGAAGCCGCAGTCTTGCTGGTGACCTGGACCTCCATGGAGAGGTTTGGTTGCACCTCCGTGCCTTTTTCTTAGGCAATATGACTTCTCACTCGGTAATTGTTGTCGATACGAGACCGGACAGTAAACTTATAAGCACCCTCGGTCCGATTCGAAGACTACGAAGAACGCAAAAGGACTTAGTGAAAAGTACACGAATGGCCAAGTGTATTCAATATAGCTATCTAACGTTACAAAATGACCTCCTCTCTCCCTTTCAAGGGGTCCTATTAACAGAGCGGGAGAGAGAGACAAGTGAAATTACAAGTTGGCCCTCAAGGCCTAGCTTATTGCTAAGGGTATCTTTGTTATTTGCCCCCACACAGGTCTCGCCATGTTCGAGAGACTCCGAGGGTCGGTCCATGGCCAATCCCGGATCTCGTCCGGGGTTGGCTCGTGGACCTCACCGAGGTTGGCTAGCGGACTCCATCGAGGTTGGTTCGTGGATCTCGTTGAGATTGGCTTGTGGACTTGGCTCCAAACCCTGCTCAGGTAGACCTCCCGATGGATGCCATTGCTCCGAGATCGTCGTGGACCTGAGGTGATGTGGGGACCATCCGTCAACAAATTTCAACCAGTATGCTCATGAGAGCTGCACGAACGATTTCCGCAGAAGATACTTCTGCAATTGTTCTCGTGTTCAAGGCCTACAAATGCCGCATCCTATCAGAGGAGCTTGTAGGATCATGGTCCCATCTGATCATGCCATTTCATGCACCAGCACCCTTCTTGGTGAAGTACATCCTACAAAGAAGAGGATCTGACACATGATCACTACTCCCCATTACAAAGTAAAAAAAATGCTTTTCATCTCCATTTCATCCACCCATTCTCTCTAGAACTCTACTCAAAACTCCGAGTTCTATCATCGGGAACTCTTGCAGAGCTGAAAAGAATTGTTGGTCTATCTAACTATATACATAAGTCCTACCATGGTGGTTAGGGGTGTAATCAGAGCGGATACGGACGGATATCGCTTATCCTGTATCCTATTCCATATTTTTTTCTTCGGAGTCGAAGTCGGACATGGATAATATCGGATATCTATTTCTCCATTCTGTATTCGTTCCATAATCTTTTGGATGGTCGGTCGGACGAAAATTATCCGCTTCTTTGCATAGGATATTGGACAGTATGATACTATCAAAGCAAACATGAAGAGGCTAATTACTGAGATGTTGAAAAAAGAACACTTAGTACTCTTGCTTGTTTAGATATAACAATCTGCCTATATGTTATTTTGTTCGTAGGTGAAGTCACAACAGACTTTCTCATATCATTTGATATACGGATATATACGGACGGATATCACTTATCCCGTATCCTATTCCATATTTTTTTCTCGGAGTCGGAGTCCGACATGTATAGTGCCGGATACCCATCTACCCTTTCCGTATCCGTTTTGTATACTTTCGGTCGGTCGGTCGAACGAAAATTATCCACTCCGTTTGCACCCCTAACGGTGGTGGAGCATACGAGTACGTAGAAACACGAACCGCACGGTGTCCTTAATCTATTCAGAGTTCATTTTCACCGAATAAATGCCTGCAGATCGATCGACCCGGCGTGCGTGCGTACGTACGTACGAGCCGAGCACCGCTGGGACGCCGTTATGGAGGCCAGAACGGCCACTGCCACCGGGCTGCGGCGCCTGCGGGATTCCTGAATTCCAATCATGATCCTGTGCCTGTGGGCGTGCATGGCAATTGCAGCAACGCAATGCAATGCGACACACGCATTGAATACGGTTCACTCTCTTCCTGTGCTCCTCTCTCTCTCTCTCTCTCGAATGCACTTGGCATCTTAACTTTAGTTAGTTAGATTCCGGAGCTATTGCACCCTGTGCTGCTTGCAGTTGCCGGTAGAGAAGAGAAGAGAAGAGAAGAGAAGAGAAGAGAAGGGGATGGGATCGGAGAGGAGGAGCAGAGGAATTACTCGGCGCGCGCGAGCGACTTGTCAGTTTCTGTGACTCTGTCAGGGCACAATCACTCGCATGCATGTGCCACTGGATCTACCGCTGCTGCCCGCCGTCGACGTCGGCCTCCAACCGCGTTGCACGCGGTAAAAAAAAAAAAAAAACCTTCGGACACGGTTTGGCCCGAGGCTGCAAGGCTCCCGTTTAGAACTCGGATTTTTCCACCTCGTGGAAAACTGGGAATTGAACTCCTTCGGTAGTACTTCAACTAGTTTCTAGCTGTTGGCTTCTGACTTAAAATACACTATAGCGATTGAAAATACATTATAACAGCTAACAAGAAATTGAGAAAAAGTATAAAAAAATTGAGAATAAAAGAAAAACATGTTATATTTTCACAAACAATGTAGAGGAATAAAGGCAAAAAAGAAAAAACTAAAAAAACCAAAAGGCTAAAATTAAAGAAGCTGACGTATTCTAGAAGCAAGAAGAAAAAATTGTTTGGAGTAGAGCCATAAACATCTTATGTCTACGAGAAAAACCGTTTGAAACACGTTTGCTTCCTAACATGGTATTTTTTTCTTTGTATTATTTATAGAGATATAACGGTGTTTTTTTATTTTATTTTATTTATTTTTATTTAATTAAATACCTCACAAAAGTAAACAGTCGTTATAGTGCCAATTCAGCCAAAAACTAAAAAACACAGCACTTTTGAATGCTGCCTTAAACTTCAGTGTTTCGTAGGCAATATGTTGAACTGCAGAGCCTTGGTCCTTCTCTGGATCGTCCCATTGGGTGATCTAGTGGTTCAGGATTTTGAGTTTGAGTGTGTAGGATTGTATGGCAAAATTAAAGAGGGAGGGGGGGGGGGGGCGAATGATTGTCTCTGTTTTTTGAAATCTTCAAGTAGTCGATGAAGGTTTCGGTAGCTCAATTGACTACTTGATGCTCAGTTGCTCGCCAAATCGCTTAGCTTTAATCTTCGACCATATTGAACGTACTTGAAAACGTCAATCAGAAGTAGAGCCTCTCGATCACTTTTGCACGTAGTCATACGCTTTGTCCTAATAGCAGTCACCAGAAATCTTCAACAAATCATGAAGTAGATTGATTCAAGATGTTCTTTATTGCTGGATTTATGTGGATATACAAAGCGCCCCTTACAAGCATCCTTAAAAGCCTTCCCAATGAAAGCCCTAAAACAAGTCTCTCAAAACCTGCACAAAACTCTCAAAACCACACATTAACCCATACCCTCTCCCTACTTTTATAGGTTAACGCTACAAACCATGTCTACCTCAAACACACAGACTCACAACCTTATCTCTTCCGAAATCAAGGGATCCAAAACCCTTCCGAATACGGGTTTTAATCAATCTCTCAATCTTCTCAGTTATGGATTCTATTCACAACTTCTAACTCAACACGTGATGAAGCCTCTAAGAACACACCTCCCGTAGCTTCATCTCACATCATCCATCCCATGTGTCAAACCCTCTAGGACCGCACCACCCGTAGCTTTTCCATGAATCACCATCTTTGATCTCCATATACTCCAGCGTTAACCCAACCACCTCGCATGACGTGTTCAACCGTCTGGACCTCAGATCTCCCCATCCTAGTCCGGGTCCTCCTCATCACCGACCATGATTGTCTCCATGCCCACCTGCACATGCAAAGACCAATAAACATTTTATACCACACAAGTTCTTCACAACTTGACCGTTATAAGTCCACACACACAAACCACACCGTTAACCATCCATCAAGATCAATCAGATTAGCCACGACCACAATATCCAACACTTTCCAAAACACCAGCCTTAGATTTCCCATTACGACTGCTATGCACAAACCAATCGCTAGCTCATTGAGTACTCAAAGCCACAAGTACTCGGGAAAAAACTGTCGCTCTGAACACTCAAGAAAACATATGTATCGCTACCGACCACAGAACTATCGAATATTGACGAGGTACTGTAGCTACGACCATGGGAAAGTACTGCAGCTATGACCATTGACCTTTTACTGTAGCAGATGACCTTATGACCTCCGACCAGTTTACTGTAGCTAAGACTAGTTCACTATCACTTACGACTAGTTAAATGTTACTTACGACCGGTACACTATTCAAGATCAAAAATCTACGATTACCTGTCATGGTCATGCTGTCGTGGTCAAAATACCGTGGTTGATTTGTTGTGGTCGAAGCTGGACGTGGTCAAAGTCTGACGTGGTCGATGTTTGCCGTTATCAAAATCTACCGTGGTCGAAGTCTGTCGTGGTCAAAGTCTGTCGTAGTTGAAGTCTGCCATTTATACCTGCTAATCAAACCATCCATCACAGGGCTGATCGGACTAGCCATCACAAGGTCAATCAGACTACCAGATGTGGTCGTTTTGCCATCCTAAAAACTCAATCACAGAAACGCATTGATCAGAACTTTCACGAATACAAATTCCAATAGAACCAAGTGTCAATTATTTGCCATCAACAAAATGCACGACTATCACATGGTCTAACAGAGTGAAATTTGTCACATGCTGTACAGATGGGAGCCAGTGAGCAGGGATGATAGCGCAACATGTAGGTGTTGTTTGGCCAAGCTTCGGAGCTGAACACTCTGGGGCATATTTTTTTAACTTCAACTTATGGCATTTAGGTGCAGCTTATGGATTTTGAGCTGTTCGTGAAAGAGACTACGGAGTAACAGAAACTTGCGTACGGTTTTGACAGATATAAATGAAGCTACTATAGTGTGTACTACAATTAACTTGTAAGCTCTACCTTGAAAAGGTACTTCGTTTGAAAGTTAGTTACTATAGAAAACCAAAAAATAGCTTTTAGAAGTTGAAAAGAACAGGCCTAGATCTCCGGAGCCTGGCTACGCAGGAGCCCAGCTCTAGAGGAGCCTAATTTGCACTAGAAGAAAGAAGCAAGGGAGGAAAGGTGGCTTCACCGGCTCCAAATGATTTTGGGAGGAGAACCCTCATTGGATATGAGGAAGATACAATTGTGGAGGCAATTTTGTCAAGTGGAGAAATTTGAAGCCAGGGTTAACATTTGTGCCAAACACCCTTTTTTCATCTTGCGCCCAAAATCTTGAGCCGGAGCTTGGGCAAAAGGCGCCGTCTATTGGTTTTGGAGACCCTGACAGCGAGCGTTGATTTCTAGCCAAGTAGGTACATATGAGTGAGATCATGAGTCAAAACGGATTGGATATGAACAGGTAAGTGTCTTTGCCATATCTAAACTATTGTTTATACGAATGAACCCTGCATATGAATATGAACAGTGATAGTAAGCTGAATAAGAATTGAATGCGGATATGGTCACAAATTTGACCTGGATCATGGAGAATCTCTTAAAAAGCATGTATAGCAGCAACAAAAACAAAGAATTAGTTTATTTAGTCAACATGATTATCAATTCATCACACTGTCATGAATCAAACAATATATACTACCAATCAAGCTACTTGCAACTTCAAGTCTTCAACGATATAGATAGTTTATCAATCAATCCAATATGCATTAGGCTGAATCTGGATAATTTCCACTACCCCATTTAGCCTAATCGCGGTGACACCTAAAGTGGAAATTGACAACTTTGGTAGCCACAGACTCATCGATTTTCAATCCTAAGAGCTCCCTAGTTTCACAGGTTCACATCCTTTTTCCGGTGTATATAACCATCTTCAGTCCAAAATATGTCTTGGTTTACGATTCCTTCCGTTTTAGCTTACGTAGGCAACATTTCCCACCGTACGTACTGATTGCCTATTGATAGCCGTGTCAGCGAGATGATATGTCAAGGTTTTATTTCAAACAGCTTTTAGTTTCTACTTTCACAAGCCAAAAGCAACACACAATCAGCACTTAACCAGTCACTGGAGGTAGGGTGTCTAATTGGTCACAAACCGGCGGGCAATGTGACCGGACCTAGGAGCGGTCTGACCGTTCCCCTGTTATCAAAACAAAAAATCAGCCTAACTCAAAACCACATTTGGTGCAAACATCGAAATCCATGATAAAGTGAATTCAAACTTTGCATATATCTTACTGAAGGTCTCAAGAACCTATTCTATCTAAGGATATCATAGATCTTAACCAAAATTTTAACCTTCGCTCAAAATATGCAATGTTGCAAAACTCAAAAACTTGAGAACCAACT
Source organism: Dendrocalamus latiflorus (assembly GCA_017311315.1). Lineage (NCBI taxonomy): Eukaryota > Viridiplantae > Streptophyta > Magnoliopsida > Poales > Poaceae > Dendrocalamus > Dendrocalamus latiflorus. Next base: position 6,223,091 of record CM029616.1, on the reverse strand, counting down.
TGCTCGTGGGATAACAATAGCCAAGATGGCTCTAAATGAGTTCCTATATGTCACAGCAAGTAAAATTAACCAGCAAAACGAAACCAAAACCCTCATATCAAGATTTCTCAAGAAGGGCTCCAAATCAATCAATAATCGAACAAATTCGAAATCTTGCAAATCACAATACCTAAATGGATGAGAATTGATCTATATGAGTCATCTTCATTATTTACACATCCTTGGCATGTAGCAAAATCAAGAAGACGAGAGAAGAAGAACAAACAAGAGCAAGAGCAAATCAACAGAACAAGAATAATTCATGAAAAATGAACACACTTGATTATATTGTTACATGAGGAAGGAGGTTTTACAGCCACTCCATAATGAGGATAAGAAAGCACACCACAACACTCACTCTTCTCTTTCAAATTCTAACCCTAACTCAAGAATTAAATTGTTGAGGATGCTTGGAATGGTTTGCTTGCAAGCCTCCATCTCTTGCAAGCAATTGTCATACTTACTACATGCATGTATACCAATGGCTTGCTACGCATCGGTATGTCTCTCGCTCCGGTTCCACCAGACCATGTCTTACTTGGACCGACCAAGCTACTTAGTATAACCCATCACTTGAACCTTCCCTTTAATATTCCTTACCTTCCTTGTGCCACGCTTGAGCTCAACCATCTTACCCAACATCCTTGACTGTTTTGGATCTTGGCTCCTCCATGAGCGTATCCTTACCATTGACCATAGTTGACTACAAGCTTATCTGCATATCCAAAGATCAAGAAATCATTTTCGAGTATAAGTTCTTCACAACTTGACCAATGTTAGCTCAAACATGCTTCATGCAACATGAGTGCACTGACCCATGACCGATTGACTCAAATCTCAATCAAATTACTAAATTTCTGTACACATTGCCAAAGCTACAGAGGCAGTCGATCTGACCACTATCCATGAGACCGCTATGCACAGCTGGTCTGACCGCTAAGAGCTGAACCACAAATTGAAACTTCAAATATTTAGCAAATTTGAATTTTAACTCCACATACATTGACAATGGTTCATTATAAATAATCCTAGACCTTCTCACATGGTCTCTCAACCCCCCCCCCTAATTAACACATTTGTAATCACTCCAAAAAAATGCAAATTTGAGTTGATTTTGGAAATAGAAGGGAAATTTTGCGAAGGAAAGCTCAAAATGGTCAAAATGGATTGCAGAAATTGAAATTGACCATATGAGCAAGAAATTGAGATAAGCAACTAGATAGAATAAGTTTTCTATAAAAAGCTTCAACTCCACTAAAGAAATTTAGAAATCTCACTCTAGGTCCATAAGAAAGAGCAATTGTTCTATTTGACTTTGGTCATGGTGAGAGGAGATAAAAAAGATAAAGAAAATCAAAGTAAAACACACAAGCTTCAATTTAACAAGAATTCACACAAAAAATTTAATTTTAGCTCTGGATATGCATTTTTACCAATCTTATCCCTTTGACAATGGATTCGTCAAGATGTATGAAAGAAGAAAGAGCCTAAAATGGAATGAAATGGCTATATTTTATTCATATTTAGCTTGATAAGGAGCTATAGAAATTATCCAAAATAACTCTACAAGTATTACACCAAGCTGTATTATGTGAAGTAGATATCTAGATCATGACCGTCCATATATACCAAGACTAAGCTAATTGAGCAAGAATCTAAAATCAAATAAATTTATTAGCATGTCAAGTTACTCAAATTCTTAGTTTAGCCAAAGCTATCCAAAAATGAGCCAAACTATATCGACAAGCTAAATGGAACCAAGAAGCTATAATCGAATCATTTTAGAATATTACAAGTTCAATATTGAATCATTTTATTCAAAACTTGGATTTGAGCACAAATTGCATTTTAGCACTTTTTGAAACACATTTTGGGCTTATCTTCATAAAGCAAGTCCTGGATTATGAGCCATCCACAACTGCCTCCAAAGATTCAACCATTTTCATAATTCTTTGAATAAGACATGTTCTATACCTCAAGTCTTTGTCAACCACCCCAAGCGATAAGCTTAAAAGTATGGTCATGGTCATCCAAAATTACTATTGGGTTCATGCATAGTATAATGACAAGTTGTCTCATGAGAAAGAATTGGTGAGATCAACTTTTTTGTATATAAAAGAGATCATTTTTATTTTATTTTCTAATTTACGAATAATGAGCTACTCCTAAGTCCATAAGCAATACCTGAGCTGAGCCGCAGAAGCCTAGGAAAAATAAACTTATGCTTCAACAATGAACTAGCACAGTTGAATCTAAAGCTCAATTTAGATTCTAGATTCAACTTAGTCTACTTAATATGGCATGAATCATAAAAGGATTACTAAAGCAAACTAGTCATTAGATTCAGCATTGATATGTTTTAGTTCAAGTTTTCAAATTTTATCAAACTAGCATAGTAAAACTAAGCTACCCATAAAGAGACATGATAAATATAGAAAAACTAACACAAGACATGACAACTTGTAAGGCAAGATATTATGTCATACAAGAATAATAGTCCAAGCTCCATTAAAATATTATAATGCAAGTTGCTGAAATTTAAATACGCATTATGATACAATGGATGCAAAAGAGCCAAACTCCCTCTCAAATCAAGCCGAAAGGATAAATAACCCTCAACTCACCCCACAAAAAAGCAAAATGAGAAGAATTCAGAGCCTTGGTGAAAATGTTTATGACTAGGTCCTCAAACTCTACAAGCTGGTGGACATCACCCTTCTTAACATGGTCTCTAATAAAGTGATACCTAATGTCTACGTGCTTGGTCCTAAAATGATGCACTAGGTTCTTAGCTATGTTAATGGTACTAGTGTTATCGCACAGAAGTGGAACACTAAACAAGACTAACCCATAGTCTCATAGAGTAGATAAGATCCAGAGAACTTGAGAGTAACTACTAGCTATATACTCTACATCAGCAATGTACTGTGCAACAGAAGATTTCTTCCTAGATAACTATGAGATAAGAGATGTGCTTAAAAAGTAACAAGTGTCCGGGGTACCCTTCTTATCTATCCTACAACCTGCAAAGTCTACATCTAAATATGCTCGAAGAGAGAGTGAGGAAGCAGAAGAATACCAGAATCCAAAGTTAAGTGTGACTTGAAGATTCATGAAAAGATGCGATGCACTGCTTGACGATGAGAGGCACGAGAGAAAGCTTGAAATCAAGCTCACATACACACAGCAAAATGCATGTTCAGCTTCAAAGCGGTGAGGTAGAGGAGGGAGCCGATCATGCTACTCACTTCTTTTGGTTCATGGGCTCGCCATCCGTATCAGGATCCAGAACTATAGAAGTGGCCACAGAAGTAGAGATAGACTTGCTGCTTCCCATGTCAAAGCGCCGAAGAAGGTCCTTTATGTACATACTTTGATGGACGAAGGTATCTTCCTTTGATTGCTTGATTTGAAATCCCAGGAAGAATGTCAATTCATCCACCATACTCATATCGAATTCCATGCTCATTGTATTTGGAAATCTGGACACCAAAGTACGAGAAGTGCCACCGAAAATTATGCCATCCACATAAATCTGAATAAGGAGGAAATCATTGCCATGCTTGAGAGTGAATAGAGTTTTATCTACCATTCCTATTTTCAAGTTATTTTTAAGTAGAAAATTTTTAAGTCTGTCATACAAAGCTCTAAGGGCATGCTTCAATCCATACAAGGCTTTGAAGAGTTCACAGTCATCATTGGGGAACTTGAAATTTTCAAAACCAGGCGGTTACTTGATATATACCTCTTCTATAAAATCATTAAAGAATGAACTCTTGACATCCATTTGAAACAACTTAAATCCCTTAGATGCAGTAAATGCTAGTAGAATACAAATGGCTTCTAATCTAGCAATAGATGCAAATGTCTCCTTAATGTCTGAGCCCTCTACATTGGAGAAATCCTGAACTACTAGTCTAGCCTTGTTGTGAACCACTAACCCATCATCACTTTGCTTATCTTTTAATACCCATTTATTCCTATGAAATAATGACCATGAGGGAGTTCAATTAAGAAACAGACCTTATTTCTTTTAAAGTTCTCAAACTCTTCATGCATGACATTGACCTAAGAAGCATCAGATAAAACATAGGTGATATCGCGGGGCTCAAATGATGTAAAAAAGTAGAATGACCATAGGAATTTAGAGAGATAAACTTAGAGTGAGTACCTTGCTTATGGAGATCCCTAATCATTTACTTCGAAGGGTGTCATCGCTGAATATGAAGTGGTGGTTCTGGTGCAGACGTGGCCTATACCTTATGGGTTATGGAGATACGAGCAGAGCCATTCAAAATGATGGTGAACGTGGGAGGAGGATCCTCAATTGAAGCTGAAGTAGTGGAAGCATGCTATGCTACAACTCATGAGCAACAAGAGGAGGAATTGGATCCTTATCCTCCAAGTCAGGGTCGTCGTCAAAGAAGATGCTCTCCTGATCACCATGTACGTGCTTACCTGTACCGTCGGGTCTAGTACTAGGACTAGTCTCATCAAAAGTGATTTCACAAGTCTCTAAGATTTTGATAGTATCCAAATTTAAAACACGATAGCCACGAGTATGAGTAGGTATCCAAGAAAAATGCCATCCAAGGATCTTGATTCAAATTTATCTAAGTTGCTATATTTTAGAACGAAGCACTTGTAACCAAATATCTTAAAATGAGAGACATTCGGCCTACTACCGAACCTCAACTCATAAGAAGTCTTGCCTAAAGGCGATCTTAAGAACACCCTGTTTGACACATAACAAGCAATAGAAATTGCCTCAGCCTAAAACCTCCTAGGAGTGCTTTGCTCATCTTACATAGTCCTAGCCATCTCTACTAGAGTCCTATTTTTCCTCTCTACAACTCTATTTTGTAGGGAAACTCTAGAAAAATAGAACTGTTGCTCTAGACCTCGCTCAGCATAGAAAGTGCCAAAAGATAAGTTTTTGAATTCAGTGTCATTATCACTCCTAATGTCTCTCAAAGCTCATAGGAGATCAACAGCTAATTTAAAGACCAACTTCTTAAAGCAACCAAATGGCTCATTTTTGGAAGTAAGAAAATACACTTAAGAATACCTAGAGAAGTCATCTATAATGACAAGCACATATAATTTCCCTCTTGCATACTAGACTCTAGAAAGACCAACAATGTCTAAGTGCAAGAGCTGTCCCAGTACATCAGTCATCACCTTGGAAAGAGGTGGATGAGAAGCAACAACTATCTTACCATGTCTATAGGGTGAGCAAACTAGGTCTTTTCAACTCTTAAGCCTAGGCAAACTTCTAATAGGATCTATGTTATTGACTCTAATTAAGTAATCGAAGCCTATATGACCAAGCCTATGATGCCACATTACTAAATCATGATAATCAGAAGCCACAAGACACCTAGGACTAGAACTAGGAGAGACAATGAAATCAACACTAAAAATCTTCTCCAACCTAGAGATCCCAAATATAAACTTACCAGAAGAATCTAGAGCTCTGAATTCACTTCTCTTGAACCTCACATCTAGACCCTCATCTAAAAGCTGAGAAATAGACAACAAATTATATCTCAGCTTACTTACTGAAGCAATGTCCTTGAGCATGAACTTGTTGACGCGCACAAAGCCCTTAGCCATCACGGTCCTAGTAGAAGCACCCCAACATAATCAACTCTTTGTCAGATGCATGACTCAAGGAGGAGAACTAACGAGAATCTCCAGTCATATATCGAGAACACCATGAGTCAATAAGCCACACATCCTACTTCCTCACTCAACAAACCTATAAGGTAGAAGCAGAAAACATTAGTGCTTCGGTACTAGGGTTAGAAATGAAAGACTTAGGAATCCAGTAATGAGCCACACATACCATCTGTCCAAGTCTAAAATAGGTTTCAATATTTTATTTTATAAACCAATGGTAATACCTATTACCAAACATTTGACAAAAACAATTCTATAGAGATTTGATAACATTATTCCTACCCATATGGTTATAGTGACTGATAAGCTTATCTAAGCAATTCTACCATTCTAAAATTATCAAACAATATTATAAGCTCTAGACCATGAAATCGACGTCGACCATAGCCCTTCCACCATGGCCCTTCGACCACGATCACGACCACGGCCTCAACCTAAACCACTGCTTCGACTTCGCCCACGTCATCTTCAACCATAGCCCCCTTCGACCATGACCTTGACTTTGATCACGGACCACGGCCTCGACTTTGACCATGATGCCCTTCGATCACGGCCTCGACTTCAACCATGACTTCGACTTTGATCACAGCCTTGACTACAAACACGGCCCACTTCAATCGCGCCCTCGACCGACCGCACCCTCGACCTTAACCATAGCCCTTTCGACCATGACTTCCACTTGGACCATGGCCTTGACCTTGGCCACGGCTTTGACTTTGCCCACATCGACGTCAACCACAACATCGACGTCGACCACGACATCGACTTCGACCATATCCCTACGACCACAACCATAGCCTCAACCTTACTCATGGCGACAATGTTGCCCACGGTGTTGACTTTGACTACAACGCCTTCGACAACAGCCTCTACTTTGACCATGGACCACAGCCTTGGCGTTGACCATTGACCACGGCCTCGACTTTGACCATTGCGTGGACTTCGACCATAGCCTCAACTTCGACCACGTCGCTGACTTCGACCATGGCATCGACCTCGACCATGACCCCCTTCGACCGCACCGTCAACCTCGACCACGGACCCCTTCGACCATGCCCTCCACCTCGACCACGGACCTTTCCACCACGACCTCCACTTGGACCATGCCGTTGACTTCGACTCGGTCCTTCAACCACGGCTCTTCGTTCGCGACATCGATTTTGACCACGGCATCGACTTTGAGCACAGCACGGTGTCGACTACTACCACGACCACAGCCTTGACCTCAACCACGGCTTTAACATCGACCTCGGCATCGACTAGTGACCACAGCCCACTTCAACCACGGCCTTGACTTTGACCACGGCCTTGACTTCAACCACGTTGACTTCGACCACAGCATGGACTTCGACCATGGCCTCCACTTTGACCATGGCTTCGACTTTGAGCATGGCGTTGACTATGAACTCGGCCCCCTTCGACCGCGCCCTTGACCTCAACCATGGCCCCCTTCAACCGCGTCCTCCACCTTGATCACGACCCTTTTGACCACGACTTCCACTTGGACTACAGCTTCGACTACGACACAGTCCTTCAACCACGGCCCTTCGACTACAACATCAATTTTGACCACGGCATCCATGTTGACCACGGACCTTCAACCATGACCATGGCCTTTCGACCTTACCCACAGCCTCGACCTCGATGACGGCGTCGACTTCGACCACCACACCCTTCGACCACGTCGACTTCGACCACTACGTGGACTTCAACCATGGTGCTTCAACCACGGCTTCAGTGATGAACACGGCCCCCTTCGACCACGCCCTCCACCTCAAACACGGCCCCTTCGATCACGCCCTCTACCTCAACCACAGCCCCTTTGACCATGCCCTCTACCTCAACCATGACCCTTTCGACCACGACTTCCACCCGGTCCTTCAACCATGGCCCTTAACAACAACATCGATCTTGACCACGGCATCGACGTCCACCATAGCCCTTCAACCATGACCACAGCCTCGACCTCAACCATGGCATCGACTTCGACCACAGCGCCCTTCGACCACGACCTCGACTTCGACCATGAACCACGACTTCGGTGTCGACCATCAACCACAGCCCCCTTTGACCATAGCTCTCTTTGACCATGGCCTTGACTTCGACCACAAACCATGACTTCGGCATTGACCATCGACCACGGCCTCCTTTGACCACAGTGTCCTTCGACCATGACCTCGATTTTGACCATAGCTTCGACTTCGACCACAGCGTCGACTACGAACACGGCCCTAGTCGACCGCACCCTCGACCTCGACCACAGCCCCCTTCGACGACTCCACCTTGACCACGGCCCTTTTGACCATGACCTCCACTTGGACCACGGCGTCAACGTCGACCCAATCCTTCGACCATGGCCTTTCGACTACGGCATCGATTTCGATCACTGCCCTTTCAACCACAACTTCCACTTAGACCATGGCTTCGATTTCGACCTGGTACTTTGACCATGCCCCTTCGACTACGGCATGGATTTTCACCACAGCATTGACATCAACTACGGCATCAACTTCGACCACGGCCTTTCAACCATGGCCCTTCGACCACGACCACGGCCTCGAACTCGACCATGGCTTCGACCTCACCCACATCGACGTCAACTTCGACCACCGCACCCTTCAACCATGGACCACGTCCTCGATGTTGACCATCGACCACAACCCCCTTCGACCACAACCTCGACTTCTTTGACCACGGCGTCATCGATGAACATAGCCACCTTCGACCACGGCCCTTCTAAATTACATATAGATTCTCAATTTTTTAGAAAAACCATCCTTCACGGAATAAAATCACACTTGTCGTAAAACACCTCGTTTTATGTAATTAAACTTTAATTTTTACTGAAAACCCCTACCCCTCTTACGAATATCCGTTTTTTTCTTTGGTCTACATAGTAACTAGTGTGACATGATGTTGTCCTTCCGCATCTAGTTATAATTATCTCTGGCAACATCCCCGCTCCGCCTTAGAATTTTTTGTACGAATATTCAATTTTTTATTCAAAATTATAGAAATATACCCGCGGCAATATTTTTACACAAATAGGCTCCAGTCGCCCAACGGGGGGGGGGACTGGAGCCAATCATCCAATGGGGAGGGCGACACATGGGCAATATGGTAACCGTTGGGCGAATAATTGCTATCGTGCAATGGGCGGGCGACTGGAGCTCCAGTCGCTCAACGGGCGGGCGACAGGGGGGTTAAAAGCGCCGCACGCTCGTCGCCGCCGCCCCACGCATCACTGTTTTCATTTTCTTTGTTCGGCCGAAGAGGAGGAGAAAAGAGAGGGGAATAGGAGAGGAAGGAGAGGGAGGAGAGGAAGAAGAGAGGGAGAAGAGGAGAGGAAGAAGAGGAGAGGAGGAGAGAAGAGGAAAAACTAGATCCATGTTTTTTTTGTAATGTTGTTTTTGCAGTATATTTTTATTTAATATTAGTGTTAGTAAAAATTGTAGATGTAGATATAAGTAGTTCAATTTTTAGTATAGAAAATTTAGTTAATGTAGTTATAGGAAATTAGCAGCCGTAGAAACGGAGAGGAGAGAAGATGCAACAGTAGGTGTAGATGTAGATAGAAATATTGTATATGAGTTATTGTTAGTAGAAAATTGTAGCCATAGACAGAAATAGTTAAATTTTTTGGTATACAAAATTTAGTTAAAATGTAGTTTTAGAAAATTAGCAACCGTAGAAGCGTGTAGTTGTGTATAAATTAGGGAACATAGTTTTAGAAAATTAGCATCATTACGAAATTTGCATGCGTACAAAATTGTAGTTGTAGAAAATTCAGTCACCGTAACGTACAAATTAATCATCCGCTAAATTTGTACGTATTAAAAAAATGAAGTGAATAGTTTTCTTATAATTTAATTAATTCGTATGTAGAAACATTAGAAAAATGTTGGAAAAACCGATAGGAAGTTCATAGTACGTGTTTATTGTAGTGGGTTACGACATGCGAATGATCGGCGAAATATGAATTATAGTATGTCAGTACTTTGGTATTGTGCGATGCGATTTGACCTGTTGCAAAATTAAAACATATATGTAGGCCGACATTAGCAATGCCAATAGCCACTACATTGAGAGTGCATTACGGTGCTAGAACCGTTCGTGAAGGTCCGAATGGTGTGGATTTGAGCGGTTTTCCACAAGCCACTCTAGTACATCCGGATGACGAGAATGCTCGAATCTCAGATGTGATGCATTGGCTGACCTGGAGTTTTTCGTTGGACCCCGAGGTGTGCAGCATTGTCGTGCAAGGGCTTTGGAGCCGGTCTCCCACGGACATCAGGTGGGAGTTCAAGACATTGCTACGCACTGCTGCGTGGAAGGGGTTTGTGCAAGGGTGCCGGCGCCGTTGATACGAGTGTGTGCTACTTGTGCAACTGTGCTCATTAGAAGCTGTGCAAGGTCGTGCATACGGCCTTGCTCTGATAGGTGCTAGCAGCTCGGGCGGCCCGCATGTTGGCGAAAAGATCAAGTTGTTCGTGATAAAGCCGATGCAGTACATAGGAGAGAGGTACAATGGTCAAGCCATGCAGAGGGAACAGGACAAGCCAATGAAATGGAGCATATTGAGTACATCGTGCAGCAGATGGACTGTGATAACCAGACGGCATGGGCTAAAGAGGAAGCTGTACAGGACGACGACGAGGATAGTTCGGATGAGGATGAAGCTCCCGTTCAGCAGGAATGGAATCGGTTTAATGCTGAGGGTGTTTCCGCACATGAAGAGCATGAATCAACATGGGAGTATCATGAGACAGAGGTTCAGTTGTATTCTATGTTTGCTAACAAGGCAACGCTGTAGGATGCCATCAAGCTATAGGCCCTTTCAATGCAGTGGACTTTTCGGGTCGTGAAATCTAGCCAGTAGCAGTACACCATGAAGTGCGAGCAGGTTGGTTGTCCTTGGAGGGTGCACACATGTAGACCCAAGTATGAGACTCACTGGATTGTGTCGAAGATGGAGCCGCACTCTTGCATTCTCAGCAGTGTTTTGGCGAGGCATCGTAACCTAATGTCCGCCTTTATAGCCAATTTGATGTATGGAGAGATAGTGGAGAAGAAAGACATGGAGGCCACGCATATCATGGTAGCTATCGAGAAGAAATTCAAGTACAAAATTAGCTACGCGAAGGCGTGGCGTGCCAAGCAGAAGGCATTGGAAAAACGTTTCAGGTCTTTCGAGGTGGCGTACGACAATCTTCCTCGTATGCTTAAGGTGCTGCAGGACAGGAACGTGGGCACGTATCGCTGTGCAGGACAAGCCGTCCACAAGTCCACCAGGATATGCGGTGTTGCAAAGAGCCTTGTCAGCATTTGGTGCTTGCATCGAGGTATTCAGACACATGCTACCGGTGATCTCAGTTGACGGGACCTTTCTAACAGGAAAATACAAGGGGCAGATCCTGACAGCCATAGGCGTTGACGGCAGCAACCAAATATTGCCGCTGGACATCGCATTCGTCGAAAGCGAGAATTATGAAAGCTGGTTGTGGTTTCCCAGATATGTCAGGGTTGGAATTATTGGCACTCATCCTGGTGTATGCGTAATCCATGATCGCCACTCCGAAATTGTAAAGGCTATAAGAAAACTTCAGGAAGACCCCAAGGAGTCCTTTTCTTGGCCAGACATGAGGAACAGGTAATGCATTCGTCACCTAGGGGTGAACTTTTTCAAACAGTTCCCGAAACAACCATTGATGAAGCTATTCAAGAGGCTGGCTATACAGAACCAGTGGAGAAAATTTGATGCTTTGTGGGCATTATTGGATGAGCACAGCAGGAAGCACACCGAAGAGAGGAGCAAGGGGCCGGTCATGCCTGGGGCGGCGCAACCAAAATGCTTACTAGCACTCGATGAGCCTAATCCAGCTGGTCCAAGAAGGAGGAGCTCAGGAAACATCAAGTGCTTCTCGGGGTGAATCAAGGGAGAACCATTGGAGAAATGGTCGCTGTTGCATGACACGGACGGCGCAAGGTACGGCATAATAATGACTAACCTTGTCGAGGTGTACAATTGGGTTCTCAAGGGCCTCCCTTCCTAGATCCTTGTCGCCATCATGGAAAGTGTTCTTCACAACACAATCGGCTACTTCAGGGAGAGGCACGCGAATGCCACTCTTCATGCGACCAATCTCCGAGCATTGTATTCATAAAACATTACGGCATACATAGAAACGAAGGCACAGAAGGGTCAATTGCACACAGTACATATCATGGGCAATAGGGAGCATCGTTTCAACGTGGTACTCCGTGATAGAGCTGGATTTGGGACGGCTCGTTCCCTTGTTACCCACGAGGTATGCCTTCGAGATCATGCAAACGAACCTAGCTGCACGGGCAACAAGCTGAAGTTGTTACACAAGCCATGCTCTCATGTCGTCGTTGCATGCGGGACTGTGGACATGGATCCTTCGAACTTCATGTCGAAGTACTTCTTCAAGGAGAGGGTACTGCATGCGTGGTGTGGGGAGCTCCGGGGGTTCAGGGTTGTGGGAAGCTTCGCCACCTTGGACATTGCAGGGAGGACCTGGATTCCAGATGTTAACATGCTGAAGGGTGGGAAGGGTCGGCGATAGAGTCGGCGTATTAGAAATGATATGGACGAATCGCAAGCCGGAGCATCTGGTGCACGTTGCAGGCGATGTGGTTAGGAGGGGCACACAGCTAGACGATGCAATGCATGTGCTGATCAGTAGGCAGAGTGGCATGGTGTGTACTACTAGTTGTTGGAGACTAGAAATAAATTTGCATTGTAAACTGTGTTTGGTTAGTACGCACTTATGATGTGCGAAATGTCGTACTAAATGTATCGTATATTTCATATACTATTTGTACAACTGCTATGTTACACCCCCTTTTCAGTAATTTAGTTGGTGTTGTGCTGGTAGCGTAATATTGCTCTATTTATTTACTTAGAAGTTCTATTTACTGTTAGTTTACATGCGATGTTTTTTGGTTCCTTATAAGTGCTAACTTGAACTCTTTTGCAGGTATGGCTCGTGATCTTCGTGAGTCGGACTGGCGATACCCCCTGTTGGACGAGCACGTGGACCGCCTGCATCACGCTTCCCATCATGTGTTGCCTACGGGGAGCGCGGACGAGCCAGCTGAGCTGGGAGTGGTCCGGACATGCACACCTCACGTAGCCTGGAGACTCAACCCCCGTTGGATAGTCATGTTTGCACTCCGCCAGTGTTTTAGTGTTGCCGTAAGTACATTCCGTATTGACCTTCACTTTATTTGCAGGCTGCAGGATTCCGGGCTACTCCCTCTTGCCCGGATGGTACAGGCCACTGACGAGGATGGACCCGCCGTGGCCGCAGGCAGGGACGATGTCGTGGAGCGATCACGATGCTTCTCATTCAATCGTTCCCTGCTGACGACTTTGGTGGACCGTTGGCGGCTCGAGACGCACACTTTTCACCTCCCATTTGGGGAGATGACGCTTACCCTACAGGATGTGTCCCTGTTGCTTTGCCTTCCGATCGCGGGTGCCGCTGCCTTCCTACCGGAGGCCCTGGCCGAGTGGCACGCTGACTAACTCGCAGCGACATGACCGCATGGACCAGCTTTCCTCAGTGACATGACATGACAGCGGTAGCTGCCTGCGGACGGCCTCGTACACTGCCAAGCCAGCTTTGCGCAGCGACATGACCGCACGGGCCAGCTTTTCGCAGCGACATGACCGCATGTGCCAGCTTTCCTCAGTGACATAACATGACGAGGCAGCTTTTCGGAGTGACATGATAGCACGGCCCGGCTTTGCGCAGTGAGAAGACCGAACGTGCCAGCTTTCCTCAGTGACATGACGACACAGCTTTTTGCAGTGACATGACAGCACGGCCCAACTTTGCGTAGTGAGAAGACCGAACGTGCCAGCTTTCCTCAGTGACATGACATGACATGACGATGCAACTTTTCACAGTGACATGACATGACGATGCAACTTTTCACAGTAACATGACAGCATGGCTCAGCTTTGCGCAGTGACAAGACCGAACGCGCCAGCTTTGTGCAGCGACATGACCGCACGTGCTAGCTTTCCGCAGCGACAAAAACTTTACCAGCTTTGCACACTATAAAATGAGGTCGAGGAGATTTCTTAGAGAATACTGCGCAACCAAACCCCATACTACACCACGCTTCCTTCACCGCACTTGGATGGACAAAAGGCAGAAGAAGCAATGTGACAAGATGATGAAGCAATGAGAGGAGACCTGCGACCTAGCACGGTCAGCTGCCGCCCGTGATGAGAAAATAAGGGCTGCTACGGCCCGGGCAAAACAAGCTCAGCGTGCTACGAGGTCAGCTCCCCGTAATGACGGGCCTCGTAGTAACAACCCCATCCCGAATGTTCCTACCGAGCATTCACCGCAACTCCCACCAAAGGGGGAGACACCCCCCTTTGTTGGTGCGGGGACACGTGCAAAATTTTCAAGTCTAAGCACCGCATCAGCCTAGGTATGTGTTACTAGGGTTGTGCAAACTACTCCAGTGACTACCCTGACCGCCGTCTAGACACCGCAACCTATCGGCAGTGGGTAAGGACTAGGTGCACCATTTTTCCCTACTTTTTCTCCTTCACAGCACGCACTAACAACCTCTCCCCTGTATTTATAGTCCCCAAAACCCCTATGTGGCTATCGCAAATGGATCGATCTTGAGATCCACCCTGAGGACCAATGGGCCCTTGACTTCGAGGAGTGGAATATCGCAAGGTCATCGGAGAACCGGGAGGAGGAGCGCCACAAGAATGAGCAAACCCTGCGTATACAACGCGAGACGAAAGCTCATCTCGAGGCGTGCACGCGTAGGGAGTGGGAGGCTCGCAAGAGGGAGCGCGAGAGAAAGAGGGAAATGGCGACCAAGGCAAAAGAAGCCGCCGAGGAGGTCAACGCCGAGCTGGCAAGGAAGGGAAAATGGCCCCAGTCCACACAGTAGGTCGTACGAGTAGTTGGGTGGGTTAGTCGCACATGATGCTATATGTTATGCATGTAATCAAAAAGTACGCGGCATATTACTTCTAACTGTATTATGAAATCTATTTAAATTCAGACAAGCTTATTATCTTATCTTGTCGCATTCAATTATTCACATAGCAAGTCATCTAACAATATTAACATACCGGTTTTCTCCATATACGAATTCCCAGTAACATCACAATATCACTTACCATCGTATGTACCGATCGTTCTAAGGTCAATCGTTCTTAAAAAAATTTCCCAAATTTTGTTACGCACCTGCAACATACAATGACCATAAACTTTTATTACAAATCCAGCATATTATTTTCAAGTTATAAACTACAAAATGTACAAAATTCACGGAGAACTGAAACCAGTCGCCATCTGGGTGGGCAACTGCACATCAAGTCGTCCAATAGGGGCGACTGGTTCCAGTCGCCTGAAGGTCGGGCGATTGGAGCTTTGTTGTCCAGCCATCAGGCGATTGGCTTCAATCGCCCTCATTGGGTGATTGGACCCTACTTGTATAAAGAATATTGTCACGGATATATTTCTATAATTTTAAATAAAAAATAGATTATCTGTACAAAAAAACTTCCTCCGCCCACCTTCTTGGACCGCTGGCGTGGCCGATGCACCTCGATCGGAGAAATTTTATGGTATCACCGTTACACATATGCATGTATGTAACAAACCAATAAAAATGCTACACGTGGAAAGTGAGGGAGGCACATCCGGACCCACCCGCACACGGCAGGTTCATCCCCTCGCCTATCCGCCTCTCCGCCTTGCCTCTGCCCCGGTCGCCCCGATCTGTTCCGCCGCGCCGCGCCGCCCCGCTCCGATCTCTCCCTCTGCTCCGCTCCGCTCCGCCCCGCCCCGCCCCGATCTGCCCGCCCCGCCCCGCTCCGCTCCCTTCCTGCCCCGCCCCGATCTGCTGCGCCCCGCCCGGCTCCGATCTCTTCCTTCGCTCCGCCCCGCCCCGCCCCGCTCCGAGCTCTTCCGCCGCTCCGCCCCGCCCTCTGGCCCGCCCCGATCGGCTCCGCCCCGCCCCGCTCTGATCTCTTACTGCTCCGCCCCGCCCCGCTCCGATCTCTTCCTCTGCTCCGGCCCGCCCCGATCTACTCCGCCCCGCCTGTGCCGTCGGTAGCTCGCCAGAGACGGTAGGTCCTTGCCATCCATGGCGTCCCGCCGAGCACTCCACCTTCTCACGGCTTCCTGCGGCATCTCCTCGACCCCGCATCTCTTCTCCCTCGGGTGGTTTGACAAGAGCACCTTCACCGGTAAGAAGCCCGACGAGCCGTCCTCTCCCACCTCCGACTCCTTCACCCTCCTCCGTAAGTCCCCGAGTTGTCCCAGCAGTCTTGTTCCTTTCTTGGTAGGGTGGTGGTATCTGATTCGGGAATTCGGGTTTAATTGCAGAGGTCGCGCGTACGATGGAGATGGCGAGGAAGGAAGTTGATCGGACTCCGTTTCTTGCATGTCGTAGGACTCAAGGACACTCACAAGCAAGCTCTGCAAGATGCTCTCAACGAACTCACTTTCCTTGAGAGCTTAACACTGTCGGGGGATGTCAAACAAATGGACTTCAGAAGCACTTCCTTGGAACACCTTGCTGCCAGTCCTACCAGTCCAGAAACCTTGTTGAGTTTGATGGGGAGTTGGTTCTACCAGTCCAGAAACAAAGTTTCATCGACATGATTGCCTTGCTGCCAGTTCTTGCTAACCTCAAACAGCATCTCTGACACCGTCAGCTACTCCGACATCTACAGGTCAACTCAACCCCGTCTCTATTCAATTTGTGGTATATTCATGTTCTAATCAGGCAATTAATTTCCCTAATAATATATGATTCTAGGACCTTATTCTGTATTAGGCCTTATTATCAAGTTGTGGAAATTACTCCACCAATGGTCCTAAGCTTAGATGATATTGCTAAATTGATTTGCAACCGAAACACAGTAGCTTAGATTGATATTGCTAAATAGGTTTCCAACATAAAGACAGGAGCTTAGATTGATATTGCTAAATTGATTTGCAACTGAAAGACAGTGTTGTTTTGAAACCACAAAAGAACTTGACATATCTTATCCCCAAACCAACAAAAGTGTTGTCCTTGACACGCTATCTTGATTCGTGAAGCCAAAAGAAAGTATCTCTCTTTCTATTCAACTAGCAATACCTGCAAAATGAAGCAATAAGGCATCACAATGGGAATAAAGGTAATGCAGTCTAGAACATGGAAGAACAACTTAAAATTTCACTTACTGTTTTGAGATGGTTGTGTAGCTTCATTAGATCTTTGTTTTTTACCTCTAGCAGCAACGTTTTGCTTCTGTTTAACACCAATTTGAGAAGTGATAGGCTGCATATTTTCTTTCATTGATGAAACATGTGTGGCTTGTGAAGCATTTTTTCTTTTCTTCTTTTTTTCAAACTGACACCTGATTCTAGCATTAGTTAACCCTTTCAACCTGATATGTGGTGGATCATACACCTCAACCCCTTCATTTGAGTAGTTAGTTGTGCTGCCGCCAAGATTGCACTCTAGTTCATTCTCCACCAAGATTAGTGCCTCCTTTAATTTATCTTTCACAATCTGAGTCCCTCTGGGTGTTAATGAAGCCTTGTTGAAAATAATAAGTCCTATGTGATTTAGCTCACTTGCACGCAATGCGCGAGTAGAAGTTTGGTCATTTGATGGTTCGAGAGAGGAAAAAATAGCTCTTTCTTTAGCACATTTAGTCCATCTCGGCAATATATACAAATCTGGTATGCTATGTATATTGTTCATGAGAAGTACCCTCAAACAATGGCAACACAACAAACCCAACATTTCAAATAGCTTGCAGTTGCAGCATATTTTGAGATCAAGGCGGTCAAGTTTAACTGAGAAGTACCTCTTGCCATCTTTATTTAGCGTGTATGTCACAACTTGGCCATCGTTCTCAGTTTCGAGACAATTCAGACCCAAACTCTCAAATAACTCATCCTTAAACATCATAAATAATTTTACCGTGTATACATTAGCAGCATGCCCCAAAATTCCTCCCTTGGCCACAAAATCTGCAAGGCTACCATTTTTGCAAAGAAAATCATCGTCTTGCTCTACTTGGCGCATGTCTTTAGCTTTCTCTTCATAGTGTTTAATCACTTCTACTAGTGGTAAGCATAAGCCCAAAATTTGATGGAATACATTGTTTGTGCTTTCACTCCTTTGGGTGGACTTCATCCTTGCCGAGAAAATATCGACACTAAATGCCGTTGGCCATCGTTCACGAGCATCATACAATCTTGTGAGCCACTTGTTACTCTTTAGGTTATATGTTGTAATCATGTCTTCCCAAGTTGATTGGAATTCATCAATACTATAGCACCCTGAAAGGCATTTGTGAAACATAGCCTTGAATGAGGGATTTCCATATAGTCCAACAAGATGCTTCTTGGCATTTACAGTGAGATGCCATAAGCATAGTCGATGACATGAATCTGGGAGTACAATCTGAATTGCATTAGCCATTGCTTGATCTTGATCTGTAAAAATACACTTTGGTTGACGACCTCCCATAGCATCAAGAAATGTTTGGAATAGCCAAATGAAGGATTCAGTTGTTTCATCTGATAGAAAAGCACACCCAAATAGTATATTCTTCCAATGGTGATTAATTCCAACAAAGGGTGCACAAATCAAGTTATACTTATTTGTTCTATAAGTTGTATCGAACACCATTACATCTCCAAAGAAATCATAGTCCACCTTAGATCTTCCATCCCTCCAAAAGAAATTGGTCATCTGACCATGTTGGTTCACTTGGACTGAATAGAAAAATAATGGATCCTCCATCTGTTTCTGCTTGAAGTGTTCATAAACACTTTGTCCATCCCCTGCTCCAATCATATTTTCCTTAATTGTTTGTAAGAAATTGTAGCAATCCCTCTTTGTGAAGCCAACATTATTCACACCTCCAACTTGTCTTGCCAAGTACTTGAATGACTGATTTGGTTTTATGCCAACACAATACATGGATGTCATGATAGCAGCATGAGAGTCCAACACTTTCCTCCCAGATCTCAAATTGTGTTTTTCTTCTTGTGTTGCAAACTCATGATTATGCATGTCATTGATATGAGTAATCTCCCAAATGTTATCTGCAATTGTAAACCGAACTCTGGCCATGCAATTGGTTCTTGTTGACAAATGATTCCGTTGTGCAGGAGCATCCTTGTTAGAATTCTTCTCTCCTTCTTTTGAACAAAGAAATTCTCTTTGACGGATAACTCCATTCACAAGTCGTTTATTCCCTTTTCTAATACTAAAACCCATATTAATAGCATAACGGTTGTATAGCTCATAGGCCTATTCTTCTGATGCTACTTTTGTTCCAATCTTAAGTTCCAAAATAGATGGAAATGATCCCTCGCTTTCATGATGATCATCTAATTGATGCAATTCCAATGGTTCCGTAGGCCTAAATTGATAGATTACATTAGCATGTCTTGTTCATTCACGAAAATAGCAAGAATTTCTTTCTTTCTGGACAAATTGCTTTCAAAAATTCTTGCAAAGAATGTAAGAACAATAAAGAAAGAGATGACTTTTACTTAAAACCAGTGTTTCTAATCCCCTCTGCGCTCCATGCTCTATCTCCTGACTCATCTCCCATTTCATCCATGTCTTCTCCCCACAAAATGGCCTGAGTAACATACAAATGGTAACTATTATATGTTGCAAGAGGAGCAAAGATGACGAGCAGTATGACAAAACAAATTTAAGATTTGAATTCAACAGTTGCAAGTACTATATATGATTTATTGAGAAACATGCAAACTTGCACCAATGATGTGTTGTTCTATATGTACAGGACACGAAAGGCATGAGGATCTGGCGTTTTGACAGAAAGGGAGAGGAGGAACCGATTGTTGGTTTCCAATAATTTCATCCTGAGAAAAATGTCTGGCGTTTTCACAGCATGGGCACCAAGTCAGATTGCAGTCAAAGTTTTGCACCAGCCAGATTTAATCAGAGGGTTTTTGGCAATCTTCGCAACAGCCAGCCACCCAAAAGGAAAATGGTTTAATTTATGTGTTGAATTATCTTATTGTCCTGATTAATGGATTTCTTGTTGGCGATTTTCACGAAACTAAAAGCACTTATTATTTGATACCGCTGGTGGTGAGGGTTCTTACCAATCATGCTGGTATTTAAGATTGGATTGAGCAAGGAAAGAAGTGGAATATGTAGAAGTGAGACAAAAAGGAACCTGGGATTTGTAGTTTATAATGTTTGTTTAAAAGAACCGGAATGCCAATTGAGTAAATGAAGAGTATAATTATTGCAATGTTTTGGCTTGCACCTGGGATGAGCACCTGTTGATGAGAGGAGGAACTGCCGAACTGGAGCAGCCTGGGGCAAGGATGAAGAGGAGCTGCTGGATGGCGCGATGAATAGAGCAGTGGCGGGAAGATCTCCCTGCTGGGATGAGGGAGGCAAAAAGTAAGCAGCAGTGGCGGGAGCAGGAAGCTTCCTGCAGAATGCATGCCTCCACCTTTTCACTTTCCACGTGTAGCATTTTTATTGGTTTGTTACATACATGCATATGTGTAACGGTGATACCATAAAATTTCTCCCTCGAGAGCGCTAGGGGCTTTCACGCAAAACTAGCTTCACTATCTGCGCAACTGAAAGTACATGGGTCAAGCAGACAAATATTTTTGCACTAGGTCTCGCTAATCGCTTCATTCTGGTTTTGTGCTTCCAGTTTTAAATAAATATGTTAGTTTCTTAATTTTGATTTTTTTATTATCTGTAAAGATATAGCATTTGTTTATTTTTTTTCCTTTTTTCCTTTATTTATCTTTAATTAAGTGATTCAGGAAAAATTAACAATCGTAACTGTGTAATTTCAGCTAAAAAAACAACAGCCGAAAACCACTAAAAAATTGGATTGAACGGGGACTAAATCTAGACCGCAGATAGTAATTGCAGGAAACAATCTCTGGCCTTCCTCGATCGGAACAAATCAGCCATGGGGGACTCCTTCGCCCGGCCGGTAGCCCGCTGCTCTGCGCTCGTCCACTCGACCGGGCTGAAGTATCACTGCCCGTCTACCGTGGAGTCGGGCCGGTGCGCGTCGTCGTCGACCCGATGGATCGTCCGGCTCGGCCGCGCGAGCGTCACAGCACCTCCGTATGCGTGCGCGCGGCGCCGTCCAGCGCTTGAGCGCATCGATGAGCTGCATCGCCTTCAATTGTTACGATCCAACTACAGGATACATGGTGCAAGAATCTCACTTAACTGTGGGATCTGAGAAAATAGTGACGTATATGGGATGAGGCAAACTTCTAGCGGGGCTGCTTTCCTCGGCCTGTGACTTTAAAGGGTCTCGCTCATTTCGGTTTCAGTTTTTGATTTCTAGCTTATTTTTCACTATTTATAAATTTTTTTTCTGAACTTTTAGCTTATTTTAAGCTTTTTTGCCTGTTCTTTTTTTCCCGCATTCGTTTGCGTTGTCTTTGATGAGCTAGCATATTTTTTCTCTTTTTAAAATTTTTTAAATTTAATTACGTCAAATAAATCACCTTCAGCTACAGTGAAATTTCAGCCACTATGATATGCATCATATTTGTAGCAAACTTTTATATCATTATCATGTGATTAGTAATGCAAACTGCCTTAAATTCATGAATTATATAAATTTTGCCTCCTGTTTGGACTTTTTACATGGTTATGCAACTTCCTTGCAGGTCGGCGCGAATTAGGCGCAAACTCCACAGAAATCAGCATGGGATGAGCTAGAGTTGTAAAATAGCCAAAGAGGAAGGATCGGAGTGCAAAACTGCACCAGAAACCCTAACCACGCCCCATGCTCGCGCAATGGAAACCCTAGGGCGCCACAACTATTTAAGCCCAGCTGCTTCATTCCCAGGGGGAGCCGGTCATTCCCACACCCGAAAACCCTAGCCGCAATTGCCCTTGGACCACACTCCAACACCCAGCCACCTCACTCCATCGCCTCCATTAACCAGACCCCAAGCCGCTTCTCCTTCTCCACCGCCTCCTCACCGCGCCGCACCTCTCCTCACCGAGCAGCCACCACCGATCCTCTCCCATCTCCAACACCCAGCCATCCCATGGCATCTCCTCCAGAGCCTCCACAGATTCTCCACCGAGCTTGAGGACCCAAACACCTAGCAGCCCTAGCCCAGATCCAGATCCCCGTCCGCTCGCCTTTCTCCCAGAAAACGCCAACAAAAACACCATCTCTCCCATGGCCGTCGTCGGAGACCGGCCGTAGCCGACGACGAGCTTCACTTCCCCCCTGCTCCTCCTAGCCCGTGCACTTGCGGGTGTGCAGTTTTGCACGATCAAGAAATTTGGTGCCGTTGCCGGGGACTAGATATTGGTGATCGCGCTAGACCATAGACTAAGTCATTTCTTTAGTTTCCTTCCTCCCTTTTTGGCCCGACTTCTCAGCTTATGCGTAGGAGTGGAGACCATTCGTTAGCTCCTTTTGACCCTGAGATTGAGCGAACATTTCATAAGCTTAAGAGAGAAAATCAACTTCCCCATCAAGAGAAAATGGGTGATCAGAACCCCCAGCCTCTTCTTCGTGACCTTTGGATTCCTAGAGACCAAGGTATAGCCCCTGGAATTGTCCAACCTGCCATTCAGGCAAACAATTTTGAGCTCAAACCTGCACTAATCACCATGGTCCAGCAGACCAGATTTGGAGGTTCTCCCACTGAGGATCCCAATGAATACATTCGCACCTTCTTAGAATATTGCAACACTTTGAAGTGCAATGGAGTCACAACTGATGCCATTAGGCTCTCATTGTTCTCTTTCTCTCTTAGAGATGGTGCTAAGACTTGGTTGCATTCTCTGCCCCTGCATCTTAAGGACACATGGGAACACCTACTGCAGCCCTTTCTTGAGAGGTATTTCCCTCCTTCCAAGGCAGCAGAAGTGCGTGACCAGATCACTAGGTTTTCTCAGTTTGAGGGTGAGAGTTTGTATGATGCCTGGCAAAGGTATCAAACCTTGCTTAGGATGTGCCCCCACCATGGTCTTGAAAGGTGGTTTGTGCTGCAGATTTTTTACAAAGGCCTTACTCACCACACAAGAGCCTTTGTAGATTCTGCAGCAGGTGGAGGCATAATGAACAAAACTTTAGATGAAGCCTTCACATTAATTGAGAGTATGTCCTCCCACCATTTTCAGTGGTCTAGTGAGCGAGTTTCTGCTCCTCCACGCCCTGGAATCTATGAGGTTAGCTCTCAAGATGCATTATCAGCCCAAATCCAGGCTCTCACTCGTCAAATGGCTCAGCTCATGCCCTCATCTTCAGCCCATATAGCCACTGGATGCCAGATTTGTGGATCTCAAGGGCATACTCCAGCTGAGTGCCCCTTAACTTCCACAGCTGAATCATCTGAAGTGAACTATGCTCAATCACATGGGCAGTATTCTCAAACCTACAACCCAGGGTGGCGTCATCCAAATCTGTCTTACAAGAACACTAATCCAAGTGTTTCCTCATTTCCTGTGGGTACTTCAGCTCAAGGGTTTAGGCAGCAGCAAGCCCCTTCACATGCCTCATTTCAGCAACCTATGATGCATGTTCCTAACCCTCCACCTACTACTTCTCAATCAGATCAGTTGACCAGAATTGAACAGCTCCTTGCATCACATGTAGCTAAGATGGAAGCTCAATACAATGATGCAAAGACTCAATTGACTGATTTGGCTAGTCATGTGGAGAGTTTGCAAGCATCACAGGCTTCATCCAGCACACCTGGGAGGCTTCCTGCACAGCCTGAGGTCAATCCTCGTGGCCATTGTGGAGCAATCACTACTAGGAGTGGAAAAACCACATCAGACCCACTTCTTCCTACACCACCCTTGTATGTGCCCCCCTGTCTTTAGGTCTGTCCAGCAAGTAAATCCTGATTCACAACAGCAGCAATTGCACCAACCCAGTTTCATAACACCAGCCAAAACACATGATATTCCCTCATCATCCACTACAGCAGTTGTCCCTTCCACAAAACCCAAATTGCCATTCCCTGAGCGGTTAGAAAAGTCAAATGAGGACAAGCGGTTTGCTAAGTTCCTAGAGATGATGAAGGATGTTAAGATCACCATTCCTATACTAGATGATGTCCTTCATGTTCCAATGTATGCCAAATTCTTTAAGGAGCTGCTTACCAAGAAGCGGAGTATGGATGAACTTGAGGTGGTCACTCTAACTGTGCAATCATTCAGAATAAGCTACCTCCTAAGTTAGATGATCCTGGTAGCTTCTGCATCCCTTGCATTTTAGGCCCCAAGAACTTTAGAGCTCTTTGTGACTTAGGCTCTAGTGTCAGTGTCCTCCCTCTATCTGTGTGTGATGCGCTTCCTTTGGGAGATCTGCAGCCAACAGCAATGACACTGCAGTTGGCTGATCGCACATATCGTCACCCAGCTGAAATTTTAGTGGATGTCCCGGTGGTTATTGGAACTTTTGCCTTCCCTGTAGACTTTGTTGTCCTAGAGATGGAGGATAGAAGTGAACCTGTCATTCTTGGGAGACCATTCCTTGCTACTGCAGGTGCTGTTATAGATGTGAAGAATGCCAAGCTAACTCTCCAATTTGGTCAAGAGAAGCTAGCATTCGATATGAGGCACCCCACTCACCTTCCTCACTGTCCAGATCAGTGTTTCTCACTTGATTTGGTTGACAAATGTGTCATTGAGACATATGAAGCTGAGAATGCAGCATCAAGTGAGGATGAGAAGCCTACTATGCATAATGAGTGTACTGCTGCAGATTCTTATCATGTGGCATTCATTGATGCTCCTGTAGAGCCTTCTCAAATCTCAGACCTTAGACAGCCCACAGCCCCTAAGGTAGAGCTAAAACCACTTCCAAAACACCTTAGATATGAGTTTCTTGGACCAGATCAGACCTTCCCTATTATTGTTAGTGACCATTTGACTCCTTTAGAGGCTGAACAACTCCTTGTGATCCTTCGTAGATATCAAGCTGTCATTGGATATTCAATTGATGATATGAAGGGCATTGATCCAGCCACCTGCATGCATCGCATTCACCTTGAGGATGATGCTAAGCCAACACGTGAGCACCAGCGTAGGCTTAATCCTCATCTGCAGGAGGTTGTCAAGAAAGAAATTCTTAAGCTTTTAGGTGCTAACATCATCTATCCCATTTCAGATAGTCAGTGGGTCAGCCCCATTCATGTTGTGCCTAAGAAAGGAGGCATGATAGTGGTTGCCAATGAAAAAGGTGATTTAATTCCCACAAGAACAACCACAGGCTGGCGCATGTGTACTGACTATAGAAAACTCAACAAGGCCACACGCAAGGACCACTTCCCTTTGCCTTTCATTGATCAAATGCTAGAGAGACTGGCCCGTCATTCTTATTTCTGTTATCTTGATGGATATTCAGGTTTTCTGCAGATTCCTATACACCCATCAGATCAGGATAAGACCACATTCACTTGCCCCTATGGGACTTTTGCTTACCGTAGGCTGCCATTTGGGCTTTGTAATGCCCCAGGGACCTTCCAGCGATGTGTCATGTCCATTTTCACTGATCTTATTGAGAAAATCATGGAGGTTTTCATGGATGATTTCACTGTTTATGGACAGACCTTTGAGAGCTGTTTGGCCAACCTTGAAACTGTCTTACAGCGCTGTCTTGAGGCCAATTTGGTCCTCAATTGGGAGAAATGTTATTTTCTAGTTAGAGAGGGGATAGTCCTAGGTCACTTAGTGTCTTCTAGAGGCATTGAGGTGGATAGAGCTAAAGTAGAGGTAATTGAGCGCCTGCCCCCTCCTGTTAATGTGAAGGGTGTTCGCAGTTTTTTGGGGCATGCTGGTTTTTATCGCAGATTCATTAAGGACTTTTCTAAAATTGCTCGTCCTCTCACTCATCTTTTGGGCTGCGATGTCCCTTTTGTTTTTGATGAGGCTTGCATGGATGCATTTAGTAAACTCAAGGCTGCCCTCATTTCTGCACCCATTGTGCAATCTCCTGATTGGGATCTTCCTTTTGAGCTTATGTGTGATGCTAGTGATTCTGCTGTAGGGGCTGTTTTGGGGCAGCGGCATGACAAGGCTTTGCATGTCATTTACTATGCTAGCAGGACTTTAGATGACACCCAGATCAATTACACCACCACTGAAAAAGAACTGCTAGTTGTAGTATTTGCTTTTGACAAATTCAGATCTTACCTTGTTGGCTCAAAATGCATAGTGTATACAGATCATGCAGCCATAAGGTATCTTTTGAGTAAAAAGGATGCAAAACCTCGTCTCATTCGTTGGATTCTTTTGCTGCAAGAGTTTGATGTGGAAATTAGGGATAAAAAGGGGGCTGAGAACTTGGTAGCTGACCATCTTTCTAGATTACCCCATTCTGGTCTAGTCTCTACTCTTCCAATTGAAGATTCTCTTCCTGGAGACCAACTTTCAGAAGTTTCTCTTGTTCAGTCTAAAACTCCTTGGTATGCAGACATTGTGAACTACTTGGTATGCAATGCAGTCCCCTCTGGTCTCTCTTACCAGCAGCGTAGGAAGTTTATTCATGAGGCACGTAAATTCTTTTGGGATGACCCATATCTGTATAGACATTGTGCAGATGGGGTTATTCGATGTTGCCTTCCTCATGAAGAGGTTCAAAATGTGATTTTTCACTGTCATTCTGCTCCTTTTGGTGGTCATGCGGGTACTGCCAAGACCCAAGCAAAGGTTCTTCAAGCTGGATTTTATTGGCCTACCATGTTCAAGGATATTCATGCATACATTCAGTCTTGTGATCCCTGTCAGCATGCAGGGAACATGTCAAGACGACATGAGATGCCACAACATGGTATTCTTGAGGTAGAACTCTTTGATGTTTGGGGAATAGATTACATAGGACCTTTGCCTTCTTCTCAAGGGTACAAGCACATTCTGGTTGCGGTGGATTATGTGTCCAAATGGGTTGAGGCTATACCCACTGTTCATGCTGATTCAAAATCTGTGTGCCGGTTGTTTAGGCAAGTCATCTTTCCTAGGTTTGGGATTCCAAGAGTTGTGATCAGTGATGGAGGGTCTCACTTTAATCACAGCCAATTTGAAGCCCTCTTAGCCAAATATGGAGTCCATAATCATAGGGTTACCACACCTTATCATCCGCAAGCTAATGGGCAAGTTGAAGTTTCCAATAGAGAGATAAAGCAGATTCTTGAGAAAGTTGTGTCCAAATCTAGGACTGATTGGTCCCTTAAGCTTTATGATGCATTGTGGGCTTATAGGACAGCATACAAAACACCTATTGGCATGTCCCCCTTTAGGTTGGTTTATGGTAAAGCTTGTCATCTCCCTGTTGAGCTTGAGCATAGAGCACATTGGGCTATTAGAAAGCTCAACATGGACATGGGTCTAACAGGAAAACATAGGAAGCTGCAGCTGTGTGAACTTGATGAATTGAGACTAGATGCTTATGAAAGCTCAAGAATTTACAAAGAGAGAGCTAAAAAGATTCATGACCGTCACATTTTGAGGCGTGACTTCCATCCTGGAGAGCTTGTTTTAGTATTTGACTCAAGATTCCATTTGTTCCCTGGGAAATTTAAGTCTGGATGGTTTGGGCCTTGTGTAGTCAAGAAAGTGCTAGGTAGTGGAGCTTTCGAGGTTGAGAGTCAATCTGGGGGTGTTTTCAAAGTTAATGGGCAAAGATTGAAACACTATTTCGTTGGGGAACCTATTCCTAAAATTAATGATGAGGATAATGGTGGAGATCAAGTCAGTCCTGACTGTGATTCTCCAATTTCTTTTGAGCCAACGTGATGTTCATTTTGTGGTCAAGCTAAAGACCTAAAACAAGCGCTTCTCAGGAGGCAACCTGAGCTGTTTATTCTTTCTGTTTTACTTTAGTTTTTCTCTTTTATTTTACCTTTGTGTCGGTTTATCTTTTCCTTTTTGTTTCTTCCACTTTCAGGCACCTGCAGAACCATCAATCAAGCCTGGCAGGAAGCTTAAGGACTGATGTGAGACTGCCTATTTAAGCTTTTGCACCTGGTGAGCCGCTTCCAACACTAAATGTCTATATTTTTTTAGTGTATGCTTAATTCAAGCTTGGGGGAGGGATCTGTCTATTGACGAGGAATGCTTTAGCATGATTCTTTTGTCATACTCTTGGGAACTGAAATTGATGATGATGTGTAGTTGATGATTTATGGCCAGTACAAATCTCATGCTAGAAATCTGTTTGATCATATGTGGCTGTCATGGTATAATTCAGAGTTATCACACTGAAAATTGTTTAGGTCAGCTGGGATTCCTATCAATTCTGCATTCTTCTCCAGTTGGCCTAATCTTGTGTAAGTTGAAATATATTAATTGACCTTGATGGCTTAGAAATCTTGTGATACTAAAGTTTTTGATTCATTGCAAGTTACACATGTATCTTTACCTTTTGCGGATTGTATTGATTCTAGTTATCACTTCTAGAATGATCATATCCTAGGATTCATGCTTGGGCATAGTATTTTATTTTAGACGTTGATGCTTTTTCTTGAATGAAAAGTTTGTGAAAGTGGTAGTTCTATCTTGAGCCAATAACATAATTGATTTATCTAGATCTTATGGATAATGAAAACCGGTTAATGATGCTAAAAAAAGGGAAAAGAAAAGAAAGAAAAAATCTTTATTTCTGTTTTGGGTTGCAAAGTGTGAGTTGAATAAGTGACTTTGTCACATTGGGTGTTGAATAAGTGGCAGATCTGCCCAAGTGAAGTTTGAATGTCTGAATAAGTGGCAAGCATGCCCAAGAGTTGGAATAAGTGGCACTTGTGCCCATGGTGTGTTTGAAAGCCTGTTAAAAATCAGCAAAAGTAAAGTATCTTGGCTCAAGTGTGGGCTTTTTCATAAACTTCATGCGAGCATTAGCCTCTTCATCTACAATAGTAAATGCCTAAGAATGACTCTAGGATATGCTTATTCTTGACTGTGATATCTAGTCTTGATTACTTTTCAATTCTGGTTAAATCCATGTGATCATATAGTGCGATTCGGTACTTATGAGTAACTTGATTTGGTCAAAAACTCTAGTATCACTTTGATGTCTTTGCTGGATTGTTAGTTCTGATCTTGAACAGCTTGTAAAAAGTAGATCAATCAGCCTCATTTGAATTATTGAGTGCAATTTGACTAGTTGCAAGCCTTCACTTATATCCTTTCTTGTTTTCTGGTTTCCCTGGGTTCGAAATTCATCATATCATTTGCTTGAGGACAATCAAATGTTTAACCTTGGGGGTATATGATATGCATCATATTTGTAGTAAACTTTTATATCATTATCCTGTGATTAGTAATGCAAACTGCCTTAAATTCATGAATTATATAAATTTTGCCTCCTGTTTGGACTTTTTACATGGTTATGCAACTTCCTTGCAGGTCGGCGCGAATTAGGAGCAAACTCCACAGAAATCAGCATGGGATGAGCTAGAGTTGTAAAATAGCCAAAGAGGAAGGATCGGAGTGCAAAACTGCACCAGAAACCCTAACCACGCCCCATGCTCGCGCAATGGAAACCCTAGGGTGCCGCAACTATTTAAGCCCAGCTGCTTCATTCCCAGGGGGAGCCGGTCATTCCCACACCCGAAAACCCTAGCCGCAATTGCCCTTGGACCACACTCCAACACCCAGCCGCCTCACTCCATCGCCTCCATTAACCAGACCCCAAGCCGCTTCTCCTTCTCCACCGCCTCCTCACCGCGCCGCACCTCTCCTCACCGAGCAGCCACCACCGATCCTCTCCCATCTCCAACACCCAGCCATCCCATGGCATCTCCTCCGGAGCCTCCACAGATTCTCCACCGAGCTTGAGGACCCAAACACCTAGCAGCCCTAGCCCAGATCCAGATCCCCGTCCGCTCGCCTTTCTCCCAGAAAACGCCACCAAAAACACCATCTCTCCCATGGCCGTCGTCGGAGACCGGCCGTAGCCGACGACGAGCTTCACTTCCCCCTGCTCCTCCTAGCCCGTGCACTTGCGGGTGTGCAGTTTTGCACGATCACACTACAGTGCAATTTTGGCTATAAGCCACAGCTTTTCAGCCCAACCGAGCAGGGCCTTTGGCCCAGCTGAATAAGCGGGACATGATTTGTCAGTTCGACAGTAATGCTCGGCGGCGCACAGCTCTAGCCGTGCGTTTTTTTAAATGTAGCTTATGACTTCTCGGTTATGGTTTTTGAATTCTGACTATTCACCAGAAAGTATGAAAAGAAACAGTCACGTGCAATTTTGACTAATATATTTGAAGTCGGTATAATATCTACTATGGTCCCTTTTTTCAGCTTCTAAAAGATATTTTTGGTTTTTCTACAGTAACTAGCTTTTAAACGAAGTATCTTTTCAAAATAGGGTCTACTAGTTAATTGTAGTATATATTGTACCGACTTCATTTATATCTACAAAAATCGTACGTGAGTTTTTGTTACTCTGTAATCTCTCACACGAATAGCCCAAAAGCCACAAGCCACAGTAAAAAAACAGGCCCATATAATAATTAGTAGACCTGTCTTGGAAAGGCTCTTGTTTAAAATCTAGTTACTGAAATATAAGTTATAACAAGTCTAAAACTAAAAAGAATGGGGCCTGCGGTCTGATCTATTCCTTGACGGATATCCCATTCACTATGGCCCTCTTCATCCCCTTTGGGGAGAGGACTCCTCTGGGGACTGACCCTATTGAGAGGAAATGGGGTCTGGCCCGGATGCCCGACACGTGTCGCTCGGCACGAATCTCCGCGCGTGCCGTCTCCCGTCTTCTCCACGCGAGCGCGTCCCCGTCTCGCCAGCTCCGCCGCTCCCTTCCCCTCCTCCGCCGCCGTCGCCGAGCGCGAGCCCGCCGCCCGCCCCACGCTCGGCTCTTTCCCGTTCCTTCCTTCCTCTTTCCCTCCGCCGCCGGCACCTTCGCATCGCCCGCCGTCCGCCGCCGTATCGGCCGCGTAGAGGTGGCGCACGGCCGCATCGACGGCCTCCCTGTCGGGGCCCCCGACGGGGACGTAGACGTCGGCGAAGCGGCGCACGGTGCGGTGTCTGAGCGCTTGGCGGCGGCGGCCCTCCGAGCGGCGGTGAAGAGGCAGTTGCTGTCGGCCTCGAGCTCTCCGGCGTGGTCGAGGCGGAAGACGAGGGAGGTGGCGTCGGGCTGCTTCCAGCCTCGGAGGTACGCGGGTCGGGGACGGCGGGCGACGCGGAGGTGCCGGCGGCGGCGGAGGGAATCGTTGCGAGTCGACCGGGGAGGTGCCGGCGGCGGACGGCAGGCGATGCGAAGGTGCCGGCGGCGGAGGGAAAGAGGAAGGAAGGAACGGGGAAGAGCCGAGCGTGGGGCAGGCGGCGGGCTCGCGCTCGGCGACGGCGGCGGAGGAGGGGAAGGGAGCGGCGGAGCTGGCGAGACAGGGACGCGCTCGCGCGGAGAAGACGGGAGACGGCACGCGCGGAGATTCATGCCGAGCGATACGTGTCGGGCATCCGGGTCAGATCCCATTTCCTCTCAATGGGGTCAGTCCCCAGAGGAGTCCTCTCCTGGGACGTTGACGTTCACTATGAGCTTCGCAAGGGCATCCCTCGGCTGGCATTGACGTCGTGTTATTTTGATCTACGCCAAGTGCAGGCACGCCGTTATGGCCTGTTGGTCTAGGTCTATAATTTTTTATTTATAGTTTAAAGCTAACTTTTTAGTTTAAGCAGTTTAATATCCTGTTTAAAAGTGTTGTACCTTTTAATTGATTATGAGAGGATTGAAAGAGTAAGAAACACTTTTATTGTGGAGCCACTTTATTTAAAGCAGTTTTTACAGTCACTCCTACAAACAGTTTATAAAAACCACTTTGAGAAGTTACTTTGTTCAAAAATCAAAATTTAGAAGCTAAAAGGTGGATGCGGACTGGAAGAGGACCTAAAAACAGTCCACTTTTATACATGGTAGAGGTGGATAATTTTACCTTAATTCCGATCGCATTGGTCTAAAACAAACCCTCACTAAGCCAAAAAAAAAAGCATCTCTCTGATGGCTGTTGGCTTTTAGTTATCTGTAGTCCTATAGTTTTTGAAAAAGCTCAGTTAAAGACTACCTTATTTAGGCTTTGCTTTTTTGTCTTTTAAGTTGGAGAAAAAAATACAAACAAACCACGGAGCGAGTATGTGAATTAGCTGGTGCCGAACGAGGGAGCGAGGTGGAATTCTGAACAAAAGATGATGATCTCTAAAACCACCTTTTTTTAGACGACATCTAGAACCACCTGGTTCAGGTGTACAACAGTTTTTGGGTTGAAAGGTTGGGTAGTAGGATTGCAAACTAGTCTATTATGGCATTCAGCTAAAACTTGCTTCGTGAAAATAAAACATGAGACCTCTCATTTGGAATCAGCCTTGCACGAAATAATATTGCATTCCAGTGTAATAGCTTGTTGAGTATACTCTAGCTCCACTCGTTATGGCTATGTTCACTTTGGCTTCTAAAAACCACTATTCTATGG
Source organism: Dendrocalamus latiflorus (assembly GCA_017311315.1). Classification (NCBI taxonomy): domain Eukaryota; kingdom Viridiplantae; phylum Streptophyta; class Magnoliopsida; order Poales; family Poaceae; genus Dendrocalamus; species Dendrocalamus latiflorus. The sequence continues at coordinate 6,190,860 of CM029616.1, read as the reverse complement.
TAAATATTTTTTTTATAATACCTAACTTTTAAATAAAATATCTTTTTACAACGAAATCTACTGGTCGATTTTAATATACACTGTAATGACTTTATTTATATTGTTCAATAAAAACCAATATAAACCCGACACACTGAGGACGAGGGATGATGGATACGATGACAGATTCTATGCCCAGTCTGTTGGGGCGTTTGAGTTAGCCATACTCTGTTTCTTCTATAGCAAGACTATGTCCTTTTTAAAAGTGATATAGAAATGACAATATAACGGCTGCTAATTTTTCCTGAGGTATTCAATTAAACGAAAATAAATAAAAGATAGGAAAAATAAAAAATACAATTATATCTCTATGATAATGCAAAGAAAAAATAAATAAATAAAAAGGGAAAAACTATATTAAAAAGCCAACACATTTCAAACAGCTTTTGTCTTTTAAAGCTAGAAATCAAAAGCTATTTGAAATAAGGCATCTGACCCAATGACCCTATCTGTAAGATTTGGTCACAAGATCTATTTATGTTAGTGTACCATTTATCGGTACCGATAATATTTAGTGAATCATCACAGCTGATCCGGAGACTAATACGGTCTGGGATGGTAAAGGTAATTTGGGGCAAGGCGCACAGCTTGGTAGAACACGAATGAGTTTCCAAATAAATATAATATATACATACATCACGCCATTCTTTTATTGAATTCCTATCAACAAAATTTAGTACACAAACTTTACTGATCATTGATTACATATGAGCTCTACATCTTCTTACTCTAGTGACAAGGGGGCGGAGAAATTTAAAGGTGAGAACATATCGTGATAATTGGATTTGGGAGCAGGCTTGAACTCGTAAGGGCCAGCCTCGCTTCCCCAAACCTGAGAATAAGTGGGTACATTGTCAAAAGAATAGTCTTTTCACAAGCATTGCAAGTCAACCAGAACCATGGTGTGAATAATGTACAACCTACCTGATTTCCGTCGTCATCAAAACACTTGTCCCAAATATGTAATTCACCATTCTTGTGAATGGACAGATCCGATGTACAATATGCTGCACCACTCTGTTAAAATATTGATCTTGCGATGAGAAGAATTTCCAAAAATTGCAAAAAAAAAAAAAGAAGAAGAAGAAGAAGATTGTCCAGGTGGGTTCTAACGATATTAAATTAGAACAACAGACTTGAAACTATTGTTAATCAGAAAGAGGACTAAAAATGTTGATTGGGAAGGGAGAATAAGTAGCTCACCCAATTGTTGGGAAAACCTCCAGGTGGGGTTGATCCTTCGTATAAGCAGCGTTTTCCACGCTCACATCGTGATAAGTGTATGGTGGTCAGATGCTCTGCAATGTCCTGAGCACCAAATATAAACTTGAGTGTTAGGACCGTTGTATATGTCAGAAACTAGGATGTTTTAGTGTAAACACTTTCTTGGGAGGATAAGTGAAAATTTTGCCTATTTTGTTTCTCCTACCAACAATATAAGTAGGGGTTGAAGCTTTATATGGTAACAAATCACTGTAGTGCCTTTTTTATATATTGACAAGCTGTTTCAGACCAGATAGTATTTCTCTGTACACAAGCATTGTAATCCACAGCTTAGATATTCACACAAAATCTTTTAAAAGGAGGATTGATCACCATCAACAACAGAAATAGGAACGAAGCATAACTTCCAAATCACAATCGAGATATTGATATTTACTGTCGCAAAAAAGCTCCAAGAATGAACATTTTACATCAGCATATTCTGTTCTAGCCCACTACAGCTGCACTGAGCTATTAAGATTCCATTCTGGCAGCATGGCTACCAGCCTACCACCCAACTGAAGGTCATATTAAGCTAACATTAAACATTAACCTGTACATTAAGTTATGTACAAGTACTCTCATAATTGCAGCCCATTGAACTCCCCTGTATCATCTTTGATACTAAATTTGTCAGAATTGAGAGTATGGGATTTCTGCCCTTGAAAGCCCAAACAAGGACGTGGCTATTCCAGTGGATTTATTTGTTAACAGCTCCACCCAGTACCTAAATTAAGATGTGTGGCGCAACTAAGGACAATTCTTAAGTATTATGTTAATAGACTCTAATTGTTGGATCATTTTCGCTTCATTTATTGTGAAGCAGGCCAGGAAAAGGTCATGCTACCGAGTCCGACAGTCCTCAGTAACTAAGTAAATGGGGTTCGTTCCCCAGTAATCAAATTTAAGCATATCATCCCTGAAAACCTGTCCCCTCTGTGGTTGCCTTCCTCTTTATTGGCACTGTCACCTTCACTCAATGTTCTATCTCATGACTCACTGCATTTCCATTTCAATGTATCATCGCCAAGATATAGCAATAGTATGTTTTAGTCATGGTACATTTGAGTAAACCATTCTTCAAATCGTAATCACCAAGGCAATTATGAAGTTCATTAGAAATTAAATTCGGAACTTCACTTTCTTCTTATCATTAATTTGAATTCCTCTACTAATCTACAAAACGTTTTGCTCAAGGTAGACAATGGAGCAACACCTACATGACTGTGACACTACAAATTAGGTAGATGAACTGAAATAGGAAAAGAATCTGGCAGTCCCAACCTGGGAAACAAATCTGACAGTCCATAAGGACATCTGTACATGAGATAAATAGAGGCAAAGGCAATTCCAAGGGTGCCAATGAGTGTTAAAGATTCTAGTATTTGGATCATACAAACACCAAGCTAATTAACTAATGATGTCACTACATTAGAACCCACCATGAGGAAAAGTATCTCATGGAGGCATGGGCAACATGAAAGAAAATATCACACCCAAAATTATAGAAGCAATGGAAAAAAAATTGGCCTCAAGTATGCGCTTTGAAAATTGTGATTTTGATTGTACAGGACATACCGCAATTACTTCTTCTGGCTGCGGCCTCTGATCCTTTGGTCGGTCACAGAAATTCTTGTACTCTTCAACATCTCTAATTGCATATGAACTCAACTGTCCATTGGAAATAATTCAAAATATTATCTAATCTAGTCCCAAAAAAGTTATCTAATCAGCTTTGCCTGCAGAATTATTTTAAGTTGCAATATCCTTCAATCAGCTTCTTTAAGAGCCGATACATGGTTGAATTAAAGGTTCATTGCCCCAAAAACCATTATAGTGCCTTTGTTAATGCCAAATGTTAAAATTTATTGGGCTAAATATTAACCTAAGTTCATGTTATGGTTATTAAATGGCCAAAAGCAAGAAGCTAATGGTTGGGCACAATCAAATTATGAAGTAGCAGATTTATGTAATTCTAATCACACCATTTTATGCTTCCTCCACTCTGGACATGCTGCATCATGCCAAGCTTTCTAGTTGATCAAACCAAAATCTTGAAACAGATAGGTAAGCCAAGTTACTCATGTTTTAAACATGGTAATGAAAAGGCAGAAATGAGCTCATGTGATGTCACATGTGGATATTCATGAATCAGATGCCTCTTTTATAACTAAATATGAGATTCCATTTGCTCATATGATCCCATTTTAATAGCACCACAGCTTAAAAGTCACACTGGAGGAAGACGAACTGAATGCTTCTAGTAACTTTATGGAATTTCAGTGTGGCTGTATTAATTGGTTTAGTACTTTAATTTCACCACAACATTGCAAGCGGATCTCAGACGAAGACAAGGGAAAAATATTCTGTACATGTCTGTAAATTAAAACAAGTATGCTAAATTTGAGCTCACCTCAACATCACACTTCATCTCCTTTGGACAAGGCTTTACCATGTAGAATCTCTGTGTGGACCACCAGTTTATTAGTGTTTGTACATTGATATATGTAAAGCACATGAGATTAAAAATATAGAATGAACAAACAAAATAGCTGTAAATTTTTTATTGTTAAATCATCTAAATAATATGCTGTAAATGGGCATATAAAGTTCTACTATCTGTCTGAAACAGCCTTGTTAAAAACAATTGTTCAGTTCAAGTTAAATATCGTTATGTGCAATGAATTAAACATCTTAGTTTCAGAAGTATCCTGTTTGCAGATTAATGCAACTTTTTTTTCATAGTCTCCAATAACAGCATCATCTACAGTGTCCAGACAAAAGAAATGCAGATATATCAAGAACATAGTATGCAAAATGGCTTGTAAGTTGTTAATATGGTTAGAGCTATCAAAAGGAAGGATTCAACAGAAACATGACATAGATAAACATGTGTACAGTCAGATGGTATAATATACGCAAATTAACTATATATATTAGCATACAATGAACTTAATTTGGTAAACACTTCAAGAATTGAACATAACCAAATAGGAAATATATTCATATATGAATTGAAAAGCTGAGACTTGCACGAGTGACCTCTACAGTTTAGAAGTTACCATACTTGCCGGAAAGGTTTTTCTGGAGTTCTCCAAAATGCCTGCAAAGGAAAGTATGATATCCAAGTTCCCAAAAGGGCACTATGAAATAAAGAACATATAAAAATAATGGACATACTTGCTCAAAGTAAAGCACCCTGGAACCATCCACCATCTCAGTTGCAGGGCATGTGAGCATTCTAAAATAAAAGGAAGACCATGTTATAACACAAGATGTTTATATGATCAAAAGCAGATTAGCACATAGTTAACACAATATTTGACCTTATGCTGAAAAAAGTTAAAAACTTGAAAGAATTCCGTAACGACAAAAAATCAAAAACAAATAATTCTGAGTGTGTAAATGAAAGATTTGCATCATAAGTGCACAAAAGGCACATTCACACCGTTGCAAGTCAAAAGTTACATCACTTCTACCATGTTACATTCAATCAGGTATGAATTATATTAAAAAAAATGGTGATTTGCAATCACATAAAAGAAGTTGTATTTCCATCCAAAGTATCTGGAACGACTTGTAACAGTAAAACAAAGTATCATCATAAAGACAAGTACCCTGACATTCTCCTATTGTTTAACAAAGTGCCAAACTAAAGGCAACAAACAAAGGGACGCTCTCACCAGACAAGCAAATGACCAATATCTGTAAGGACCGCAGAAGATCAGTAACAACAGAAGCATGTGATGGATATAGTGTAAAATAATGCTTGAATAGGTCAATGTAACCATTCAGTCGTTAATTCCTGAAGGTCCACTAAAAAATATTGTTTCATCTGTTCATTTGTTTTTAAAGGATCAGAAACATCACATCAAATTTATGAATTTAATAAATAGAAATTCTTTCATAAACAATTTGCTCCAGGTGATGGTATAGGAGGAAATAAAATTTTCATCTATGCATCCTCACAGTCCTGAAGGGCGAGTTAAATCATTTGCAGAAGTTGGTCACTCAACCAACTATTATATCACTAAGTTTGCAGAAGGTCACTCAACCAACTATTATATCACTAAGTTCATACTACCGATGATCCCAATGTGCATTTATATTCAAAACTCAACAAAGAAATAATCCCATAAAAAAAACTTTGTAGTGATCAGACTAGCTATGCTATCCAAGTATTATTATGACAAAATTGCACCCCAATCATTTTAGCACTGCCTAACAACTTGTAAAAAATCTGGCAATTGTCACCAGCAAAGCTAAAATATAAAAAAACCTAAAATAATCCTCAAAACAAGGATGTACGCATATCAACAATGTGAATTGCACCGATAAAAGAATTAAGAAGACTACTTAACAGAAGCAATCAGTTCACGTGCATATTCTAATGATTAGCGAAGCACAATTTTACCAAATTCCTAACAAATCGACAGCCCAAAACACTACTAAGGAGCGCTACAAGCTGCTGCCACCACTCATTCAGTTCACCATTGCACAAAAACTAAAAAGAAGGCCAGTTCTTATCAATCGCAAATACTACCCCGTCTGAAGACAAGAACCCTAATCAAATCGACAGCGCAAATGCTATTGTGCAGAAAGAATTCTACTATTTAACATAATTCCTCACCTCAAGTTGAAGAAGTTATCAGGATCCTTTATCGCCTGCTCCCTCGAGAACTGCAAGAAAACCAATAAACAAACGAACGAACTAGTCAAGTGCCAATACACACCAAGAAACGCATCAAGTCACAAACTTTTCGTTTCCTCCGTTTAAAATTGAGAAAATTTTGGGACAAATTCTCAGTGCGGTCGCATCTAAATTCTCGGGAAACCGAAGATAAATTTTTCGGGAGAGGCTCACCTTCTCGCCGGAGAGGGCGCCGGCGACAGCGCGGGAGTGGTCCCACCGGGTGGTGGAGCGGCGCAGCCGTCGGAGCAGCAAGACGCCGCCGACGACCACGAGCGCCTTCAGCACCGCACCCCGCACTACCCTGCCGACGTCTCCGCCGGTATCCTCGCCGGAGCCCATCGGGTGTTCCACGGGGAACTCGCGAGGGCCGAGACGAGGTGCTCCGGGAAAGAGGACTGAGAGAGAAACATTACATTTTTGGAGGGGGTCACGTGGAAAACGGATCTTCTTTTCTGTGGACTGCGGTGGAATGGGGCTTCCCTATCCCCCTCTCCCTATTCCCCTCCCTATTCCCTCAATCTAAACCACTCAAATCTCATCCAATGGCTAGTTTTTTTATATATTTTCATCATTTTCCCATCCATCATAAATAATAAAAAATACAGAAAAAAAATAAAATTTATTTTTTATTATACTTTTTTTACAGAAATTATAATTTTATTTTTTCTTAAAAAAATATAATAAAAAATAAATTTTATTTTTTCCTGTATTTTTTATTATTTATGATATATAAAAAAACTAGCCATTGGATGAAATGTGAGTGGTTTAGATTGAGAGAATAAGGAGGGGAATAGGGAGAGGGAGATAGGGGATAGGGAAGCCCCATTCGATCGGGAGGCCCTCCACTATCGCGACGAAATCAACCATCCGGTCTAGAGTCTCCAGCCGGGCGAAGAAGTCGGCCGTGGCTTCGATCGCCTCCAACGTGCCCGCCCCGACGTGCCACTGCAGCGTGTTCACCTGGTCACGGAGGAGATCGAGTAGTGTCTCTTGTGCGTGGCTGAGGTGGACACCAGAGACCACCACACGGAGCCCCACCACGTGGAACCTCGTGATCGCCTCCTGGAGCTCATCCAGCGTTCTGACCTGGACGTCCATGGCGTCGACGTCACTGCAGCGGCGGAGTGGTCGGAGGCGGTGGTCGATGGAAAGGGAGATGGGGACTTGGGTATGAGCCGGCCGTTGCGGGTTTTGCGTTCTTTTATATGGGAGCAAATCTAGGGGTATCAACGGATGGAATACGAAATGAAGGGGTATTAATTAAACAACTAACTAAATCAATTACAAGAGAATTATTTCCTTTAAATATACAATAGATCGAATTAATATAATCATTCCTAAAGGACAAGTCCAGCTAATAATATAAGCCACTTCATAAATTACAAGTTACAGATATGAATACACCTCAACGCAATTACAAGGAGCGCATGTTAAGTTAAAATTTTTGCAGTCCAGTTACAACAATCACATTAGTCAAGTTACAATCGAATGTATTCTTCAAATCAAATAAAAATATAATAGTCTATATTACATCAGTTAATCAATTACAATCGAATGTAATTTTTTAGAAATTTTATATGCTCTGAATTTGCCTTGTTAATGCATGTTAGTTTAATTATGAAATTAGCGATGCTCAGGCATCTCTCGGGCATCTTTTTGCAGTATGTGACCTCTATTTTTTTGTGAATTTCATACATTATAAATATTTATAGAAGTACATGTAATAGTACAAAAAAAGTATCGCATAGGATATGATATGGCTCACCCATTTGAGTCATTACTATCTCTTCACCGTGTCCACCTCCCCGTGTGTGGCCTTATCTCCCCGTGCGTGGCCTTAGCTTCTCCACGCATCACCACCTTTGATCTCCACGTGCTCCAACGTGAACCTAACCACCTCGTGACATCCTCGACTGCCTGGATCTCAGATTTCCCCATTCTAGTCCCAGTCCTCGTCACCAACCATGATCATCTCCACGTCCAACCTGCACATGCAAATACCAAAGAACGTATTCCCTAGCACATGCTCTTCTCAACTTGACTGATATTAGTCTACAAATGCAAACCACACACTTTACCATCCATCAACACCAACTAGGTCATCTATAACCACAATTTCCATGCTCTCTAGAAAATCAACTTTCGACCACTTAACACGACCAATATGACCGCTGTTGTGGTTACAGACCAAACAGAGAGAGAGAGAGAGAGTATGGTAGTGGGGAGTTAAGTGAGCAATGGCTTAGGGTTTCTCCCCATGGCCTGTGTCGTATATATATATATCCATGTGGGGAGTGCTTTTATAATTATACCCTTACATCCGAGTACTCCCTTCAGGGGTACTTATGTCATTACACATGTCCCATTCTGAGCCTTACATTCCTCTACCAGGCCTGCTGGGCTTAGGTGGGGGCCACCCCTACAACAATCGCCAAGCACAGGCTGGTCAGATCACTATCTCAATGACCACTTAGCATGACCAATATGACCGTCAACCACAAGTACTCAAGAATTACTACTAATCAGAACACTCACAAATCACAAGCATCATGGTGCTCCCACTCTACGACTACCGACCATTAACCAGTCACTGTACCATCGACTACCGAGTACTGACCAGGTACTGTAGCGCAGGCTGCCATCAAAAAGTACTGTAGCACCGACCACCGATTACCGACTGGGTACTATAACAACAACCATAGAGTACCTACCTAGTACTGAAGCAACGACCCCCGACCAGTTACTATCATTTCTGACCAGTTCACTGATGCTCACACCCAACCATCTTGGTCGAAGCCTACCGACTCCTGACTGTAGTCCATTTATCTTGTTCATTATGTCATGCGACTGATTCACTATATAGTACAACTAGTTTCCCGTAGCATTTGACCGATTCACTGCAGCTTTGACCAGTTACATTGTAGCATAACACCAGTTCCTCTTAGCTTACTACCATCAACTCCTTCGACTCCTCTAAAAACTCTGAACCGAGGTCGTTCTGTCATGGTCGTTCCCCTATGGTCATTCTGCCGTGATCGAAATGACGTGGTCGAAATGCTGTGATTGATCCATCGTGGTCGATCGAAACTTTCACAAATGCAAGTTTCAATGAAACCCAAATGTCAATTATTCATTATCACTCATTTCACGATCACCACATGGTTTAACAATCTCCCCCTTAATAAATATATTACAACACCTCAAAAACTCTTGAATGAGAAAATATGCGAAAGGAAAAATTCAAAGCTGCATACCACAGCAGAAAGAGCTAGTAGAACACAGCACAGTAATAAAAAAATTGTAGACCATAGCAGGAAGCCGAAAAGCTCAGAAAAGAATGAGCCACAGACCACAGCAGAAAGCTGAAAGGCTTAGGAAACTCCCCGTTAGACCATACAGGAAGCTTAGAAAACTCTCTTTCAACACAAGAGAGCAATTTTTCTCCCCAATTTCTCCAAACTCTCCCCATTTGGCAATGAAATCATCAAGAACTCCCAAGATTTTAAAAAGGAGCAATGAGAGTAAATATCCAGAAGCTTTGTAGATTATCCAAGTCATTTTGCATTGATTTAAGAATATAACCAAGCCATCTTTTTTTAGTAGAACTCTCTAGATTATATAAAGTCATATACCATATAGCAAGTCAAAACAAGTCTTTTAGCATGATTAAACAAATTGGATTAATGATAGGCATCTCGACCATGACCAAACTAATCTATAAAGAGCACCAAGGGATATCACACTGAAAAGAGTAAACCTAAAAGTGAAGCAAACTTTAAATCTAAGTGAACCAACAGTCTCATATAACAAGCTATAGCTCCACACTCACTATTTTAAGCATGTGACATACTTGTAGAATACTTCTTTTTATGATGCCATCTTTGTAGCAATCTTCTTTTAAACAGTGGTATGCTAGAAGCATACTTCTTTTCATTCGAGCACGTTTTGTGCATTTTTTTTGTTTAACCATGGTATGCTTGAAGCATATATCTTTTCAATCTTGTCTTTCTTATTTTTTATTTATTATAACATGCCAACTTGAGTGAACATAAAAGATGCAATATGAATCATTCATAGCTAAGATTTAAAAGAAGACTCATGACCAAACTAATTCTTTCTGATAAACATCACAAAGTGCTATCTACAACCAATCTAGTCAAAATCTTCCACCATGTCATATTTTAGTTCAAATATAGCAAAATTTCTACAACCTGTTATGACCACGACTGCATAGTAGATGAGTAAATATAAGATAGCTCTACTACACATGTGTTTTCAATGACTTGGACTTGATGTATTATTTGACATGTAACATAGCTTCTGTAGCATTTAAACACCAAGCTCCCCTTAGAATAATCCTATAGGACGCAACACACCTAACTCACTTCGTAATTGAGCAAAATTAGAAGAGTCAAGCGGTTCGGTGAAAATATTAGCATCTTGAGAATCAAAATCAATGAAATACAAGACAATATCTCCTTTTTTCACATGGTCTCTAAGAAAATCATAGCGAATATCAATGTGTTTGGTTCTTGAATGTTGCATACGATTTTTAGCAATTACAGAAAAGTGGAACACTATCCAATTCTAAGCCAAAATCCTTAAAGTGTAGCTGTCATGTAAAGCAATAGTGAGCAACAAGAAGCAACATCTATATATTCAACCTCAGTAGTAGAAAATGCAACAGACAACTAAAATTCGCCACGCCGTGCGACCTGTATTTATATTTTGAGAGAGCGGACACGTGGCGGGACGCTATCGGCGCATCGTGCGGTGTCAGGCCCTTGCGCGACTGCGGTCGTGGAGTGACCACGATGCCTCGGCTTCGATCGTGGGGAGGCGGGCGATTCTCCTCCCGTCGGTTACGCTTACCGGCGGTGTTGGAGTTGAAAGGGCTTTAAATACCCCCTATATGGCACCGCGCCTGCGCCTCTTCCGCACGCTCCTTGGTCCTTCTTCCTGTCTCCTGCTTTTCTTGCCTTCTTTGCTGCTGCGCTGCCCCCTCCGTTAACTAGGTCCCGGATGGCGATGGCGCGCAACGAAGAGCTCGCCCAGGCGGCTGGTGACTATGCCGTCTCCCGGCGACCGTCGCCACTCTAGGTGGAGTACACGCTCGAGGAGCGTGGTTCAACGGTGGTAGACAAATGGTGGGTGGCGACGGATAAGATGGAGGGTCCGTGCTCCCGCGTCCTGGGCCCCACGCTTGTGACGGAGGAGACGATCCGCACGCTGTTGCGCGAGGGAAAGCTGTCGGACTGCCGGGAGGTACGACTGCCTGCCAATGACGAGACCGAGCCGCATCCAGAAAAGTCAGAAGCGATCATCTTTGTCGCCTACTTTGAAGCCGGGCTCCGTATCCCGGCCGCCCTAATCGTCGGCGACGTCCTGCGGACCTTCGGACTAGAGCTGGTGCAGCTGACTCCGAACGCGCTGGCTCGCCTTGCTGTGTACAGCTGGGCCCTGCGTACAGAGGCTTGCTGGCCCAGCGCGTCGATGTTTGCGTTTCTCCACGACGCGCGGTGCCAGCCGAAAGAGCGGAAAGACGGGACGTTTTCCAACTTCGGCAGTGTCAACTTCGTCCTGCGATCGTCATGTGAGAAGATCTACCCTGCCAACTCAACCCGGGCGAAGTGGGAGCCGAACTGGATGAGGCGATGGTTTTACCACTGTGTGGCGAGCGGTAGCGGCCTCGAGTGCTCGGGTGGCCGATGGCGTTTAACACCACGCCCGGCGTAGCAATCAACGCCGAGGACAAGCGAAGGGCGCGAAGGCTCGTGGGGATTGCCACCCGCTTCAACATGCGTGACCTCACCGAGGAGTTCATCATGTATGGAGTGGCGCCACTTGCCCATGAATGGCGCATCCCGGCTGGGAACCTTCGGCGCGATAATGTCCGCCCGTCCGTGTCTTTGCTGCCGGAACCTTCCAATCGTCGTAAGTCTTTGGTGGGGTGTTATTTTATCTTCTGCCCATTGAGCTGAGTTTTTCAACACCACCTCTTGCCGCGTGTAGGAGTCCGCCTGGAGGACGCGGAACGCGCGGTGGGCGTGTTCCTCAGGTCGTACACGGCCAGGGAGCACGACTTGCGCGCAGCTGCGACTGTGGAGGCAGGGCTGGGGCGGATAAACCGTGTGTGCGAGGCCCTGGGCATTCGCGTGCCAGAGCGTGCCCCTCCGGCCCCGGGCCAACCTTGCCGTCAAGATGACAGTGATAAAGGGGGAAGGCCGCCGTCTCGACGGAGGGCGCGGCCTTCTGCGGCCGCGCCCGACGCGTCTGCTGGCGTCGCCCCTGTCGACGCGGCCGACGCGGATTCCGATTCGGTGAAGTATGTTAATTCGGACCTGGAGACGGGCGCGGAGGGTGAAGGCGCGGGGTCTTTGGGTGGTGCTGGGGACCAAGAGTGCGCCATGGATGATCAGGAGGGGGAAGCCTCGTCGCCCGCGGTAGTCGCTGAGGCGAGGCTATCATCCGCGGATGATGCTGCGGCGAAGTCCTCGCCCGTGGCGGCTGCCGTGTCGGAGTTGCCACCCATGGAGGTTGCGAGAACGGAGCTTCCGTCCGCCATGGTTACCGAGGTGGAGCTGCCCCCCACGATGGTTACCGGAGCAGAGCCCCCCCACGGTCACTGCTGTGGCGGAGCCCTCCCTTGCAGCGATTGCCGAGGCGGGGTCTCCGCCTTTTTCACCCAAGGCGAAGCGGCCATGCCTACAACCACCTCGTCGCTCGAGGAGGGGGTTCGCTGTGGCGGCCGGGGTCGGGAGCCTGCGGGACTCCGACACCGAGGCCTCCAGGCCCAACATCTCCATGACTCCTTCCGATGCTGTGGCGGCTGGGGCCCGAGATCTGCTGGTGTTAGACTCCGGCACGGAGGCTTCCCAGCCCACAGGGCCGGCTCCGTCTGAGGGCGTTGGCATCCCTGCTACCCTGTCCGAGGCTGCGGGGATGCCCCAGTGGAGTCCGTCGTCTGATGCCGAAGGTAAACTCGCTTGGCACAATTTTGTACTACGTCCGTGGGGCTTTAACTGCTATCTTCCCTCGCAGCGGCACGTCTGCCGGAGCACAGGCAACCTTCCGGGCACGGGGACATTCCTTTTGGGGGCGCCCGACGTTTCCGAAGCTGCCGCCGCAGATGCCATGCGCCCAGGTTTAACGGACTTTGTCCTCCCACCGGCGGTGCTAGGGGCGTGGTGGGGGCCTTGGAGAAGCCCTGGAGGTCTCGGAGGCGAGGGTGAGTATCTGACCTTTTAGCGACATGTGGCCGTTTAGAGGTTTGCTGACTGCTTTGTCGTACAGACCCTCATTCTTGCCCGGGTGTTGCAGACGGCTCACGCCCGCGAGCGAGGGGCGCTAGAGGACCGACTGCGGGCCGCCGAAGAGGCTCTGCGCACGGCCGAGGAGTTGCACTTCACCAAGGACGACCGCATCCACTGCTTAGAAGCAGAGAGCGTAGAAACGATGTCGTACGTCGAAGCGCTCGTGGCGGCGGCACGATTGTCGGCCACAGAGGCGGCGCGACAAGAGGTCGCGGTGGAGCGGGATGGCCTACTTCAGTAAATCGTTGCGCTGGAGGAAGAGAAAAACTTTCTCACCGCGTCCCTTAGGGAGCGGGACCATGCATTGGGTGATGCCTCGGTGGTCGCATGGGATGTCATGCTGGCTTTGGAGGGCACCCTGGAGGATCTTGTCGCCGAAGTGCCGCCCCGCTCCTTCGGGCCTGAAGAGCTGTCACGGACGCTTCGTCGGATCGGGGATGCCGCCAACCTTGCACGCAGCGCCGTGACGTCCTTCGACAACCATTGCTCTTATGTGATGTCGTGCCTGGTGTGCGCGCTCCTGCGACACCGGGGCTGCCAACATGTCGACGGGCTAGCCAACCCCTAACTGAGATGCCGGCCGGGCCGGAGTGATGTTCGGCGCCGTGCGCGCCGTTCGCCGCGCTGTTTGGGTTTTCCATGAGAGGATTTGGGAGTACATCGGGGAGGCCGCGGCGAAGGTCAAGCTATGACGGACCATGCATAATGAGGGGAATCTCGGCCGGTGGCTGGATGAAGTCCCGCGGCGCGACAAAGGTGGCATCGAGGCCTCGGGGGGCGACGCGAACCCATAGGTGTGACGCCGGGGTTCTTGTGTGTTAGCGTGTGTTGTAATACACGTGCCATTTTCTCATGAATAAAGTAGAAGTTGCCCCCATATTCTGACCAGCGTGTCCCTGTCTTGAGTAGCTACCCGATAGGGACCGGCTGCTAGTTTTTGACCTTGTAACCCGACGACGTCTTCGACGCTGGCGGCGGGCCGAGGAGTCGCTGGATTTCTGGGCGGCCCGGGTTTCTTCGGGTGAGGTTTCGATGCGGACGCGCGTTAAGGAGGAGCGTGACGAGTAGCGGCTGCGATTATCCAAGGACGCTTGTACACTTTACTTTTGTTGCACACTCCTTTGTAAACATCGTCCGGCAAATACAGAAAAAGTGATTTTAGTTGAGACATGTCGCCTGCGCCTTCATCACTTCTTACGACTGCGTTGTCCCCAGGTAGATTCGCGAGACTATACTACGTGCTTGCATGTACGCTAGGTAGGCTTCCGCATGCTTCGTCCCCTTTCGAGGTAGACGCGCGAGCACGCTCTATCTCCTACCCTTGGACGTGGTGGCAGCGGAGCTGGCGCCTAGCTAAGGTAGACGCGCGCGTGCGCCGTCCCCTACCCTTCGAAGCGGTGGCAGCGGAGCTGGCGCCTGGTCGAGGTAGACGCGCGAGCGCTCTGTCCCCTACCCTTCGAGGTGATGGTAGCGGAGCTGGCGCTTAGCCGAGGTAGACGCGTGAGCGCTCTGTCCCCTACCCGTCGAAGTGGTGGCAGTGGAGCTGGCGCCTAGCCTAGGTAGACGCGCGCGTGTACCGTCTCCTACCCTTCGACATGGTGGCAGTGGAGCTGACGCCTGGTCGAGGTAGACGCGCGAGCGCTCCGTCCCCTACCCTTCGAGGTGGTGGCAGCGAAGCTGGCGCCTAGCCAAGGTAGATGCGCGAGCGCTCCGTCCCCTACCCTTCGAAGTGGTGGCAGCGGAGCTGGCGCCTAGTCTAGGTAGACGCGCGAGCGTTCCGTCCCATACCCTTCGACATGGTGGCAGCGGAGCTAGCGCCTGGTCGAGGTAGACGTGCGAGCGCTCCGTCCCCTACCTTTCGAGGTGGTGGCAGCGGAGCTGGCGCCTAGCCGAGGTAGACGCGCGAGCGCTCCGTCCCCTACCCTTCGAAGTGGTGGCAGCGAAACTGGTGCCTAGCCTAGATAGACGCGCGCGTGCGCCGCCCCCTACCCTTCGACATGGTGGCACTGGAGCTGGTGCCTGGTCAAGGTAGATGCACGTGCGCGCCGTCTCCTACCCTTCGAAGCGGTGGCAGCGGAGCTGGCGCCTAGTCAAGGTAGACGCGCACGCGCTCCGTCCCGTACCCTTCGAAGCAGTGGCAGCGGAGCTGGCGCTTGGTCGAGTTAGACGCGCGAGCGCTCCGTCCCCTACCCTTCGAGGTGGTGGTAGCGGAGCTGGCGCCTAGCCGAGGTAGGCGCGTGAGCAAGGACGGCGGCCCTACGCATAGGGGCAAGCCTCTGCTACATCTGGTGCATCCTCCGCGGGGTGTGCGCAGAGGCAAGCCTCTGCTGCGCCTTTTCGGCTCCCCGTGGAATACGCACTAGGGTAAGCCTCTGTTGCGTCTTCTCTTTACTTTTGTGCTCCATGGCGTACGTGGGATCATCAACCATGCCTTATTTATACTCCAGAGAGTATGCGCGGGGATGATGCCCATGCGTGCGCGAGAACGTCCGCATCTTGTCTATACACCGTGAGCTCCGACGCTGCGTGTCGTTTATACTCTGCCGAGTGCGTGGGATCAACATCCACGCCTTTTTTTATACTCCGAAGAGTACATGTAGGGGCAACATCTACGTGTGCGCGGGACATCCGCGTCTTGTTTATACTCCGTAGAGTGTGCAGGGACAACATCCGCGTCTTGTTTATACTCCGTAGAGTGCGTACGGAGGCGGACCTCGACGCTACATCCTACTTATACTCCGTAGAGTGCGTGCGGAGGTGGACCTCGGCGCTACGTCTTATTTATACTCCGTAGAGTGCGTGCGAAGGCGGACCTCGACGCTACGTCTTTTTTATACTCCATAGAGTGCGTGCGGAGGCGGACCTCGATGCTACGTCTTTTTTATACTCCGTAGAGTGCGTGCGGAGGCAGGCCTCGACGCTACGTCTTTTTTATACTCCGTAGAGTGCGTGCGGAGGCGAACCTCGACGCTACGTCTTATTTATACTCCGTAGAGTGCGTGCGGAGGCGGACCTCGACGCTACGTCTTATTTATACTCCGTAGAGTGCGTGCGGAGGCAGACCTCGACGCTACGTCTTATTTATACTCCGTAGAGTGCGTGCGGAGGTGGACCTCGACGCTACGTCTTATTTATACTCCGTAGAGTGCGTGCGGAGGCGTCCCCTTGCTGCCTTCGTGGTGTCATCTCCGTCGGCGGCTTCGATGGCGGTCTCATACACACGCACGAACTCCCGAGGGTCCGTGTCGCCCTTGTATGGTTCGATGGCGCTGGGGAACTTGAAGTCCTCCGGCCATGCCGCTTGCTGCAGGCCTACGGAGAGCGGGGACTCCGGGTCAACACAACGCAGTGGTATGCGACTAGGCGTGGGGGCGTCGCGGCTATCCGATCGTTCTGGCGTGGGCTCCAGCACGACCACCGACGAGGTCTGCTGACTCCGAGCCTCTTGCATATCCCGAACGGCCCCACGGAGATTCACTAACTCCCGCTGGAACGTGTTGAGGGCCGCCAGTAGAGCGTTTTCCATTGTAGGCGTAGCTGGAGCAATCGGCGCACCTGGTTGCATGGCCGGGAAAGCGGTGACCACGGTTTGCACTCCTGGGTTGCCTGCTGTGCTGGCGTGGTGGGCCCCGGAGCCGTTGACGAGGCCCGCGCTGCCGCCCGCACTGCTTGCCTCTTCCGTACCGGGTGTGAGGACGGCAGCCGTGCGAACGCGGGCGTCGGTGCTGCCACCTTCGACTACCCGGTCGGTGCTGTCGGCAATGGCAGCCGTGCCCGCGGTGGGATCGCTCGTCACGCGCGGGACGGTGTTGACTGTCGTGGCAGCGGTGGCGGGGTCGGTCGTCATGGCAGCGGTGGCGGGGTCGGTCGTCGTGGCTGCGGTGGCTAGGTCGGTCGTCGTGGTCGCGGTGGCGAGGCCGACCGTCATGGCAGCGGTAGCGGGGTCGACCGTCGTGGCGGTCGCGCCCGTGCCGCCTTCCACGCCTGCGACTGCTGACGCCGAAGCCCTGGTGCTGACGCGAGACTTCGCCGCACCCACCGCCTTCTTCTTTGCCGCCGCCGACGTAGCTTTCTTCGGTGCCATCCTCCTTCGGATCTTGAGGCTTGCTCTTGTCCTCCCCACGGACGGCGCCAACTGTTGTTGCTACAGACCAAACAGAGAGAGAGAGTATGGTAGTGGAGAGTTAGGTGAGCAAGTGCTTAGGGTTTCCCCCATGGAATGTATTGTGTATATATATCCATATGGGGGTGTTTTTACAATAGTACCCTTACATTTGAGTATCTCTCTCAGGGGCACTTATGTCATTATAGATGCCCCATTCTAGGCCTTGCAGCCTTCTAACAGGCCGGCTGGGCTTAGGTGGGGGCTACCCCTACAACATCCATGAAACAAGAGATGTGCCTAAGAAGTCACATGTGCCAGAAGTACTCTTCCTATCAATTCTACAACCCCCAAAATTGGCATCTGAATAAGCTCTAAGGGTAAGGCATGAGGAAAAAGAGTATCATAAGCTAAATTCTAAAGTTGACTAAAGATATTTGAAAATTCGCTTTACCGCTTGACAATGTGAAGCACGTGGAAAAGCCTGAAAGCGAGCACACAAACACACAACAAAGTGTATGTCTGACCTCGCAGCAGTGAGATACAAAAGTAAGCCAATTATACTTCTGTATTCCTTTTGATAGATAGGCTCTCCATCTTTGTCAGGATCAAACATAGCCGTAGACCCCATGGCTATGAAAATTGGTTTGACCGTCCCCATGTCGAAGCGACGAAGTAGATCCTTGATGTACTTAGTTTGATGAACAAAATTACCCAACTTTGATTGCTTGATCTGAAAGCCTAGGAAGAATGTGAGCTCTCCCATCATGCTCATATCGAATTCCCTGCTCATAGTATCTGAAAACTTCGAAACAAGAGCATGAGAAGAACCACCAAAGATGATATCATCTTCATAGATTTGTACGAGTAAAAGATCATTGCCATACTTGAGAGTACGCAAAGTCTTATCTACCTTACCCATTTGGAAGTTATTTTTTAGCAAATACGATTTAAACCTATTGTACCATGTTCTGGGTGATTGTTTTAGACCATATAAACCTTTGAACAATTTGTTGACATGATCTGAAAACTTAGGATTTTCAAAACCAGGTGGTTGTCTGACATAAACTTCCTCCTCAATATAGCCATTATGAAAAACACTTTTCATATACATTTGATAAAGTCTAAAACCTTGATGCAACAAATGCAAATGGAATTCTAATGGCTTCTAATTGAGCAGCAGGTGCAAATGTTTCACCAAAGTCAAGACCTTATACCTGGGTGAATCCTTGAGCCACAAGTCTAGCCTTATTTTGAACAACAACATTAGTCCACACACATAAACCACACTCTTAACCATCCATCAACACCAACCGGGTCATCCATTATCACAATATCCATGCTCTCTAGAAAATCAACTTCCGACCACTTAATACGATCGATATGACCACCAAGCACAGGTCGATCATATCGCTATCTTAACGAGTACTCAAAAACCACAAGTACTGGGAATTACCACCAATCAGAATACTTGCAAATCACAAGCATCATAGCACTTCCACTCTACGACTACCAGCCATCAATCAGTCATTGTACCATCGACTACCGAGTACTGACTAGGTACTGTAGTGTAAACTACCATCAATAAGTAGTGTAGCACCAACCATCGAGTACCTACCTGGTATCCCACAGGACATGCTCGTGCTCAACGGAAGATAAGGCCATGCACGGGGAGGTGGACACGGCGAAGAGATAGTAGTGACTCAAATGGGTGAGCCATATCATATCCTGTGCGAAACATTTTTGTACTATTACATGTACTTCTATAAATATTTATAATGTATGCAATTCACAAAAAAATAGAGGTCACACACTGCAAAAAGATGCCTGAGAGATGCCTAAGCATCGCTAATTTCATAATTAAACTAACATGCATTAACAAGGCAAATTCAGAGCATATAAAATTTCTAAAAAATTACACAATTAGGTCGATTGTGTCGGGAAGCTTTCCACAAAAATTTTGTAATTTTTAGAGATTGTTTAATATATGTAACAACTCCTACAAATATCAAAATCATACGAATTTTTTAGCAACATTCAGAGCAGTTAAAATTGTCAAAAAATTACACAGTCAAGTTCGTTTTGTCAGGAGGCCGCACATAAAATTTTGTAATTTTTAAGCTCATTTGCTATATTTAAAAATTCAAACAAATAGTATACAAAAAATTAAGGTAGATAATTAAGCAATTAATTAGCCAGCTTAATTACCTGTCGTATTGCCACTAGACGGCTGGTCACCTGCTATCTGGAGGCCGAATGGCAGATGCCTGCTGGCGGCGGGCAAGCCACGTGTCACCTGCTCGGTGATCGAACGACAGAAGCACCATTTTTGTTAATACTATACTCACACGGCTATTTTGTAAATACAAGTGCAAAACATGCTATATATACTCAAAATTCTGTTTATTTATTAGGAGAAGCTATAGATATAAGCCGAAAAGAGAGGCTCTCTTCCTCTATGATTCTTAACACTTAAGCGTGGTCATTACGTGTCATTGCTCTCGCACATTTGGATTGAATTGGATGTTGCAAGAAAAATAGCACTGCATTTTGGTACTACAGCAAATCGGTGATATCGAATGGCTGGAAAATTGTACGATACCATTCCTACGGAGAGGGTATACCACTTCGCATTTCATTTTCTCGTCATTGTGTAAACAAAGAAGACACCAATACAGTGCTACAAGTTGAGAAAATTTTGTAATGTTCCAACTCGTAGTACTTGAGGAAATATTTTAGTGCTTTGTTGAATCAAGTTGTCACATACGGAAGTAAGATAAAAACATACATGTTTATGCCCTTTCGGAGGGTTGTTCACGTAGAGGGATATTTTCTTTGGAAAAGAAAAGAACATGGAGCGATAGTTTTAGAGTTAGCTCCATATAGAAAAAGAAAAACAATGATCTTTGCATTGAGATGTCCTTAGCATTGACAAACCGTTACAACTTACGAGTAAGGATGAATAAAATTTAAATGAATTTAATGTCATATGAGATTATGAAAACTGCATAAAATTCTATGTTTATTTGAGACTTTCTTGTGTTCATCAAGAAAACAAATTGTTTTGGTGAAGTAGGTTCTTGTTTCCAAGCTGAGTTTTATTAATCTGGGCCTAACTTTTGGAAATTCAAAAAGAACCAAATTATGCTCCGTTGGTGCACAATCGCTGGAGCTCAGCTCGATTATTACCCCATGTTGCTTAAATATCTCGAGCTCATGCCGCGAATGCGTACGAAATAGCATCTGCAGGTGGGTCCTACCTGTCATGCACAATCTCATACGCAACTCATACATGCAACTACCCCCTAGCACAGGTTGAGAAAAGGGTTCAGAACCAAGTGGAGATCAACAGTTCCATTCAAACGGAGCTCGATGTGAAACCAGATTCTCTGTTACAAGCTCGAAGTAGGGCTTGGTGGCTGGATGCAATCTAAGTGCATTTTTATTCACAGAAGCCGATGCTTTAGTCCACCATGGCCGCATTATTTCTTATTACTAATCACAAGAGGGCACGGGTTCACAATACATTGGCCATCAATGATATGCCGCTTCTCGCAGAAGCTCAGAACAGCTGTTTACCGAATTGGTGGTCGAAGTTGATGATGAATGTGCGGATCTCCATGGGTCCCAGCTCGACGACGAGCTTGGAAAGATCCACGGGGCCTCCCCGGACCACATTTTCATCGGCAGGAGGCCCTTCCACCTTCCATTTCAGCCTCTTCTTCTCCATGGCAGCGCGTTCTTGGTTCGCTGATAGGCTTGTTTCGATGATCTTGCCAATCTGGAGCAGTAGGATTGGAAAGACAATGAGAATATTCATGAATTTAAATAAATGTAAATCAAAAGAAGTGTGATGAAGTCAACCTTTTTTTGTGGGAATACCCTCTTAAGGTCGACACTTGCGAGAGCTGAAAGAACCTTATGCTCTCCAGCCTATATGCACAGGATGAGACTTAGAAAATAAAATAGGATCTAGCTGGAGCGAGAGAAAGTAAGGATGATTGTATGAGACCTCATACAGGTGTGCCAACCGAAGAAGAACACTTCCATCTTCAAGTTCCTGTACAATGCGCAAGCATTTGACACACAACTTTGAAGCGATATGCAGTAATGATTACCACCAGGCAGCAGAAACAAATCTATAGCATTTTCGTCAATTTGCTGTGATATACACCTATATAAGCACACGGATGCATTTTGTTGCAGCTAACTGGCTGGTTATTGCTTGTAACCAATCAAACCAGGCAGGACTGGGGCCGGATGAGAAGTACCAGATCAGCAATATTTTGGCTAGTCCATAACAAAAACTGGGCAAGGTTCTGGTTCCCTCAAACTCTCATTCTTAATTTAGCAAGTACTATACCGTCCGGCTAGAAAAGAGAAAGTGAGAAAGCTTTCAGTGTAGTTGTATGTCCATGATTATGATACTAGCGTAATGGCTATGAACACCTTTACTTTTTAAGCACAATATGACAACAGTGGTCCATAGAAGGGAGATACCTGAAGGGTAAGCAATGCAACATTATCAGGAAAGCTGTAAGTTGGATCCATTGCAGAGAATTTCGGAACGTGTGAGTTCACCCAATTGCTTCCATCCTGAGTAAACAAGTAGGGGAATGTTTAATAATAGAATAACTTTTTGATCATTCATGATGGCAACAAGTTCCATTTTATACCTGCTCTGAGAAAGTAAGAAGAAGAGGAGAGTATATTTCCTGGCCAAATGTCCGACGCCACCTAGCTCCTTCTCCTTGTGGATCAAATTTCAGATAGTATTTTCCTTCAATCTGTGAATATCATAATAAGATGCTTTACATAATATTTCTACACAACATCACAAGTTTGCAAATGTAATATAATAAATTGGTTTGTAGTGACACAGCAAATATTTCTTCAATTTATATGCCAATAGGACTTGGTTATAGATAAGTAAATTGCTACCTCAAATCCTTAATGACATGAATTGACCAAATCAATAAGGCATAAATATCAATATTACTTTCACGGCACTGGCTTATCAAGCTATGAATTGACCAAATCAATAAGGCACAAACAATGTATTTGCTTCAGAAACAATTGAAGGCATTTTTCGTTTGCTGATAGGATTTCAGTAGCTAACAACTGATTTTGACTGCTATCCAAAGCAGGAGGTCAGGAACATATTTCCTTTTACTTACAACTAGTCCTTCACATTGTTTATCGAAACAGACTGTTTCATTTAATGCCTCCGCAACACCCCGACCATCATCATAGAGTAGCCTCCTACACAAGAAGGATTTAACCAAGATGTAAATACTAAAGTACGAAAGAAGCAACAATGCTGTACAACTGTGCTGCTTGATTATGTACCTGTGTAACATTAACTCTATTTGTCCATCCTGTATGCTGGAGCCTCCAACAGACCTGTCTACCAGTACAGACAACTCTTTGTTGCCATCTTCAACATAAATGCCAAGATTAACCTGAAAATAAATACAGAATCATCAACATGTGTATAAATCTGTTCTATTATGAACCTTAGTTCATATAGGGTAAATACCGCCGAGAGGATGGCCGGGCAGCGTCGACATAGAGAGAGAGAGACTATAGATGAGAATGACTTTTTTATTTCTTTGCTTGGTTCCAATAGCATACAACAGTCCCTTTATATAGATAGGCTCCCCCTAACAGATAGAATCTAATCTCAATTATATCTCTAACAAATAGAAACTAATATAATATCTCTAATAGATAGAAACTAATCGCTAACTTCCTAATAATAAACCAACTGGGCCTAGGACCCAGGCCCACGCTCATGACATTACACCCCTCCCAGACTTGCAGCTCGTTCTCAAGCTGCTAGGCGGTGGTCATGGTTGCAGTCACAGGCGATCCTTGTTGATGACAGGGCTCGCACCTAATTTACTTTGCTGTGCCATCTTGTTGACTGGATCGCCACGCTTCCATCTGATCCAGCCTGATGTCAGCTTTTTGATGAATCCCTGGTATATAGCTGAGCGACCAGGTCACGACTCTCCTCCTTGACTACCTCCTCCAGCTTCACGTTGTACAGCAACAACACGGCAACACGGGGGAAGAAGTGATCCCGATGTGCTTGCCGACGACGGGGAGGCCGGCGTCGTCACAGCATGCGTTGGCGTGGTAGTATCTGATGACAACGAGACTGTGCGCTGCAAAGTGGTCCTCGATGACGATGAGCGCGAGCTCTATCCCCAGCGGAAGGTGGGACAGCGGCACCGTGTCGGCGACGGAGACGACGGCGGGGAAGGAGGCCATGTCAAGGAGGCCCCGGAGGTGGGAGCGGGAGTGACGGAGGAGTCGCCGGAGCAGTCAAGGCAGCTCTAGTTGGCGGCGGCGGACGGGCCGCCTCCGAGCAGTGCCTGGCGGCGGCGCGCCTTCTCCTAGTCGGAGAAGCGGCGCAAACGGCGGCGGTGCGTGCGGAGCTCATCCGGCATTAAGGTCATTGGGATCTAGCGATGGAAGATGATGCAGTTGCGGTTTGGGAGGAAGAACCCTTCCTCCTCGTTGGCGGTGGACGGGCCACTTCCGAGCAACACCTAGCGGCGGATGAAGTCATCGTAGCAGATGGTGCCGTCGGGGATGACGTCGACCCTATGGATCCACTCGTCGAACTCGTGTGGCTCAAGCTTCTCGCCGATGGAGGTAAGGATGTGGAGGAGGTCAACGACGGAGACAGTCCCGTAGGCATCCTTGTCGAGGACGCGGAAGGCGTCGCGGAGCAGGCGGTCGAAGGGCTCCAGGTGGAGTTGGGCGCGCATGAGTTCGAGGAAGCGTGGGAAGTCGAAGGACAAGGTGAGCTTCTCCTCCGCGGCGATACTTCTTCTACGCGGCGATGTCACAGAGGTTGCCCCTTGGGAGCGCATGACGCCGAGCTCGGAGGGCGCAATGCGGTCGTCGCCGTCGATGTCAAAGAGGGAGAAGGCCTCCCGCATGGAGGCCACCTGCTCCTCGCTGAGCTCCTTGCCGCCCATTGCCACTGGTAAGGCCAGTCGTGTCGGATCGGGGAGAGGTAGATATCGTGGTGCATGTGGTTCCTACGCGTTTGGTTTTGAGGGTGGAGGCTGGTGGTAGGTGTGGTGGCAGCTGGGGTAGGGAAGGAGGCCAAGAAAGCCAAGCCGTCTTTTCAAGCAGTGCCGTCATCGTCACGGGGTGTAGCTTGTAGCCAATGCGTCCACCTTGGAAGATGACAGTTAGCGTTGCATGAAGACGCACCGCTACCCGTGCTGGATGAAGGAGAGTAGTAGCAATGCCGTTGCCATGGCACGGCCACCCTTGCTCCGGCCCCATGTGCCACCGCAGATCGGGCAGCCACAGCTGCTTGTGCCTTCTTTTTTGCCGCCATCATCTTCAACGTACTCTCTATATTCTTGAGTCCTGCAATGATTTCTTCATAGCCAAACGATGATCTTGTCACCTGTTAACTCGGCAGCAGAAGCCATGGTGTTAGTTCTGATACCAAATTATTATGAACCATGGTTATTACGGCGGTGCGGCGAGGCGCGGCGCCTCACCACCTTCACACAACAATATCGTGTATGGCGCGCGGCGTGGCGACGCCATACACATAAGTAGTTATAACAATATTGGACTTCCGGAGGGTTTAAATAGAAGAAATATAAAGCAAGAAGGACTTTATTGTAATTTCAGAAAATAACAGGACTAAATTGTAAAATATCAGAAACCCTAAATATAACTGGGCTCAGCTCGCCCGCCCGCTCGGCCGCCTCTCCTCTCGCCCGCTCGGCCGCCTCTCCTCTCGCCCTCTCGCCCGCTCGGCCGCCTCCCTCCTCTCTCCCTCCCCCATCTCCTCCGGCGCCGGCGAGCCGACGGCCGCTCCCTCTTCCCGCCGCTACTCCACCGCCCCCAAGCGGCAGCCGCGGAGGAGGCGGCGCTTCGAGGCAGGTGGGCGGAGGCAGTGGATCCGGCGGCGGCGACGGCGGATCCGGCTGCGGCGATGGCGGAGGCAGTAGATCCGGCGGCGGCGGCGGCGGATCTGGCTACGGCGACGCCGGATCCGGCTACGGCGACGGCGGAGGCAGTAGATCCGGCGGCGGCGACGGCGGATACGCCACACCTCCATGCCGTCCGGACGGCATGAGCCTCCGGTCCGCCACGACGATATGGCGACGAGATATCGGCGATATCTCGACGCCATAACAACCCTGTTATGAACCTTAGTTCATAGGGGGTAAATACCGCCGAGAGGATGGTTAGGCGGCGTCGGCGTAGAGGGAGAGAGAGACTATAGATGAGAATGACTTTATTATTTCTTTGCTTGGTTCCAATAGCATGCAGCAGCCCCCTTTTATATAGATGGGCTCCCCTTAACAGATAGAATCTAATCTCACTCATATCTCTAACAAATAGAAACTAATATCATATCTCTAATAGATAGAAACTAATCTCTAACTTCCTAATAATAAACCGACTGGACCCAGGCCCATGCCCATGACAAAATCAGCCTCCATACAAACTACATGTGAAACCACAACGTAATTTGCGACTGTGGATCCTCCTCAATTCAACATAACATCACACAATTAGTAAGAAGTAAGAACATTGTCCTCGTTCTTCAAATGTTGAGAACTTTAAAATAACTTGGTTCTGCACATACTACGTTTTCATCCTTTTCATAATCATCAACAACCCGTTGAGTAGCAAATTTTTCCAAAGATCACTAAATGTTATTTTCTTATGCCACCAGATGCAGACAACTGATTTAGCTAGCATTAAGTAGTAGCATAGATCCATCAATGAACAGTTGGAAAAGAAACTTCAAGCATGACTTTGCCATGGTTATACATAGAGCAAAAGGAAAGTATCTTCCGGCTATTCAGGTTTGGCTAGACAGTCTCTTGTAAGTTCCATATCGAGTCCAAAATAACCCCAAAAAATCCTCTCAGAAAAATAACAAAAAAAAGAATCAAGACAAAAGTGAATCAGCTGAGTGAAAACTGAACCCCTGACCACTTTCAGATATTGACTCCATGACAGAAAAAAGGATGAAAGAAACCATTTTCTTACTGCTACTAAATTTCCTTATTTAAAATACGAACAGGGCAAACAAAATCTCACAGGATAATAATTTCCAGCGATAGGCTGGTGCACTTCGATCTTCCACTCTGAGCGATAATCCCGTATCTGCAAAAAAAGGTACCTTAACATCAAGCTTGACTCAACTGTACACTACATCATCTATTTTCTGTTGCAGTCATCCTGTATGCCATTCTTTAGTTCCTTCCCCATTTAAAAACTAGCACAGGAATCAGTAACACAATTATTTCTGAACTATTCTTATGTTCATGATAGATTTATGGGAAGGACAATAAATATGCTTTGCTGGGAAAAGGGGTAAAGTGCTAGTGCATCATACCCTTTTGATGAAATCACGTCCACTGGAATCAGTATAAAATGTTTTGTTTGTTGCCATGTTTGTAACAATTTCAGTCGATACTTCTTTTCCATTTCCGTCATCTACTGGTATTGGTCCAATCTAAGCATAAGAAAAATTATTCAGTAAGATGCTAGAAATCTGATGTAAAGATAGAAAAGAAACAAGATATAAACAAATTATCATGCAAAATGTGAAATCCTCAAAGAAACCATCTTTAGCAATGCAAGGTGCATCTTATTGACAGAGCACTCACTATGAATTCAGTTTCCACATAGTCCCTTCCCTTGTAAACTCTGGTGATCTGTGCAAAGAAAAGAAAAACTAGTAGCAACTATCAAGAATATCAAAAATAATTACTAGTCGATTAACAAGCATTTAAAAACAGAATAAATTCCATATTTTAGTACTACTCATCTCATATTTGTTTCGCATATACCAATTCACCAAAAGCCTTCTTTATGACTAATTCTCTGATATAATGATAGGTGAATCTTACATACTATTCAAACGATGTTGACTGAATTAGTAAGCATATGAGGCCAAATTGTGTTATTAATTGAAAAGGAACAGCCTTAAAAAATAAGAGATCATTCTGACTGTTGCTGCAGCGAAAGAAATGTGGACTAAAAATTCACTGAAAACCACAAGATGTGGAGCAAAAAGGCAACAAGTAAAAGGTACATGAGTGATGATTCAGACTAGCAATTCTCATAGGATTAACCTGATATATCCATGAATTAATCTGCTGATGCACTTCGTCCAATATGGGCCCACGCAGAACTGTGAGAGGAACCTTGAAGTGGGCAACATAAATTCAAGTAAGATTGATTATGTCTCTTTTTAAAATCTCTTAACAGATGCTAAAATGTCTCTGTTATTATAGAGAACTTGATCCCTTCTTCATACCTGACCATCAGTCTTGATAGGAACTGTGCCATTAGGGCGGAATATGTATGCCCCAGAAGCCTACGGTCCAGGAAAACGCAAATAAATGCCAATACTAGTAATTGCTAACTTTGGGGTAAAATGGATTACTTATAGAATTTGTAGTGCACCTGCGGATCACTTCCATTTCCATCCTGTCCTATGTAATATTTGTACTTCTGCTTGAAATTTGCTTCGACCTTGAAATGTATTAATGGTGTTTTGAGTATGGGTGATTTTAGATCACACGCAAAACTCAAAATAAGAATCAAAATCTAATACTAAGCAAAGCACATATGAGCTGCTATGGAAAATAATTATGGATAATGTTATGAGTATGCAACTTAATTTCTTTAAGATGAAAGCAAAGCTAAGAGATAAAAATGGCTCTGGGTTGCACATAATGATTAGCCTTTGGCATATTACCAGAGTCTTACTATCTGCGTACAGTGATAATGCTCCAGCTGCATCATATTGAAGTTTTAAATGCCCTTGCCCAACTTGCAGATTACTATTTTTACTTCCTTGAGATGAGTACAGAGTGGACGCCGAAGAGACAGATGCTGGAATAGGCAGAAAATTTACGAAACTTTTGAGTAATTCTTTCTAAAGTTAGTGCATATGAAGAAGAAAGACATAAATTTACCTGATTTCTTCCCGCTCGAGATAAAATAAGTATTGAAACCAAGAGGTGGTACAGAAACAGGAAAAGCAAGCCAAAACTTGGGTTTTGAAGCAGGTGATGTGCCTAAGTAAGCCTTGACATGGTTGTCCCGTATGTACAATGAGGCATTAGCTATAGGCAGAAGTTGTGATTCAATTTCTCTCCCCTCAGAATCATGAACAACAATTGAGTCACTGATAACCTGTTGATTCCATAAATTGGCACATTTAGTTTCATTCTAACGTGAAGCAGTTTCATGGTAGTGGCATGATGCACTACACATCTTATGCATAAGTAGAAAAAACTGACGGATGTGTGAATGAGAAACTAAAAACCAACAAAATATCTTGTTTTCCAGGGAATAAACATTGCATACTGGTATGCGAAGGACATCCTCTCGTTTCCACCCAAGAGAGTTGTACACAAGAACAACCTGTAACAGAAAAGTTGAAAACAAAATGATTATTGTATATGGGTTTTTTCTTAAAAAAAAGTATCATGCATGAATTGAAAACCTATACAGGTTTTATCTTTAAAAAAAGTGAGGCATGAGTTGAGAACAGAACTCACCAAGCTTTTGCCTTGAGAAAAGTCCATCTCAGAAGGGGGGCAATATGTAATGTTTAGGAGAGGACACTGAAAAAGGAGATATATAGTAAAAACTAAGTCATTTCTAAATTACAAGGGAAATTGAGAAAGCAGTCCATATCCATTATTGTTTCTATTTTTTAAGTTATGCATCACTGCAATTCATCGTAAACTAACGCTAATCAAATTTATTTCGCATAACAATATAAGGGGAAGGGAGCTGCCTCCAACCGATGTGGAAAGTGGTTCTACTTTTCGCGCACACAAGAAAAAAACTGCAAATCAACCTGTCCAAAATTTGTTGTTGGGGACGAACAACGTGATTTTGAGCCTGACTCACTCAAGCAAGCGAGAGAAGTCGAAACCAGCTCCTCGGCCTATAAAAAGAATTAAACCAAATGAAGCGATGGAATCCCAAAAGAAAACATCAAATACGAATTAGAACAATTCTCTCTGGAAGCTCACTTGTGTATAACCAATAGATAATCTCTTTGCATAATCATTCGCGACATGTTGCTTCTCTGTTCCTGTAACAGCATCATGGTGCTGAGCAAGAGCTAGAGCATCGCCTAAACTATCTGTTGTGTGACCTGAGTTGCTTCTCCCTTTGAAGAATTCCAGCTGCCTAGCTGCCTGCAACGTAAAAACAAATTGACCTTTAAGCATATGAACTCTACCAAGTGACCAAGAGAACATATCATATTGATGTTGGAAATCTGAAGGCCAGCATAATGAAAAAGGACGGTAAAAATACCAAGTAATATCCACTCATCACACGGACATATCGTTTTAAGGCAGGCCTGCTTGTGAAGTAGCCTGTCCAGTATGCATTCGGATCATCTGCATAGCTGGTCGAACAAATACAATCATACGCATGTGAAAGAAACAAAAGCAAAGTTAATCGTACCAATCATGAATACAAAATAAAACATACGGGAAGAAATCATTGGTCTTGAGAGGCCATGGTTCATTTGCAGCATATTTTGCATCAGTGTAAATGGAAGGTGTGGAATACAGCGCATTGACACGGCCATCCTGAGGTATGGTCCAAAGGAACAAGCATGGTGAGTTCTAAGTTCTAACAATGGCAACAGCATTAGTAGGGTATTTAGATAAAACTTCAGCACTATTTACTTATTACTAAGGTTTAAAATGCTCAGAAGAAATGAAGTTGCATCAATAACAAGAAAAAAAAAGTATGGTAAACTTGCTTAAGCATTTATGTTCTTATCTGACTAAATGACACATGGGGAAAAAATCAAATGTGTCTCATGATACGTAGTGTGAGAAGATTGAAACATTTCAAATGTATTTCATGAACCATAACTGAAAAATCACCAAGGCGAGACCTCAAGAGATATGCATTCAGTAATGGCATGATTACAACTTCATGATGGAACTAAAAATTACAAAAGAAATGGTCAACTTATGTAACATCCATGCTCATCCTTAACCTTGTTCACATAGTGAATTAATTTGTCCATCTGTCTGAACCAACTTTCTGCGTATTGATATTTGAAGTCTGTTCCCATTGTAAACATGATATGGTTTGTCCTTGTGATATTTGCCTACAGAAAAGAAACAAACAAATATGACTTAGGATGAATAGCTGTACTGCTGAATGGAACAACAACTTTAAGAATGAAATGTTGTGGTCCAAATAATAATTCTTGAGCATGAAATGCAGATGGGTCAAAGTAACATAGAACACCAAAGCTGCATTTTCAATTTCTGACAGAAGCTTATCATTGTAACACCCAGATGGCCAATCCAAATTAAAGAAGTTTGCAGTAGCATCAATCAGCATGAGACTAATGGGTTTTTATGCAATAAATATAGCTAAAAGAGAGAGTACTTCGACATGAAAAAAGTGTGAACATATTGAGACCCCAATGTACCTGTGCTAGAGCTGCAGCAACAAAATCATTCACCCGTTGCTCAACATTATAATCAAAAAGAAGGGGATCATCCTGCATAGAGGAAAGCAATGAAGAATTGGTTCATGCTGATGTTGAATGATATGTAATAACTGAAGTTCTCGTTAATTTACCTGGACAACAGGGGAATCATCATCAACTTCAAAATAAAACCCACCAGGAGGTGGTTCATAGTTTTTTGGGAAGATGCCAGCAAAGATCTGAAACAAAATGTACAGATTTCCAGCATTACATAGGAAATATGTTTTGCCAAAATTTTAGAACATCAAATTGAGGTGTAACATTTAATGTGGGAAAAGAAAACGCCACTTACATCAGCTGATGAGCCAAAGGTCTTGGAGCCCCTCCATACAACTTCAAGTTCTTTTGTTCCCTTTCGTGTGTCGCGGTCTTGGTAATCAATGCGGAAAAAATAAAAAGCATCAAATCCTACCTGAAAGGTAACAACACATTTACTGGTAAGCCTGGTATGTTTCTCAAAACACTCAGGCACAACAGTAAATTAAACTAAACGATTGAGTTGTGTAAATTCTAGTTCTGTTGGGTGGTCCAGAAGTGTTGTCAATCAGGTCACTCTTGATGGCAGTAGCAATCAAATGGTAATTAGCTCTTGGAATTCTTGTTACGCATGCTCTATGTAAGAACATATAGTAATAGTACTATATCTCACCTTTTAGGTACATTTGTATTAAGGAAATTCGTAACTAGCTATGATGAGTGATGACTGATTACTAAGTTATCATTGAGAGTGCAAAAATCATCTTATCATGCAAATGGGAAGTATGGGAAAGTAGAGGTGCACCATATAGGAAATTTGACTTAGTTTCTGCCTGTCAAAGCATTAAAGTCACATGAAATCCGAAAGCATAACATAAATGGATACAATGAATTACTTCTGCACCAAGGAGATAAGCCTGAACCGCAGAGTGCCCAAATGGATCAATCTGCCAACCAATCCTTGGAATCTGACCAAACTCCTCCTTGATGAACTTGTGCCCAAGTGTAGTCTGATCTATCATGTCAATGTAGTGTACAGCTGCCTCATCATGCATGCACATGCCCCCATTTCTTCAGCATCACAAGCAGCAATATGTCATCCACTATAGAACAGAGACATGGTTGCCAATGCAACCTACAAAGTGACAAATTTTGGAACACGAAAGGGCATACATTAATTCCAACCGTCCAGAGCTGATGAGCACCTTCACCGTATCCTTAATCATGTCGTTCTGCTGCCTCCACCATCTCTGGAAGAACGCCTGCAACCATGCACAAACGATTGGTAAAGAAAAATCCCACCATCGAACCAAAAACGAACCCACATTATAACACCATCCATTTGGATGTAGAATTACTGATCTAATTTCCAATTCTTGGAATTAACAGCAAGGCACAGAGTTCCTACACTACTTTGACAAACATGGAATGGCTGTAGCAACAACAAAATGACTACAGGTAAATTATTCATTGCTTCCTGCCCCCAGTTTTGCAATTTTTGACGCTTGCGTAGATGAAAACTTCCTTACCTGCTCGACATAGATGAACTTGCGGTTCTCGTCCTTGAGCAGCGCCAGCACAAGCGAATCCAGCACGTTCTGCACGCACGCACCCTAGAGACAAAAAGACCCACCAAAAGTAGAATCAAACAGCGGAGAGCTGACGGAAACTAGTTTAACTTGAAAAATTAGCGGAAAAAATCAGGAAATTCACCAGATTAATTTAACACGAAATCATGCCAAAGCCAGCACAAATAAAGCGTAGGATTTCCCCAAAAAAATCAGGGGTACAGTCAGCAGCAGCGCACACCTGGATGGAGTTGTTGGATCCGACGTAGTACTGGTCGACAGTCTTGAGCCAGCCTACGTCGTCGTGGGTGTGGGGCACCACGTGCACGTTGAGCTTCCCCTTGACCACTCCCGCCGACGTGTTGTAGGGGATGTACACCGCCTCGACGCCGCCGGAGCCGAGCAAGACGGCGGCGGCGGCGAGGAGGAGGGCGAGGAGGACGGGGCCCATGGCGGCGCCGCGCCTCCCGGAGCTTCTGGAAGAGAGCACGGGGACGGAGGGGAGGGGAGGGGTGGCGGTGGTGGTGGTGGTCGTCGGGTAGTGTGGCTGCGGCCTGCGAAGTCGGGTAGAAGAGCAGCGGGAGTGGGGGCCCACCTGGCGACGTGATGGCTCGCGGAGCGCGGGGCGGGTAGCTGCGCGCACGCCGTGTGCCACGTCAGCTTCTGCGGGATAATCCAGCCTTCAGCTGACTGTATGGACACCGACAGCCCACTTATCAGCCCATTTATATAGTAGTTTACAGCCAGCTGAAGGTTGTATGACCCACCCCTTTTCTCTCACAAAGTTTCTTGGTTCTTGTGCTTATGACCCACCCCTTTTCTCTCACAAAGTTTCTTGGTTCTTGTGCTTCAGCTGACTGTAAACTTACAGCCCACATCTCTTTTCTCTCCTTCTCTCTCTCCTCCACCTCAACATACAGCCTACTAACAGCCTCTTATTATACTTGCTCTTAGAGCAAGTCTTATAATACAGCCTTCAGCTGGCTGTATAAATACTTACAGCTCACTTATCAGTCTACTCATATAATAGTTACAGCCAGCTGAAGGTTGTATGACCTACCCCTTCCTCTCACAAAGTTTCTTGGTTCTTGTGCTTCAGCTGGCTGTAAGCTTACAGCCCACCTCTCTTCTCTCTCCTCCTCTCTCTCCTCCACCTCAGCATACAGCCAGCTTACAGCCTCTTATAATACTTGCTCTTATTGGCATATTCGCCAGAGTAAAATTTCGGTGTGGTCCTCGTATCTTTAGTCAAATTTCAACCGTGTTATCTGCGCTCTCATTCTTTTTTTCGTACTTGACGATTTTACTTTTTACAGAATTTAGGATACGGTTTTGATCACTATTTTTTATAAGTTTACACTAAAATATACTAATAATATTATAAAATTATAATTTTTGTATAGCTAAATAATTTTAAATTTATTGGTGGAAACTTTTAACAGCATTGATTCTAAAAAAATCAAGTACAAAAGAAGAAGCGAGCATGAAATTTCAAATTTGGCATTGTTTCCATCGGATACCATATCCGTCTGTGTGTGATTGGTAGGACGGGATTAAATGCCTAAATAGCTTTGGTCCTTGTACCGTACCGAACAGCAGAGAAAAGAATACAAACACGAGTAAACGCCCAAACGGGCGGCAGATGATAAGATCAATCACCGGTTGCTTTCGTCACCATCACCGCTAGAGGATCACGCAACAAATGGTTTGTTTTTGACCTCGTTTGGAGCCGTTTTATGTAGAGAAAAAAATGATTCGTGAGGAATCTGCACTTTGTTTGAGACGTTTTCTTTTTTTTTTGTTGCCGTGCTTATTAGCTTGGGACTTGTTCAGTCCGGACAGCTCAAACAACCTGCATATAGGGTAAGATCTTTCGAGCTGTGGATTTCACTATTGGTTTATAAATTTTAAATTTTGATTATTTATAAGAGACAGTTCGAAAAGGAAAATAGTCGTATATAGTTTTGACTGGTATATCTAACCTTGGTATAGTGTCTACTACAATTTTTATATAGACCATATCTTCAAAAACCATATCTTAGTAGAAATCAAAGTCAAAGTTTAAATATAAGTGAAAAAAAGTCCCATCCATATTATAGTCACGCAAAGTACTACCATACACGATACAGCCAAGGGATGTATGCAAGCTTGTCAAGGTCACAGTCATGAAGGCAAGGGATGAGATACCTTGGTAGTACGGAAAGGAAAATAGTCGTATATAGTTTTGGCCGATATATCTAACCTTGGTACAGTATCTACTACAATCTTTATATAGACATTATCTTAAAAAACATACGTTGGTAGAAATCAAAGCCAAAATTTAAGTATAAGTGAAAAAAAACCCATCCGTATTATAGTCACGCAAAGTACTACCATACACGATACAGCCAAGGGATATATGCAAGCTTGTCGAGGTCGCAGTCATGAAGGCCCTCGTGGTGGGGATAGCAAGGAATAGAGAAGCCAGCAACTCAGAGAATCAATTTACTAAAAAAATTGCAGGGAATTCAATTATTCAAGCCTCAACAAGAAGATAACGAAAAACAAAAACAAATGGAAAATAACCTCCGAGTAGGGGGCATTCCGAGAATCATACCACTGGACCAAGGCTGTCTTCGGAGGGTTTAAGCTTAAGTTTTGATTTTCGTCTTTTAAATAGTTTGTTTTTAAGTTGGAGACTATAGGTATATTATAATAGATGATGTAACGAATTCAGCATACCGTCTAAAATCACATGCAACTATTTCTCTTTAGGCACTGTCTCTTGCGGACAGTCAAAATTTAAAAACTATAAGCTAAAAGACAAAACTACAGCGTAAAGAACACATCCCCACTAGTAGCAGTTGAGGTTTGATTTTAAGCTATTTCCATATCAAACAAAACCAATGTCTCATGGACGGTGCCAAATAGCATCTCATGGATGGATGGACCAAAACAATGTTGATCCGAGCGAACACGATTGATACGGATCTACTAACGGGATTCGCTAATTGATGGATGAATTGTCCGAATTTTTATAGTACCACTCACAAAAACCTCGTAAACCGATCTAAAATTGACCGAATTGTGAGATCAGCACCTTTTGCATAATCTGAGAACAAAGATTCCCATCTTGCGCACAAGACTCCCGCTCTTTATCACTTGCTGCAGATCACGAACTCTCTCTCTCTCTCTCAACCCTTTTTCACGCACAAGATATGATCCCAACTATGGCTTTTCTGACTTTATTCATAATGTAAAACATATTATAGTATTCTAACTTCTAACCTCTAAGGGATATGTATACAGACTTATATAACCTTCGTAAGACTTAAAACAAAATTAAACTTCACTACAAACTAAAAAGGAAATGTCTAAACTACAACCGTTGGTTTGTTTTTGAATTTGCGATGTGACCATAAGGTTTCAAAGGCTGACACCACATCCATTGTGTAGGGCTTGAGTTAGCTTTCCAATGAGCTAAGAACAATTAAATTGGATTCTATTTGTAAAAGTTATAGACGTTTTAATGTTGATCTTGTTGGTTGTCCAGAACCATGTCCGAATTAACTTTAAATCTTCATATCTTCACTTTTCTTGTTTTGAGGCTTCCAAACCCATCTAAAACGTGAAAAGGAAACGCTCTCAACCTTTAGAAAGTCATGGTGTAGGCGGATATTACCCACACTTGTCTTATAATATACAGACTCCTTATGTTTGGCAACTCTTGAACGTGTCTCCAGACAGCCCATGTAGCATCCAATAAACTTGCTATAATTTTGTGTAGGAAGATTCAAATCAAGGCTCGTTTGATCTGTTAGAAAGTAGACTTCATAAGCTTTCGAAATATGCATTTTGTATGCATTGAAAACATCAGAATTGGCATCAAAAGTTTCATGTACTTCATGAACAAAACCGCGAGCACCAAAACTTGATTAATTTTGTTTACTCCTCTTAAGTCGAACAAGCTTTCTCTCTTCGCTGTCTACACCTTGCGTTGTTATCTTGTTTGCATTGCATAAAGGAGGAATCACGTAAGTAGCCGTACGAACTAGGGTTTTCTCTCCTTGGCCAATCACACCTCCCTCCCCATGGCCTTCTCCTTTTTATGCAAAATAGCATCAACAGGACATGTACGTTTGGTTTTCACCTTAAAAATACAAACTGTAGTATCGTATGGCGCAATCAAACTGTAGTACTTGCATACTTCTTGTGCTTTTCAAGCTCTGCTATGTCCTATTTCATGTTAGTTTTGGTGAAATGATGTCAAAACCCTAATAGAAATGACAGATGGAACCATACACTCAGACATTGTACAATATTATAACATTCTTCCATATTTTCTTCTGTACAACTGTTGCCAACATACTTCATTATTTCTGAGGTAATAGTGCATGCCTCCCTTCCTCAGTGCTCAATTTAAGCTAGAGGCTTGATTGCAGAAATATGTAGAGGGGT
Source organism: Dendrocalamus latiflorus (assembly GCA_017311315.1). NCBI lineage: Eukaryota > Viridiplantae > Streptophyta > Magnoliopsida > Poales > Poaceae > Dendrocalamus > Dendrocalamus latiflorus. The sequence goes on along the minus strand of CM029616.1, from coordinate 6,153,920 downwards.
CTACTCTCTGCTGCGATTCTGCCTTTTTTCTAATAAAATGGTCCTACTATTCTCAGCATGCAGTGGTTAAGTTCGTTCCCATGCTTGCTTAAACAATTATCTTTGATACCCTGACAGAAGTATGATGTAGCAATTGGCGACATCACAATTTGGCACAACAGAACTTTGTACGTTGGACCTCACTCTGCCATACACAGAATCAGGGGTAGCAATGGTGGTTCCAGTAAGGTAAGCATACAAAAGAATACATGGATTATGTTGAAGCCATTAACGCCTGGTATGTGGTTTGCAACCATCATACCCTTTATTTACACAGGAATTGTCATATGTTTGTTGGAGCTTCTAGGCAACAATAAGAATGTCCATGGTAGTGGAGGGGAAAGCATATATGGCCGCACCTTTAAGGATGATAACTTCAAATGTATGTGCTGCATTGAACTAGTATGGATCTTGCTATCTGTGCTTAAAATCACATACTAATTACTGATGATATGTTTTTTTAATGTTTTTAGTGGTTCATGCTGGACCTGGAGTGCTCAGCATGGCTAATGCTGGATGCAAATATTTCCACAGAAAATTTTTCTTCAGACACTGCCTACATGCCCAGAGTACTTACACAGCTGTGCATTTGTCTCTATACTCTCTACAGAATTGCTAATGTTCCCTAAACAAAACCATTTTGAGATACTCTGACGCCATGAAACTAAAAGCCCCGTGCATATACTTCCAGATTTTGTGCCAACTACCAAATAAAACATCCACCACACTTGAGAAGGATTGGTACAAGCAGTGGGGTCTGGGTGTTGATAAACTAGATAATTTCAAGTCAAAGTTTCTGACAGAAGTGCGCTTGAACTTGGGTACTTGGAGGTTATTGAAGTTCTTTCAGAATGTTCAGCAGGATGATCCTGTAAGGGCCTATTGATTTTGCGTCAATAATGGAGATCTAAATATCAGGCAACCATATTGACATTGTTACTTATCATGACTTCAGCTAACAAATTAGCTTCCAACAAAACTGTTGTGGAAGGTAGGAGTCAACATAATACCTTGAGACAATGTAATATGAATGATGGGATGGACCATGGAGCAGGGAACTTCTCTCTCTTGCCCTTCCAAATTTCATTTCTTGACTTGGTGAGAGTTGGTATAAAAGAAAAAAATTGTAGGTGGAGAGGAAAACTTGCATAAAGTCAAAGAATTTTGATAGAAACAAATCAAGACGAAAATTTAACCGATGATCTCATCAGTTCTTGTCCTCTTGGCCAAACAGTATACATGGTTGATAGCCTCATATCATCAAATTGGCAAGGACAGTATCACACCGAACCACATCTATCTACATGATTCGCAAATCAGCATATCCAACTACAGGACAAGTATATCAAAACTCAGTTATCCGGTCTAACAAACCAAATGTGTGCCACATCGACCTCTATGCAGCAAACTCAACTGGGTCGTCGGCCCTGACAGTCCTGATCATCTTGTTGAGTCCGGCGGCGAGCTCGCGCAGCTTGAATGCATCAACTTGCGGGGAGCGAGAGAGGTGAACGGTCTTGAGCACCAGACCAGGAATAGAGAGCACGGACTATTCCATCAGGAGGTTGGACTTCAAGGCGAAGCCGTTCAATCCCTTGGCCAGATGATCGCAGCGCTCGAATGGCTCCATGTCCATGACGGCAACGTCAGAAAGCACCCTCCGGCTAAACACCCTCGTCACCGTGAACCCCTGGCAAATCAAGAGAAAATCGATGACTCTTGCTTGATCAAGATTTTTCATACCGATGACATTCCAACCGTACGCCACCAACTTCAAAAGCTCCAGTTGAATCTTTGCGGCCTCACAGGGGCGTACGTCGCCCATGACCACCACTTCGCACTTCCCCCCGCCATATTGTGACTGCAGCTTCACGACGGCGAGGTGCGCCGCAGCGTCCTCAAGAGTCTACAGGGATGCACGCTTCGAGGATGCGGCTCTTCAAGTAGTATCCACGATGTGCTCCCCGCCGATTGAAGAGCTTGGCTCCACAGGGAAACCAGGTGAGTATCCACGAGTCCGGCTTGAATCACCTTGTCCTTACCAGCAACTTTCCATTCGAGTAGTTCCAGCCTCTCAAGCGCAGACCGCATGTAAGCCGCATCCTCAAAGCGCACATCCCCGACGATCACCACGCCACGCGTGCCCTAGACATCATATGGCTGCGGCCTTGCCCTTTTGAGGAGGGTCCCGACGTACTCAACCGACGACACGAGTATTGGGTCTGACCCGACGTCATGGAAGAGCTCCACGAGGCGCGCTCTCACTGCCCGCGCCTTGATGAGCACCCTCTCGACCAGGTTGAGGAGAGTGTCGACAATGGCGGATTTACAATTTTATGAATGGGTGTTCGCTAATTACATTGTATTACATTTTTTTAATATTTACTTATATTGGTTTATAAAAACTGAAGATAAAAGTCACATTTCTAAGTCTATTAAAAGTCAATAACACTAAAATTTTTGAAATAATAAACTAATACTAACACTTTATTTGGTGCCAGCACAATTACAACTTTTTAGGGTAAAATTATTATAACTTTAGTTGACAACACAAGTGTGCACTTTGTTTTTAAATAGATATTAACTTTAACCAATTTCTCTTTTCTTATTTTCTGTGTTAGCATATTAAATGATGTTTTTTCACACACATAGAAAAAGAAGTAGTATATATTTTTGTTTTTAACATATGTTGTCTCTATTTATGATTTACTTCTCTCTAAGAAAAAAAATTAACACGGGCATTTTGACGAACATATTGCTTCCAAAAAATAAAATATGAATATTTATAAAACCAAAACCAACTCTCCCAAGTGATGTATATTTTGGACTGAAAGGATTATATAAATTCTTATGACCACTAGATTTATGACAATTGGCACCATCAAGTTCCTTCGAATAAAACATCTAAAATATCTAGATATATCTACGAAACTATCTAGATTTTAGAAAGATATTCAAATATTTTAATTGGACCCTTTTTAGGAAAAATATCTCTATCATGTATGATAAAGTAGTTGAGTGCATGTGCTTGATAAAGTAAGCTAGTATTGCACTTTGATAATCACATTTTTTTAATTGAGTATTAACTAAATAAATACTTCCTTTGTAGGCAAACTTTCGAAACTTTAACTATCGATATATTTTTTTTATAAATTTACATTGAATACAAGAAAATCATATGTATAGATTTATCTTGAAATATACTTTCATAATATTATAATTTTATTGGGTTTTACAAAAATATTAGAATATAAATTAGTGGTCAAAGTTACATTTTGGAGGCCGTATCAATGTCCAAGTTGGCCCCGAAGTCGCCGCCCGGCCCTGCACGGCCGCTGACCGCGACGCCTCGGTTTTCTCACATAGCCGTGACCTCGAACGGCTGCCAGCCGCCGCTGCCTGAGGAGGAGGCCGCCCACTCGGCCCGCCAGCCGCCGCCGCCCGAGGAGGAGGCCGCTCATTCGGCTTCCGTGCCCGGCCCCGCACAGCAGCCACCCGCGTCGGCCGGTCCCGCTGATCGCTTGGCCCATAGCTGCCCGCGCCGACCGGCCTGCCGTCGAGCTCCCGCCCGAGTCGGCTGCTCGACCTACCGCCGCCACTGGCAAAGCATGGGAAGGGGATACCCTAACCCGGTTTCTTAAGCTAGCAGCGTGGGCCATGTGGGCCAGTCGACCGAAGAAGGAAAAGCAGGCTGGAGGCCTGGCCTGGAGGACTGGAGGAGGTGTCAGCTATTTTGCAAAAGGACCCTCGTAATTACAAAAATTAAGGAAAGGCCCTTCGATTTTATAGACAGGTCCTGAATTTTGCGGAAAGGCCCTCAAAAAATCATAAAATTACGCGAAAATTTTCTTTAAACTGAAAATTTGCGTATAGGCCCTCGGAAATTGCAGATTCACTGAAAAATCATATTTCGGCATAAAAGAGCCTTGGGAATTCAAATTTTGAGTTATTTTTTAGCATTTGAAGCATGTTTATTTCTGTCATTATTATTTTCTATGTTTTCTGTATTTATTTACTGTTTTGATTAATCGTAATTATTTTAAATTGCCTTTAATCACCGAAATTAGCAGTAAAAATTATAGAAAATGCATAGAAAATTTTGGAACATTACGAGAATCTTTTGCACCATTTATTTACTTGAAGTAAATCTATTCCATGCATGTTTACCGGTAGTAAACTTATTTATTCCTTTTATACACATGTAGATAACTGTCATCACGAACCGAGAGTTCGATGAGCTAGCCTAGTATGGCCAAAACTATCTGACTTGGGCTTCTGATGTCGAGATAGTACTTGGAGCCAAGAAGCTCCGTGCTGCTATTGGGATTGGCGCACCGCAGGACGTCCAACCCACTCCTGAGGAAAATGATCAGGCACTTCACTTCCTCAGGCACCATCTTTGTCTCACTCTCAAGAATAAGTATATGACAGAGAAGAGCGCACTAGCACTCTGGACAGCACTCAAGAAGCGGTTTGAGAGGCTAAAGTACACTATTCTTCCTCAGGCAGAGCAAGAATGGATCCGACTGAGGTTTGCCGATTTCAAGACGGTCAGGGAGTACAATTCTACTCTGCGCAGAATTTGTACCAATCTTCAATTTTGTGGCAAGCAGATCACAGATGAGCAGAAGATTGAGAAAAACCTATCCACCTTCCACCCCAATGCAATGCAATCCACACGTAATTATTGTCAAGACGGCTACAAGGAGTATGCCGAATTGATTGATATGATGCAGGTTGTAGTGGCTCAGGATGAGGTTCTTTGCAAAAACTACATCACACGGCCACCTGGGAGCTCCATTTGCCATGAAGCCAACGTTGGGAGCTACAAGGTGCAAAAGCACTTGATGAAGAGAAGGGGAAGAAAGGGTAAGGCCGTAGCCCAGAAAGGCAAGTCAGATGCTCCACGTGAGAATAAGGCAAGCAAGCCAAAGTGGGATGGCAAGGCCTATGGCTAGCAGGACCATTCCTTCTTCAAGTGTGATAAGTGGGGGCATTGGTCGTGGATCTGTAAAGAGCCGCAATATGTCATTGATGCCTTCCAAGCCCAGAAGAAGAAGGATGGCAAAGGGCAGCCTAAAGCCCACTTTGCATCTGTTGAGGGAGAGAGTTCTGAGCAGCTGCTTGCGCTGATGGAGGTTGAGACCATCCCGGCAACAGCATCCCCTTTTAACCTAGCAGCAACCATCGCCATGACTTCTCTCGAAGAGCATATCGTCCCTGAGAAAATAGCAGACGAAGTATCTAATTTCCTAGCAGATTCAGTCTAATGCACAGAAAGCATTTAGACTTTAATTGTCATTTATTTTTGTGTGAAATGACAAGTTAGAACTTGCATGGATGGTACTTTAGCAACTTTATTTTCTCATGATGGTTGGATGATATTTGAATAATTCATTCATTTATTCAGTTTATAATGGTATGATATGTTCTGATATCGAAGTATTTTATTTATGTGTTGATTGCCTTCTAATGCATATTAATAAAATATCTTATATTTGAACACGTGTGGCGCCTAATGGAGGAAGTGTGTTTAGCCGACAGCGGCACAATGAATACCATCTTAAGAAAGACAAAGTATTTTCAGTCAATTCGTAAGAATGCTGGCAGCCTTATAACAATCGCCGGTAGCGATGCTTGTATAATAGGTTCAGGAAGAGCCACAATTATACTCCCAGTGGGCACAACTTTGGTCATTCAAGAAGCTTTATTGTACCTATAATCAACTAAAACTCTCTTAAGTTTTAAGGATATTCACGCTAACAGTTTCCACGTTGAGACTGAAGAAGAGTACAGTAAGGAATATCTCCTCATTACGAAACGCGATGAAAATGAAAAAAGGGTATTAGAAAAACTTCATTAAAAACTGGGCTATACTACACCAACATCAAGGCACCTGTAGCCTATACTGCCCTGAAGACAATATTTAGAAGTTCTGAACTTTTCTGTCTCTAGCATGACAAATTAGGCCACCTAGGTTTTAGGATGATGAGAAATATAATCAACAATTCTCAAGGGCATAATATTAATATAAAGAATTTCCTGAATCACAAAGATTTTGTGTGCCCTGCATGTGCCACCGGGAAATTAATTACTAGACCCACCACTTTAAAGGTGAAGGATAAAGTCTCTACATTCTTGGAACGCATCCAAGGAGACATTTGCGGCCCCATTCAGCCACTTTCAAGGCCATTCAAATATTTCATGGTGCTCATCGATGCTTCCTCGAAATGGTTGCACGTAGGCTTATTGTCCACGAGAAACCATGCTTTCGCATAGCTGATCTCGTAGATAATTTGCATCAGAAATATTTTCCATGATCATCACATAAAGTCCATCAGAATGAACAATGCTGGAGAATTTACTTCAAAGGCATTTGATGATTATTGCATGGCGATGAGAATTACAGTTGAGCATTCTGTACCGCATGTCTATACCCAGAATGGCTTGGCAGAGGCATTAATCAAGAGAATTAAATTTATTGCCTAACCTCTTTTGCAGAATTGTAATTTACCAGCTACATGTTGGGGACACGCAATCCTACATGCAGCAAATCCCATCAACTTTCGACCATCGGCCTAGAACATCCATTCACCTATGCAACTAGCGCAAGGGTCAGCACCGAAAATTTCTCATCTCAAGAGGTTTGGATGCAAGGTTTATGTACCTATACCCCCTCCCCAACGTACTGCAATGGGTCCTCTCCGAAAAACTAAGATATACGTTGGTTATGAGACTGCATCCATAATCAGGTATTTAGAACCCATAATAGGAGATTTGCATACCGCCCGCTTCGCTGATTGCATATTTGATGATGATAATTTCTCAACATTAGGGGGAGAAAATCAAATCCTTGATGAAAAATGTCGGGAAATTATGTGGCAAGTCATAGGAATCCGTGCACATGACCCGCGCACTAGTGAAGCAAATAGAGAAGTCCAAAAGATCATTGATTTGCAAGCATTAGCAAATCAACTGTCTGATCACTTTAGTGATTTGAAGAGCGTGACTAAATCGCATGTGCCTGTACGCAATGTATCGAAGAGGGTTGAAATACCAAAGAAAGTAGAATGTATCATAATCCTGTCCAGAGGCCTCAGAATAAAAGGACAAGAACTCTGGCCCCTCGAATCTCAAGTAACTAAAGACGTCCAGTGAAGAAGGATAAGAAGGGCTTGTCATAGCCGATCACTGAAGTTCCCCAGAACTAGAAGGGGAGCCAGTTGAGACCTGGCACCAGTATGGCACCCTCAGGAAAGAGCATACCGGATTTGAACATTCCCCTAGAGGGAGAAATCAACATGGATGTGTGCACACACATCGGAGCTAAACAACTAAAGGGACTTGCCACTGCAATTGGAAGAAGTGATGAGCATGGAGAAGCTCCAGAAGAAGCAACTCATGAGGGGGAGCTGGATTTTGTTTTGAGATTTGCTAGAACTTAATGTTGACATAACTCAACTTGAACTAAAAAGTACGTCACATACTGAGGGGGAGCTGGATTTTCTTGCATTTCATGTCATTCTGCATTGTAATATAACTACATGGAGCCTTGATTATTATCCTTTTATGACATAAAACAACTGCTTTACATCTTGTCATAATCTGTGCTAAATTGCTAGATTTATTATGACTTTATATGTGTAGTCTAGTCTTTGCCATGATAGGTTCATTAAAAATGCACAACTTGAATTAAATCATGTCATGTTTACGATTCATGCCATGTCAAAAAGGCTGAGTTGAGTCTTGAATCTTTATTGTGTTTTAGATTGAGCTATGCTAGTTCCTTTATGAAGCATGAGTTATTATTAACTCTTTGTTCTTGAACTAAATTCAGCAAAAGCAAAAAGATTTCTTTTGTGCGAAAAAACTGATCTCACCAATTTTTTCTCATGAGACTGCTTGCCATTGCACTAGGCATGAACTCAGGGGGAGGTTTGGTTGACCAAGATCATTTTCTTAAACTTCTAGCTTAGAGTGGTTAAGGCTTGAGATCTAGCACATGACTAAACAAAAATTTTAGTTGAAAACAACCATGAGTTTCTAAAAGGAAAAATGTGTCAATTGTGCTAAATTTGCTTAATTACACAAAGACCAAGCACTTGAACAAATGATTCATTATTGAGCTTGTAGCACTCTAAATTGACTCAATACTAGCTTCTTGGTTCCACTTAGAATATTGGCATGGCTTGCATCATCTTTGGATATCTTTAGCTAGACTATAATCTTGGATGATTTGACATGCTAAGAAATTCGACTAATTCTCAGATTATGACTTATTTGGTTTAACTTGTCTATACATGCATTGTCATGAAGATAGCATTTTATTGTGTTATGGCTTGGTGTAATACTCAAAAAATCATTTTGGATAATCTTCATGGCTCCTAATGCTCAAAATAATTAAGATACAGTCATTTCAATCACATCATGCTCCATTTCCTTCCTTGCATCTTGATGATTTTATTGCCAAAAGGGGGAGAATAATAGAGAAAAATCCAACCATTTCAATCGAACTTTTTGGAGCTTTGGAGAAAAATTTGAGAAAAATTTGCTCTTTCTGTTTTTGCTCTAGTGTTATCTTCTGTCAACATGGTCTTGATTCTCTCTGCCCTTCTTTTAGACCATGTGTGACTCTCTTTCAAATCAAAAAGGTAAATCAAACAAACTAAACTTTATGCTTTTTCTGTGTTTGTCAATATACTCATCAAGGGGGAAATTGAGAGACCGTGTGGAGGTGACCCCATGTTTGTGATGAGTAATTGACACTTGTTCTGGAAAGTTTGAGTTTGATTTGTGAGTTTCGTGCCAAGTCGGAGCGTAGCGTAGTCGGCTGCGATCGTACCTGGTCGAACGCGGTCGGACGTGCTCGGGACGCTTGTTCTACTATTTCGACCGGTCATAGGGTTATTTCGTGCTTGAGTACTTTTTACTGATGCAAATGTATGATTATAGTGTTTCGAGCGGTACTATGTGATATTTCCTTGTCTGTGAAGGTTGCAGGACTTTGAGGCTAAGTCGTGGCAAGGTATAGGATGGCTGGACTAAACACAGGCGGTGCTGAGGTCACAGTAGTCGGGAGATGCCGAAAACGACGAGGGATCAAGGTGCTCACAAGGCTTGGACAGCAAGGCAAGAGGAGGAAGCTTCCAGGAAGAAGCGTGAGGGGCAATTTGGTAAAATTGACTCAGGCTTGAGGAAGCGGATTCTATGCAAGAAAGGCTACATGAACAATGAAGATTGTCCCTGTGTATTTATACAATGATCCCAGGATGGATTTTGTATAATCTCAGTATATGTAGATGATCTGAATATCATTGGGACAATGGAAGACATAAAAGAAGCAAGTTCTTACCTGGAGTCAGAATTTGACATGAAAGATTTGGGTAAAACCAAATACTGCTTAGGCCTGCAGCTTGAGCATGTCCCTGAAGGAATATTAGTGCATCAATCAGCCTATGCCCAAAAGGTGTTAGAAAGGTTTGGCTTTGAGAAGGCATACTCATTGAAAGTACCGATGATCGGGAGGTCATTATAGCAAGAAAAAAGATCTATACCAACATAGGGAAGAGGGGGAGGAAGTCCTGGGACCAGAATTCCCGTACTTAAGTGCAGTAGGAACACTTATGTATTTAACAAACTGCACTAGACCGGACATCGCATATGCCATAAACATGTTAGCAAGACATAGTGCAGAACCTATCAAAAGGCATTGGCAGGGAACAAAGGACATCTTTCGATACCTCCAAGGAAGCAAAGACCTTGGATTGTTCTACAGAAAGAATCAAGATCTGAACTTGATTGGCTATGAAGATGCTGGGTACCTATCGGACCCGCATACCGCAAGTTCACAAACAGGTTATGTATTCTTGTGTGGTGGAACTGCAATTTTCTGGAAATCATCTAAACAAAGTCTTGTAGCAACTTCAACGAACCACTTAGAAATTATAGCACTGTATGAAGCCGCACGAGAATGTGCTTGGCTCTGACGAATGATTCACCACATCCAGCAGTCATGTGGGATAAATATTGTGCAAGGTCCCACAATTATCTATGAAGATAATGCATCTTGTGTTGCACAAGTCCAGACGGGCTACGTGAAGAGTCACCTCACAAAGCATATCAACCCCAAGTTCTTCTATGCTCATGAATTGCAAAAGATGGACGAGATTAAGGTACTGCATACTAAGTCATGTGAGAATCTGACAAATTTATTTACAAAGTCATTCCCTGCATCTAGCTTTGAAAGATGCGTATGAGGAATTGGAATGATGAGACTTAGAGAAGTGCATACTTCAGGGGGAGAATTTTCTCAAACCCACTATTAAACCTTGATCATGAAGATCGAGTATCCAAAGAATAAGTCCTGAAGATTGAATAAAATTGGGTGGATTGTACCCTTTTTTTTCTCTTGACGAGTCTTTCTGGAGTTTCTCGTCCAAGATTTTTAATGAGGCAATTCGTGCAACATAGCGTAACATGTATCATGTACTCTTTCTCCAAATTTTTTCCACTGGGTTTTTATGGAGTTTTGATAAGGCATAAACGTGTCGGATGAGTGAGCAAGGGGGAGTGTTAGGAAACCTGAGCCTTGGCGTGAAGCCTTGGCCCATGGTGGGCATCTCACAATTAGACTATAAATAGGGAGCATTATTGACAATTTTGTATACGGAATTAGAAAGAAAGCAATAAAAAAAGACCAGAAGTTCTCTCTACCTCTCTGTGTTTCTGAGAGACCGTGTGGAAGTGACCCCATGTTTGTGATGAGTAATTGACACTTGTTCTGGAAAGTTTGAGTTTGATTTGTGAGTTTCGTGCCAAGTTGGAGCATAGCGCAGTCGGCTGCGGTCGTACCTGGTCGAACGCGGTCGGACGTGCTTGGGGCTTGTTCTACTATTTTGACCAGTCGTAGGTGTTATTTCATGCTTGAGTTCTTTTTACTGATGCAAATGTATGATTACAATGTTTTGAGCAGTGCTATGTGATGCTTTCTTGTCTGTGAAGGTTGCAGGACTTTGAGGCTAAGTCGTGGCGAGGCATGGGATGGCCGGACTAAGCACAGGCGGTGCTGAGGTCAAAGCAGTCAGGAGATACCGAAGATGGCGAGGGATCAAGGTGCTTGCAAGGCTTGGACAACAAGGCAAGAGGAGGAAGCTTCCAGGAAGAAGCGTGAGGGGCAATTTGGTAAAATTGACTCAGGCTTGAGGAAGCGGATTCGGTTGGAGTTAATGGGTAAAGTGCTGAGTTGTTGAAGCTAATGGGTAAAGCAAATTGTAAACCCGGTAACTTGAGACTATAATTTTGTGTTTGGTTTAGGGACAAGGTGGGATGGGATGGTCCTGTCCCTGGTTTTGGGATGGGATGATCCCATTTTTTGTTTGGTTGGGGGGATAGAGTCATCCCTGTTTTTTGTTTGGTTGAAAGGATAAAGTGGGATGGAATGGTCCCATCCTTTGTTTGGATGGAAGGATGAAGGTGGGACATGTGTGGCATTTGAGTTTTTTTTTAAAAAAATTGAAGGCTATTGTTGATATGTTTCTACACATAAGCCTTTGAGTTTTTTTTAAAAAAAAATTAAACAAAATAGTACTTAAAAAAACAAAGAGGTGGGATGACTCTATCCCATGTGGGATGACTCCGTCCCATGAAAAAAGAGGATTGTCTGGTCTCGGATCTACAAGGAATATTCCTAGTGGGATGTCCTTGACTCTGCTTGTCTCCCATCCAAACACCTACAAAAACGAGTCCATCCCATCCCGTCCCACCTAGTCCTTGCAACCAAACACACCCTAAATAGGAGGGTTGTTCCCTAGTGGAGGTGTGAGTTTTGCTTTTGTCTCATTTCTGCAGGAGAGGTGTTCGGCAGTATTTGTTTTCCGTTTGTGTGTGTTTTCTCAGAATGTGAGAATGGGTATGAGATGGCTATAGAAAAATTTCTATGTAATCATTCATGTCTGTCCTCAATCTTTGAGCTATTCTTTCTATGTTGTGATGATCGCATTTCCATTGTTATGTCTCGTTTCCTTCGGTTTTCCGGTTGACGTTTGTTTTCTGGTTCTCTGGTTCTCTCGATCTGCCTAAGACTTGATTCTGCACTGAACTGGGAATCTCCTCAAAGCCCCTTGGCTAGCTTATTCCCGAGAGAAAAGATTTCAATCACTGTTTCTTCCCGAGTGACCATCTGCTGCAAGACTTCCCCTGTTTCTAGGGTTTACTGTTTGCGTTGGCAGAGGGATCCAGTGTTCTTGATGTCTCGGCGAAAATTTGTTTCATCTTTGTGTTTTCTCGATCTGAGGTCATTTCCCGGTTGAGATCAAGAGTCTCATGATCAAAAGATTTGAGTATCACGAGCTATTTGGAATTTGGTCTCATCTTTGGCTTTCATTTCGGCAATATAGTAGTTACTGCTGTCTGGTTTCTGTTGCTCTGCTGCTTGCTTTTATCCAAGCATTTCGATCTATCACAAGTTGGAAATCGAGTCCTTTATCTCAATCTGATTTGTCTCTCAAATTATCTTGGTCTCTGGAGAGGATTTCCAACCAAACAATTCTGGACTGCACTTGCCTGAATGTCTGAATTTTGGCATTCTTGTTCAATCTTCAGAGGTTCAGTTCTTGTAGTCGAACGTTTTCTTCACTGTCTGTTTTTCAGCCGAGCTGTCCTTTTGATATGAGTCTTCTCTCCCTGAGGTCGGTTAGATGTTTAGGTTGAAGTCTTGATTATTTGATCTGAGAAGCACAGCGATCGTTCGATCATTTCTCTGTTTTTCGCTACTTCTTCAGTATTCTCTGTGTTGTCAGTTTTCAGTCAGCTTCTCTCTGTTTTCCTGTTCACTTCTGTTTCTTTCGCTGAATCTGTTCCCGGTCAGACCGAGAACTCTACGGCGGTCAGACCACTCGTCCTCTTGTGATCAAACCGGCTGTGCGTTTGCAGTCAGACCGGTAGGGCTTCGGCGGTCAGACCAGCAAGGCTTTGGCAGTCAGACCGCTATCACACTTGCTGTCAGACCAGCCTTAATTCTTGCTTTTGGTTGCTGCTCTCTGTTCTTCTTAATTTTTCTTGTCTCGTTTTTCCTTTCTGTTTGTGCTCTTTTTCAGTTTCCAGTGAGCATTTATCCTCTTGCTTCATAGCTATTATAGCTATCAGAGAAGAAGTGTGTGTGAATACTTGGGGCGGTTTTGAAGGCACCATTCATCCCCCCTCTGTTGCCATTTCGGACCTACAGTTTCAATCTACTATTTCCTGCCTTCTGTGATTGATCTTGTTTTGTATAAGCAGATAAATGGATCGGACTGGTCACTAGTGACGGTTCCTCAACACAACTGGACCCCCATGTCCCACGTGAGGTCCGCCCCTGAGTGTCGAGGTCGAGGGGCAGCAACGAACGGGCATGGCGGATGACCCGTAGCGAGGAGTCGGCAAGGATGAATGCGGCGTTCTGCGTGCCCAGGAATGTCCGCTCTGCGAACCGCATGGCATAGGCGTAGAGCTTGCCCACCATCTCCATGTCTCCCGATCCCGACCGAATCGCCTCTAGAGACGTCCCCATGTTCAACAGGAATTAATCCACCTCCGCTGCCGCTTCCAATGGACGCAGGTTGTGCACCTCCCATTGGAAAGCCTCAATCTGGTGCTTCAAGCGGTCGAACATGGCCTTATCATTGCTTAGGTGAGCCATCGCCCACACTTCGACCCACCGTCCATGAGTGTCGAGATAGAAGGGGTCGGCTAGGTCATCTAAGGATCGTATGATGGCCCTAAGGGTCATCATCTCGGCGGTGGCAGCGGTGAGTATTTGGATTGAGCAGTGACCGGAGAGGAAGCAGACAACTCGAGCGGTGGGTTTGGGTGCGACGAACTGGGATAAAGTGCGCTTGGGGCGGTCGTTATATAGAAAAGTGTCATTGCCTTAGTTCGCAACCAACCAGAACATGACAACTGTCTTTCAGAAGCGACGTATTTGAATTTTGGACTCGATCAACCTAGGTCAAAGAGGGGCGAATCTTGCAGGGGAAGCAAAAGGAGCCGCTCTCCAGTTGCTTGGTGAAATGCCAAGGTAGATGCTAAGCCTCTAGATCTCAGCAACATCATTGTTTTCTTGTGCTTACCGTCACCGTAGTGCTGTTCTCGGCGGTGGAGACGGGCGCTCACCGGCAAGCTACTACCCGCCGTCGCTGGGCTAGCTGCACGCGTTGTCGTGTCGGAAAAGGCTGATGCTACCGGACGGGAGTGCGCTCGTACAGATGGTACACGGTGGGTTCTTTTCGATAGGGGTTTAGGATTTTTGATTCTAACATGAACGCTGATGTGAACGAACCAAATATTGATAAGCCGCTTTAAAAAAACTGTATCAATAAGCCGCTTCGAAATGACGACAGAAAAACCGTCATATTCATTTGTTTGAAAGAAGTTATAACCCGAAAAGAACTCGGTAACACAAGAGTAAGATGAATCGGTGTGCCGAGGGCAAGCGCGAGATGAACACCTGCAGAGGGACGTGTCCTTGCACGACAACAGCGCAGCTCGAGCGAGCTAGGTGGGCTATAGCCCGAGGCTTAGGATCAAAAGCCCTATTAAAATTCTTTTGATAAGGCTTAGGACTAGTGGTAGATATAGTTCAAAAATAGCCGGCCCAGCCGGAGGCTTGAGGCAGGACTAGCTCTGCCCCTGTTTGTCGACCAGAAGCTCGTTGGCGCGGCGGCGCGGTTGCACTCCAAGTGGCATCGATCCAAGGACACGCCCGTCAGACAGATGCGCACTGGCATAGGCCGGCGAGGCGTGCTCTTTGCTGCAGCCTACAATGTATGGTCCAACGGATGCTTCACCTCCGACATCATCGTGGCCTTCCACTATTCCACATGGCACTCTCCAACGTCTAATGTTTCTCCATATCACTGAAGATTCCCTTGCGTTGTTGAATCAATGTTCTAGGATTCAGCACATTCGTTGGTGGTACTCTACGCAGGATCAGCCTCTGACAAGGAAATGTAAGTCACTCAACAACAAGTTCATCTTTACAATTTTTGACAGCACGTTTTATTTTCTGATAACAGCAAAGTCTTAAATAAATCAATCACCCTAGGACCCACAATTATCTTAAAACCAGAGAATGCTCGGAATACAATTTGTTTGGGCATTTGAATTTCTCTACAAAAAAAATTGCATCTCTTTTTGTTTATTCGAAGTGTACAAAATACCAAACAACATTACTTGAAACTTCATTTGAACCTTCCATTCAATCTTCTCCGTTGTCCCCCACTCATTAACAGGAAAATTGTTTTATGTCAACTGTTTTTTTTCAATGTTCGAAGTTGAACAATTTCTAGAACATTTGAAGTTTTTAGAGAAACTAGAATTGCGAGGCTAGACCTGTTACTTTCCTTTAGAGCTATTGGACTTTCGTTTCAATATAATTTCTAATATACCCATGTAAGAAACTACTAAGATTAAAGACACCTCCCGTGCTAGAAGGTAGATGTCATGTAAATATATTGCTAGTCTTTTTTTTGTATGCGTAGTCCGATTGAGACAGTATTCTTATTTCTTAATACGTATACTTCTCTCTTGCTTAACTCCCTATCGTAGCTCTATCTCATGCTTTGCCCCTCAAAAGTTTAACATACATTTGCTAGTTAATGTTTCCTTTTATTATTGTATAAAGTCCTTAATCTCATTTACTAATAGGACCCATATGTTGAACATCTACAACTATGTATTAATCCCCTTTCAAAAAAAACAATTATGGATTAATCTCATTTACTAATAGGACTGATATGTTGTACATCTACAACTATGTATTGCTCTGAATTCTGATAGTTCATTGAATTAGTGCTAATTAAGCCCCCTTCAACCTGTCATAAGCCCTATGTTAATTACACTGAAAATCTTTAAAATTTAATCTCTAACCCTCAAAATAATTATCTAAAATGTGTTGTCCTTTCTTTTTAAACCTTTGCATGTTTATCTTTTTTTTTCCTTAGCAATTGTAAATAGGGGTGAAAACGGATCGGATAGTTTTCAACCGATCCGGATAAAAATGAATATGGATTGTGTCGGATCGGATTTTATCGGTAGATTAAAATTTGTACCAGTTAAATTGATGTACTGCCATTTAAATCATTCTGATACAAAATTAAATTCTTAATTAATTTATTAGTCACATGTAAATGGTAGAAATCCATTAAGAATTAGTTAGGACTTTAGAAAAAATTAACTGCTATTTGAAGATTTAAAATCTGTACAATGGTATGACTATTGTGGATAAGAATACTTATGCTTGTTTAGATTTCATTAATATTTTGACAAGATAAACTATTTATGTGTTTTTATTGATCTTGGATGTATAGTTTAAGGGGTTTGTATGTTCCGATAAATATTCGTTTCAATTCGTACTCGCTTCGTATCTGTATTCGATATTATTCGTATTTGTATTCGTATCCGAGGTATCCGTATTTGTATCCGCATCCGAGAAAAAAATATGAAAAAAATGATAAAGGCATTATCCGTCCGTATTCGATCCATTTGCATCCCTAATCGTAAAGGACCTATCATGAGCTTTAAATAAATAATTTTTTATATTGGTAATATTCTAATTACTTTTGTCTAAACACATATGAAACCAAAAAACTTTACCATGTAGCTACATATATATTTGGCAAATTTAAAGCCATTAAACCTGTAATGTTCTCAAGGCTTCTTACAGTGAATAACAATATGTTGTCCAGTCGTAGTATTCGTATATCCAAATTAACTTTTGATTAAACACATACTCCCTCCGTTCTATTTTAAGTGATGTTTTTGACTTTTTTACGGTTTTCGATATGTGACTTTGACCATTACTTTTTATAACTTTATCTTTGTTATATACTAATAAAAATTATAATATTATAAAAGTATTTTTAACGACAAATATAATGATATAGTTTTCATGTAGCTAATCTAGATAATTTGAAACATATTAGTGATCAAAAAGTTTCACTGCATAGAAGTATTTACCTTTACCTTAAAACATAGAATCTAGGGCATCACTTAAAAAAGAACGGATATAGTACAAAATAAAGAAACTTTACCATGTAGAAGTATTTTTAACGATAAATATAATGATATAGTTTTCATGTAGCTAATCTTAATAGTTTTAAATATATTAGTGATAAAAGGTTTGAATCATAGAATCTAGAGCATCACTTAAAAAAGAACGGATGTAGTACAAAATAAAGACGCTTTACCTTGTAGAAGTGCAGATAGTTCGTGGATAAATAAGGGAAGGGGGGCAGGACAAAGGGGAGCGTGGGACGGGGAGCCTGCGCTGCCGCGCTGGGCCGGTGGCGGCCAAGACGTCGGCCAACTTGTCGAAATCGGGAGGACGAGCGGCGGGGAGCAGGCCAGGACGGGATGGCGGGAATGGGGCACGACAGCACGGTAGACGGGCCTGCGGTGGCTAGGGATGAAAATGGAACGGAAATATCCCGTACCGAACCGCATCGTTTTCTACATTTGACCCGATCGAATTCGTATTTTCGGACAAATTCGAATTCGGTTCGAAATACGGAATACCAAATTCGAAAACGGAGCGGAAACGGTTTAGACGTTTTCCGACCGTTTTCTACTTTTCTACATTTTATTCGGAATATACCGTATTGTAAATACGGTTTAAACCGTATTTGGCCCACTAGTCTAAAAGCACAGGCGCCCAGCGCCACCAGCCCAGTTCCGCCGCACGCCCGCGCTGGCTCCTGGGCCTGGCTGGCTGGCTGTCTCCTCCCCTAAATCCCTAACCCTAATCCCCTTACCCCTAGCACGCGACGCCCGCACCCCGCACGCGACGCCCAGTTTCGCCGCATGCCGGCACCCCGCACGCGACGCGGTGCGCGACTCCAGCAGCGCCGCCGCCCCCCCGGCCGCCCGCATGCCATCCCGCGAGGGCGACGATGTCGCTGCGGCCGAGCAAGCGGGCGGAGGTGCGACGCAGCCGCTACAAGGTCGCGGTGGACGCGGAGGAAGGCCGCCGCCGGCGCGAGGACAACATGGTGGAGATCGGCAAGAGCCTTCGCGAGGAGAGCCTGCTGAAGAAGCGCGGTGGCGGGCCCCACTCCTCCATGCTGCAGCAGAAGGTTTGATCCCCTACTTACTCTCTCGCTCGTTCGTCCCCGATCTGATTGGTCTTCTAGGGTTTGTGGCTGGGCAGTCTCAATCTGATGGTTTCAGATCTGTTTTGTCTCTGTACGCGTGTGCAGTTGGGGGGCTTGCCGGCTATGGTGCAGGCGATGCTCTCTTGTGACAAAGGCCTAAGAAGTCTAATAACAGGGCAGTAAGTCATCCAAGAGGAACCTCCCTTCTTGGATGGGGTCTAAATATGGCGAGGACAATTTAGGCAAGAAGAAGCATACGGAGACCCACGAGAAGACCTAGAAAGGGCCCTATTTCTCCAAATTTTTGGTACTTATCTAGAGCCCTCTGCCTACAATTGGATGTATATTGTTCTGTTTGTATGTATAACTGAGGTGATTGTTTGGGCAGGATGGGGTCGTCTTTGTGCTATCAGGGTTCGTGAACACTTAAGCAGCACATTGCGCTCCCAAGCGTTGGATACGGGAAATGTGATGGCATACATAGCTCTCTGGAAACTATAGTCAACAGTTGTTTTGATATATACCTGTCTAGAGTACGTGGACATTGGCTTCTATTGTAGCAGCAGGGCATGAGTTGTGATTAGGAAGGAATACTGAGGGATAATGGCATTCAGAATTGAACCCAAGTGACGAAATAGATGGCAAATTGAGACGGACTACCATGATTTTCAGGCGGATGCAAGAAGGCTGATAGTTTCTGTTATTATGAAGTTCATGTTATTTCTTATCTTATGATAAATCCTGCTGATCTCACAGTTTTGATCCTGTTGTACTCCAGGGTTCAGCCACGTCAACACTTCTGGGACATACACAATGTGTTTCTGCTGTTGTCTGGCCTGAGCAGCAAACAATACATTCAGCATCTTGGGATCATTCTGTTCGGCAGTGGGATGTTCAGACAGGGAAAGAAACATGGAATATGGTATGCAAAATATATGTATATGTTGCAATTATGCAGTGAACTCTTATCTATTTGGTTTCAATATACAAAGCGGTGGTTTCCTGTTCTTGCTTGAAAAAATTCTATATATTGCAAAAAGATGCATGAACAATATGCTGTTCTCATGCAAGTGAAAAGAGCTATAAGAATTGTCCCAATCTCTGATGACCTTGGAGGGTGTGCTCTATGCAAGTGAGTACTGTGTGTCTTAGTTTTTTTCCTTTTTAATGTATTTGCTCTATTCATTATTATCCTAATAATCTACGCTTGAACCAGATTGGCTAATTGTGGCTAGGAAATGTTATAGACTTATAGTTGTAGTACCCAAGGTTTATCTTTTTTGGTACCTGCTCAATTGACAGCCTATGAGTGGTCGAACGGCTACCTGAGTGGTCGTACGGCAACAGAAGTGGTCGGAACCAGTCGTAATTGATTGGAAACGGTCGTAAAAAAGTCCTAGGAGGTCGTAAGGCCTTTACAACACGCTCGTCGCCGTCAAATATTATATATTGCAGATCAACAAATTTTATCTTGGTCCTACAGGTCGGTATTCCGTATTGAATTTTCGTATACCGACCGTGTTCGACATAATCCCGCTCGAATTGGTTCGTTTTCGAAATTCTCGATATTCCGTAAGTTCGCGTTCGTTTTCGTGTCCGGTTTTACCGCTTTCGCTTTCGTTTTCGTATTCAAATGTAGAAGTAGAAAACGGTTGAGGAGTTTTCCGACCGTTTTCGACCGTTTTCATCCCTAGCGGTGGCGGCCAAGACCTCAGCGTCAACGCCGTGAGAGACAGGAGGATATGACTGGGCTATTGCGCTTGCACCTCGAGACAGACACTCGCCATAGGACCAGCCACACATCTACTTTGGAAGAAACAAAGGCTCACCTAGAAAGACAACTAAATGTCAAAAGAGGACTTCACTGGTCAAAATTACCCCATATCTCACAATTAGGGTCCATCTCCTTATCTGGCCCGCATGACAGCAACAATCAAACTTTGGTGCGAATGTTTTCCCTAGATGCACCAGGCATCTAAGGCCATTTCATCCGAACTCTGATGTCAACTTTTTTTTAATGATGTCTATAGTCTTCATCAATTTATGGTCATGTTTTTTTGACCATGATTGATAACTTTTAATAATATTTTTGTTTGTGTTTTTTGATATGACAATGGATGACGGAGATACCGACGCTAACGGCGCACATAGGGCTTGTTCTTTTTGGCTGAAGTTTGTAGCTTTTGGCTGTGGCTTGTGGCTTTTGGGCTATTTGTGCGAGATATTACAGAGCAACAGAAACTCACTTACTATTTTTTCCGATATAAATGAAATCAGTAAAATATGTACTACAATTAACTAGTAGACCCCATCTTGAAAAGATATTTCGTTTAAAAGCTAGTTACTGTAGAAAAGCCGAAAAACTGCTTTCAGAAACTGAAAAGAACAGGGCCATAGTTTCAAACTCAGAAAGCTGTTTAGATAATCTACTTTAAAAGACCGTCCTATTTATTTTAATTTTCAAAGAAGCCAAAAACAAAAAAGAAAGGAGACTATATAATGCTTGCTGCTCCTGACGAGTTGTTTAATTCTCACCTTACAAATTAGGCGAGCACTTATTCTAGGTGCAAGAGATGGTCACCTAGCCTTTGGAGTTTTCTTTAGTTGAGATCTTAATTAACAAAGGGGCAGACAAATGCAAAACAAAACTAACACTAGTACTGCACACCAAATCCATGCCCAGGAGGCCAGGACATCATGGCGAGACACGTGACCTTCTTAATACATACGATATATATGATGAGATAAAGCAGAATCAGGAGTACTTATAATCTGATGACGAGACATACAAAGCTTTTAACAAGAGACGTGCGTCACTTCAAATAGATAAATAGAATGTGGCCATCATATGTACTACTTGGTGGAAGCACACAATTTAGTCTTTAACCATCCCATGTGTTACAGAATTGATCAACATTTTTGCATAGATTGTGCATAACAAAACATGGAAACATCTGACATTCTTCAATATTGGCATGTGCTGCAGGGTTCAATAATCTTCAAGTTAACAGTTGAGGGCACTTTCCCCTCGATGTATCTTCCAATAGCCAGGAGAGCCTTTTGGGCTTCCATGATAGCCTCCTTGCTCATCTGCAAACACTTGTCAACTTTGTGAAATCTCCTGTCATGGCCGAGGGTAGTATCCAATGTAAGGCACTCTAGTGACGCCGCATTCTCGATAATATGACTTGTAAGCTCAATCATGCTCTTCGCAGAACAGAAGCCAGTGATCATCACATTCTTAAGGTTGTCATGGCGGTATTCTGAAAGGCGTCTCAGATGCAATGAATTACTATCCGAATATTCAAGGATCGAATCATGCCTTATGGCTGGCTGCTCTACCTGCATAGATTGACATCAATGTCTGTTCTCTAAAACCCAAAAGTTTTTTTAATTAAACTGCATATAGTGTTAACATATATCTTTAACTACTGCATTTCAAATCCAGTGGCTAAAAATCTTTCAGCTACAAGTCATATATAGACAAAAGAGTAACGATTTCATCACCAAGGCCAAGTAATTTACTTGAAGAAAGAACTTGGCAAGGCAATGTATACTATCATCCTTGTCACGCAAGTAGTTTTGTGTCAATATAGCAGAATAGCAAGGTACTGAGTTGCCTGACTTCAAGAAGAAATGGAAAGCCTACTTGTGACTGATCTTCACCGAGAAAATTTCATGATCGTCTTCAAACATAACAGGTTTCCCCCCTCTCCCTCGCCCTCTCTCTCTCTCTCTCTCTCTCTCTCTCGCGTACTCCTGAGAGTACACACTTCTATTTTTAATATAACACTTAAAAAATATGTTATATTTATTTATCACTTTTGGTATAATTAAATATTAATTCTAAGATACTCTAATGTGATTTGACTAAATTTTTTTTATCGGAATCCTTTATTTTTTGTTATATATATATCTTTTTTATATATAAAAAGAGTATATACATAAATTATGCTATAAAAAGTATATTTTGATGATATTTTTCATAAAATTCATTTTGAAGTATTTTATAATCATAATAAGTGATGTGTGTGTGTATAAAAGAACATGATTCCATACTACTGAGATTATGTACTGCCACTTGCTATATACCGCTGTGTGTGTGTGCGCGGCATATGAGAATTGGGAGTAATACTCCTAGGAATATAGAATTATTTTCACATATATATATATATATATACACACACACACACACACAGAGAGAGAGAGAGAGAGAGAGAGAAAGGCGAAAATGACTTACCCGCATTATGAAGGTCTCCAATGCAGGAAAAGCATCAAGAAATTGAACCAGTGAATAAAAATCGTAGTCTGGGGATCGATCTGATGTAACAAGCACTATGTTCAAGTACTTGAGGTAGATGAACTTTCCAGGCACCATTGGTGTATTGATTGTCTGAAGAAAGAGGTGACCGCAAAGATTAATCACGCGCGACGGCACAAGATAAGAACATTACATATCTAAAACTATTCTCTGGCATTTTGAAGCAAAGATTAGTATTAAGCTGACCTCATCACGGGGTGACGGAACAAGAGTTTCGAGGTTCAGCGCCACGGGCGTAAGATTGGCACTAGCATAATAAAGCATGTTAGCCTGAAGGCTGCTACTACTGATGTGCATTTTCCTTAGCTTCACTGGATCTCCCAGCGAGACACGTATTGTGCTCCCCACATAGTCGAAAAATGAGAGGTTTGAAGCATTGCTCTCAAGCATCTCTAGCCTTCCGCAATTGAACAACTGCAGGGAACTAAGCCGCGACAGCTCATAAGGTATCTTCAAGAAAGTTATACTATGGCAGTCTGAAAGGTTCAACAGCTCCAAAGCGAAAGAATTGGACAGAAAGCAGCATAGCTCCTCCCCAGTAATGGCAACTGAACGCAGGCATACGCTTGTCAGGCTGCTCAAGTGGCCATCTTCGACTGCAGGATGGAAAGCGCAGTTGAAGAGGAAGAAGGATTGAATTGAGCTTCCCCTCTCAGTAGATAACAGTGAACACGGGAAGTTGTATAGCTTGCCGCTGCATGGCATCGCTAGTTCAAATTCTTCGATCCCAGGTGTAATAACAACCTGAAGCAAGCGGTCAATGTAACTAGGATGGAGACTGCCATAAGGGTAGGTTCCAAAAGGGTAGGTTCCAAGTCTGAACGTCTTCACCCCGGTGCCGGAGTGATTCTGCATGATGTGGTCAACCCTGCTGGCAAAATCCCTTCTTGTTTGATCAAATCTATTCTGGATGACTTGGTCATACGCACTGGAAAGGTCACTTATTTGATACTTTTTGCTTGGCAAAAGGCGTCGAACTTCGCTGATAAATTCCTCTGTGTTTTCCGTATTGGGGTCGATTGTGTCCTTTATACCTAGTGCCTCCGTATCTAAGATGAGCTTGGGATAGCATCTCCAGGAACGCAGAAAGGCGCGAGACACGCAGGCAGCACGAGCAGCATCGCGCATTGGCATGAGAGCGTGTATGTGTAGAAGGATGTCCTGCAGAAACACGAGCATGGGAGGGAAACAAAATCACAACCACAAAAATAGTTGCAGCAACCATGATGATTTCTTGGATGAACAGTAGGACCAAAGCACTAGTACTATGACTATCTGATTTGTTCACAGTTTTTTTTTCGTTAGCCAAACATAGATTCAGCACCAAATTAATGCCTGCAGTCCAAAATTTCATGCGCCAAAACCTAGTGCTTCGTCATACCTCTGGAAGGATGTTCTCAGATCTTATCCTCTTGGCGCGTTGAGAATCGTCGTCGCCTTGTTGGCGAGGCGATCCCTCCATCTCAGACCCTGAAGCAGTACATCCAGTCCAGGCAGAGATGTCATTGTCTGTATAAAACACAGAACGCTAGTAGAAAATTACACACGCATGCACTCGAAAGACGAGCACGCAAACTTCACAGGGGAAAAACGAAGAATCCAACTATCGTGGAAAAAGAATCATCTACTTGTCCGGGGAAAAACCATCTGATTCGACGAGTTCGACAGGGAAGAAAAAGAAGGAAAAATTGCTCCCATGCCACACAGTTTAATGGCGTTTGTTAAAATGCCCCATGATGTCTCACTGACATGCGAGTCCAGGGCCAACATGTCAGTGAGACATCATGGGGCATTTTAACAAACGCCATTAAACTGTGTGGCATGGGAGCAAATTCCCCGAAAAAGAATCGTCTACTTGTGCGAGGAAAAACCATCCGATTCAACAAATTCGACAGGGAAAAACAGGTTCCCTGTAGCCTCAGGAGCTGTGAAGATACGAAGGAACGAGAAGCAAGAGCGCGGAGGGAGATAGGAGGAGGCGTACTTGTCCGGCCGTGCCGCCGCCGCACGACGGACAGCGCCTTCATCTCTTCTGGCTAGATTGCTGGCCGACTCGAGAGCCCGCAAATCCACCAGCTGGGATTCTCTCTCTCTGATTTATACTATTCTCGCTTGTCGGAGATCCGTTCCGATCCGTTGCCAACTCCAACTCGAGGCAGTTTCGTTCACCGGTGGATCAACCGAAATCGAACCGAAAGAGATGAAAAGTTGCGAGGTTCCAATACCCACATCGAACGGAACAACCAAGTTGTACGCCCAGTTCTTCTGTTAAGTAATTAAGCAAACTGCTCCAAACGACGTCTAGTATCTTTCTTTCTTCTTTTTCTTTATCTTTACTGACCGGAGTTTTCTCTTGAAACCCTCCAGTTAATCCTAAAAAATAAAAAACTAGAAATTCGCATATTAATCAGAAAAAAAGAGAATTGGGGATTCCTTACGTAGCCATCACGTTAATTCTAGGATGTAAAAATCTAGAAATTCCCATATAGGGTGTGTCTAGGCATCTAGATTTAGGATAACGACCCCTTTTTCTGGAGGGGGAGGTTTTTTTAGAGGAGGGGAGATTTTTTTTTGGAGGGAGGGGGGAGAATTCATGACAGTTGGATCTCTAATCCAATGGCCACAAATCTGGATGATAGTTAGGAAGGAAACATCCGGATGATATTTATCAACACCCTAATAAAAAAAGAGAAGTAGCTAGAAAATCCCATATTAGTCAAAGAAAAAGAAAAGATCTTGATCATCCAATCTCGCTAACATATGTATCCTACGGCTTGGATTATCCAATGTCTCTACTCAATGTCATGCAACAGAAAGTGAGTTCTATTGAGATTCCATAACATGCGCGCGCATAATCTACTAGCCGCCGGAGCCTGAAACAGAACCAAACAAGAAAAGATCACATGCACAGATAATTAAGATCACTACCAGACCAGCGATTTTTTGTGAGGGTGAAAAACTCACAGGAAAAAAGGCTTCCCCCTCATGAATAATTGTCCTGTGAGTACCCCGTCAGGGAAAAACCCACAGGATAATTTCGACAGGGAAAAAATATTTGCGTGAGAATATACCTCCAGGAAAATAATTCCTGACGGGCAAGCACAGGAAAAATAGTGTTTCCTCACACCTGCATGGTCCTATTTTATGTGTGGTTAACCGACAGGAAAAATAAAACTCACAGGAAAATAATCAAATTTCGTGTGTGTAACATCCCAAATTTTCGCTTTTTGAAAATTTAATTTTAAATTAATTATTTTAAAGTATTTAAGTCTTATTTGGATTTATCTGGATTTTATTTCAAAATTTAAAGTAAGAAAATGTATTTTAAATATTTTATTAAAACCAAAAAGAGTTTATTATATTTTTCCTAGCCTTTCCTAAATTTTTAAATAATTTTTGAGAATTTTCTGAAATTTAAAATCAATTTTCAAAGTTAAAAAGTATTTTATAAAATTATTAAATTCAAACCTGAAATTAAAAATATTTTTACTAAGTCTATTTTTACTAAGTCTAAAATGCTTCCAGGAATATTTTATGATTTTTCTGGAATTTTTAGACGTTAAATATTATTTTTCCAAGTGTTTATAAAGTTTCTAGTATTTTCTGAAATTTATTCCGAAAATAAAAATCAAATTATTCCTAGCCCGCCAAGTGTCGCTCCCAGATTAAATCAATCTCTCTCCACGTTTTAATCCTAGCCACACAAGATCACTTACCCCTTCATAACATCCAAGAGCCATGAAACATCCACTTGCCACGTGTCGCAAATTTGACGGCCCGTACCCCTTCACTTACTCTCACTCTCTATGACACATGGGACCCATATGTCATATCCTTCTTCAACCTCACCTTCTTCCTCCTCCCACCTTCACTCTCCTCCACCATTAAAACCGAAATGAAGCTTTGAAATCCCGTCGTTTCTCCCTCTTAACTCCCGATTAAAGCGTGGAAACGGAAGCCCCAATCACTCCCCTCTAATCCGCCGGCCGTTTCTCCTCTTTTATTTCCCCTAATTGCGGTTTGTATTAATTCCGACGAGCTCTAAACCGTCGGCCTTCCCCTCCTCTCCCCGCCTATAAAAACCCCCCTCCAAAACCTTTTTCGGCACCGCCTCCCACCGCTCCTCCTTTTCCCCTTCTCGGTCGACCGTTGCAGCCGCCTCGGCCGCCTCCCGTCGCCTCGCCGCCGCCCCCAACAAATTCCACCGCCGCCGGCCGCCCGCCTCCCGTCGCCGCCATCGGTAAGCCGCCGCCGCCTCTCCACCTCCCGCCGCTACTCGCCGCCTCACCGCCGGCCACCGGCGAGACCACCGGCCGGACATCTCCCGTGCGGCTGCGTGTGCGCCCGCGTGGCCGGTCTTGCCCGCGTGGACGGCCACGTGGCCGCCACCTCGCGTCCGCGTGGCGCCAAGCAAGTGGAGCGCCACCTCAGCCCTAATCTTCCCCCGTGAGCTTGGTCCACGGTGGACTGGGCCCACATGTCATAAAATTCAAATTTCAAATTTTTGCTGACGTCATAATTAAGTTTTTCCCGTATAAAAATAAATCCCAAAAATCAGCCTTTTCATTTTCTCTCCTTTGAATCTTTCGGAAGCCATAACTTTCTTATTTTAACTCCGATTTGAGCCGTTCAAATTTCTAAATTTTTCTAAAATCCTAAATTATCCAAATATGTACTATTTTTGAATTTTTGATTTTTATTTAAATTTGTTTGAATTGATTTGTTTTGTTTGTCTGTCTTTTCGCGCGTAGATTCCGCTGTCGCCGAGGAATTCGTCGAGTCGCAACAAGAAGAACCAAACAGCGCTCAAGAAGGCAAGTCTCCTTTGATCATCTCGAACCTATGATTTTGAAATGTTTTAATTATTTTAAATTATGTGCACTGCTATTTATATACAAGATTAGTTCAAATCTTAAGGTATTAGTTACCCCAATTTTGTTATGCCCTCAGTTGAAATTGAATGCCATGTACCCTTGTCTCCTTAGGATTTCCTTTGGCTCTTTAATGAGAGTATTATAATCATTTGTGAATAATAGAATGGTAGTATAATGCTTAGTCTCGCTATTTAATACCTTTGAAATCTTGAAAATGGGAAATTATGAATTGTTGTAATACCCTTGTTTCTAAAGTCTAGTGGTGATTGGAGTTGCCACTAATCCTTTAAAATAAAGTAAAATTTGGAAATTGGTTTAGATTAGGGTGGATGGTTGATTTGGATTGGTGCAGGAAGTACGGGATCTTGTAAAGTGTATGTTCCACCCTAGTCATCTAAGGATCGACGCTTGTGTTTATCCAGACTGAGCATTAACCGTACAACCACAAGTCTATATGGGTACGACCTAGCTGACTAACTTATGATAGTCTAGTTTAGGTGCCACCAGTGGAAAGTGGGTGCCAGGGATTTACTGGTTATTCACAGTGAGGGACAGGGCTTTACTGTACTCATATGGCGCAAGAGGGGGCTTCGGTTCGGGCAGTTAGCCTACCTGCGGTGAAACCTCAGCGGGTGGTATCTAGCTAGATTAGAGTAAGGTAAAGGCTTTGTGATATTTTATCTGGGTCTCATGCCAAAGGAAGCGTGTTGACTTTTAGGATAATTTATCTCTTGTGGGTAAAGTTGTACAACCTCTGCAGAGTGTAAAACTATTCGAATAGCCGTACCCACGGTCAAGGGCGGGCAAGGAATGCATTCACATGGTAGATTTCTGGTT
The DNA here is from genome assembly GCA_017311315.1 of Dendrocalamus latiflorus. Classification (NCBI taxonomy): domain Eukaryota; kingdom Viridiplantae; phylum Streptophyta; class Magnoliopsida; order Poales; family Poaceae; genus Dendrocalamus; species Dendrocalamus latiflorus. The sequence continues at coordinate 6,125,724 of CM029616.1, read as the reverse complement.
TTGGTTTTAAAATCAAAATTTTTGTGTTCCGAGAGTGGAGGGAACTCTCGGAAGGGTATCCTGGCGGTTGGAGCCAGAGAGGGTGGATGTAACCCGCAGTTTAAACTTGACCAATTGTAATTGGTTAGCTAGTGTTGGTAGATGGAACCTTCACTAGAGAGTTAATGATAGTTCTGTTAAAACGTTTACTTTATTAAATTGATGCCTTTGAAAGTAATTAGTAGTAATTGAAATTAAAACATTGCTTTGTGCAAAAGAACCATATAGCCTTCCTTTGTCAAGCCTTGCATCTATTGCATTTTTCCCAAGACTTGCGGAGTACTTTGTGTACTCACATGCTACACTCAAACATAAAAAGCAGAGGAATACGAAGCCCAAGAAGGAGACTACGACTACTTCGCTGGTGGCTTCGACGAAGGATTCCAGGAGTTCTAGGTCGCGTTTCCCCAGTCAATTGCCTGTGGCGTATTGATGGGTCTTCACCGAGTTTATCTTTTGCTTCCGCTGTGTTTCGTGTGTGCGAGGTCTTGAAACCTCAATTGTAATAATGAGACCTTTCGGTCTATACTCTTTAATATTGTAATAAAGCGTTGCTGGTTATGTATTCATTTCTGTTTAACTGTGTGCACTAGCTTTGATCTGGGACTAGTGCAGTAATACATAGAGGGTCCGGGTTCGGAAATCCGGGGTCCCGATAGTGTGTGACAACCTCCAGGAAAAATGATTAATTTTCTTGTGTGTTCACCTATAGGAAAATTGTTAAATTTTCATGTGTGTTCAACCTCCAGGAAAACTAATGAATTTTCTTGTGTGTTGAACCTCCAGGAAAACTAATCAATTTTCTTGTGTGTTCAGCCCCCAAGAAAATGAACCCACACTGAACACACAGGAAAAAGTAGGTACAGGAAATCTGAACCAGCAGGGAAACAATGAAAGCAAACCACAATATATTCTCAGAAGATCATACATTCAGATCAATAATGACAGTAAACCACATTTAGATCAATAATTAATTCTCAGAAGATCATACATTCAGATCAATAATTATCTCCAGATCATACATTCAGATTCAGCTGACAAATCATACACAAAAAATTCAGATCAATAATTCCATCGATCACATATCATATTGACTTATATCACATCCACAAGACCAAAAGTCCAAGCAAGTTTCTTGAAGTCTAGCTTCTAGATCTGTCACAACAGGTTGGAGCAACTAAAGCCCAATCCACATCTAGGCATTAGTGAATATAAACATGCATCACATAGTATCTTTGCGTGGAACCTTATTGTTTCCTTCCTCGTAGCGAGGGGTGTCACAAAAATCACACTTGTCCTTATTGGCATTATTTTTGTAATATAACATACAATCATTGTAGCATACATCAATTTTAGTATATGTCATACCAAGACCCTGTAATAGTTTCTTTGAATGGTAGAAGTCCTCTGCCAACTTAGAACCTGGTGGAAGTAGTTCGTGGATCAATTTTAATGCACTGTCATAGTGTGCAATCGACATATTGAACTCAGACTTGAGAGCTAGCAGACGGGCTACAGCAGAAAGACTTGAGTGCATTGTGTTATCATGAACCAATTCATCAGCACTAGCAACCATTTTATAGAAAGCACTGACAGAAGGTGTTGGCTCTTCATCTCTTATGGGTGGTTGGAAAGCACCTAGATCAACCAACATATTATCTATATGATCAACTTCATCAAATCCCTCATGGGAAATTGAAGATGCATGTCCCTCTTGCCTAACAATTGTCTCCCCATGTGCTATCCATGTTTTGTAATTTTCTTTAAACCCATACTTACACAAGTGCATCTCTATAACATTCCTTTTGTGCATCACATAGTTGCGACACATGGCACATGGACATCTAATAGTACTAGAAATAACTAAACCATTTATGGAGAAGGCATGATCTAAAAACCGGTTTGTTTGTTCAATCCATTCATTAGAGAGTGCAGAACCATGACCCCAACCACTATACATCCATTCTCGATCTGCCATTATATAGATCTGTTTCAACAAGATAAGTTTGCCATTTAGTAAAAAAAATATTGATGTCACACCATTACTTAGCCTACCAGATACTAAGAAACTTTCATGTGCACCTTTATACTAATAAAATTGAGCCAAATCAGTGTGACAAGTTGTAGAGTAAGAAAAGGAAAATATATAGATGATGCTAAGTATCTGTTTTGTTAAACAACTCCTAAATATTATTATGACACACCCAATCAGAAGTATTCAGGGCCTTTATGTGATAATGGCACTAAGCATCTTTTACAAAATACCGCAAACTTCAAAAGCTAAATCAACCACATATTTTATTCCCTGACACCTAACTCTCTCAAAGCACAATATTTTACAAACATTACAAACAGAACCATGACAGGAAGCAAATGGCATAATCACAAAGTAAACAAAGACCATAAGGTCCATGACATAATTTACATTGGATCATGGAGGAACTTACTAGGTTCTTTTCGAAGTTGCTCGCCCAACAGGTCAGCTTTCTTCAGTGTTCCGGCTCGTCACACCGACTCAAACACACCTTGTTTAAAATTGGCACTTACAAATAACTTGCTGAAAGAAACACGCATTTACCAACATCAGTGCACTGCATACATGATGCAAATGTCGAACTACTAAGTTTCATAAAAAAAAGAAAGAACTGTGCCGGCGGTGGAGCCGGAGAAGGGTGGGGTGGTGGAGCGCGAAGGCGTGGCCGGCGGTGGTCCGGAGGCGCGGTCAAAAGGGAGGCGGTGCGGTGGAGCCAGCGGCGCGATCACAAGGGAGGCGGCGTGGTCCGGAGAAGGGCGGCGGCGCGGTCAGGAGGGAGACGAGCGGTGGAGCCAGAGAAGGGCGGGGTGGTGGAGCGCAGAGGCGTGGCCGGCGGTGGTCCGGAGGCGTGGCCGGCGGTGGACCATAGGCGAGGCCTTCGGTGGAGCCGGCGGATTGAGGCGAATTGAGGCGGCGACGGGATGGAGAATGCCAGGCGGCGGCGAAAAATGGATCTGGGAGATAGATCTAGTGGGAGGAGAGAAGGTGGGACTTAGGGTTTTTAGGGTCACTTGTTTTTTCCTGTGTGTTTAAACCCTCAAGAAAAATATCGATAAAAAAATAATTGAAATAATTTCCCCCTCCTTGATGTTGCTGGCGGCAAAGGCTAATTTTTTGGCGCGAGAATGAATTGTTGGCGAGCGGATGACAGAAACAATTTTTGTGAAGGTGGATAACCTGCAGGAAAAAAATTATCCTCAGGGGTATTGAGGGCCTCCACAATAATTTAAATGTTCCTGTGGGTTCAAACTACACCATCACTATAATTATAATTTTCATGTGAGTTTACGTGAAACCGTCACTATAATTATAATTTTCCTGTGAGCATAAGTGAAACCGTCACTATAATATATTTTTCTGTGTGTTCGTTGCGGCCCGTCACAAAACTAATAAACCCTAACGAAAGATGTTGGAGACGGAGTCTGAAGCAAACAAGGAATAGATCATGCCATGCTGCACACGTACAGCCATACATGCATGCATCAACGTAGATTAAAGAGGAGCAAATTTCAAAAACCCCTAGGTTTTATGGTGTATGTAGCAAAAAATTATAGAGTTTTTGGCATGTGACAAAAAAACCCAAGGCACTATCGTTTTGTAGTTGTACAAAACCCAAAAATCTAGAGGTTTCTGAAGTTTGCTTAAAAAAACAACTCCAAGCATCTCCAATGGCGGCTCCACCCTTCTCCATCCATCTCCAAGCCTCGTGTTAATTCTAGGAAGTAAAACTTAGAAATTTTTATGCATGACCCACGGGAGCATCACTTCCCTGCAGTTAAGTGCATCCTGCGCTACCTCCGGGGTACTCTTGACCATGGGTTACTTCTACGCCGCTCTGCGCCACTAGAGCTTGTTTTCTAGTCGGACGCCAATTGGGCCGGCTGCCCTGACACGCGCAAGTCCACCTTGGGCTATGCAGTTTTTTTGGGCGCCAACCTGATTTCTTGGTCTTCGAAGCAGCGGCAGACTGTCTCCCGATCGAGTGCAGAGACTGAGTATCGCACCGTGGCAAATGGTGTTGCCAAGGCTGCCTGGCTGCGGCAACTCCTTCAAGATCTTTACAGTCCCCTCACTCGGGCTACGCTTGTCTAATGTGACAACATCAGTGCTGTATATCTATCGACGAACCCCGTCCAGCACCAACACAGCAAGCACGTGGAGATTGATCCTCATTTTGTCCGCGAGCGGGTTGCTGTTGGTGACGTCTGGGTTCTTCATGTGCCAACAACGTCTCAGTTCGCGGATATCTTCACCAAGGGGCTACCGATGTCTATCTTCACCGACTTCCGATCCAACCTGAACGTCTGTCGTGCCGACGATCTGACTGCGGGGGGTGTTAGCGAGCTTGTCTCCTGCCGTTCTCCTTCCGGGTCCTGTTATCGGTCCGGCACGGAGGCATCTCCGGACTGCACTCCCAGCCGGGATTATGCTTGCCTTGCGTGGTGCTGCATGCAAGCCCAAAGCCGGTCTTCACGAGTGCGTCACGCCCAGCCCTTTGTTCTCTTGGGTTAGGCTATATATTGTAACGTATACCTTTGAGTAATATACAAAAACTATTACGCGTGAATTATCTCCACTATCAAATTGTTCATCTGGTGGGTCAAGTACATGCATCAGAGGTTAAATCAGATACCAATATTTAGAAGACGTTTCGTTGGTTCACGATGCAAAGCAATAAAAAAACAAAGGCTGATAAGAATATTAGAAGATCGAATACAACAAGATGTGCTGCATGTGAACTCAAGAAACACGACGTTGTTATGGCCACTTGATTAAGTGATTAGACATAATCAGATTAATTGTGACATAAGCATACGGACAGCCGGATGCAAGATAAGAAGAGTCCACGACGCGAACAAACAAGTCAAGCCCGAAGCTAGACAACACTGTCTCGGAGTTGGATGCATGCCAATACGGTACCGGCTATAAAGTGCAAGTCCATCATGCATTAGAAAGTAATTAAAACAATATATAAAGCCAAGTTGATTTCCAAAGTTGCGATGGTGCATCCAATTTAAGTTGGTGCATATCAAAGAAATCTTCGAATTTGCTGGTGTCACGCACATCCGAAGTTGGTCGGAAGCATGGATTTTGCATAAAACAATATGATGCCCATCAGAATCCTACCAGATTCCCCAGTTCCAAACCTGATTCGAAAGCTATCACAACGTAACCTATGCACACTAGAAAGAATATAGAGATTGAAACAAATAGGTTTCAAAAGGTCGGGCCGACGCATGGGTCGCACTCCTCTTCTTTTCCCCGCCTCCCGCAACCGTCGTCTCCTTCTCTCCTCCGAACCCTCGTGCCGCGCCTCCTCCTCTTCAGTGCCGCCACCAATTCCTTCCCCATACGGCAGTGTTTAGTCGCAGTCCCCTAACTTCCCCCAATAGCATCGCATCCCTTCGTCGCCGCCTCCCCAACGCATTTGCCAGCCACCTCCTCTCCCCATCTGCCCGCCATCGCCACCGCCTCCCCACCTCCACCTCCCGCAACTGCCGTCTCCTTCTCCCCTGAACCCTCATGTCATGCCTCCTCCTCCTCCTTGGCACTACCACCAATTCCTTCCCTGCATGGCAGCATCTGGTCGTAGTTCCCCAGCTTTCCTCAGGGCGCCACCACCAATTCCATCTCCCATCGCCCCTCCAACCAGTGGCACGGCACTCGATGACAGTGGTCAGTGGATCGGAGAGAATGGCGCTCGGTGACAACGGCCAGTGGATCAAAGAGAAGGGCACTCGGTGATGGCAGTGGCTTCCTCTTACTACGCCCGCCCACGGGGCTCTCCCCTGCCACCGCTGCCCAGCGGTCGCTCACCCAGTGAGCCTCTCTACCTCCTCCTACTCTTCGCTCGGAGTCTGTCGCACTGTCTGGCGATTTTGGTCTCCCGAACTGTTCATCGAAGTCGGTGCGGTGGTTTAATGGGGCCGTGGTCGAAGTCAAAACCGTGGTTAAAGGGGGCCGTGGCCAAAGTCAAAGTTCTGTGGTCGAAGTCGAAAGGCCGTGGTCGAAGTACAAGCCGTGGTCGAAGGGGCAATGGTCAAATTCGAAGAGTTGTGGACAAACTCGGTCTGCGGTCGAAGTCAAAGGGCTATGGTTGAAGTCAGGCCGTGGTCGAAGTCCAAACTGTGATCGAAGGGGATAGTGGTCAAAGGGGCAGTGGTCAAAGTCGAAGGGTCGTGGATGAAGTCGATCTGCAATCGAAGTCGAAGGGCCGTAATCGAAGTCGAAGGGCCGTAATCGAAGTCAGGGCCGAGCAGGCTAGCGCCGGCAGTTGAGTGATAGGGCACAACACACCAAAGGCTTGCCAACATACGACCACCAGCGATGGTCAACCACTCCCAACCTACAATCACGCGCGATGATCGATAGCTTTTAACTTACGATCGAAGGCGATGGCGGTGTAGGCCATAGGCTAACGACGGCGGTGTAGAACGAGCGTAGCGGTTTGTGACCATAGACGTGTTGTAATTGTAAGTAGATCACAGATATAACATAAGGGATTCGATATAAGAGAATCACGCGTGCAAGAATTAATACCTACATGTGTACTATCTCGTGATATCCCCTGTATCTCTAGTCAGCAAAACAGATGGCTAATTAGGCTACCTAATTTATGTGTGTCGACTGTCGATAGAAGGAAGTTTCTTTGTGTGTAGTCTCTGTGTTTCAATCATATGCTGTTTTGAATCAGTCACACCATCCGGTTGCTTTCCCGGCACATGAGCGACCTACCGCGCGCTAGGTAGGATGTCATTTTAGAAGATACATCAACATAATCATTAAAGGGGTGTTAATCTGATGAGATTTTCTCGATTGTCAGGGGTGTTAAGACCAAACTAGTTTGGTAGGGTCAAACAAATTCGCCGCAGTAAGAGGTACGCTTTGAACCACTTCGCAACACAGGTAGACCACCTCACCACAGTAGGCTAGGCTAGCCACATGACCCACGTGATCAAATATCATATGAAAACGGTGGTGTAGAGAATTTCAAATAACTGTGTAGTGAAATTGCCACAAGAATTTTGTTATTTTGCCTATATGAGCGCAAGGCAGAATGTTAAGTTTCCAACTTGTTGAGCGTGGTCTAAGGGCCTGTTTGGCATAGCTGCGACTTATAATTTTTGACTGAAATTTTTGAATTTTAACTATTTGCGACAGAGATTATGGAGAGAGATACTCGCTTGCTATTTTAGTTGATACAGATGTTGGGTTTTTAATATGTACTACAATTAACTTGTAGACCCGGTCTTAAGAAAATACTCCATTTAAAAATTAGCTATTATAGTAAACACCAAAAGCCGTCAACTTCGATCGAAAAGAACAGGCCCTAAGGGGGTGTTTGGGACTGCTCCCCTTCACGTTTTTCAGCACCGCTCTATGTTTTTTAGCCAAACAGGTTCAGCTCCACGCACTCTGTTCGAGGAAAAAAAAGGTGGAGTTGTGAGAGCACCTAAAGGGGTGCTCCACAAACTCTAGGTTTTTTGTGGAGCTGCTCTACGGTAGAATTCGTGGAGCAGAGTTTGTGGAGCAGTCCCAAACACCCCCTAAGTCGTCGTTGTTGAAACCAACAAGGGCCGGAGATGAGCGCGCGGACGGCCAGATCGACCTTCAAGCGCAGGATTGGACGGCCCACGAAAACTAGACCCCTCAAGTAATTGCGATAAAACAGGAGAACATTTTTGTAACATAGTAGCACATAAATCCGGGTTGGGCAGGTACGGCCGGGGCCTCTCCGTATCTTCGAGAAACACGAGGGCTTTTCGCAAAAACAGCGAGGGGGGTTGGGGCTCCGCGTCCTCGCCGCGAAGAAAATGTGCATGTTACTAATATAACTAGCCTCATAGGCGCGGCGCAACGCCGCGCCAGTCACCGTGTGTACCGAAGTAAAAGAGGCGGTGATCCGCGAGGAGTTTTTTAAAAAAAAACCGAGGGCACATGCGCATTTTCGAAAAAGCTAAAGGGTGTTTTCGTAAAAAATCGAGGACCCGTACGCAATTTAGAAAACCGTAGGGCGCTATCCTGCAAATTGGAGGGGTGTTTTCAGAAAAAAGCGCCGCAAAAAAAACCGCCAGGGATCTTTTCACGAGAAAAATGACCTCTACATAATTTCCGGAAAGCACAGGGAAAATACCTCCCCGGCCGTACCGAAATTCGCTGGCCACGCGGCCGACGGAGCGCTCGCGCGGGAAAAAACGCCGACGTGGCCGCTCCCTCCGCGCGCGCATTCCCCCTGGCGTAATTGACGGAGTATATAAAGCATCCACCAATAAAATAAGAACAAATAATTAACTATGTGCGCTAGGGAAAGAAGACCGAAATAGTGCGTCAATAGATCTGAGAAATAAGAGTTCCCGACCATGCCGTAGGAGGGGATGGTTTCAGAGGTGCTCGATCAGGTGCGCAAGGAGGATGGGAAGAGTATTATAATTTGGTCTCATAACTCGACTTCTTAGAGGTGATGTTTTGATATTTTATTAACACTATATTTGTCACCTTTTCTCTTCTGTCAAAATGCGTTTGCTTGTTGCTTAGTATTGTTAGTATTGTTCTGGGGAATTTTTGCAGCTTCGAGACCGTAATAAGGACTTCAACTCTTGAGTTCCGGCGCCAGATTATCCGCGGAACTGGTTGGCAGCAGCAGGTATGTGCCTTAATCATCTTTGCTATAGAACCCAACTATTCATTGAAGATTAACAATTCCGTATCTTGGCCCATAGAAGTTTCAATCTACTAGTTTCTTTTGTATTTGTTGACTGCTGTTCCTTCTCTTTTGACAAATCCAGTTAGATCCCATCAGTCGTCAGAGAGTGGTGATCTGCTTGCTTTGTTAACTCAGTATGAAGCTGCTTCGATAAGGAGATTCAGAAAAATCTTCTATGCAACTTCAGTCCTGAGTGTGCTTAACGAAATTGCTGTAAAATCAAAGAAAAATTTGATAACAAATTTACTCAGGATTGGTCTAGAGCGAAAGGGAATCTCGTCAGTTCTCTTCTGAGAACCCGACCTTTCAGCTCCATCATCTAGATACTGACCCACTTCAATCCTCGAGTTGACCCAAATTTTCTTTATTCAGTTTTTTTACGAGGCGCAGTTCCTTCTTTTTAAATTGCGAGTTCTGCTATTTCATTTCGACAGAGGGAGAAAACTACGTAAGTCAAAGGAAAACTTACACCCATGAGTTTATGAGTAGAATTGTCTCAAACATGGTTTCTTTGTAAACATGGTTTCCATCATACATAGATCTACTGCTTGGTGTCCAGTTTCCCAACACAAGCTAAACCCACACAACCCAGCTAGTTCTGGTACCTCTGTAAGTTTAAGCTTACGCAAGAATGCTTGGCAAATGATTTTGAAGGGTTTTCTGTTGTCTGCAGATTCTACTTCAGGAGAAACACCAAACTTGTTTGACAAAAGCATGAAAGGGAGTTCCGTGCTGCCGTGCGTATCCATAAAAAGCATTTGGTTTATTAGCCTCTTTATTCGGTCCATTAACCAAGCCATTGGCATTGACACTTTTATACAGAGTCGTCCAATCTTTAGGATCAAGATATTCATATATAGTTTCTTGAATTGTAGTAATCTTTCGTTGCCAATGCATAAATAAACACTATTTGATTCGCAAGAATACACGTGCCAAATTTTATGACCACCAAGCGAAGCTCTGTCACAGTTCTAATTTTTAACGGAAAGATTAAATAATTTCAATCAATAAAGCAATCCTAATATTCCCTATGATGTTGTTTCAGCTATCGTGAAAAAACGAGCAAATCAATCTATTATCTGTAATATTAGTCTGTCCTTTACGAGAGAGAGGCTGAGATATTTATCCCCACCTCTCACGCACGGCTTGGCACTTGATTGAACTAATCTCTTGACTTGTGTTCCTATTCGGTCTAGGACCGAACTAATCTCTTGACTTGTGTTCAACTCAAGACTCGTTAGCTAATTAACCGCTATTTTGTTCGGATTTAGGAGTTGAAACGGTCACATGACCGAGTCATCAGCACGCGCTTGACTTCCGGTTTTGGACTGGGCCTTTCCTTTCTTGTGCATGCGCATGGCCTTGGACTTAGGGGTGCAAACGGGTCGGGTTAATCCCGACCGATCCGGCATCGAATCCGATTGGTACCGAATCCGGAGAAAAAATATGGGTTAGGATATGGTAACAGCAATATCCGTCCGAATCCGATACGTTTTCAAGTTTGATTTCAGGTTAGTGCTACTATTTGACGTTTCATTTTCTTTTGCAATGGTAAAATAAAATCTTCCACATCAGCTATTAAGTAGTAACATTAAGTTCTTGACAGTACGTCCTCCTACTCCATTTATTGTACTGCATGCATTCCTTACAAACGGGTTAATCCCGACCGATCCGGCACCGAATCCGATTGGTACCGAATCCGATTAGTACCGAATCCGAAGAAAAAATATGGGTTAGGATATGGTAACAACAATATCCATCCGAATCCGACCCGTTTGCACCCCTACTTGGACTTGGTAGCTTCGGCCGCAGGCATGTATTTTTCTTGCTTTGGCTGTATCGATGCACCACACACATGCACCTGCATGCACATACGGTTGCAGCCTATTAGTGGAACATTCCTGTACTAGTATTTCTTCTTTATAGTGTCCTTCCTTCCACACATCCCATTGGATATCAACTTCACCGAATTTTTTCTATTTAAGCCCTTTTTTTGAAAAATATTCACATTTAGACCCCTGGTGGTTTTAATTCCGTTTTTGGACCCAGGGGGTCGGCGCCGTGACCCACGGCGCCGAGATAACACGTCTCGGCGCCGTGGAGCACGGCTCCGAGGTGCCAGGCCCACTCCAGCCTGGTGGCCTGCTTGGCGCTGACGTGGCAGCACCTCAGCGCCGACGTGGCAGCACCTCGGCGCCGTGGATCGTGGCTCCGAGCTCGGAACCGTGGGTCGTGGCGCCGAGCTCGGAGCCGTAGATCGTGGCGCCGAGCTGCCTGCCACGTGGCGCCGAGCTCCCTGCCACGTCTGCAGACACTCGGCGTCTAGGGTTTGCACCGATCAGGCTTTACGTTGTCGCAAAAAGAATTACTAGTTGTATTTTGTTAATTTTGTTACTAGTTGCAGGAACTGTAATGATTATAAGTTTTGTTAATTTTGTAGTTGTGAATTACAAAACAATTTGAAAAAATTGTAAAACAAGTTTATGTTGATTGGCTCGTTGTAGATGCATAACAAAATATGGTAATTTTTTTTAGGAACGATTGTGCGTAGAACGGTCGATATATAAAATGGTAAGTGACTTTTAAGGTATGATATGTTTTAAGGGTTTGCAATTCCCGTGGTTTTTGCAAGGTTTGGTAATTTTGTATTTGTAATATGGGAACGAATCTGATGAAGTCGTAATAAAAGTTTATGTTCATTGCAAGTTGCACATGCAAACCAAATTATGCTAAATTTTTTTGCTGAAGGATTGAGCGTAGAAATATCGATGCATATAGTGGTAAGTGATATTTCGAAGGTGAGTGATATTTTGACATGGCAGGCATGTGGCATGTGTGCAACTCTGTACTTCTAATGTTCAGAATTCCACCACTAGTCCTAACATGCATGCCTTAGGGAAAATAACTTGCTGGGTCTATTACATTTTGTCTACTGGGTGTAGCGTGGTTGTTTCCCCTTTTTGTCACGCCCTGAAGATGGCTCCGCTGCATCCTTCTTCCTGTCACTCTTGGTCTTGAGAGCTGCCTCCCGAGCTTGAAGCTCCTCCTCCTGACGCTTGATGGCAGCTTCACGTAGACTTAACTGCTCCCGCCTCCTTTGCAACTCATCCTCCTTGCCCTTCAGACGGATTTGGTCCACCCTCACGCGGCGCTCTTGGTCGAGCCGCATCTGTCGTTCCACCTCGCGAGCCTGAGTCATCTTGACAAAATATTGTGCTTTGTTTTCCACCTCCACTGCTCGGTTATTTGGCCATGCCGGCGACACCCGATCCACCCATTCGATGAACCTGCAAGCCTATGTGTGGCGTGGTAGATGTCATCGATCAAGTTGAAAAAAGATAACGAGAAACAAATGATTTAGTTGTGGTCGTTACCACGAAGTCGTCATCCAGGTCAGGACATTTGAAGAACCTATGGCCGTATTTGGCTCGTTGTACTCGATCAGTCCAGACTCCCAACATCGTCCTAAAGCCGCAATGGCACTTCGGGCGCTCATGCCACTCCGGCACTCCAAATGGGTCGGACCTCCAGGAAGACATTGTTGTGTAGTAGTATTGTGATGCCTTGAGGAGGAGATGTGGTATGGAAGACATAGGAGGGAGACCTTTATGTAGGCAGGTTATCTGGTGCAGTCGGCATAGTCCATGGAGAGGATATTTTCGCTTTTCCTGGATTCCAGTGTAGAAATAAATGGCCCTATGTAGGCTTTTCAGAGACTATAGTTTCGTAATAAATTCATAGTTCGTAGCCTTTTCAGAGATTGGACCATTCAAAGCCTAGAAAGCTAAAGACCTACGCCCCTATATGTGTACAGGCCTACAGGCCTACTCCTGTAAAGGCTAAAGACCTACGCCCTATATGTGTACAGGCTAAAGGCCTACTCCGTCACTGCGCAAAGCTGGCATATGCTGCCTCGTTTTGTCATGTCACTGAGCAAAATCTGAACTCTTTTGTCATGTCACTGAGCAAAGCTGCCCTCTTTTGTCATCTCACTGAGCAAAAGCTGACCTCTTGTGTCATGTCCCTGAGCAAAGCAGGGGCGTGTTGTCATGTCCCTGAGCAAAAGCCTCTTTTTTTGGTGGTCACTGCATTAAGCTGCCCCGTTTTGCTATAAGTAGCAGGGTTGGGGTCCCATGACATTGTGAATCGAACAAAGCAGTACCCTCTCTTCCGTGGTGAAACATACCATGTCTGAAGTCGAGGGGCCAGTGGGATTTGGGTCACCGAAGGACGACATTCCCTTAGAAACGAGGGATATGTTCGGTCCGCAGTACCGATTGATACCAAGCCGGCGTGCTCAACCACCGTGGCCGAAATGCAGACACAATGAGTACGCGGTCGTCCAGATCTTGGATTCCCCGAACGATGGCGGGCGACGTTTCTTCCGATGCTCACGCTCCGGGGTACAAATTAGTAATGTTACATTTTGTATTGCTTATGGACCCTCGAAGTTTGCCGTCATTTTTTGTGCAGATGGCCAAATGCGACTTCTCCCACTGGATCGACCCTCCTCACGAACGGTATGTTGATCGTTATGTGGGTACATTATGGGCTCGAATATGGGACTTGGAGTACCGAATAGAGAGTCTCACTGAGGAGAACAACGACCTCCGCGAACAGATGCAACGCGAGAGGGGCAACGAGGAGGTCGTGAATATAGGAAGCTCTTATGATCCCACATGTTGCTGTGCGAACCCGAGCTGCATATGTGCATGCCACTACCACGATGGACAACCACGTCCGAGGCGACCCCCTCAGCATTTCTCCATGTGGGTGCCACGAGGCTCGTTTGGCATGTAGGTAAGAAGGTGTATGGTTGTGTTGTGTTTTAGTTGTTGTGTTCGTTGGTGTGTTGATGGCTGTAGTACTTGGTTGTGTTGTCATTTTTTGGTACCCTCCATGTTTACCGTCGTTGCTGTGTTGATGGTTGTAGTACTTGCTATATTTTATGTACGTGCAATCTATGTGTTGTTTCGTGTTGTGACTGGGCAAAGCTGTTTTATTTTAGGTCGTAGCCTTTTCAGCCGATTGTGCTTTTTCAGGAAGCATAAATTCATAAGCAAAAAATTCATAGTTCGTATCATTTGCAGCCGTTTGCAGTAAACATAAATTCATTGCAGGAATTATAGAACAACAAAGTACAGACTACGGATTCGTACACAAATATCACATGAATATAACATATACACATACATACAAACAAGTAGCTCATTACAACACGACCCACAAGCCTACACATAAATATCACTGCCTCGTAGCCTTACCCTTACCCTTACCAAGGGCGTCAGTGCCTGGAGTGTAACGGCTAGGCTCGCGGCGGCGTCTGCGTGGTACAGGCTGTGAAGGCTGAGTCTCAGGAGCGCCTACGAGCTGAGACGGGCATATCTCATCGTAAGTCTGCTGCTCCACCTCGTCGTCGTCCTCACCCCCCTCGTCAGGGAAAGTGTCGCTCGTGGGGGATGAGCTCTGTGCCGTGTAAGACCCTCGCCGCGTCGGGTCTGAAAGTCGTGTCGTAGGCACGTCTACGTCCCTCCCCGCGCCGGTGCTGCAACCACAACGACTAGTCGCACGACGTAGCCGACCTGCTAGCCTCTGTCATCCAACATTTTGTTAACCAACAAGATACGAAGATATTACGTACTAATTTTGTAAGTGGCTTTGTCGAATCTTACCTCTAGGAAGGTAAGCGTCCGGGCGTCGCCGACTGTCCTGGAGAAATGCTCTATGTCCTGTACGGACTGCTTCAGGGTGTTGCCCTGCAAACAAGCAAAAGAATGGATAATTTACTATATGTAGTGATATTTATATCTATTGGAAAATAAGCAATGAGATTGAATATTACCACACGGTCCAGGACTGGTGCCATCTCCACCTGCGTCCCAAGGCGAGTCGACTGGTCGTACGGCGTGTCTTCGTCGCCCGAGGACGCAATGTCGGCGTAGTCATCCTGAGTCCATTGGCCCTTAAGCTTTGACCGCGTCGCACGCTGGTAGCAAACTTGGTACCGCCGGAAGTTCTCGTTGCTGTGCGGCTCGTCGTTGTCGTCCACGTGGTCCTGAAAGTGTCCCCACTCCTCAACGTACACGTGGTGGTGCTGCTCGAAGTCTGTGACCTTCTTCTGTCGCCAACGATCAAATCTGCATGTCACGTAAACCAAACGTTAAAAATAGAAAAAGCTCTGTGCAATTGGATTCCAAGGTTAGAATTGAAATTGCATGCCACTTACTTGTGCAAGGCCACAGACGTGGATAACTACGCTACTGGCCACAGCTGCCTCATACCAAACTGGCGTGCAACTCTATGTGGCAGGTGATACTCAACAGCATAGAAACAGATAAGAGGGCACCTCTTCCTGTAGAGGGCCTCGTCTATGCTGCATAGTGTGCTGAACTGAATGGCCTCCACCTCCTGCTCGGCGTACGGCTCCCACTTAACCTGCATTGAAACAATTTAACGTTTAAGGTCATATACTAACAAATGAAAATCACAAAACCAAATGAAATTAACTTACACTGGAGGCCGTGAGCGCATCTAGCTCGTTCGTGTACTCTAGGTAGGCCCTCTTCGTCCGGGCGTAGGGCACTGAGACCTGGTCCCAAAGATATGCAAGTGTCGGACGTCGACGAGGAGGAACCTCTGCGAACCACGGACGAGGAGGTGAAACTGTGGGACGACCAACTGGTAGACGACACCACATCCAGAGCTGGAGGAGGTAGAGGCAACCACCTACTGTCGCGTTCGGCGAACTCCGACGACACGCCTCGCAGAGGTGGCGGTAAAGGAACGCCAACACCCCAGAAGCCCAGCTGTACTGCCCCGCCGTGTCCCAGTCGGTGAGGCAGTGGATGTACATCCACGACGCGCTGTCCCCCGTTCCGTCGGGGAAGAGAACGCAGCCAAACAAGTGCAGGATCCATGCCCTGCAATTATATGTGAAATGATATTAAATCAAACTATGTCAATTTAATCAAAAAGCTCGATTAGACGACGAGTTGGCTCGATATCCACCCCTACCTGCAGTAGTAGGCAACTGTCTGCTCGTCCGCGTGTGCAGGACACTCTGCGAAAGTCTGCCGGAGCCATGTGATCATAACTGCAGAACTGCGATGGACTGCCTCAGCAGGAAGCTCTGTCCCGAGGAAGGCCTCTACTCAGGCTCTCCAACCAGCAGGCACGCATGGTCCGATAACTGGACGGCCGTGAATGGCGACACGAAGTATCTTCTGAGTGTCCTGGAGCGTAATAGTCATCTCACCGAAAGGGAGGTGGAAGCTGTGAGTCTCCGGCCTCCACCTACATGATACAAAAAAGAGGACTACATGTCAGAGAATTTGAGGCGCACATAGCCGACCAACAATGAACATGCAAGTGGAGCAATGGTTTAGGAGAATACCTGTCAATCAGTGCAGTGATGGTCGGGGGGTTGAAGGTGGGCAACCCACGGCGAACCTGGTAAGAGATGGCGTCTAGGCCAGCCCTCTCCAGGAAGGGAGTGTACCTCTCGTCGTACCGCATGTCCAGGAACCCGTCATGGGTTCGAGGACGAAGGATGGGCAGCTCCTGTATAGAATAGACCAATTTTTGTAGTTAATGCATCAATATAAACTCAAATTGTACAGGAAGTGATGAAGGCAATACCCCCCCTCCGCGGTGAGCCGTCCTCGGTGGCTCTCCTCGTAGTACTGGTCTAGCAGGTGGAATTGCGCCATCCTACAAAAAAATTGAATTTGTCAGTCCAACATACAAGTAAACAAAAAATTGAACATGCATAAAATATGGAAAGAATAAGAAATTAAATAAGAAACATAGCAAATTACATATGACATATTTGACTCATTCCGCATAACCAATCTGACATATTTGTCCCACTCATCCTCACAACCAATTAAGATCAACCGTCTGAGAATTATGTCTTTCGAACCGTAGTGAAGTAACCCCTCAACTGTGATGCTCTCCTCGTTTCCATGACAATGTAGCTCCTCCCGAGCCCTAGCAACCAACTCACTAAACGACGGCCGATCACTGAATATCAGAGGCACCCTTTGCATTTCAACAAATCGAACATTTCCATAATCATCACTTGTCACACTGCCTCCATGATATATGGTGACTAGGTTGTCCATCTAGTTCATACAGAAAACATGGTGAGCATCTTTTGACAAAGAGGGAAGCATGGTAAAGGAATAACAAGGGGCAGTACATCTTAAATAACATTAGCTACATGTTTAACATAAACTAACTAATGATACTATCATGCACGATGCATGCTCCCGAACTACCATGATCAGCAAGTCCAATTCTTACAAAGCTAATGAAGGAAGAAAGATTGGTAGGAGCAATCCAATTCAGAGGCAGAATTTTGCTACTCTGATCTGATCTAGATAACTCATTTAATGCTTCCAAGAACAACCAGACAATGGTTGTTAAAGACACGTAGCAACTCTAAATTATACACCAGCGCCATATTTGGTTCATTCAACAATTGTTGTGTTCAATCTTATTTCCCAAAATAAATGAGCTCAAGTTGAACATGGGATCAGCATACAAGACACTATTTGGCAACAGTTATGTGACGTCTGCTCCCACTAATAATTCCCAAAACCTAAAAATAGCAGTCACCCATGCCGAATAATTCAACCTAGCTCCTAAGATACCAATATCTGACCTCGCAGCACAATTAGCAACAAACCTAAGATACCAACTCTCTCTGGAAATAAATTGTAATATGGACTCGAAAGCTAGATGAGAGGTCTTGCAGTCAGTCTCAGCAGCCTCAATCAATGGTAAAAAAAATGTCATCTCACATATCACTTCAGTTCATTCAACCTACAGTGCTATCTAACAAATAAGCAAGCACTCTAGTGAATATTCCTCACAAGAGTAGTACTTCTGTTCTACTACTCCCAGCAGAAGCAAAAGCACGATACTACTGGGATCTGACCTCGCAGCACAATTAGCAACAAAAACGAAGGTGCGGCAAGCAGTTCGTCCAAATCACAGACGGATCTCGGTGTCGGGAGCTCACCGGGCTTGAAGAAGATGGAGAGGCCGAAGTCGATGGCCTTGAGCGGGGAGTTCTCCTTCTTGTTGGCGAAGAGGAAGTTCTCAGGCTTGAGGTCGCGGTCGAGGCAGGGAGGCGGCCGGGCGGAGACGCGGGGAGGCGGGAGGCCGGGCGGCACCAGGGGGCGGCGGCCGGGCGCAGACGCGGGGAGGCGGGAGGCCGGGCGCAGACGCGGGCGGGCGGAGACACGGGGAGGCGGGAGGCCGAGCGCCACCACGGGGCGGTGGCGGGGAGGCGGTTGACGAGGGGAGGCGGCCGGAGGCCGGGCGGCACCAGGGGGCGGCGGCCGGGCGCAGATGCGGGGAGGCGGGAGGCCGGGCGCAGACGCGGGCGGGCGGAGACACGGGGAGGCGGGAGGCCGGGCGCCACCACGGGGCGGCGGCGGGGAGGCGGTCGACGAGGGGAGGCCGGCGGCCGCGGCGGGGAGGACGCGAGTGCGGGGAGGGGACGGGAGGCGGTGGCGGGGACAGAGGGAGGAGGAGTTGCGAATGAACGAAGCCCGCGTGCTCGGTGCCGTTTCAGAAGCCGCATGCTCGGCGCCAAGATCCACGGCGCCGAGCTCGGCGCCACGACCCACGGCTTCGAGGTCGGCGCCACCACCCACGGCTCCGAGCTCGGAGCCACGATCTACGGCGCCGAGGTGCTGCCACGTCAGCGCCACGCAGGCCACCAGGCTGGAGTGGGCCTGCGACCTCGGAGCCATGGACAACGGCGCCGAGACGTGTTACCTCGGCTCCGTGGGTCACGGCTCCGACCCCCTGGGTCCAAAAACGGAATTAAAACCACCAGGGGTCTAAATGTGAATATTTTTCAAAAAAAGGGCTTAAATAGAAAAAATTCGGTCAACTTCACTCATCGACCTAAACACAATTAAAATATTAGTTCCAAGTAGTAACCAATTCATATGTAAATCAAAATTTATTTTATTTAGGAATGAGTTCACTTGATAATATTTAATACGGTTCAATAATTTATTTCAATTAAGTAATATATTTAACTGAAAAACGTAAGTTATGCGTGTATCCACATTATGGTATCCAACAACTTGGAATTAAATGCCAACCAAATACTCCTAATCCAAACAGACCCTCAATATTTTTTCTTCAGCAATCTTCCAAAGTTATTTTTGTCAGAACTTGCTGATTCTTGAAAGATTTCCAAACAATCTCAGTAATAAATGTTGCTTTCAAATTTGCTACTAGAACTTGCCTTCAGAAGACTTCAGTGGCAAATCTTGATGTGCTAGGCCATCTTGTCAATGTTTCATGTAGACAAACTCAAATAAACCACTTTCCAAAAAAAAACATTGCCTTCGTTCATCGAACTACTGGGAAACCTGAGCCTGTGCTTGAAGTCCTGGCTCATGGTGGGCACCTCACCACTAGGCTATATATATTGAGTCTCATTGGCTATTTTGTACATGTGAAAAGAGAAAGCAATAAAGAAAAAATAGGAGTTTTTCCCTTTTATCTCTGTATTTCAATGTACTATTTGCATTACTCTGTGATTGATCCATCTCTTTGCATAGGAGAGGAATCGATCGGAATGAACTTGCCAGTGACGATTCCTTAACACGTTATCAGGACGAATTGCTCCATGGATCGAAGGTAATCATCGAAGTACTCATAGATTGAATTGTCTATCTAGATTGCGCCGTGCCACTGAGCGCCGATGGGCCCCAAGGCCGCTCCGCTCTACCCCGCACGGGCCGCCGTCGCCTCGGCCACCGGCTCTCGCACCGCGCGCCCCCGCACAGGCCGTCACCATCTCGGTAGCCCCGTTCCCGCGGGAGCCTTGGCCACAGCATGGCCGATGCCTGGCCCCGACCGGTCCGATGACGCCGGAACCCATCGCCCACTGTCGGTGCCCAAGGCTGTCGGCCACCGTTCCTCCGCGCCCGAAGTCGCCGGTCGTCGTGCCCTGCTCCGAATCGACCACTCAGCCTCACCGCCGCCCGAAGCCGCCGATGGGGCTGCATGAAGCCAACGCCGCTCGATTTCCGCACCCAAGGCACGAAGCCATCGTCATGCCCGGCCTCCTTAACACTGTCGTACTACGACCGAAGCCAAGGCCGACCTCGCCTCTGACTCCACAGGTCGCCGCCGCTTGGCTCCCTAGCCGACCGCCAGCACTTGAAGCGCTCAGCCAACGCTGCACCTAGCCGAAGCCCCGGCCCCGCAAGCCGCCGCTGCGCTTGGCCGCCTACTCGAACGCCACCTCGGCCGCGGCCCCGGCCACCCGCAGCGCCGTGCGCCTTGGCCGCTAGCCTCCCCACATGCGCCGCCTCATCATGAACAGGGGCAGGGGAAACCCTACCCCTTCACCCCTTTGAACCGGCCGAATGGGCCGAGTGGGCTGAAAGAAAAGATGGGCCGGGGAAGGTCCGGCTGGGGGTGTGCGCATCTGAACTTTTGCAAAAAGGCCCTCAAAAAAATCTGAAAATTACGCAAAAAGTTTTCTCAGAATTGAAAATTTGCATATAAGCCCTCGAAAATTGCATAGGGCTTGTTCTTTTGGGCTTTTAAAATCGGCTTTTGGCTTCTGCTATAGAGCCTAACTTTCAAACGGAGTATTTTCTCAAGACGGGGTCTACAAGTTAAACGATCTACACGTTAAAAGCCCAACATCTGTACCAGCCAAAATCGTAAGTGAGTATCTGTCTCTCCGTAAGCTGTACCGTAAACAGCCAAAATTCAAAAATTTCAGCCAAAAGCCATAAGCCGCAGCCGAAACGAACAGGCCCATAATTCACTGAAAATTCATACTCTGGCAGAAAACGGGCCTCGGTAATTCAAATTTTGAATTATTTTCGCATTTGAAGCATGTTTACCATTGTTATTATTATTTTCTATGTTTTTGTATTTATTTACTATTTTGATTATTCGTAACTATTTAAATTGCCTTTAATCACAAAAATTAGCAGTAAAATTTATAGAAAATGCATAGAAATTGTGGAACATTACGAGAATCTTTTGTACCATTGTCCAATTTATTTGCCTGCAGCAAATTTATTGCATGTATATTTACCGGTAGTAAACTTATATATTTATTTCATACACATGTAGATGACAGGCATCATGAACCGGGAGTTCAAGGAGTTGGCCCAGCATAGCCAAAATTACTTGACTTGGGTTTCCAATGTCGAGATAGTACTTGGGGCCAAGAAGCTCCATGATATCATTGGGATTGGTCACCACAGGATGTTGAACCCACACCTAAGGAAAATGATCAGGCACTTCACTTCCTCAGGCACCATCTCTGTCTCACTCTCAAGAATAAGTACATGGCAAAGAAGAGCGCGTTAGCATTATGTACTACACTCAAAAAGAAGTTCGAGAAGCTAAAGTACACCATTCTTTCTCAGGCAGAGCAGGAATGGATCCGACTCAAATTTGCTGATTTCAAGACGATTGGGGAGTATAATTCTGCTCTGCATAAAATTTGTACCAATCTTCAATTTTGTGGCAAGCAGATCACAGATGAGCAGAAGATTGAGAAGACCCTATCCACCTTCCACCCTAATGCAGTGCAGTATGCATGCAACTGTCGTCAAGATGGCTACAAGAAGTATGCTAAATTGATTGATATGATGCAGGTTGTAGAGGCTCAAGATGAAGTTCTCCGCAAGAACTTTGTCGCACAGCCACCTGGGAGCTCCGCTGGCCGTGAAGCCAACATCGGAAGCTACAAGGTGCAAAAGCCCATAATGAAGAAAAGGGAAGAAAGGGTAAAGCCGTAGCCTAGAAAGGCAAGTCAGATGCTCCACGTGAGAATAAGGCAAGCAAACTAAAGCGGGATGACAAGCCCTATGGTCAGCAAGACCAAACTTGCTATAAGTGTGGCAAGTGGGGACATTGGTCGTGGATCTGTAACGAGCCACAACACGTCGTCGATGCCTCCAGGCTAAGAAGAAGAAGGGTGACAAAGGGCAGCATAAAACCCACTTTGCTTCTGTTGAGGGGGAGAGTTTTGAGCAACTGCCTACGATGATGGAGGTTGACTCCATTCCGGCAGTAGCGCCCCTCCTTGACATTGCAGCTGCTGCCGTCATGATTTCTCTGGAAGAGCATATTACCCTCGAGAAGATAGTAGCCAAAGTCTCTGACTTCTTAGCAGATTCAGTCTAATGCATAGAATACATTTAGACTTTAATTATCATTTATTTTATGTGTGGAAGGAATAAGTTGGATTTTACATGAATGGTACTTAAACAATTTATTTTCTCGTAATGGTTGGATGATATTAAATAATCCATTCATTTATTCAGTTAATAGTAGCATGATATGTTCTAGTATTTGAAGTATTTTATTTATGTGTTGATTGCCTTTTGCTACATATTAATAAAATATTTTATATTAGAACACATGTGGCTCCCTATGGAGGAAGTGTGCTTAGCCGATAATAGTACAATGAATACCATCTTGAGAGAGACAAAATACTTTCAGTCGATTAGTAAGAATGCTGGCAGCCTTTCAACAATCGCCAGTAGTGATGATTGTATAATAGATTCAGGAAGAGTCACAATTATACTCCCAATGGGCACAACTTTCGTCATCCAAGAAGCCATATTGTACCTAGAATCAACTAGCACTCTCTTAAATTTCAAGGATATTCACGCCAATGGTTTCCATGTTGAGCCTGAAGAAAAGTATTGTAAGGAATACATGCTTATTACAAAGCGTGAAGCAAATAGAAAAAGAGTATTAGAAAAACATTCTTCATTAGAAATTGAGCTATACTACACTAATATCAGCGCACCTGCTGCCTATACTGCCTTGAAAACAATATTTAGAAGCTCTGAACTCTTTTGTCTCTGGCATGATAGATTAGGCCACCCAGGTCTTAGGATGATGAGAAATATAATTAACAATTCATAGGGACATAATATTAATGTAAAGAATTTTCCAAATCACGAAGGTTTTGTGTGCCCCGCATGTGCTACCAGGAAATTAATTACTAGACCTTCTACTCTAAAAGTGAAGGATGAAGTCTCTACATTCTTGGAGCGCATTCAAAGAGACATTTGTGGTCCCGTACAGCCACTATCAGGGTCATTTAAATATTTCATGATGCTCATGGATGCTTCCTCGAAATGGTCGCACGTATGTTTATTGTCTACAAGAAACCATATTTTCACAAAGATAATCTCGTAGATAATTCACATTAGAAATATTTTTTCTGTTCATCACATAAAATCCATCAAAATGGACAACACCGGAGAATTTACTTCAAAGGCATTTGATGATTATTGCATGGCAATTAAAATTACAGTTGAGCATTATGTACCACATGCCCACACCTAGAATGGACTAGTAGAGGCATTAATCAAGAGAATTACATTTATTGCCCGACCGCTTTTGCAGAATTGTAATTTACCAACTACATGTTGGGGACACGCAGTCCTACATGTAGCAACTCTCATCAACATTCATTCACCTATGCAACTAGCGCAAGAGTCAGCACCGAAAATTTCTCATCTCTGGAGGTTTAGATGCAAGGTTTATGTACCTATTCCCCTCCACAGCGTACTGTAATGGGTCCTCTCTGAAAGACTAGGACATACATTTGTTATGAGACAACATCCATAATCAGGTATTTAGACCCCATGATAGGAGATTTGCATACTACCCGTTTCGCTGATTGTATATTTGATGAGGATAGTTTCTCGACATTAGAGTGAGGAAACCAACCCCTGATGAAAAATGTCGGAAATTTACATGGAAAGCCATGGGAATCCATGCACATGACTCGCACACTAGTGAAACAAATAAACAAGTCCAGAAGATCATTGACTTGCAAGCATTAGCAAACCAATTGCCTGACCACTTTAGTGATTTAAAGAGCATGACCAAGTCATATGTGCTTGCACGCAATGCACCGGAGAGGGTTGAAATACCAAAAAAAGTTTAAGCCATCTTCTCGATATCGACCAGGTGCATACGCACCTAATGATAGCCTGATCAAAGGTCAAGCTTGGTAAAGAACTTGGCTCATGGTAACTCATCAAGTAATTCGTCGACGACTGGAATAGAAAACTTGTAGGGCAGAGACATAACATTGAATGTTCCCATGTGACCTCAGTGTTGGGCAATCCATTCCATTAAACTAGCTCCTCATGCACTCCCTTCCTAACGCGGCCAGGAACGACATGACGAGGAAGAGGCACCACACGACCATGCTGAAGTTCCGGTAGAGGAGGTGGGGCCACAGGAGGATCGCCATGATACGGTTTCAATAAATTGACATGAAAACATCATGGATATGAGCCTGAAGTAGCAACTGCAATTGATATGCCACATCTCCTATGCGTTCTAGTATTTGATAGGGCCTGTAATAGCAAGGAGCTAACTTATGGTTACCATGATTAGCCAAAGATAATGCCTCTAAACCCAGTTACCCATCTCAAACTATAGTGCTCTATGCTTGCTGTCGTAAGATTTCTTGTGATGCTACTACGCTAGAAGGAAACACTCACAGACATCGGCAAAGAACTGGTCATGCTCCTGGAGAAGCTGAAGGCAAGGGGACATGCAATCTGAGCCGTAGTTGGCCGAAATCCCAGAGGGTCTCATCCATATACCACCTTGAAGGGGCGTCTCACGGAAAGAAGACTAAAGAGAGGTGTTGTAACAATATTCAGCCCATGGAAGCCAATGAACCCATTAACAAGGCTGATCCCCAATAAGACAGTGAAGGTACATAGTAATGATCTTATTGGTTAACTCTGTCTGGCCATCTGACTAAGGATGAAAAGCTGAGCTAAGATGAAGCTTAGTGCCAGACAAACAAAAAAGCTCCGACCAAAAATTGCTTGTGAAAACCGGATCACGATCACTCACTATGGAACAAGGAATCCCATGTAACCTGACCACCTCATCAAAGAAAACCCGAGCCAAGGAATTTGCTATATAAGGATGAGCCAAAGGTATGAAGTGCATGTACGTAGAAAAGCTATCCACTAGGGTAAGAATGACATATTTCCTACTGACGCGGGGCAATCCTTCTACAAAATCCATCACAATGTCTTCCCAAATGCGAGACGACACCACCAAAGACTGTAGCAGTTCGATGGGATGTAGTTGCTCCAATTTGTTGCACTGGTAAATGGGGCAGGACCAGACCAAGTCAGCCACTAACTTATGGTCCTGTGGTATATGGAAATCAGCATGAAGGCGGTGAAGAGTCTTTTGCACACCTTCATGCACAGCCAAGTGAACTGCTAACACTACTGATTGGAAGGATGGAGATGAATGAGGAAGATGGACCCGATTCTAATGGAGGACGAGGTTGTTAGATCTGTATTATATAGCTGTGTATTTACCCCATTGTATAAGGGGTTTCTTGCATATATGCCACCTGTACATGTATATATATTGGCCCTTTGGCCACATGAGGAATACAAGCGTTATTCCAACATGGTATCAGAGCATAAGGTCTCGTCATACCTAGGGTTTCATCACACCTAGGGTTTTGCCTGGCTCGTTCTTCCACCGACGCTTGCTTTTCCCACCGCCGCCGCTTGCCTTTCCCACTGCCGCTGTCCGCCACTCGTTGCCGTTCTTCATCAGGGTCAGATCGGGCCGTCGCCGTCAGAATCGCCGTCGCTCTGCCCCCCGTCTGAGTCCACTGCCGCCGGAGTCGCCGCGCTCGAGGCCGCCGCTGCCGGAGTCGCCGTGCCCGGAGTTGTCGCGCCTGAGGCAGCTGTCGCCGGAGTCGCCGCGCTCGAGATCACCGTTCATCTCTCGGCGTCGCAGGCTACCGCTTGGGGTTCGTCGTGCGGGCCGCCGCTCGGGGTTCGCCGCTGGTGTCACCGTTGGCGCCGCTCGAGGATCTTCCGCGCCACACCAGATCTGGCCGCCGCCGCTCGGGGGCTCCGCCGCTCGGGATGCCACAGTCGCCGAGGCCGTCGCCGCCGGCATCACTTCGCCCCCGCCTGAGTTCGCCCCCGCCCGAGGCCGCTTGACCCCGCAGTTACTGCCTCGGTCGGTTTACAAAACCGACTGCGTCTCTTTTTGGACGGTCGGTCGTTTTGACCAGATAAAAAAAAAGAAAAAAGGAAAAAAAAGAAAAAAAAGGAAAAATGTCTTCTTCTGCATGCACCGTTTCTGTTCCTCGTTGCCCGGTGATCTTCGATGGTCTCAATTATCGGGACTGGTTTCAGCACATGCGCATCCACATGCATGGTCAGCGCCTTTGGGAGTTTCTTATGGGCGAGTTGCCTTGCCCGTCTCGTCCTACTCCACCTGTTGAGCCTGTCCTCCCGAAAAAAAGGATGCTTCTGAAGACACCCGTACAAAGGCTTCCGAGGCTTTTGAGGATGCCATGGAGACTTTTCAGACTCAGTATGCTGCTTACAAGACATGGATTGATGAAGATGCTCGTGCCTCTGCTATTTTGGTTGCTAGCATGGAGGTGCATCTCACCGGTGATGTTGTTGGACTGGCTTCCGCACATGCGATGTGGACGCATCTACGCAGCCGCTACGAGCCATCTGGTGATTCCTTATACCTTGCTGTTGTGCGACAGGAGTAGTCGCTGCAGCAGGGAGATGCCACTGTGGACGAGTTCTATGCTCAGTTGTCTGCGATATGGCGTCAGATCGACTCTTTGGGGCCAGATGTTTGCCGCACCTGTCAGTGTTGTCAGCGTCAGCAATCTCATATGGAGCTTCGCCTCATCTACGACTTTTTGACACGTCTCCGGTCTGAGTTTGAGCAGACTCGTGCTCAGTTGCTGGCTCGTCATCCACGTGTGACTTTGTTGGAGGCCCTTGCAGCTGTTCGTACTGAGGATATTCGACTTCGTGGAGCGGGTCTGCTATCATCATCATCACTTCCTTCAGTTTTGGTGGCTTCTTCGGCTTCTACACCCGCTGTGCCTTTGCCTCTACCAGCTGTGTCTCCACCAGTGATAGCTGCTGTTGGTAAGAGCCTTCACTGCACCTATTGCAACAAGGATGGACATGTGGAACAGTTTTGCTACAAGAAGAAGAAGGATCTTCGTCGTGGTGCTCGTCCTCCGAGGGGCACTGGAGGTTCCTCCTCTCAGCAAAGTTCTGGTACCCCTGACACTCAGCAGCTTCTCACATTGCTAGGCCGCATGGTTGCTTCTGCATCGTCTGGTTCTGCTGGTTCTGCTGCTCAGTCTTCCGGTGAGAGACCACCTTTTACTTCTTCTTCCCCAGGTACATCACCTTGGATTCTTGATTCTGGTGCTTCTTTTCACATGACCTCTGATTCCACCTGTCTTACTTCCATTAGTCCTTTAACTGCTCCTATCACTGTCCACACAGCAAATGGTACCTCTCTTTCTGTCACAGGACGAGGCACTCTTTCAAATTCTTCTTTTCATGTTCCTGTTGTTTCTCATGTTCCAAAACTAACCATGCAGCTCATATCTGCTGGCCAGCTCACTGATCATGGTTGTCATGTTATTTTCGATTCTGACTCTTGTTGTGTTCAGGATCATCACACGGGGACTCTGGTTGGTACTTGCCCTCGACGCCGTGACTCCCAACGACTTTGGGAGCTTGACTGGCTTCGCCTTCCTTCCGCTGCCCCAGTCAGTCTTCTCGTCTCCACCACTGCAGCTGCTGCAGCCTCCACCGCTTCATTTGCTTAGTTGCATCATCGCTTAGGATATCTTTGTGGTTTCCGCATGTTTTCTTTACTTCGTCGAGGTCTTTTAGGGTCTGTGTCTGGCGATGCTTCTCTACATTGTCAGGGTTGTAAGCTTGGCAAACAGCTTGAACTCCCTTATCCTTCTAGTGAGTCAGTGTCTCAGCGTCCTTTTGATCTTGTTCATTCCGATGTATGGGGACCGGCTCCTTTTGTTTCGAAAGGTCATCACTATTATATCATTTTTATTGATGATTTTTCTCGCCATACATGGATATACTTTATGTCATCTCGTAGTGAGGTTTTATCTATCTACAAGACTTTTGCCACCATGATTCGCACTCAGTTCGACTCTCCTATTCGTGTTTTTCGCGCTGATTCCGCTGGAGAGTACTTGTCGGGAGTCCTTCGTGGTTTTCTTGCTGAGCAGGGCACTCTCTCTCAGTTTTCTTGTCCAAGTGCCCATGCTCAGAATGGTGTGGCTGAGCGAAAGCATCGTCATCTTCTTGAGACATCTTGTGCTCTCATGATTGCTTCTGCTGTTCCACCACATTTTTGGGCTGAGGCTGTTTCTACTGCCACTTTCTTGATCAACATTCAGCCCTCCTCTGCTCTGCAGGGTGGGATTCCAGTTGAGCGTCTCTGTGGCCAGACTTCGGATTATTCCAGACTTCGCCTCTTTGGGTGTGTGCGCTATGTTCTTCTTGTACCTCGTGAGCGCACCAAACTGACTGCTTAATCAGTTGAGTGCGTTTTTCTGGGCTACAGTGTTGAGCACAAGGGATATCGTTGTTGGGATCCTGTTGACCGATGGATGCGGATTTCTCGGGATGTTACTTTTGATGAGTCTCGTCCTTTCTATCCTCGTCCGTCTCTTTCCTCCACTTCAGCATCTGTTGTTGAGCCGCTTTCATTTATGACTTTTCCTTCCAGTCCTATAGTCACCACTCCACCACAGCCTTTAGTCTCTCCGGTACCTCCTTCTTAGTCAGCACCTTCTTCACCACCGGCATCCTTTCCTGAGGCTGCTCCTGATCTTGTTCCTTCTTATCCTCTCTACTATACTCGTCGCCCGCGAGTTGAGGTTTCTTCTGATATGCCCTCTCCTTCTGACGGGTCATCTCCTTCGGCCACTCCTCGTTATAGTCTTCGCAATCGCCAGTCTATTCGGCCTCCTGAGCGTTTTGGTTTTGCTGCCGCAGCTCTTGCCGAATCGACTTCTTATCGTGATGCTGTTGTTCATCAGGAGTGGCAGCATGCGATGGCGGAGGAGATCGCTGCCCTTGAGCATACTGGCACGTGGGATCTTGTTCCTCTTCCTGTGCGTGTTACTCCTATCACGTGCAAGTGGGTCTATAGGGTTAAGACTCGCTCTGATGGTTCTCTTGAGCGTTACAAGACTCGTCTTGTAGCACGTGGTTTCCAGTAGGAGCATGGCCGTGACTATGATGAGACTTTTGCTCCTGTCGCTCACATGACCACCGTTCGCACTCTTCTTGCTGTGGCCTTTGTTCGACAGTGGTCTATCTCTCAGTTGGACGTTAAGAATGCCTTTCTCAATGGCGAGTTGCGTGAGGAGGTCTACATGCAACCACCCCCTGGGTATTCTGTTCCTGAGGGTATGGTTTGTCGTCTTCGCCGATCTCTCTATGGTCTCAAGCAAGATCCTCGTGCCTGGTTTGATCGTTTCTCCTCTGTTGTCACTGCAGCTGGTTTTTCGGCGAGTGCTCATGATCCTGCTCTTTTTATCCACACTTCATCTCGTGGTCGGACGCTTCTCCTTTTGTATGTTGATGATATGATCATTACTGGAGATGATCCTCAGTATATCACTTTTGTCAAGGAGCGGCTTCATGAGTAGTTTCTTATGTCTGATCTAGGTCCTCTTCGCTACTTTCTTGGGATTGAGGTTATTTCTACTCCTGAGGGTTTCTATCTGTCCCAAGAAAAGTATATCCAGGATCTTCTTGATCGTGCCTCTCTTACTGATCAGCGGACAGCAGAGACTCCCATGGAGCTTAATGTTCATCTTCGTCCCACGGATGGTGAGCTTCTTGCTGATCCTACTCGCTATTTTCATCTTGTTGGGAGCCTTGTTTATCTTGGTGTCACTCGCCCTAATATTTCGTACCCTGTGCATATCCTGAGTCAGTTTGTTTCCGCTCCCAGTTAGCTACACTATAGTCATCTTCTTCGTGTTCTACGATATCTTCGTGGAACTATCTCTTGTCGTCTCTTTTTCCCTCGCTCTAGCTCTTTATAGCTCCAGGCATATTCTGATGCCACCTGCGCTAGTGATCCCTCTGATCGCCGGTCTCTCTCCGCTTATTGCGTTTTTCTTGGTGGTTCTCTCATTGCTTGGAAGACTAAGAAGCAGACAGCAGTTTCTCGTTCGAGTGCTGAGGCTGAGTTGCGAGCTATGGCTTTGTTGACTGCGGAGGTTACTTGGCTACGGTGGTTACTAGAGGATTTTGGTGTTTCTATTTCTGCACCGACTCCTCTTTTGTCTGACAGTACAGGTGCTATTAGAATTGCTAAAGATCCGGTGAAGCATGAGCTTACAAAGCATATTGGTGTTGATGCTTCCTATATGCGGACACAGGTGTAAGACCAGATTGTTGCTCTTCAGTATGTGCCTTCCGAGCTTCAGTTGGCAGATTTATTCACAAAGGCACAAACCAGGGCTCAACACAGTTTTCATCTCTCCAAACTTCATGTTGTTGATCCACCATAAGTTTGAGGGGGGGGGGGTGTTAGATGTGTATTACATAGCTGTGTATTTACCCCATTGTATAAGGGGTTTCTTGCATATATGCCAGCTGTGCATGTATATATATTGGCCCTTTGGCCACATGAGGAATACAAGCGTTATTCCAACAGAGGTCATCTAGAATGCGCCAGGGATCCCCCCAAACCCCAGAAGTAATCTGTGTTTGAAGATATACCAAATTAGATCCACCTTCTACCTCCTTACGCATATCCTATAAGAAAGTAAAAGTCGGCATGGATACAGCATAGGCAGCACCATCTATAGCATCCACGTGAGACAAAGCATTGGCAATGACATTTAAACACCTAGGCTTGAATACGACATTGAAGTCATAGCCAAATAATTTGCTGACCCAATGATGCTGTGGAATCATGGAAAGACGTTGGCCAAGCAAAATATTTAAGGCTATAATGGTCTGTATTAACCACAAATCAACGTCCCCATAGATAAGGCCACCAATGGTGGACAGTCTGCACCAAACCAATGAGTTCCTGCTCATAAGTAGCGAGGTGTGCATGTCGGACTGCCAGACCACGGTTGAAATATGCAATCGGCCCTTTGCCTTGATGAAGAACCAGCCCAATGCCTTAACCCGAAGCATCACACTCAACAATAAAATTAGCACTAAAATCGGGGAGATGAAGAACTGGTGTTGTAGTCAAAGCGTCTTGCAGGGTCTTAAAAGCATGAGAAAGCTTCCTTCTTGAGAAGACGAGTATGGGGGACAATAGAGCCAAATCCTTGAATAAATTTGTGGTAATAGCGTGCCAAGCCAAGGAAACCACGGAGAGCCCGCATCGTCTGTAATACAAGCCATGCGTGGACTATTTGAACTTTTGCAGTATCCATAGCGACTCCCTTGGTAGAAATTACGTAACCCAAATAAGCTACTGTCGTCTTCCCAAAAATACACTTGGATCTCTATAGAGATAACTGGTGTTGTTGAAGTAAATGAAGGATAGCCCAGACATGCTCCGCCAACGAACCATTGTACCTCAAAATATCAACAAAACATACAAGCACAAAGCGGCGAAAATATGGTCGGAGAATGCTATTCATTAATGCCTGAAATGTTGCCGGTGCGTTAGTCAAACCAAACAACATGACAAAAAAATTCAAAGAGGCCTTCATGAGGGCGAAACACCATCTTTTCGATATCGACCAGGTGCATACGCACCTAATGATAGCCGGATCAAAGGTCAAGCTTGGTAAAGAACTTGGCTCATCGTAACTCATCAAGTAATTCGTCGACGCCTGGAATAGAAAACTTGTCCTTGATGATTTTATCATTGAGAGAACAATAATCAACACAAAAATGCCATGTGTTGTCACTCTTCTTGACAAGCAATACCGGGGAAGAGTATGCGGAAGTACTTGGTCTAATAATACCTTGCTGCAGCATCTCACCGCATTGTCGTTCCAATTCATCTTTGAGGAGTTGTGGATAATGATATGGCCGAACAAAAATTGGCATTGTCCTGGGTAATAGGTGTATGTGATGAGCACAGGGGTGCACTGGTTGCAAACCTGTGGGTGGTGAGAAAAGATCTACAAACTCGCTGAGTAGAGCCTCCATCAATTTGACCCCCCATAATGGCAAATGTTTGAGAGGGTGCCCTGGAGACCCCGAAGCCAAGCTATTGGATCTTGTGGCCAGAACGCCAAAAAGCCATTGACAAGTTGTCAAAATCCCCAAGGATCAGACCGAGAGTACGAAGCCACTAGGTGCCTAACACAATATCAAAGCCATCCAAAGGAAGAGAGTAGCGGTCCACCACAAATTGTTCCTTGTTGATCTGCAATTGAAGGCATGCACACAAACCATTGCTAGGCACACGTTCTCCACTTGCCACTACTACCCAGAGGCCTAAGCAGGGTTGAAACACCACGTCGGCTCAGCGAGCTGCAGCCGGGGTGATGAAGTTGGGTGTTACCCAGAGTCCAACAGAGCCAACAGTGAGACGTTGCCGATCATGACCCATAGCCGTGTGGTCTGTCCAACTTGAGACTTAATGCCGGTTAGGGCATATAGAGAAATCCCTAGGGTACCAAAGTCATCACCCACGTCCAGGCCATCTTCTCCCTCCAGGTTGTCGCTAGGAGCGATCAGCAGGAACAACCTTTCGCAATGGTGATTAGGGGTGAATTTCTTGTCACAATTGTAACAAAGGCCAAATGCTCTCTGCTGCTCCATCTCTTTGGGTGTCAAATAGTGATGATGAATTGTACGCCATGGTCATGCTGCTCCCGGAGCATCTGCCGACTGATTGACCCCTAGGGCTGGTAGTGCTCCCAGCCCAAGTTTGGCTGTAGGGGTGGATAGGGTAGGCGACATTGGTTGGCCAGCAGGCAACACCATTAATGTGGGCGCCACTGATGTTGCTTGTGACAGTACCACAGTCAAGCATGCAGGACGTGAGATCACCATTTGGCTGGTGACCTACGCACGATGCTCATACGCCCTGGCCAGCGCCATGGCCATCTGGAGACTTACCGGGTTCTGTAACTCCACGTCGGTTCAGATGGGCTCCCATAGACCTTGCGTGAACAATTGGACCTGTTGCCTTGGTTGGAGGTGATCAGCCTGGCATAAAATAGCTAGGAACTTTTCTTGATACTCCTCAACAGTACTTGTCTATGTCAATTCCTTGAGCTCACCCAGTGGGTTGTGGCGAATAGAAGGCCCAAATCGCAAATTGATGTATTCTTTGAAGTGACGCCAATTGGGCTCTCCCTCATCTCGCGCCAATTGGAAATACCATTGTTGTGCTACCCCCACAAGATGGTACGATGCAAGCCACACCTTTTTGTTTTCCGGTGTCTTCTGCCCTCGAAAAAATTGCTTGCACCTTTGCAGCCATCCGAGGGGGTCTTCTTTCCCTGCGTATGTCAGAAACTCCAACGAGTGGAAACAGGGTGGCTTTTCAACTGCCGATCATCCTTTGTTTCCGTGGTTGGTCGCCGTTGGAATTGCCCTACTAGGAGCCAGCAGCAAGCCATCACCCGTCAGCCGTTTCTCCAGGGTAGTGAGGCGATCCCCAAGCTCCTCAGACCGAATTTGTTGTCGGTCAAAGCACTCTAGATTGTACATCTGCTTCGTCACGTTCGTAGTCAATGTTGCTATCTGATCAAGGACAACATTGATGGTGGCCTGATCGTCAGTCATATGCTCTGATACCAAGTTGTCACGGCCGGTTCCCGAACGCAGGTTGTAGGATTTGTTGAACCGGTAGCTTAGGGCGGTGGCCTTTGGCTTGAGCCGTGCTGGTAGGAAATCTGGAGGAGAGGAAGGAGGAAGTGAACATAGGGAAGAGGGCCTGTGTAGGACAGGGAGAAGGAGACAGGATAAAGGAGGACAAGGAAGGTAATTCTCAGCTTAATTCATTAACAATATTTCCTGTCCTTTAAATAGACAGCATTCCTAACAAAAGTATCTAAATCTCTTATTCCTAATATAACTCTTATATCCTATTTGATCTCGAACTCATCTTCCAAAATATTAAGGACAGATATGGCAGTTTAGGTATTCGGATTTGATCTAGTTGTTGCCGGCAATAGCTAGATTTCCTTGTGTTGCCCTAAGCCTGGTATAGACTTTTCCCCATCTGACAAATGGTCATTGATGAAATATCAAATTTTACTTTACATTGTACACAACAAGTTGTTATGGACAGAATTACTAAGTAGTATACTTAAATATGCATATATCTAATGTGGTGACTGTCGCCTGATATTCTTCTGAAGTTTGAGCTTATACCTTTCATAACCAATACAATATGGCTATTGTTTCTGTTTGAAAATGCGTGCATGTTTTTTTGTACAATACAAAATGCATTAAAATGAGGGTACTGTTTTGCAGACAAAACCCTGCATTCTGATAACGGTATCCCAGCTACACAATTCTGTGGCCTAACTATCTCAGAGAGTAATGTCTGAGGCTGTGATTCTTTTAGCTGTGAAGAAGATTGGCACTGCTCTGGGGAATGAAGCAATCAGCCAAGCTAGTTCACGGTTCAGAAACTTTGTAGCACAGCTTGCAGAACTCCAAGGTAGCATGAGCCGTATAAGCCGCGAGCTTAGGTTGATGCATGAGTTTCTTTGTAGAATAGATGTACGCAGTCAGAATGATCAGGCCTATGAAATTTGGGTGGATGAGGTGAGGAAACTTTCACATGGGATTGAGGACATAGTAGATGAGTATCTATACCTTGTAGGGCAGAGACATAACATTGGATGGAGATTTTACCTAATGAAAGGATTCAAGCAACCAGAAGCTTTGCTTTCTTTAAACCGCATAGTTTCTCTGATAAAGGAAGCGGAGGCCAGTCTTGTGCACCTATTTCAAGTAAAAGAGCGATGGGTTCCAATGGCAAGGACAGGGCATAATGGTAACTCTGTCTATATTGTTGAGAGGTCCCAACATCTAGCAAGCTCTTCTCGTTCTATTAGTGAAGATCTTGTGGGAGTTGAGGCAAATAGAGATACATTAGTGAACTGGCTACGAAATGACGGAATGGCATGCTCTACAATAGTTCTGCATGGCATGGGAGGGCTTGGCAAAACTGCTCTAGCTGCAAATGTGTATAAAAGGGAGCGAGAATATTATGACTGCCATGCATGGATCTCTGTCTCACAAACATATTCTCCAATAGAGATCTTTCGGAAACTAATTGCTGAACTTTTTCATGATGAGGGAAATGTTCCGAGGAACATTGCCACTATGGACATGACCAATATTCAAGAGGAACTGGGGAGGTTCCTTGAGGAAAAGAAATACTTGATCGTATTGGATGATGTTTGGACGCCAGAAGCACTCAATAATCTGCTTGGAGAACTTGTTAAAAATCTCAAGGGAAGTAGAGTAGTGATTACAACACGCATTGCTAATGTAGCTGAGCTCGCTTCAGAAGGACGTGTGCTAACGATAGAGTCCTTGTCAGAAGGCAAGTCATGGGAACTCTTTTGTAAGAAAGCTTTCCAGAGAGAGACAAATCATGAATGTCCCGCAGAGTTGAAGGCTTTAGCAGAGCAAATATTGAGGAAGTGTAAAGGCTTGCCTCTTGCCATTGTGTCTGTTGGAAGTCTCTTGTCTGTGCGTGAGAAGAATCCAACAGAATGGAAACGACTTAACGACCAACTCAGTTGGGAGCTGAACAATAACCCAGGGCTAGATCATGTGAGGAACATTCTATATTTAAGCTTCATATACCTCCCTACATACCTGAAGAGTTGTTTTTTGTATTGTACCTTGTTTCCAGATGACTATATGCTTCATCGGAAGATGCTTTTAAGATTGTGGATTGCAGAGGGGTTCATTGAGGAAAGGGGTGAAAGTACATTTGAAGAAGTGGCAGAAGGCTATTTAATTGAACTAGTTCATAGAAATATGCTGCAACTTTTGGAACGCGACTCACTTGGTAGAATAAAATATTGTAAGATGCATGACATTGTTCGTGAGTTGGCAATTGATCTATCTCGGAAAGAAAGTTTTGTCCTTGCATATGAGCATGGAAATCATGGTATTCTGGACACTAGCACTCGTCGATTGGCTGTAGCTAAATGCAGCAATGATATTTTATCAAGTTTACACTTACCTCGTCTTCGATCCTGCATTATATTTGATCAGGCCTTGCCGCCATCCAGAATATTTCATTCAATATCAGAAAAATCAAAGTACATTGTAGTTCTGGAACTACGAGGGATGGCCATTGAGAAAGTGCCACACGCTGTTGGATGTCTTTTCAACCTACGCCATTTAGGTTTGCGCTATTCAAAGGTGAAGTTCCTCCCGAAGTCTGTCGAGAGGCTGTCCAACTTATTGACATTGGATATTTACAACTCTAGCATACAAGAGCTGCCTCGTGGAATTGTCAAGCTGAAGAATCTAAGGCACTTACTTGTTGAGAGAATCAATGATCCATCTTGGAGGGCTTTTAGGAGTCGCCATGGCATGCGCATCCCAAATGGTCTATTAAATTTGATAAATTTGCAGACGCTACATGCAATTGAAGCACATGATCAGTCTATTAAAGACTTGGGGGAACTGACGCAGCTAAGAAGATTGAGCATATGGAATGTAAAGGGAATCCAATGTGAACACCTCTGCATGTCTCTACTTCAGATGCAATTCTTGGACCACATGCATATTGCTGCGTGTGACGAGAATGAGGTTCTTCATATGAATAAACTGGATCCACCACCGCCCAACCTTCAAAAAATTTGTCTGAGAGGGAGATTGGCAGATGGAACACTCGAGTCTCCTCTTTTCCAAACTGGGGGCCAGAGTGTGTCTAGACTATATCTTGTTTGGTCTCAGTTGAGAGAAGATCCCCTCCCATCCATCTCTCGATTGTGTAATCTGGCGTCTCTGCGTCTTACAAGATCGTACAATGGGGAACGATTAATATTCAGGAGGGGGTGGTTTCCCAATTTGAAGTCTCTGTTACTGCAGGACTTGCCTCATCTACATGATTTAGTGATAGAGGAAGGTGCCATGACAAGCATTCGTAAATTGCAGCTAATAAACCTCAACAAGCTGATGGATGTTCCACATGGCATTGAGTTTCTTGCATCCCTCCAACGTCTAATGTTTCTCCATATCACTGAAGATTTCCTTGCGTTGCTGAATCAATGTTCTAGGATTCAGCACATTCATTGGTGGTATTCTACGCAGGATCAGCCTCTGACAAGGAAATGTAAGTCACTCAACAACAAGTTCATCTTTACAATTTTTCACAGTACGTTTTATTGTCTAATAACATCAAAGTCTTAAATAAATCAGTCACCCTAGGACCCACAATTATCTTAAAACCAGAGAATGCTCGGAATACAATTTATGTGAGCATTTAAATTTCTCTAAAAAATTGCATCTCTTTTGTTTATTCGAAGTGAACAAAATACCAAACAACATTACTTGAAACTTCACTTGAACCTTCCATTCAAACTTCTCCATTGTCCCCCACTCATTAACAGGAAAAATGTTTTACGTAAACCGATTTCTTTCAATGTTCGAAGTTCAACCATTTACACGGCTAGTCGTATTACTTTCCTTTAGTTATGTATTGGACTTTCGTTTCAATATAATTTCTAATGTACCTATGCAAGCAACTATTAAAGGTCCGATCGTATTGATTTTGCCTTTCAATTTTTGCTTCTAGAAATCAAAGCCACTAAATACATACTACCTTCTATAGACCGCTTCTATCAGCCGCTTTGCGTTTTTATATGTTGTAATATACTATGTATTTTATTATGTCACAATTTTGTAAGTCGTATGACGGTCTAAATGTTGTAGTGTCTTATGTTGCACCATTATTTGCTATCTTTCTTACATAATGCACTAGCAAAAAGCTAAAAGCCATAAGCTAATACGAATGCTCTAACTTTTATAAGTTACTTCTATTAGCCACTATTATTTATCAGTCACAGTCAAAAACCATCAGTAAAAACCAATACGATAAGACCCAGTGCTAGAATGTAAATGTCACATAAATATATTGTTAGTCTTTCTTTGTATGCATAGTCCGATGGAGACAATATTCTTAACAGTATGCTTCTCTTAACAGTATGCTTCTCTTCTCTTGCTTAACTCCCTATTGTAGCTCTATCTCATGCTTTGCCCCTCATAAGTTTAACGTACGTTTGTTAGTTGTAGGAGGGGGTGAATGATTGCAACACACAGCGAAAATCTTTTTTAAAAATTTCTATCTTTTTAATTGTTTAATCTGCAAAAACCAGAAATAGAAAAAAACAAATTTTTTCTGATTTTACTGTAGCTACACTGTAGCAGTTACTATAGCGACTAGATAATTTCCGATCGATCAGCGAAAACCACGTTTTTTTCTTAATCTAGCAATCGATTTTTAATTTAAACTAATTCATGAATGTAAACAATAAAAATATGTAGATGTAGATCAATGCATAGAGAATCAATAGGAATAAAAAACACCAGAAAAAGGATAATATATGCGAAATAAAAAACTCACAAACTTTATTTAAAAATTGCGAACACTATTCATGTTGAGAACGACGTCGCCTACGCCATCTTTTTCCTTTTTTTCTTCTCGCGTCACAGCCGCCGCACACAATTGTTTTTCTATTTTCTTCAACTCGGCTGCTCTGTGCAAACTCTTGCCACGCCGCCGCATGCATATATATACACATGCAGCCCTCTGTAATAGCTATTCAAACTCTACTTAAAATCCTAATCCAACTTCAACTAGGCCTTAAAATCCTAATCCAACTCCAACTAGGCCTTAAAATCCCTCGCCAACTTTTTTTTTTAAAAAAAATCTGACTCTCTTGCCTACACCATCACTCGTGGCGTGGCAGACAATACTGACATATTACAGGTAAGTCTACCTAAATAGCACTTCTTGTCACATCACTGGTGGTGGCATAGCTAAACAACACTGCTACGCCACTGGTGGTGGAGTGGCAGGATTTGGCCTCGCTATGGTGATTGGCATGATAGTATTGTCTTGCCACGCCATGAGTGGTGGCATGATCAAAAGGCTCAGAATTAAAAACAAGTTTGGCAATGAGTTATTAATAACATATTTTTCATAAAAAGATTATTTAATGCAAAAAGTTCTACGGCATTGCATGCACCATTTCATTTTCAGCGACACTGAAACAGCTCTACAACAGAATATATGTGATAAATTTAAGGGAGATCTCTATGATAAATTTCTAATGCACATGTAAAAATTCTTCACACAAATATGGGGGAGGCAAAATTCTATTGCCATCAATTACTTCCTTCTCTTTTCTTTGATGAGTCTATAACAGTACTAACATTTCTCCCTTGTAGGATTATGTTGATCTCCTCAAGCAGAACGCCATTCTTGCGTACTTCCGGACTCCAGCAGAGTCGCCTGTTAAACGTCCCGAAAAGCCTTTCCTCTATTCATCTGTTGCAACTTGAAGAGTGCGAATAATTCCGGGGTTCCTAAGTTCTTGTGGCATATTTCGCATGAAAATTAAAGCATGTTTAGTTTCGTCTTTAATTCATATTATGCTTTTAAATTAATTGACGCATCGATGGGTATTGCTCCCCAGTTGCTTGTATTTCTCAACCGAGTGTTGTATCACTGTGTGTTTTGTCCTTTTACAATGGAGAAACGATATAAAGTTCAATCCGTCGAAAAACAAAGGAAAAGTATAGAAATATCAATGCAACCCCACAGGATTGCAGACTATGGGAAAGTGCAGCATATGGGACGTTTATATTAGTTTTTGGCTTTGGTGTATAAATAGTAATAACTCGTAGTGATGTTTAAAGAGAGATGCTCGTGTACGATTTTAGCTGATATATATAGATTTATTATAGTGTGTATTACAATCGATTAATAAATATCGTCTTAAAAAGACACTTCTTTTGAAAGATAGGTACTATAAAAAAAACAGTTTTTAAAAACCAACACGAACATAATCATAATGTTTGATAGGCAACTTGAAAAATACACACCACGCGGAAGGCATGTGTCAGCAAGACAACAATCACAAAACGTTTGAAAAACACACATAATTAGTCTCCTTTTTAGCTTATAGCTTACGGTTTATAGTTTCCAATCAAATTGGACGATTTTTCCGTCATTTTTTTAAGCGGTTTATTGAGATAACGTTTTCAAAGTGGTTTATCACTATTCGGTTCGTTCGTACAAGTGATCGCGTTAAGATCAAAATCTATCGATCGCAGCCAAAATGAACCCACCTATTTATTTCAAAGGTGTAAACTGAAAATACGCGTTAAGAAAGCATACTTCCGCTGTTCAGTTTGAGGTATAGAACGTAAAAATTTAATACACTTTGAGGCAGTTCAAGAACAGCTCTGGAAGACTGGAAAGCGTTTTCAGCCCCCGTATCCTCACATTTAGAGATGGCAACGGGCATAAACCCGTTGGGTTTTGCTATCCCAAATCCATGCCCATGAAAGTTGGACGTGCCCGCTAAAAAAACCCATACCCGTGACGGGTGCAGATTTTTGCCTAGACCCATGCCACTTGGGTAACGGGTACCCACGGGTCGCCCGTGCCCAACAACAGCTGTGAAGGCGACGACGAGGACGTGTGGGAGGACGAGTGTGCGGCGAGAGTGGCAGGAGCAGGAGCGGGACGGGAGGGCGAGCGTGGAGAGCGAGCGGAGAGCCGGAGACCGAGCGCGGAGCGCTAGATGCGCCGCCGCTGCAGTGGCTGTTGAATCGAGGTGGGGAGGAGTGAGTAGTGGCCGAGTGACAAAGTGAGTCTGAGTGCTAGCTATGGTTATACCGTATGGCCGTATGGGGCATTGCCGCATTGGGGGCTTGGGGCTAAATGGCTAATCTATGGGCTGGGCTGGTTTGCCGGGAGGCTAGGAGCCTGGGTTTATAACTCCTATGGATCGGGTTTATATTACCCATGGGTTTACGGGTTTGGATACTGTAGGAACGTACCCGAACCAGGCAGACCCGATGTGTTGGGCCTTTTGTCCATTAAGAGACCCATGGGTTAGGAAATTGACTCAGACCCATGCCCTAATAGAGTAAAAACCCACCGAGTATCAGGTTTCGGGTACCCATTGCCATCTCTACTCACATTCCATTATTCTTGTCAAGTCGTTTTCCTTTGCCCATCGTTTCCTTGCCTGTAAGGCGGCGGTCCGTCAGGGTGTGGCGGTAGAGAACATGGTTACATGTAGGGCGGCGGTCATCACTCGCGGCGACAGATCGACCGTGGCGGTGGTCGGCGGCCTGATGGATGGCTTCGACGGTGTCGGTAGGGGGCCACGGAGCAGGGCTGCTACCGCGGCAGTAGGGGCTTGCGCACGGCGACCGACCGGG
Source organism: Dendrocalamus latiflorus (assembly GCA_017311315.1). Taxonomy (NCBI): domain Eukaryota; kingdom Viridiplantae; phylum Streptophyta; class Magnoliopsida; order Poales; family Poaceae; genus Dendrocalamus; species Dendrocalamus latiflorus. Next base: position 6,084,680 of record CM029616.1, on the reverse strand, counting down.
CGGTCGCCGTGGACGACGGCGATCGGAGCTCGCAGTGGTGAACCAACCACTGCTTCTCTGATTAAATATTAAGCAGAGAATAGCTTGTGCAACTGCCAGCTGAGGTGATTAATTCGTGTAAGCAACTACTCCTCCATGCCTTACCCCCTTTTGACATTTCTGAATGAATTAGTGTTGGCGAAAGGCAAGAAAGAATGAGAAATTTGATGATTTGTACCGCTTTTCTTTGCAAACAGCTCATTTGCCTTATAGTTCATGTTAATTGATTATTTGCCCTATCTTTTAATTTCCAGTTGAACATTTGCGCACTTTGTATTTTCAGACCATTTTCTATTTTGGTAAAGATAAATTACTACGAGAAATGACCAAACTGCCCCCTTCTTTGTGGACTTAAAAAGAACAGTTAAAGAATTTAGGATCTAAATGGACATGACTTTAGGTAGAGGGACAACAAAAGACTGTTAAGGTTTGAGCATCAGTCATGTGCTGATTACATGTGTCATCCATATTCTCGATGTACAACCTGACATGTGAAATTAAATAACATCTAGTTAAGCTTGTAAATGTAGAAAAATCTTTCACAGGTAGGTGGCAAGCGCATGCTCAGGCGAGAAGGCAGTGGCGTTAGTCTGCGGCTCTTGTGAGCAGGCAGCAAATGCGCATTTAGGTGTTCAGGCGCTACAGCGGCAGAACTAGTGATGGCAGCGATGGAGATCACCTGCGTTGCTGGGTGGCTGAGGAGAGAGGCTGCATGACAATGAATGGCATGGATTTCATGCCGGCCTATTTCGTTGCATTGCTTCCACACAACTGGATCCGAATTACATGAACACCACAAAGAAGGGGGCAAATCAGCTGTTTACAAACGAAATTATGTGGAAGCAGTTCAAAGAAGGGGGTAGTTTGGTCATTTCTCATAGTAATTTACCTTTGCCAAAATAGAAAATGGCCTGAAAATGCAAAGAGGGCAAATGATCAAATGGAAATTAAAAGATGGGGCAAATAATCAATTAACATGAACTATGAGGCAAATGAGCTCCATGCAAACAAAGGTAGAGCAAATCATCAAATTTCTCAGAAAGAATTTAGTCGTCTCGTTGGTTGATTAAACTAGATTTGGGGAATACATTAAAAATAATCCGAATTCATCTCATTGGCTACTTAAATTCAAGTCATCCCAACTTAAATTGAAGTCGTCCCATTGACTAATTAAAAAAATCGCAGGAAAAATCGCAAGTCGTCGCATCGATTGTCGCCAATGCACATGAAGATGGGATGCATATCGACTATTGCCTATTGGCATGAATGAGGAGGCAAGACCAATAGAACTATTGAATTTGCAGTAAGCAAACCTATTATATAAGACGAGCTTCTCCTCGTAAAAGAGACAATAGCTGTTAATCTTTAACACACGAGAAAGAGCTGAGAGATGGCCGGTGTGATGGTGAGCGCTTCCATGGGTGTGATGAACTCCCTCCTCAAGAAGCTTACCACCCTCATGGGGACGAGTACCGGTAGCTCAAAAGCGTGCGCAAGGAGGTGGTTTTCCTCAAGGATGAGCTGAGCAGCATGAACCGCTCCTTGAGAAGCTAGCAGCCTAGCAGACTGTAATATCTGGACCGGATGAGGCCCAGCCCAGCCCATCTTGGTGCACATATAAGAGAGAGCAGCAGGGGAGGAGGCAAAAGCCGAGTTGTCTTTCCCTCCTCCCGTGCTCTCCCTACCGTCGCCGCTCTCCCGACTAGCGGCAAAAGTTGGAGTTGGTAACATTATAGAGTAGGTGGTAGCACTTTGGGCTCAGGGAGGGGCCGGGGTGTTACACAGACATGGACGAGATCGATGTGCAGACCAAGGTGTGGAGGAACCAAGTGAGGGAGATGACCTATGACATTGAAGACTGCATCGACGACTTTGTGCACCGCCTTGGCGGCACCGATGCCAAGAATGGGTTTGTCCAAGAGTTTGCTCAACGTCTCAAGAGCATGAGGGCATGCCACCAAATCGCCAATCAAATCCAGGATCTCAAGGCCTGCATGCAAGAAGTGAGTGAACGGCATATAAGGTACAAACTTGATGAATGCATCTTTGAATCTAGCTATGTGGCCATTGATCCTCGGTTGCCTGCACTTTATGCGGAAGCCCCCGATCTTGTCGGCATAGAAGGTCCAAAGGAGGGAGCTTACAAGGTGGTTGATGGAGGGGGAGGGCATGTTGTTAAATGAGTTGAAGGTTGTTTCTATTGTTGGGTATGGAGGTCTAGGTAAAACTACACTTGCAAATCAAGTATACCGCAAGCTTGGAGCACAATTTGATTGCAAGGCTTTTTTGTCAATGTCGCAAAAACCTAATTTTATGGACGTTCTCAGCCACTTACTTTTGGAGGCTAGAACAACATGCTCACTTGCAGGAGTTACAGGATCTCATCGATTGCCTTAGAGAACATCTGCGAGGTAAAAGGTACTTAATTGTTCCTCCATACATATTCTTCCCACTAAGCCTCTAAGTTCAGTAATTACTGAACTTGTATTAAGCAAAAGCAGTACTTGAATTTGATTTAAATCATTTTCAGTCATGCATTAGAATGAAATACATATTGTTTTGCATTATTTCTCACACATAATTCTTGTTCCACTTTTCCGTTGAATTTTACCAATGTTTTAGACACTGTTCTTTTCTGATAAAATTCCTTATATGCAACTTAATAATTGCCTAATATGTGTCTACCACAGAGTAGGCTATGCCACTACTGCTAACAAATCATGAACTTTATTCTACCAACGTTTGCTCCATCTAGAAAAATGGTATTATGTTTATTTGCACATACTTAATACTTGGAGACATTATTTGGGTTTCTGGGCACTGGGAACGGCTATTGGCAAGACCATTGAAGTGGATATGTTTACGTATAGGAAATTGGGCGTGATTCGAATCAAAGTTGGCATGATGGACAGAGCGTTGCTCCCTGTGAAACCTGATACTGTTTTCGGGTTGTTCGGGTATGACATTACGTTCACCTTGGAGAGTGATAAGTTCATTCCCGCTGTCCCTGTTCAAGGAGTGGATGATTCCATGAATCATGATGGAGATGGAGCGGGTGACCATCCAGCAGATGGACAGGGTGGTAACCTTATGTCGAAAAAACAGAAGCAAGCAAATGACCCCGGCTCCTCCTCGAATACAGTGCTTTGGTACCTTAGGAGGGGCGTGGTTTTAACGAAAGATAATCTAATCAAGCGTAATTGGCAAGGGAGCAAGTCATGTTGTTTTTGTCATAGTGATGAGACAATTCAGCACTTGTTTTTTGATTGCCGATTTGCGCGGGCTGTTTGGGGTTTCTTTCAAATTGCTCTGAAGCTAACAAAACCACGGAGTGTAGCACATATGTTTGGCAGCTGGTTAAATGGTATATCTAATCATTTGAAATCATTAGTACTACTTGGGGCAGCAGCAACATGTTGGTCTATATGGTTGTACAGGAATGATATTATTTTTGAAAAGAACAACTCTTATTCTCCTTTGCAGGTTATTTATGCAGTCTCTCACCGACTCCGTTCGTGGGCTATCCTGCAAAGACCGGAATTGCAGGATACGGTTGTGGTGGCATCGCGACAGTTGGAGCAGTTGGCGAAGGATATTTTTACCCGGGCATATGGGTGGCGATCTAGTCTTAGGATTGACTGTCACTAGATTCTGCTCAGTTTTGATTTTACTCATAAGCTGTGTGCCTATTCTTAGGCAGAGGCTGGAAGTTTTTGTTCCAAGGATGTGTATCACCTCGATGTAACGAACTTGGGATTTAATAAAGTCTTCCTTTTCAAAAAAAAACTTAATACAATCCATTTTCCATGAAAATTATTGCAGGTATTTATTTGTAATTGATGATATATGGGATGAGTCAGCATGGGATGTTATTAGATGTGCTTTTCCACAGAGTAATAACAGTTGTAGAATAATAACTACTACACAGATTGAGAGTGTGGCTGCAGCATGTTGCAACTATGGCTGCGAATACATTTACAAGTTACAACCTCTTACTGATCATGACTCAAGAAAATTATTTTCAACAGAGTTTTTGGGCCTGAAAATGTTTGTCCACTCCAGTTCGAAGAAGTTTCTAATGAAATTCTAAAAAGATGTGGTGGCATGCCCCTTGCAATTCTTAGTATAGCCAGCCTTTTAGCCACTCAGCCAACTAGATCACTAGAGCAATGGGAGTATGTGAAGAAGTCTTTAAGATCTAATCTTAGATCAAATCCTACTTTGAAGGGAATGAGTGAAATACTAAACCTTAGCTACATAAGTCTTCCCCATCATCTCAAAACATGCTTGCTATATCTTAGTGGATATCCCAAGGATGGCAATATTGATACGGATGATTTGTTGCGTCAATGGATAGCTAGGCTTTGTTGGTGAAATACGTGAGAGAGAAGCGGTGGAGCTTGCAAAGAGCTACTTCAATGAGCTTATCAACAGGAGTATGATCCAACCTTTATACACTGACTATAATGGCGAGGTGTTGGTCTGCAAAGTTCATGACATGATCCTTGACCTGATCATTCTGAAGTCTGCAGAAGAGAACTTCTTCACAGTGGTAGACGATACTCAAGGCATAGTTGCAGGAGCTGAGCATGAGGTTCGCCTGCTCTACCTTCGCGCTGACAGGCTGACACAATAGGCCACACCAGCAGCGGCCATGAACGTGTCTCATGTCCGATCATTCGTGTTCTCGGGATAGTGCAACCTCGTGATCGCCCTCTGCAAGTTCAAGTTCGTTAGAGTTCTGAATCTAGAGGTCATGGAATGTTCCCAGAACAGCAGCTTGGACCTGATGGCAATTTGCAAGCTGTTTCAGCTCAGGTACCTGAAGATCAGAAGCAAGGTGCACGTTCAGTTGCCTGCCCAGATCGGGAACTGCAGCATCTGGAGACGATGCAAGTTGAAGGCAAGCTCAACAGCATCCATCGAACATCATTCACCTGCCCCAGATGTCTCATCTAATTGTTCCAGCAGGCAAGTGTGACACCATGTGGAAATCACCCTATGATTGTGATGAGTAATTGACCTTTAAATTAGATTTTGAGTAGAGATTGAGTTTGATTTTTGAGGTTTGGCTCTCTGTCTATGAGGCTTTATGACCTTGTGCTCTACGACCTCTGTTGTATGCTCTACAACTTCTGCTTGTTGAACTTGGTGGTTGGTAGTGGTGGTCGGCAGAGTCCTTACGACTGCGTGGTCATAGGTGATATTTCGTCTGGGTAGTCAGCTGAAGCCTTTCGTCTTAGCGGTCGGCAGTTAGCCTTACAACCATGTGGTCATAGTCAGTGTTACGACTTGATGGTCGTAGGCAGTTTTACGACTTTGAAGTCGGCAGGCTCTACGACTTCTGGCTTTACGACTTAGTGGTCGCAGTCTGGCTTTACGACTTGGTAGTCACAGAAGCTTTTACGACTTGCTGATTGGCAGTCGGTGTTATGACTTGGGGGTCAACTGGGGTTTTACGACTTGGTTGTCGGCAGAGGCCCGTACTACTAGGTGGCTTTCACGACTTGGTGGTCGGCAGATGGTTTTACGACTTTGTGGTCGACAAGTGCTCCTATGACTTGGTAGTCGTAGCATGCAGTCGATGGTCCTAGCTAAGCCTGCTTTGTAATTGATAGCCGTAAGTTGTAGCGACCAGCTGCTGTGAGTGGTAGTTGTGCGCAGTGGTCGTAGCGCTCTGCTTGTGTAAGTGATAGTCGTAGACTAGCGATCGATGGTCGTAGCCGAGGTGCTCGATAGTCGTAGCCTATGCTCCGTGGAAGTCGTAGGTCGTAGCAACCTGGTTGGGTAAGTTGTAGCCAAGGTGAGCGATAGTTGTAGCGCCCTGATCGATAGTCGTAGCTTGTGTCTCGATGGTCGTAGCAAGCTGTTTGATGGTCGTAGCGGTCTTGTGTGTGATCGTAGGCTGCTGGAAGGTTCTTGTGGGCTCAAGTACTTCTTTGTCTTGTGCAACAGAGTGGTCGTAGGTTGTTTAGACCAGTTGGTTGGCTGTGGTTATTCACTAGAATACTTTTTGAGTGTGCTAATGGATGATCTGGTGTATTGTGCGGTGCTGTGTGATGGTTTGCTTGTTTGTGTTGGTTGCAAGACTTCGGAGCTAGGTCATGGTGAGCCGTAGGAGGACCGGGACTAGGCACAGGGAGGTGTTGAGGTCTAGAACGGTCAGGGAGACACCGAAGATGATCGAGGCCGGTGAGGTGGTTGCAAGCCGGAACGACAAGGAACCGGAGCAGGAGCTACCGAGGTGGACATGATGGGCAACGGCGAGGTGGACCGAGACTAGGCTTAGGGAGGAGTCGAGGTCCAGACGGTCAGTATGCATTATGGAGAGAAGGCTTAGGAAGGAAGACAAGCATTATGGAGAGGCAAGTTAGTGCATGTGGTGTGCCAAGTGACTTGAGCCGATTCAGGTGTGGTGGCGGTTCGGTAGCATCCAGAAGCGAGAGAGACTTGACAGCTACGTGGCAAGTCATTGGAGCATCAAGGCTATATGTTGAAGCATACAGATTACTTGGAAGTGAAGAAAAAGAAAAGACAAGGTGAAGGACATTTTGGTAAAGTGCCAAGTATTGGAAAAGCTTCATGTGACAAAATTGCGGCAAAGATGGAAGTGATTTAGGTCAAGGAAGGTGAAAGATCATGCGAATTTGGATATTAGAGCTTCAAGTGGTCACAAATTTTGAAAAACGTGCATATATGTGTGTTGAGTAAATGAAGCCCATTTGTTAGTGGGCTTAACTAGGGATAGCAATCGGGCGCGACGGGTATGGGTAGTGCTCGCCCATACCCGTACCCATAACCCCGATTTACACCCACGGGTATACCCGTGAAAGAAGACGGGTGAAGAACCTCGCCCATCCCGTCGCCCGTGGGTACCCATTGCCCGTGGGTATGCCCATTTACCCATGAATTGAGAGTCACCATCTGAGAGTTGAACTAATGACAGGTACATATAAGCAACAGCTGTTGCTAGGAAATATAATAGCTATAAAAAATGTTTATAACAATCAATAGCTATTAGAGATAAGCAAAAGTTTATAACAATCAATAGCAATTAGAGATATTGCTCTGGCTGCGCCACCTGTCAATCTATATCGTGGATAAACGGGCAGGGCGGGTACGGGTGGAGCTTACCCACACCCGTACCCGTTTACTCGACGGGTAGAGTGTTCCCCCATTTCCATACCCATGGGTAAAGCAAATATCCCATACCCGGCTCCATTAGGGTTTTTACCCATAGGTATACGGGTAAACGGGCACAATTGCCATCCCTAGGCTTAACGGGTGCCTGTTATGTATTATGGTTCATGAGAGTGGTAGGTTTCGCTTCCACTATATTGGAGGATGAGAGGTATGCATCTATCCTAAGTCTTGAGAGAGATTAGCTTATGTTTAGGCTAAGAGAGAGAGAGAGAGAGCTTGGGTAGGTTGCCTTTATGGTTTTTTCCCTCTATAGGGAGTGGCTATAAAACTTTCTTTTTCAAGTGGAAATAGAGATCTCAAATTCGTCCAGGTGTTTATGCTCTTGTTTTCCAATGTGGTCTTCTTGTTTTGGTTGTGTTCTTGCCTTTTGTTCTTCTCTTCTTGATTAAGCTTTGTGTCAAGAACGTGTAAGAGATGGTGTAGGCTCTAAGAGCTTATTTTCCATCCATCTAGGCATGTTTAAAGCAAGGTCTTGAAGTTTGCTCCGATTTGGGTTGAGAAGGGTGCAAATTAGGGTTTCTCATTCAAGGGTTTTTTTGTTTGGTTCTTGCTACGATATGGGGTGCTAGGACGTATGAAAATCATACTGAGTCTTGTTAACTTGAATTCTCCTATGAGCTAGTCTTGATCTTGGTTTTTCGTTCTAGTCCGATTTTGGTTCCCTCATCACTGGAAGCGAAAATGTCCCAACTTTAGAAAGTTCTTGCTAAATCCATTCATGTCTTAGATTCCTTATGATTTGATTTTACTTTAGTCCAAGTTGCATATGTTTTGGAACCTCGACTTGAGAGTTGTGTTGGTTCTCGTATGGTTATTATTCTCTTTCTCTAAGTGAACTAATTTTCAACCTTCTTGGACTATCCTTCTACGAGAGATGAACCACCGACCTTAAGGATGTGAGTGTAGTCTTCCTAGACCGTCCTCCTATGAGAGATGAACCACCCACCTTAGGGTTGTGAGTATAGTCTTCTTAGACCAATCTCCTGTGGTGGACGATCCACTTTGGGGTTGTTTGTGTTTATGTCAAGTTTTACTTGTTTTCCATAGTGTTTTCGCTGCATGTGTTTAGATTTTAATCTTCATAGTTTCTCATAATAACTAGAGTTAAAGAACCTTAAAATACATAGGAGTAAAAATTAGAAACTCTCATTCACCTCTCCTCTAGTAGCCAACCACCGATCCTACAAAATGGCATGAATGCTTCCTATTCATTAAAGAGAGAAGTAGAGCTAAAAATTACATGACCCATATCCAAAATGGGCTTACAGCTTCGAACCATCAACCATACACAAGAATAGGGTTGGAATCGAGCCGAGCCAAGCTGGCTCGAGCCAGGTTCGTAGAAGCTCGAATCCTAATTCGGCTCGGCTTGTTTTGGAAACGAGCCATAGAATGAGTTCGGCTCGGCTTGCAAAGAGAGTCAAGCCAGTTTGGTACGGCTGGTGAGCCAAGTGTGCCTATTGTGGGCCTAGTCTGTTCCCAGGCTATGGAGCCCAACAGTTTCCCCTAGGCTCAACTCAAGCTCAAATGGTGCAACATTCAGGCCGAGGAAATCAACAGAGACTCACCTCACTTTATGCAGTACCCCGGCAATGGAATGGAAGCCATCCAATGCCAAACACACCTTGGCCCCATGCAGTGCCGTTCCCTGGCCACGGAGGGCATCGGTTACCTCCAGGTTACAAAAGCGATGCGTTGCCGCAAGATCCAAGGCAACCGATGCTGCGTTTTCCTGTGTAGTGTGTACAACAACCTGGCTTGCTATCCTGGCATGCAAGAAAATTTTCGGTGCTTGCTTTCACCATGTTTGCATGCTGGCCGAGGCAAGTATTTATACAAAAGAATGCAGAGAACAATGCAAAAGGACATAAATGGATGGTCATATATTATACATATGGCAATGCTAGCCAAAAGATTAGATGGCTGAGCCCAACCCGTAACATAGAACCGGCCTTTGAATCTGAGATACCATCAAGGCATCAAAAAATCCAATTATCCAACCATCTGAAAACAAGTTTGTACACTAGGCAAAAACTTCAGAGATCACCACACAAAAGTAAGCTCGGCAAAATGAGTAAACCCAGCTCCAAGACCAAGATGTACTGCTGTTATCTTGCTCCAAAAGACTTCATTCAAACACAACATTCATCACAGGTGTGACTCGAGCAAGTGGTCTTGCAATTGATGTATTTGAAGAGGCAGTAAAGAGACTTCCTTATGCACTTCCTTATGAATACCTAGTATTTAACACCACAGAAAATTAAAGTTTGAGCTATGATGATTTTGCTTACCAAGTTTATCTGAAGGTAAGAAATACTTTAAAAAGTTGTTTAATTCTCACCTTGTAAATTAGGCGAGCACTCATTCTAGGTGCAAGAGATGGTCACCTAGCCTTTGTAGTTTTTTTTAGTTGAGATCTTAATTAACAAAGGGGCAGACAAATGTAAAACAAAACTAACACTAGTACCGCACACCAAATCCATGCCCAGGAGGCCAGGACAGCATGGCGAGACACGTGACCTTCTTGATACATATGATATATATGATAAGCTAAAGCAGTATCAGAAGTAATTATAATCTGATGAGGAGACATACAAAGCTTTTAACAAGAGACGTGCGTCACTTCAAATAGATAAATAGTATGTGGCCATCATATGTACTACTTGGTGGAAGCACACAATTTAGTCTTTAACACATCACATGTATTACAGAATTGATCAACATTTTTGCATAAATTGTGCATAACAAAACATGGAAACATCTGACATTCTTGAATATTGGCATGTGCTGCAGGGTTCAATAATCTTCAAGTTAACAGTTGAGGGCACTTTCCCCTCGATGTATCTTCCAATAGCCAGGAGAGCCTTTTGGGCTTCCATGATAGCCTCCGTGCTCATCTGCAAACACTTGTCAACTTTGTGAAATCTCCTGTCATGGCCGAGGGTAGTATCCAATGTAAGGCACTCTAGTGACGCCGCATTCTCGATAATATGACTTGTAAGCTCAATCATGCTCTTCGCAGAGCAGAAGCCAGTGATCATCACATTCTTAAGGTTGTCATGGCGGTATTCTGAAAGGCGTCTCAGATGCAATGAATTACTATCCGAATATTCAAGGATCGAATCATGGCTTATGGTTGGCTGCTCTACCTGCATAGATTTGACATCAATGTATGTTCTCTAAAACCCCCAAAAGTTTTTTAATTAAACTGCATATAGTTATGAGAGAGGCGAAAATGACTTACCCGCATGATGAAGGTCTCCAATGCAGGAAAAGCATCAAGAAATTGAACCAGTGAATAAAAATCGTAGTCTGGGGAACGATGTGGAACAAGCACTATGTTCAATACTTGAGGTGGATGAACTTTCCAATCACCATTGGTGTATTGATCGTCTGAAGAAAGAGGTGACCGCAAAGATTAATCATGCGCGACGGCACAAGGTAAGAACATTACATATCTAAAACTATTCTCTGGCATTTTAAAGGAAAGATTAGTATTAAGCTGACCTCATCACGGGGCGACAGAAAAAGAGTTTGGAGGTTCGGCGCCATGGACGGAAGATTGGCACTAGCATAATAAAGCATGTTAGCCTGATAGCTGCTACTACTGATGTGCATTTTCCTTAGCTTCACTGAATCTCCCAGCGAGATACGTATTGGGCTCCCCACATAGTCGAAAAATGAGAGGTTTGGAGCATTGCTCTCAAGCATCTCTAGCATTTCGCAATTGAACAACTGCAAGGAACTAAGCCGCGACAACTCATAAGGTATCTTCAAGAAAGCTATACTATAGCAGTTTGAAAGGTTCAACAGCTCCAAAGCGAAAGAATTAGACAGAAAGCAGCATAGCTCCTCCCCAGTAATGGCAACTGAACTCAGGCATACGCTTGTCAGGCTGCTCAAGTGGCCAACTTCAACTGCAGGATGGAAAGCGCAGTTGGAGAGGAAGAAGGATTGAATTGAGCTTCCCCTCTCAGTAGATAACAGTGAACACGGGAAGTTGTACTTATTTCTGCCGCATGGCATCACTAGTTGAAATTCTTCGATCCCAGGTGTAATAACAACCTGAAGCAAGCTGTCAATATAACTAGGATGGAGACTGCCATAAGGGTATGTTCCAAGTCTGAACGTCTTCACCCCGGTGCCGGAGTGATTCTGCATGATGTGGTCAACCCTGCTGGCAAAATCCCTTCTTGTTTGATCAAATCTATTCCGGATGACTTGGTGATACGCACTGGAAAGGTCACTCATTTGATACTTTTTACTTGGCAAAAGGCGTCGAACTTCCCTCATAAATTCCTCTGTGTTTTCCGTATTGGGGTCGATTGTGTCCTTTATACCTAGTGCCTCCGTATCTAAGATGAGCTTGGGATAGCATCTCCAGGAACGCAGAAAGGCGCGTGACACGCAGGCAGCACGAGCAGCATCGCGCATTGGCATGAGAGCGTGTATGTGGTGAAGGATGTCCTGCAGAAACACGAGCATGGGAGGGAAACAAAATCACAACCACAAAAATAGTTGCAGCAACCATGATGATTTCTTGGATGAACAGTAGGACCAAAGCACTAGTACTATGACTATCTGATTTGTTCAGAGTTTTTTTTCGTTAGCCAATCATAGATTCAGCACCAAATTAATTCCTGCAGTCCAAAATTTCATGCGCCCAAACCTAGTGCTTCGTCATACCTCTGGAAGGATGATCTCAGATCTTATCCTCTTGGCGCGTTGAGAATCGTCGTCGCCTTGTTGGCGAGGCGATCCCTCCATCTCAGACCCAGAAGCAGTACATCCAGTCCAGGCAGAGATGTCATTGTCTGCATAAAACACAGAACGCTAGTAGAAAATTACACACGCATGCACTCGAAAGATGAGCACGCAAACTTCACAGGGGAAAAACGAAGAATCCAACTATCGTGGAAAAAGAATCATCTACTTGTCCGGGGAAAAACCATCTGATTCGACGAGTTCGACAGGGAAGAAAAAGAATCGTCTACTTGTCCGAGGAAAAAACCATCCGATTCAACAAATTCGACAGGGAAAAACAGGTTCCCTGTAGCCTCAGGAGCTGTGAAGATACGAAGGAACGAGAAGCAAGAGCGCGGAGGGAGATAGGAGGAGGCGTACTTGTCCGGCCGTGCCGCCGCCGCTCGACGGACAGCGCCTTCATCTCTTCTGGCTAGATTGCTTGCCGACTCGAGAGCCCGCAAATCTACCAGCTGGGATTCTCTCTCTCTCTCTCTCTCTCTCTCTCTCTCTCTCTCTCTCTCTCTCTCTCTCTCTCTCTCTCTCTGATTTATACTATTCTCACTTGTCCGAGATCCGTTCCGTTGCCAACTCCAACTCGAGGCAGTTTCGTTCACCGGTGGACGGTGGCTTGGCGAGGTGCTAGAGCCTAGAGTTCCAATCAACCGAAAGAGATGACAAGTTGCGAGGTTTCAATATCCAAATCGAACGGATCAACCAAGATGTACGCCCAGTTCTTCTGTTAAGTAATTAAGCAGACTGCTCCAAACCACGTTCTGTTAAGTATTCTTTTTTCTTTTTCTTTATCTTGACTGACCGGAGTTTTCTCGTGAAACCCTCCGGTTAATCCTAAGAAATAAAAAAACTATAAATTCGCATATTAATCAGAAAAAAAGAGAAATTGGGGATTCCTTACGTAGCCATCACGTTAATTCTAGGATGTAAAAATCTAGAAATTCCCATATTAAAAAAAAAGAGAAGTAGCTAGAAAATCCCATATTAGTCAGAGAAAAAAGAAAAGATCTTGATCATCCAATCTCCCTAACATATGTATCCTACGGTTTGGATTATCCAATGTCTCTACTCAATGTCATGCAACAGAAAGTGAGTTTTATTCAGATTCCATAACATACGCGCGCATAATCTACTAGCCGCCGGAGCCTGAAACACAACCAAACAAGAAAAGATCACATGCACAGATAATTGAGATGTTGGAGACGGAGTCTGAAGCAAACAAGAAATAGATCATGCCATGCTGCACACAGCCATGCATGCATGCATGCATCAACGTAGATTAAAGACGAGCAAATTTCAAAAACCCCTAGGTTTTATGGTGTATGTAGCAAAAACTTATAGAGTTTTTGGCATGTGACAAAAAACCCTAGGCACTATCGTTTTGTAGTTGTACAAAACCCAAAAATCTAGGGTTTCTGAAATTTGCTTAAAAAAACAACTCCAAGCATATCCAATTAATGGCGGCTCCACCCTTCTCCATCCATCTCCAAGCCCCATGTTAATTCTAGGAGGTAAAACTTAGAAATTTTTATGCATGACCCACAGGAGCATCACTTCACTGCAGTTAAGAGCATCCTGCGCTACCTCCGGGGTATTCTTTACCATGGGTTACTTCTACGGCACTCTGCGCCACTGGAGCTTGTTGTCTACCCAATTGGGCCGGCTGTCCTAACACGCGCAAGTCCACCTCGGACTACACAGTTTTTTTGGGCGCCAACCTGATTTCTTGGTCTTCGAAGGGGCAACAGACTGTCTCTCGATCGAGTGCAGAGGCTGAGTATCGCGCCATGGCAAATGGTGTTGCCGAGGCTACTTGGCTGTGGCAACTCCTTCAAGAGCTTTACAGTCCCCTCACTCGGGCTACGCTTGTCTGCTGTGACAACATCAGTGCCAGGGGCGGATTTGGGCCCCCGGCAAAGTGGGTTTTAGCCAGGGGCGTGAGAAATTTTATAGTGTATAGCCCAGGTCTACCCGGGGTATTATTATTGCTATTCAGCCCAGGTGGCCCATATATATTTCACTATTCAGCCCAGCGGAGCGTGAAAAAACCAGCGGCCCACCGCCCACCAGTCTCAGTCTTCCCGCCCGCGCGGCCCAAGCAGTCTGCCGCCTCCAAGCAATATTTGCGCGTGAGGAAACCCTAGCATACTGCAGCAGCACAAGGGCGATCCAGAGAGAAGTCCTGCGCCGCCGCCCTGCCTCCCGGCGCCGCCCGCCTCGCCTCCCAGCGGCCGCCGTCGCCGCTAGCCTCGCCTCCCAGCGCCGCCCGCCTCGCCCCCCAGTGGCCGCCGTCGCCGCCCCGCCTCCCGGTGCCGCTCGCCTCGCCTCCCGGCGCCGCCCGCCTCTCGACCCGTCTCGATGCTGGTGCTGGAGTTGCAGTCTCCTACTCTCCTTCCTGCCCAACAGAGCTGATGCAACACCTTTTTTATTTTGTCATCTCTACTCAATGCAGGTAACTTGAGTCTTGAGTAATGCAACACCTTTTTTATTTTTCATCTCTATTCAATGATTCGTGCAACACCCTGATGTGCTAGTGGAATTGTATCTACAAAATCCCTACTCAATTATCTGTTTTCGGTTGGGCCGCAGACAATTATCTATTTTTGTGAGAAATTTTCTGGCATTGCAAAACATAAAATTGAACTCTGTAGCACGTCTCATATCACATTGCAAAACACAAACCTGAACACTGCAAAACACACCTGAATAGAGAGTAGTTGTTTAGTTCTTGTATTAAAATGTGATTTCACTGTGACAGGATTGTTTGTTTGTGCTTATATACTAAAATGTGGTTTTCTGTGTTCTATGTCTTAAAAAAATGAAGCTAGGAGTTATTTTAGTCAATACAAAATGAAGCGGGATGAGGTCGCGTAAGAAACAATTATCTCGTGCTAGTGGTAAGTTAGCTTCTTATAAATATAGACTTCGTGTTGTTCATATTTATTCATACACATGTTTGATTTACTCTCATATGTTGTCTTTACAGGTTCTGGTTCATGTCCAACTATCAATAAAGAAATGACAGGATAGGATATAGAGCAAATCATCGTAATTTAGGTACTCAAATTGTATCTCTATTATGTTACATTTTGTTACTTTGAGATCATGTCATGTTCTTCGTATTATGCTTTATGTTTGCTTGTTTAGTATTGAACATTTGAACTCAAGTTTCATATCAGTAATACAATTAGCCAATTATGATATACTTTTGTTATATCGTGGTATACTGGTATGGGTACAAGGCGTTAGTTTTAGGTGGTTAGAGTTCAGCCCGAGGCGTAGCCAAATCCTGGTTCCGCCACTGATCAGTGCTGTATATCTATCGACGAACCCCGTCCAGCACCAACGCACCAAGCTCAAGTGGAGATTGATCTTCATTTCATCCGCGAGCGGGTTGCTGTTGGTGACGTCCAGGTTCTTCATGTGCCAACAACATCTCAGTTTGCGGATATCTTCACCAAGGAGCTACCGTTGTCTATCTTTACCGACTTTCGATCCAGCCTGAATGTCTACCATGCCGACGATCCGACTGCGGGGGTGTTAGCGAGCTTGTCTCCTGCCTGTTCTCCTCTCGGGTCCTGTTATCGGTCCGGCACGGAGGCATCTCCGGACTGCACTCCCAGCCGGGATTATGCTTGCCTTGCATGGCGCTGCATGCAAGCCCAGCGCTAGCATTCACGTGTATGCATCAATCACGCCCAACCGGTCCTTTGTTCTCTCGGGTTAGGCTATATATTGTAACGCATACCTTTGAGTAATATACAAAAACTATTACGCGTGAATTATCTCCGCTATCAAATTGTTCATTTGGTGGGTCAAGTACATGCATCAGAGGTTAAATCAGATACCAATATTTAGAAGACGCTTTGTTGGTTCACGATGCAAAGCAATAAAAAAAAACAAAGGCTGATAAGAATATTAGGTAGTGTTTGGTTTGAGGGATATCCTGGGGTGGGAGGGGGCCAACCCTTTTTTCATAGTGTTTGGTTGTAGGTCTTGTTGGAGTGGGTTGAACCCAAAAGAAAAAATCCCTCACAGAAGTGGGTTGAAGCCATCCGCCGAAATCGACCGAACGGCGACAACCCACTTTTCTTCGCGCGCCATTCTGCCCTAATCCTCACCCCCGCGCAGATTTTCCTCACCCCTCACCCCCGCGCAGCATTTCCCCCATCGCCCCCCGCCGCCCTGCCCATCTCGCCGCGCCGCTCTGCCCTTCTCCCCCCGCCGCCCGCGCCGCCAAGCCCTTCCCCCATCTCCCCCCGCCGCCCGCACCGCCCTGCCCTTCCCCCATCGCCCCCCGCCGCCCGCGCCGCCCTGCCCATCTCGCCGCGCCGCTCTGCCCTTCTCCCCCCGCCGCCAGCGCCGCCAAGCCCTTCCCCCATCTCCCCCCGCCGCCCGCACCGCCCTGCCCTTCCCCCATCGCCCCCCGCCGCCCGCGCCGCCCTACCCTTCCCCGCATCTCGCCGCGCCGCTCTGCCCTTCTCCCCCCGCCGCCCGCGCCGATCTGCCCTTCCCCGCATCTCCCCGGGCTCCGGTCGCCATCGGTGCTCCGGTCGGCCCGCTCTCCCCGGGCTCCGCTGCCGTCGGCCTCCTCTCCACTGCCGGCCGAGTGCTCCACTGCCGGCCGGATCTCCGCCGTCCTCTCCGCTGCCGCCGTCCTCTCCGCTGCCAGGACGTCCTCTCCACTGCCGGCCTCCTCTCCGCCGTCCTCTCCGCTGCCGCCGCCCAGGAACCACTGCCGGCCTCAGCCTCCTCTCCACTGCCGGCTCCACTGCCCTCTCCACTGCCGGCCTTCTCTGCTCCAAGCCAGATCTGCCGGCCTTCTCTGCTCCACTGCCGACCTTCTGTTGCAAGGTATTGCCTCTACTCTGTTGCATATGTGATATATGTGATATTTGTGTCATATATGTGATATTTGTGTGATATATGTGATATCTGGGCACTGCTCTGTTGCAAGTAATTGTGTGATGTTGATATATGTGTTGATATATTGCCGAGTTGATATATGTGTTGATTTGTTTGACAGTAAATATGAATGTGAATGCATGGATGTGTGAGTTAGCATGTGAATGCATGGGTTGAAGAGTATTGTTGTATGTACTAGACAATGAATTGTGGTTTACCAATATGTAAGGTTTAATATTGCAATTACTACTGAAAATTGCAAATGAGTATATTTAGATCTGTCTTATACTTGTGCGTATGAAAATTAAGTTGGTAAGGAGGTAATCCTACCAAATTCATGGGAAGGTGAGTATATACAGCTATCCCACTCTATCCCTCCATCCAAACAAGAGGTGGGATCACTACATCCCATTCTATCCCTCCATCCAAACAAAAAACAGGGACTAACCCATCCCTGCAACCAAACAAAAAGTGGGATTATCCCATCCCACATATCTGGGATGGAGCTATCCCATCCCACCAAGTCTCCAATCCAAACACCACCTTAGAAGATCGAATACAACAAGATGTGCTGCATGTGAACTCAAGAAACACGACGTTGTTATGGCCACTTGATCAAGTGATTAGACATAATCAGATTATTGTGACATGAGCGTACGGACAGCCGGATGCAAGATAAGAAGAGTCCACGACGCGAACAAACAAGTCAAGTCCGAAGCTAGACAACACTGTCTCGATGGGAGTTGGATACATGCATGCCAGTACGGTACCGGCTATAAAGTGCAAGTCCGTCATGCATTAGAAAGTAATTAAAACAATATATAATAAAAACTACAACATACATTAGGCTACTGAAGTTCTCGACGAGCGCAAGAACCGATGAGCAAAGAAGAGCCGAGACAAGAAAAACTCTATCAAATGTTAAGAGAGAGCCAAGAGAAGATTATTCATTGTTGAGCGGTGTGCTCATGATCTAAAGTAGGTGTTTGGTGGCAGTTCAGGATCAACATTGGGTGTACGGGTGTTGTAGCCAAGTTGATTTCCAAAGTTGCAATGGTGCATCCAATTTAAGTTGGTGCATATCAAAGAAATCTTCGAATTTGCAGGTGTCACGCACATCCGAAGTTGGTTGGAAGCATGGATTTTGCATAAAACAATATGATGCCCATCAGAATCCTACCAGATTCCGCAGTTCCAAACCTGATTCGAAAGCTATCACAACGTAACCTATGCACACTAGAAAGGTCGGGCCGACGCATGGGCCGCGCTCCTCTTCTTTTCCCCGCCTCCCACAACCGCCGCCTCCTTCTCTTCCCTGAACCCTCGTGCCACGCCTCCTCCTCCTCATCGCCGCCACCAATTCCTTCCCCGTACGGCAGTGTCTAGTCGCAGTCCCCTAACTTCCCCCAGTAGCATCGCATCCCTTCGTCACCGCCTCCCCAACGCATTTGCCAGCCACCTCCTCTCCCCATCTGCCCGCCATCGCCACCGCCTCCCCACCTCCACCTCCCGCAACTGCCGTCTCCTTCTCCCCCGAACCCTCATGTCATGCCTCCTCCTCCTCCTCGGCACCGCCACCAATTCCTTCCCTGCATGGCAGCATCTGGTCGTAGTCCCCCAACTTTCCTCAGGGCGCCACCACCAATTCCATCTCCCATCGCCCCTCCAACCAGTGGCACGACACTCGATGACAGTGGTCAGTGGATCGGAGAGAATGGCGCTTGGTGACAGCGGCCAGTGGATCAAAGAGAAGGGCACTCGGTGATGGCAGTGGCTTCCTCTTACTACGCCCGCCCACGGGGCTCTCCCCTGCCACCGCTGCCCAGCGGTCGCTCACCCAGTGAGCCTCTCTACCTCCTCCTACTCTTCGCTCGGAGCCTGTCGTGCTGTCTGGCGATTTTGGTCTCCCAAGCTGTTCATCGAAGTCCGTGCTGTGGTTTAATGGGGCCGTGGTCGAGGGGCCATGGCCGAAGTCGAGGGGCCGTGGTCGAAGTCAAAACCGTGGTTAAAGGGGGCCGTGGCCAAAGTCAGTTCTGTGGTCGAAGTCGAAGCTGTGGTCGAAGTCGAAAGGCGTGGTCGAAGTCCAAGCCGTGGTTGAAGGGGCAATGGTCGAATTCGAAGAGTTGTGGACAAACTCGGTCCACGGTCGAAGTCCAAGGGCTATGGTTGAAGTCAGGCTGTGGTCGAAGTCCAAACTGTGGTCGAAGGGGATAGTGGTCAAAGGGGCAGTGGTCAAAGTCGAAGGGTCGTGGATGAAGTCGGTCTACAATCGAAGTCGAAGGGCCGTAATCGAAGTTGAAGGGTCATGGTCGAAGTCAGGGCCAAGCAGGCTAGCGCCGGCAGTCGAGTGACAGGGCACAACACACCAAAGGCTTGCCAACGTACGACCACCAGCGATGGTCAACCACTCCGAACCTACAATCACGCGCGATGATCGATGGCTTCTAACTTACGACCACGAGGTGTAATCGACGACTTCTAATTTACAACTATGTGCACTGGTCGATGTGTTTCGACTTATGGCCACGAGGTGTGGTCGATGTCTTTTAACTTACGACTACGAGCGCTGGTCGATGTGTTCCGACTTACATCCACGAGGTATCCTCAATGGCTTCCAACTTACAACCATGAACGATGGTCGTCGGCTTTCGATGTACGACCATGAGCCATTGTCGAAGGTTCCCAATTTAGGACCACGATCGATCGTCGACCGCTGCCAACTTACGACCACCAGTGATGGTCGACTACTCCTGACCTACGATCATGCACGATGGTCGACGGATTCCGACTTACGACGACGAGGTGTGCTTGAGGGCTCCTGACCTACGACCATGAGGTGTGGTCAAAAACCAATGTGGTCGAAACCAACACGTGGTTGAAAGCCCGAGTGGTCGAAATAGTTCAGAAAATGGCCAGTGTGGTCGTCGACTAGTGAGTGGTTGAACCCAGTCAGAAATACGATCAGAGGTCTATGACTAGTGAGTGATCAAAAACCAAAGTGATTGATGTCCAGGGACGGGGGTACTACCGCCACACAGCTTGTAGTACTACCGTTGCCACCAGAAGAACAGTAATTTCAGCACAAGTTCAAACCAAGAATCGATGAAACTTTTGATACGTAGATCCAAATGATATAAAATGTTGTAGAGATCTTCTCTAGGGTGTTGTGAACTTATTCCAATAAACAATCATAAAAATTATGGCCAAAGTTGAGACTTTTTTCAATTTGTTAGAAGGTTGCACCAAAACCAAGCCAAAACTAAAATCGATGATGTTAGACCATGTGGCCAGATCTAGGTTATTTTAGATGATGAATAATTGACAACGTTGGTTATGGTATTACTTTTGGTGCGTTGCTTCTATATATGCTTGTGATAGTATGGTGATATGATAATGTTGCATGATACGCTCGTGTGAGGTATTGTGCGGATTGACTTGAGTCAAGTCGTGGACTTGTGCTCGTACGCAGTTGCGTGTTTATTCATGTGTAGGTGTTGCTTAAGACGGAACATGGTCGATGACGGGACTGAAACTAGGTTCGGGTGGAACTGATGTTTCGGGACTAAGTTCAGGGAGGAACTGAGGTCCTATCGGTCAAGGATGTCATGCGGGATGTTCAGGCTAGAGAACAATGCGCATGGAGATGATGCGTGGAGAAGATACAGGAGGTGCGGTTCTGGAGGCTTCGACACGTGGAAGACTGAAAAAATTGGAAGCGTAAAAAGAATTAAAAAAACCCATGTTATGAAGGGTTTTGGGTTCCTTGAAAAGTAGTGGGCCAAAAAGTCTGGTTAAGGCAAAAAGGCCTAGGATGAGTTGTTTTAGGGTTTCAAGTAGAGATCGAGTAGAAAACGATCGGCCGTATAAAATACGGAGACGGCAGCTGTTGCGTGAGGCGGCCGTGAGCGAGATATAAATTGTAATTAGCTGCATGCATTGGTGGCGGTGGATCGAGCGAAAGAAAATAAAAAGGTTTTGGCCGTGCGCTGCTTTTTGAGGGCGGCTGCGGTTTTTGAGCGAAGAAATTGCGTCGTCGGTGGCCCGTTCTCGTTGTCATCGGGGAGGCACTTCGTCTGGAGCGCCACGATCCGTCCCATCCAGTGCATCACGGCGCCACGAACTTTTCTCGTGCACAAGGGAAGCAGCATTAGCACGTCGTTCCGCCGAAAAGAAATCTGAGCATGAAGTCCTAAATCACTACCAATCTTGCATTCAAGTTCATTAGCCGTGAGTGATTTGATAAGTAATTAGGTGAGACTATTTAAGATTTTTGCATTACGTATACTGCATGCATGCATGTTCTTTGGAATTTGTGAGTTGGCTTGAGTGAAAAAGTTGTCTGCATGCATTACTTTCTTTGGTAGTGATTAAAGGCATGATTTGGTGAGATTGATTAGAGCCTCTCTTTTGGGAATCTTTTATTCTTTTCATATGCTAATTATTGATCCATAGCTGGTCACTAGATCCATCTGGTAGTGATTATTCTTGCATGGTATGAAGTCTTCCGATTGATGCTTGTTATCAGGTCACAATTTCACAAATTGTTTTGATGCCAATTGCTGTTGATCGATAATTGTTGAATACCTTGTTTGATGCAACCAGTGAGAACGTTTGTGATTAAAGAGGTGATTAAGGCAAAGTGCTAATTAGGGCTTAATAAAATTCTCGTCTTTATCTTTATCAGCGATATTGTTTATTTTATATCTCGAGTTCTAGACATCCGTTTGACGTGATTCCAGTTGGGTTAGTTCAATAATTTTGTCTAGTTTATTCTGTCAAATTTTGAGATCAATCGAAGTTACGGTTTTTATAGGGATCAGTTTTAGTGATAGTACATTATTCTGTCCAGAATTTTTAAACAAGGCTTAAATAGGTTTTGTGTTTAGGGGAGAGTCTTAAAATTTATTTTTAGCTTCCGCAATCATTCACCCCCCCCCCTCTGATTGCCTATCTTACTGTGAATCGATCCTACAGATGAACACAACTTGCTTGTGTGATGATGACGACCCAAAAGGGTCTAGATGTGTTCCCACACATCATAAAGTTAGATCACTACAAAATCCAAGCCAAAAACTCTCAGATCAAGAGACGGACCAAAGAGGCCAAAGACAAGCAAAATCAAGTTTTCTCGTGAATTTTGCTATCAAAGTGGCTAGATGGGTGGAGATATATTCATAGGGATTATCTTCAATTCTTACACATCCTTGGCATAGTAAGATCACACAAAGGAAAGAAGAGAGATTAAAACCAACTAAAAGTAAAGCACATCAATTAAAAACATGAGAAACTCAAGAGTTGCACAAATATCGATGTATTGCTTACTTTAGAAGGTAGGTTTTAAAGTCACTCCACTTTGGAGGACAAAAAGAACGCAAGATACTCACTCTTAAACCTTAACCCTAAACCTAGAAAAGAGATCACAAGAGATAGGTCGGATGATTAACCTAACATGTCTCCATCCCAACCCCCCTTTATAGGTGGCCAACCAGCCACCTATTCACTTTAGTGCATACTATCCAATATTATAATGGAAATACCCGTTAATTCCAAACACGGGTTTTACTCACATAAGTTCACTTATGCACGTTATTCAAAGTGCATAAGTGTGCATCTGCTAAATTCTTAGCATTTATCCACTTTGATCAAACCAGCTTCACCTTAACCTAAATCGCTCTCCAATGCATTGCCCATGCGCCACAATTTTGATCCAAAATGGTTTCTAGTATTTTGGTCAAACTACCAAAATACCCTCCGTTGACCCGGTCTTCATCTCCCATTGCAAACAATCATCACGCTTGCCACGTGTAGGTGCACAACTAATTTGCCACGCACCGCCAAGTTTCTCTCGTCTCAGTTTTACCAAATCACGGCTCACTTAGCTCGTGCAAGCCACATGGTGCCACCTCGCCGTTCAAACTCGATTTCAACATTTCTCACCTTTTCATGCCATGCTTGAGCTCACCGTCTCACCCGGCATGCTTGATTGTTCTAAGCCTTAACTTCTCCATGAGTTTACCCCCGATCATCACCATTAACCACAGTTGACTCCAAGCGACCCTACACATCCAAATAGATAAAGAAATTGTTATCAGGCATAAATTCTTCACAACTTGACCTACATTATCCAAGACATGCATCATACAACCTTAATCCAATGACCTAGATCCTCCCAACTCAATCCATAACTCAAATCTCAAAACCCTGTTTTTCAGGGAAGATCGGTAGTACCACACTTACAATGCCGGTACTACCGCTCACCAAAGCGGTACTTTTAATTTTTCTGACACTTCCAAAAAAACAGCCCAAATCAAATGCAATTTTTGCAAAATCAATTGATCACTCCATAAACATTGCAATGGTTCATCACAACATTAAACGAGACCTTCTCACATGGTCCTTCATTGTCATATCTAATGTTCACATTAAAAGGCATGTATATCCCAAATATCATATAGAAGATATTCTAAACCACCTAAGTTGCATCTTAATGCTAAAAGTTTGTAACAAATCTAGCCGCGTAAATGTGCAAGTCACTCCGCTAGTTCCCAAACAACAACCTTAAACTCTTTATGTTTCAAAATTCGTGTGAGTGCCCCTGGCACATGCATGTCTGGTCTGAAACTTTTGTATATCCTTGTTACTAACAATTTTGCCTTTCCAACAAATAGACAATGATGTATTTTGAGTCATCCAATATTGGTCAGTCAAATTTGATAAGACAATTAACTATATTTTATAAAATTTGTCTATGTGATTTGGAGAAAGAGTCTCCCACCAAAATAGCAAATTTGTGAAAAGTTATTCATCCTGTCATATTTAAACGAGCTATCCGCATTTGTGCAAACTTATGTCACCAATCCATTAATCATATTGAGAAAAGTGACCAATTAAACAAAAGGTAGATATATAGAAGATCATGTCAACAAAATCGGTCTTGAAGGGTTTGATTGCAAATGATTGAATATTGATGGTTCAAATAGACAAATTCGGAGTTTACAGTACAACTATAACTAGGGTTAATTTGTTTTTACGTCGTGTGTCATTTTCCTTGGGCGGATTCAGAACATTTTCATTTTCCTTGTGCGGATTCAGATCATTTTCATATAAACCCTGCTATAAAACAGAGGCTTGCTTGTCATGAAAAGTGGCCACCGACACATCTCCGTGTAGTTATTTAATGACATAAAAGTTTATCGGGATGTGTTCAGACTTGTTCAAACTCAACGGAGTTATTGGCTTTTAATCATTTTTTTGCATTATTTTTTGATTAATTACAGATTAACAATAAATCATGTAGCGACAGTGTATACTACGTGATGGCTTTGACTGCTTAATCTTTTCCTGTGTAACCACCAATATTGTATCGGTTTTGCTTGAAAATTTGCCTGAGTGCATCACAAATTGGTGTCTGTATGCAAGTTGTTGCCACTGAAAAATTAACAGCACTGCGTCCCTGTGGAGGGTGCTCTCTAGCAGCATCTAAGACGTGCCAGCTGATTTTCAGTAAATCGGCAAAGTCGATAATATGTAAAACAAAACGAATGTCGATACAAAGCAATAACAAACAGGAACGGAATATCTAAACAGGGGATAGGTGTAATTCATAGATTGATCAACACGTCGATGTAAAACATTATTGATCAAAGTCGAATTACGAAAATAATATTCTACTAGCTACGGCTTGCTCCTAAGATACAAGAAACGTTAATGCAAAAAGGTAGTAAAGGTTGGTGTGTACGTGCTTTTTTGTCAACTAGTACAGTATTTTTATAGCTTAAAATAGTCGACTCAATTTTAGATTATGCATCAAGTCTCCCTCTTTGTGTTGGCTCAGCTTTTCCTTAGATGGATTCCTTGTCATCTCTAAATCTTCTTGCTTCCGATCTCCTGTTGATGATTTCCTTCTTTGCTTCTACCTTTCTTTAATCGGTGTTTTCTAGAGCTTCCTAGTATGGCTGATGTTTAATTCTTATTTCTGGCAAATCGTGATTGTTCTTTATAATTTTGTCAAATACCAAAAATACTTTTGTTGATTGTTTTGTGTAGGACCGAAATGGCGACAGAGGGGGGTGAATGTCGCTCGCTTCAAAATCGCCCCCGGGAAAAAGTACACCGATTTTTCAAAAAGATGCAAAACAAAGCACCTCACAGAAAATTAAAATTAATTCTGCTGAAATTTGGAACGCATGCGACACTGAAAAATTCAGCATAAATCAGAGACCAGCCAGTAAAAAATTCAACTGAAAATATCGCTGTTTGATCTGCATGCAAAATTGTTGAAAATCAGCGAAAAAGAAAAATTTCCTTGTACAAAGGAACTAGCTGTCAAGAGAAATCATCCATCAGAATAGGGACTGATTACTGCATGCCGCAAGGAATAAGAAATTTGATTACCCAAAAGCAAAGAAAAGATAACCACTTGAACACAGCAGGGAAGGTAAGCCAAAGAGAAGATAGAAGAAGATTCAGGCGAAAGGACTGGAAGTCTGAAAACTGCCACGCAAGGACTGAAGGCCGAACTCCTTTTCTGACAACAGGAAAAGATTCAGAGAGGGCCCAAAACAGGGAAATTGAAGCTATAAATCTAATCTCCTCAAATCACAAACTCAAGATCATGTTCCAAATAGTCCTGGGACCTTTGAATTGCAAGGAATTTGAACTGAGGAGCTAGAAATTCAGAAATTGACAAAAACCTGAAAACTTACAGAGGCTTCATTAAAACTCAAATTCCCATCAAATCCATGATCCTTTGGCTATGAAATTTTGCAAATATGTTAGCAATAGCCATGGGGCAATCCAGTCCAAATTTCATGCCATCTCATTGAGGGAAACAAAATCTTGCTCAAACCCTAGAATGAGAAATCTAAGAACAGAGGAAGCCAAATGGGAAAAACTGAAATTACACAAAGTTTGCTCATGGAATTGACTAGCCAAATGGCTTTTGAGCATCTCCCATGTCATAGCAACCCATTTTGAACAATCCCAGCAAACAAGAACTCGAAAATCAAAAAGTCACGAAATCTCTCAAAATGGAAAACGAAGAACAGAGAGGCTGCACAAACCAAAATTCAGAGATTTCATTTCTTGGAACAAGATGATTACAGATACGTCCCCATACGCATGGATATTCAAACAAAAGGATGATTACAAGACTCTCTACTCAATCCTCTCCCTCTCTCTCAATCCCTCAACCATGAATGCTTGGGGAGGAGATGAACACACACAGAGGGCTCACATGGGAACCATCGAAGGGGACAACAGAGGGAGCATACTCTGCCTCTCCACTCACTCTCACCAACTAAAGTCTAAAGCCAAAACAACCTCTAAAGCCTATTTTGACTAAAGGAAACCCTAAAAACCATTCAAGTGCTCAAGTGGGCATGCAGCCCTCTCCACTTATTTATAGCCCACGGCTAACGGGTCTCCGCCCCGTTACGCCTGCTATTTCCAACGGAGCCCGCTCCCGCTTGTGCAGTCTTGCGAAATTCCCGATTCGCCCCTCTGCACCTTCCGGGAAGCTTCCGCGCTCTTTGTCTCGCACGCCTCGCAACCACCTCGAGTCCACGTCATCTTCGACACATCCCGACCGTTCTGACCTCAGCGCCACCTGCGCCTAGTCTGGTCCACTGTGTCTCGCCACGACTCCGTCTCGACGTCCTGCAGTCACACAGACAAGAAAACGTCAAATAGCACCGCTCGATACATGAAAGCGTAAATACCATTATACTTCCCACAGATGAAGTCCAAACCTGTCAAATCAAAGAATCAGCGTCCTAATCTCATATGACCAGGTTTGACTAAGTCCGACCGAGCCCGTTGCTCCACGCAACGTCAAGGTCCAAACCACCCAAACCAAACTCAACTTAGCTAACCCTATGTCAATAACTCATCACACATACGGGAGGACCTCCACAAGGTCTCTCATTTTGCCTACCAAAATCTAGCGGCAACATATGCCCCCCTCCCCAATTTTTGCAAAGGTGAAACCTTTACAAAAATGTCTAAGTATCACTTCTTTGTAGCAAAAGCTGATTTTCTCAAAAATCAACTCTCCGAGAAACACCTGTAATGTTAGATCAGGTTTCAGTAAATATCTTGTCAGACAATAGTTTTTGCTTTACTGTATACCCTCTGCCGCGAGACCTTGCTTTTCGAGCTGATTAGTCTATTTTGGGAGACAACCCCCGTTTTTGCTTTAGTGTGTCTTCGGTCTTCGTGATCAACTCTCGACAATAGAATATCAGGTATGTTCTACTCTTCGCCTTTATAGTTCTTAATGAATTTAATCTTCTCCTGTCTTCACAGATCTTGCTTAGTATTTATAACATGATCAGAGACAGGTCTTACGAACAAGTGCTGATTTCGGCTTCTTTGATTAATTAAAACATGTTACCAACACTGAGGCGCCTCAAGCATGTTCTCGATCCTTCAGAAAAGTATGCCATTGCATATTGGAAATATCGTCTCCACCATCAACAATCCAATCTGATTTATCATCTTCAAAATAATAACATCGATCTAGTTGTACTTAAGACTTAACCAGACGCCGCAAGCACCGTCAACTTATCGAGAATCACAAAAGATTCTCTGGAAGCAATGAAGCATTGGAAATTCGAATCTGAATTATTTGGAGACAGCTCACTAAAGAATAATAAGACTATCCAACGAGGAAGAACTGGATTATTTGCCATTTGCCAATGGATGTCTATGATCCTAAAGCCGACGATCCCATCATCAGATCGGCTATTACCATCTTCGAAGATTGCAGGGCTAAGATCAAGACTGTAATAAATACTTAGACTAAAGCTAATTAACAATGGCTCTTAAGCCGATATTATCCTTGTAATATTTAAGCGGTAAATGGGCCATAAAACTTGTCTCATTGTATCCTCCCTTTTCGTTTAACTCCTGTCAACCGCGTCGGCCATGGGGTCGGACGACGGCGGTGTAGAACGAGCGCAGCGGTATGTGACCATAGACGTGTTGTAATTGCAAGTAGATCATAGATATAACATAAGGGATTCGATATAAGAGAATCACGCGTGCAAGAATTAATACCTACATGTGTACTATCTCGTGATATCCCCTGTATCTCTAGTCAGCAAAACAGATGGCTAATTAGGCTACCTAATTTATGTGTGTCGACTGTCGATAGAAGGAAGTTTCTTTGTGTGTAGTCGCTGTGTTTCAATCATGTGCTGTTTGGAATCAGTCACACCATCCGGTTGCTTTCCCGGCACATCAGCGACCTACCGCGCGCTAGGTAGGATGTCATTTTAGAAGACACATCAACATAATCATAAAAGGGGTGTTAATCTGATGAGATTTTCTCGATTCTCTCGTGCTTGGAAGATACCTCAAAAAATCGACCGTTGATTTGCACTTACAACTTAGGAAAAGGGATTTTTGTAAACATGAGTAAATTAGTAATTGTTCTTCGACTTAGCACCGTATGTTCACTCTAACCCTCGTCTCATGCTCAACCCACATGGAAGTATATGGAGATTTGATTTTTCTCCCTACAACTATTTGTCTATTTCTATGGCGCTTTCACCCTACTAGCTAGTACATAGATATTTGACCCCCCCCCCCCCGGTTTTTTATGTGATTTATGACCATGTTGACAACCTAGTTCTCGAGCATGGCACAAGGAGCTTTATATCAGACATGGCACAGGGGAGCAAACCTTTTCCCTCATTGATGTACTCTGTGACGAACCTGAGGCGGCACATGGTGGCAGGAGATGGTCAAGGCACACCCACAATGCTCCCTCTAGATTGCCACGCCAAACCCTAGGTCGCACCCTTATTGCTTTCTTGCTATGTCAAACCAGTTGAGCTGAAAAATAAGACCAAACTGAAAAGCAGTCGCATCCTTAGGGGGTGATCATTTGGGCTTTTTTTGTAGCTTACAGCTGAAAAGCACTGTAGCTGGCTGAAAAAACACTGTAGCTGACAGATGCTTATTTAGCATAATTAAATTTAAAAAATTAAAAAAATAAACCGGAAGTCAAAAACTGAAGCTCTTTTGATCACCACCTAATTCGGCAGGGTCAAAAAAATTAGCCGCAGTAAGAGGTATGCTTTGAACCACTTTGCAACGCAAGTAGACCAACTCGCCACACTGGAGAACTAGGTTAGCCACGTGACCCACGTGATCAAATATCATATGAAAATGGTGGTACGGAGAGTTTCAAATAACTGTGTAGTGAAATTGCCACAAGAATTTTGGTCTAAGACGTCGTTGTTGAAACCAGCAAGGGCCGGAGATGGAGCGCGCGGACGGCCAGATCGACCTTCAAGCGCAAGGAAACTAGGGAAAGAAGACAGAAATAATTAACTATGTGCGCTAGGAAACTAGGGAAAGAAGACAGATATCATATGAGAAATAAGAGTTCCCGACCATGCCGTAGGAGCGGATGGTTTCAGAGGTGCTCATCAGGTGCGCAAGGAGGATGGGAAGAGTCCTATAATTTGGTCTCATAACTCGACTTCTTGGAGGTGATGTTTTGATATCTTATTAACACTATATTTGTCACCTTTTCTCTTCTGTCAAAATGTGTTTGCTTGCTGCTTAGTATTGTTAGTACTGTTCTGGGGAATTTTTGCAGCTTCGAGACCGTAATAAGGACTTCAACTCTTGAGTTCCGGCGCCAGATTATGCGCGGAACTGGTTGGCAGCAGCAGGTATGTGCCTTAATCATCTTTGCTATAGAACCCAATTATTCATTGAAGATTAACAATTCGGTATCTTGGCCCATAGAAGTTTCAATCTACTAGTTTCTTTTGTATTTGTTGGCTTCTGTTCCTTCTCTTTTGACAAATCCAGTTAGATCCCATCAGTCGTCAGAGGGTGGTGATCTGCATGCTTTGTTAACTCAGTATGAAGCTGCTTCGATCAGGAGATTCAGAAAAATCTTCTATGCAACTTCAGTCTTGAGTGTGCTTAATGAAATTGCTGTAAAATCAGATAAAATTTTGACAACAAATTTACTCAGGATTGGTCTAGAGGGAAAGGGAATGTCGTCAGTTCTCTTCTGGGCACCCGACCTTTCAGCTCCATCATCTAGACACTAACCCACTTCAATCCTCCGAGTTGACCCAAATTTTCTATTAGATCCGGACCCTGGCACCCCGCCAGGTCTAACCAAGTTTACTCCCTGGTCCTCAGGTCTTAAATGGGCTGCGCACCTAAGCCCATGCATTGCTCGCAAGTAAACCTCTCAAGCAATAATCTTATAAGTGGTATTGAGTCTTCTCTCCCCCCCAAAAGGCTAGTCCAATGGGTGGAGACTCTCTCACACTTATACGTTGTACTTTTTCCTTTCCCACAATTCATATAGGACTATTCCTAACATTTTCTTTATTTAGTTTTTTTACGAGGCGCAGTTCCTTCTTTTAAAAGTGCTAGTTCTGCTATTTCATTTCGACAGAGAGAGAAAACTACGTAAGTCAAAGGAAAACTTACACCCATGAAACTTACACCCATGAGTTTATGAGTAGAATTGTCTCAAACATGGTTTCTTTTTAAACATGGTTTCCATCATACATAGATCTACTGCTTAGTGTCCAGTTTCCCAACACAAGCTAAACCCACACAACCCAGCTAGTTCTAGTACCTCTGTAAGTTTAAGCTTACGCAAGAATGCTTGGCAAGTGATTTTGAAGGGTTTTCTGTTTGTAGTTAATCGAAGCACGGGCAGTCTGCAGATTCTACTTCAGGAGAAACACCACACTTGTTTGACAAAGGCCCTGATCGGTTCGGCTGAAAGCTTAAGGCTTATGGCTGAAAACACTGTAGCGGCTGAAAAAATCACTGTAGCGGCTGATGAAAGTACTGTAGGGGCTGAAGGATAGTACTGTAGCACCTGAAGTGATGTAAGTAATCCTAAAATAAGCTGAGACTAGTGGACGCAACATTTTTGCATGTACTAGTGACGTTGACCACAAAAATGACGACATTCGGTTTAGCGAAACGCCGTACGCAACAATTTTATATGACACGGCACAAGAACAAACAAGTGCATGGAACATACAAGGGACCTCTATGAGCTCTATACCACGAGTGACGATGCTATGAAGTCACGTGTAATGGTCATGAGGTCTGCGCTCGCGTCATCAGGCAGCCCGGACGGCTGGTATGCGGGCGCTGCCATGTTGGCGGGAGGCTCCGCGCCAGACTCGGCGTCAATGATAAAGTTGTGCAACGCCATGCAAGCTGTGATGATTTTGCATTGCCCGCGATCCTTGTACATAGGAATCTTATGTAGAATGTGCCATTTGCCCTTGCACATACCAAACGCACGCTCGACGACGTTGCGCAACTGCGAGTGCCGGTGGTTGAAAACCTCGGGCATCCCCCCCGCACGTGTACCATTGTTGAAGGCAGGTACATGGTACCGCGTGTTGCGGTATGGCGCTAGGTAACCCAACCGGTTAGGATAACCGGAGTCGACCAGGTAGTATTTGTCTGCCACAAAAAATATTGGTTAGTATGTCACTCGGAAAGCATGTAATAATCGGATATGAAACTGTCATACAACCTTCGGGGGGATGTGGGAAGCGGTCACCGTACTTGTCCATTGTGTCATGTAGGATCCGAGCGTCGTGCGCCGACCCCGGCCACCCGGCACACACAAATGTGAAGCGACAGTAGAAGTCGCAAATGGCGAGAACATTTTGACTAGTGAAGCCTTTCCTGTTATAATACCGTCCCCTCTCGCCATTTGGAACAATGACTTCGATGTGAGTGCCATCAATAGCTCCTATGCAATTGTGGAAGCGAGAAAATCTGGGTTGTTGTAGCCTGGGGTGCACTGTCTGGTACGTTGGATCTAATGGTGCGATTATGTCCGCCGCTAATAACACCACACTATCAAGCACATCGTGGAACCTCTTCGAGATAGTTCCCGGAGAGTGCTCGAATCGGTTCGTAGCTTGCCGCTGCGGTTGCTGTGATCCGCAGGTCCACAAAAATAAGCCTAGTGCTTCTGTTGAGCACATTTCCCGTCCTGAGCGAAGACCGTAATTTCGAACAAGCCTCTCATGCAACGCGTGGAAAACATTGGGCGACATCCTGAACATGTTGAGGCATTCACGGTTGTCCGCTAGTTGGTCCGAGACCCACTGCATACCAGTAACTCGTGGCATTGGTGGGATATGACCGGGCTCTTCGTCCTCGTCTGTCTCGTCGTCGTCTGTATCATCGTCACAGCACATGGCAGCCAGTACAAGCATCTTTGGGAACTTGCTGCTGCCGGCATCCGCCATCACTGCACAGACATGACAACAGCACATGTTACTCGGGCATAAAAATCACGGCAGCAGCAGGAATCGGTAATAGCAGCAGCAGCATGCAAGGCAGCAGCGTACTCCGCACCTTTCACGGCAGCAGCAGCAGCACTCGGGCATAATAGCAGCAATCGGTAATACAAGTAATAACACATGCAGCAATGGGTAATACAAAGTAATAGCAGCAGTAGCAATCACGGCATCCATACAAAGTAATAGCAGTAGCATCCATACGGTTCAAAGTTCAACCGACATAAATATCACATAAGGTTCAATACAGCAACATCCATACGATAGCATAATAAAAAGTTCAACAATATGCCTACACACTCAACAAAGTACGTACGCAACCAACAACGCACAACAATATGCCGAACACTCAACCAACAGCGCACAACAATATGCCTAACACTCAACCAACAACGCACAACAATATCCTAACACTCAACCAAGTACGTACTCCGCACATCGTATCTCCTCACGGCTTATCTCGAAGTAGTTCCCAAGTACGCCTGATCCAGTTCAGCCGACCCTCACTCGTTTCCAAGCAGGCGAAGCTGTTGCGGCACTCCGGACGCATGAAAAGCTGCGTAGCGTAGAAGTGCTCCTCGCTTCCTTCGTGCCCACCTGCTTGTACTACCAGTCTCATCAATCGCATGACATCTTCCCTTTCGGGGTTTACCGTAGGCGATGTCACACTCGTCCCAGAGCCATGGCTTCCGGACCGGAGGTTCAGCTCTGATTCATAAAGCTCAACCATGCGCTGCAAACAACCCTCACGTTCAGCGCGCTTACTTGCGCGAACGCTGCTCGGGTGCAATGGTGCAGGGCATGGCCTCTTGCTCCCGGAAGAACGCCCCGACGCACTGCCGCCATGGCTCTGGAAGGGGGAAGGCATGCTGCTGCCAGGGGTCTGCAAAGGGGAAGGCATGCTGCTGCCAGGGGTCTGCAAAGGGGAAGGCATGCTGCTGCCCTCCCCTGCTGGGCTGTCGTCTTGGTCGTCGATGTTGACGTCGCGGTCATCCACCCCCGGGACGAATGCGAACTCGCTCGTGATGGTCGTGTTTCCGAACACGATTTCTAGGAGGTCCTCGTGTCTGTCGACAATGCCCCTGAAAGTCTTCATCTCGGACTTTCCCTGCAATGCACGATGTCATATCACCGGTGTAAAGCTAGCTGCACTGCACTGCAAAATTGATACTTACTCGACCCGCAGCTGCCCACCACTCCTCACTCGCAGCAATGTTGCCTGTCGATGGATCGACCCCAAGGCCCGTGGCATGAAGTTTCAAAGTTTTCCATTTGTTGTAATCACGAGAAAGTTGCTCCCATTTGTTCTTCATCTGTTTACTTGTGTACTGGTAACCAGTTCGTTCCTCAAATTTGCGCACAAGGTTCTGCTTGCCCTGCGTGTTCAAGCGTGAGAACGGCTTGTTGTGTGCCTCCACCTCCTCGGCGCACACTTCCAGGAACACCTTCGTAAGGGCATTGTCCCACATTGCCGGCGCCATCTGCAGGCATCGCGGCGAAGGGTATTGAAACTTTACATATGAGAGGGGAACGACATAAGTTTATATCCAAACTCATCCCTTCGTAGGAACATACTAACGGGCACAAAGTGTACAATTATTTCGGTTTCTAGGTTTATTTGTCAGTAAACTATGCACGTGTTTGCAGGATGGTAGCAGAGAACCTATGCATTTCATTCTTGGCTTAGCTCATTTACAACAATTACAAGCAAAGTGATAGTGAGACAAGTCTGTGTTGGTACAAGGACTAGAGTTACATATTCGGCAAGGACCATACCTCCAGACGCCGTTCGTTGCTGCGCCGATGCGGGGGTGAGCTCGGCCGGAGCTTCAAGCGTCGCCGCTTCTTCCTGACTGGACGCACGCCGGGCTGCGCGCTTGGGCTCTCCCGTCGTCGGCGGAGGCGGCGAAGGCGTCTCTTACGCCCAGGATGCACGGGCACGGCGACGGCGACCTTAGACGGGGACCTTCCACGGGGACGGCGACCTTGGACGGGGACCTCGCACGGGGACGGGCCGTCGGCCTTGCGGATCCGGCGCGGCTCTACGTCCCCGCGGATCTGCGTTCCCCGCCTCAGGAGCCCGCACCGGAGGGGCACTGCCACGGAGGAGGGACGCGTGGGGGGGAGGGGCGACCTGGCCACCGGCGATTCGGTCGCCACGCCGGCCGACCGGGGGCGGATAGCCGGCACTCGCGGGTGGCGGCGACCAGGCAGGCGCATTCCAGGGGAGAGTTCGATTTGGGGGAGCGTCGGTTTAACCCTAACGCCTCGTGTGGAGCATTTGGGGGAGATCGATTTGGGGCCGCATTCCGCAAGGCTTCGCGTGGAGCGGTCGGCTCCGCCTGGAAGCTGCGGCTTGGGCTCAAATAACTGTAGCCGCTTCAAAAAGCCTGCAGCCCGCAGCCCGCAGCTACAGCCGAGCTGATCGGTGCCAAAAGCATGCAAGGGAGTTACGTGCTGCCGTGCGTATCCACCATAAAAAGCATTTGGTTTATTAGCCTCTTTATTCGATCCATTAACCAAGCCATTGGCATTGACACTTTTATACAGAGTCGTCTAATCTTTTCGATGTAGGATTAACATATTCATATGTAGTCTCTTGAATCATAGTGATCTTCCGTTTTAATCTCTAATTTGTTCGGATTTAGGAGTTGAAACGGTCACATGACCGAGTCATCAGCACGCGCTTGACTTCCGGTTTTGGACTGGGCCTTTCCTTTCTTGTGCATGCGCATGGCCTTGGACTTGGTAGCTTCGGCCGCAGGCATGTATTGTTCTTGCTTTGGCTGTATGGATGCACCACACACATCACATGCACCTGCATGCACATACGGTTGCAGTCTATTAGTGAAACATTCCTTTCATGCGCCATGTACTAATATTTCTCCTTTATAGCATCCTCCCCCCCCCCCCCCCCCCCCCCACATCCCGTTGAATATCGACTTCACTCATCGACCTGAACAAAATTAAAATACTAGTACCAAGTAGTAACCAATTTATATGTAAATCAAAATTTATTTTATTTGAGAATGATTTCATCTAATAATATTTAATGCGGCTTAATCATTCATTCCGGTTAAATAATATATATTTAACTGAAAAGCACAAGTCATGTGTGTATCCGCATTATGGTTTCCAACAAATTTGAATTAAATGCCAACCAAATACTCCTAATCCAAACAGACCCTCAATATTTTTTTCTTCAGCAATCTTCCAAAGTTATTTTTGTCAGAACTTGCGCTGATTCTTGAAAGATTTCCAAACAATCTCAGGAATAAATGTTGCTTTCAAATTTGCTACTAGAACTTGCCTTCAGAAGACTTCAGTGGGAAATCTTGATGTGCTAGGCCATTTTGTCAATGTTTTATGTAGACAAAGTCAAATAAACCACTTTCCAAAAAAAACTAACATTGCCTTTGTTCATCGAACCAAGTCATGGCCTCAACGTATTCCCTCCGGCCATAAAAATGTGCCATCATGAGAAGTCTCTAATCAAACCTCAACAACTATTTGTGAATGTTTAGAGTGACCTCTTAAAATGATATGGGTTGTTTTGTCTCAAATGTACTTTCCTAATATTATAATAATATTAGGTTTCACAAATATATTACAGGGGAAAGCAGGTTGTCAAAATTGCAGTTTGAAGATGGTGCCCATGTCTAAAATATACATTTTTGTGGCATCTCCCTAGTTTGTTATTAGCACACAAGTAGTAATGCAATTGGGGCCTCAAAGAGAAATCCTAGTGTTGTTCTTGGGTTTGCCCTTGGATGCGGCTCTTTGAGAGGTAGCAACAACATTATAGGAAAAGAACTCCGCTGTGATGTTTATAATGGTGTCACAGCCAGTTCCGAACGTAGGTTGTATGAGTGTTGAACCGGCGGCTTAGGGCGGTGGCCTCAGGCTGGAGCCGCGTTGGTAGGAAATCTGGAGGAGAGGAAGAAGGAAGAGAACGTAGGGAAGAGGGCATGCGCAGGAGTCAGGACAGGTAGGAGGAGACAGGGTAAAGGAGGACAAGGAAGGTAATTCTCAGCCTAATTCATTAACAATATTTCATGTCCTTTAAATAGACAGCACTCCTAACAAAAGTATCTAACTCAATCTCTTATTCCTAACATAACTCTTATCTCCTATTTGACCTCAAACTCATCTTCCTAAATATTAAGGACAGATACGGCAGTTTAGGTGTTCAGATTTGATCTAGCTGTTGCCGACAACAGCTAGATTTCCTTGTGTTGGCCTACGCCTGGTACAGACTTTCCCCATCTGACATCTCTCCCCTCCTTAGCAAACAGCTCGTTCTCGGGCTGAAAGGAAGGATATTACATTTGAAACTATTCCGAAGGTTCCCATGTGACCAGTGGCGGAAATAGAGCAAAACGGAGGGGGGTGCAACGGGCCGCGCGTGGGAGCATAGGACGGTGGGAGAATGGGCTGGACAGGGCGAATGAGGGTATTTGTTGGGCTAGGGGTACACCATATTGGACCAAGGGGGGTGCACAAAGGGTGAATATTTACTAGTAATAACTAAAAAAATGTTTGGACCCGGGTTCCTGGGAACCCCCTCCCCTCCATTGGGCTCCGCCCCTGCATGTGACCTCAGTGTTGGGCAATCCATTCCATGGAACTAGCTCCTCACGCAGTCCCTTGCTAACGCGGCCACGAATGACATGACGAGGAAGAGGCACCACACGACCATGCTGAAGTTCTGATAGAGGAGGTGGGGCCACAGGAGGATTGCCATGATACGGTTTCAATAAATTGACATGAAAAACATCATGCATACGAGCCCAAGGCAGCAACTGCAATCGATATGCCACATCTCCTATGCGTTCTAGTATTTGATAGGGCCCATCATAACAAGGAGCTAAATTACGGTTAACATGATCAGCCAAAGATAATGTCTGTCGATGATGAAGATGGAGCTAAACCCAGTTACCCATCTCAAACTATAGTACTCTATGCTTACTGTCGTAAGATTTCTTGTGATGCTACTGCGCTAGAAGGAGATGCTCACGGACGTCGGCAAAGAACTGGTCACGCTCCTGGAGAAGCTGATCCACGACTGGGAGACATGCAATCTGAGCCGCAGCTGGCCAAAGTCCCAAAGGGTCTCATCTATATACCACCTTGAAGGGCGTCTCACGGAGAGAAGACTAAAAAGAGGTGTTGTAGCAATATTCAGCCCGTGGAAGCCAACAAACCCATCGACGAGGCTAATCCCCAGTAAGACAGTGGAGGTACATAGCAATGATCTTATTGGTTACCTCCGTCTGGCCATCTGACTAAGGATGAAAAGTTGAGCTAAGATGAAGCTTAGTGCCGGACAAACAAAAAAGCTCTGACCAAAAATTGCTTGTGAAAACCGGATCACAATCACTCACGATGGAACAAGGAATCCCATGTAACCTGACCACCTCATTAAAGAAAACCCGAGCAACGGAATTTGCTATATAAGGATGAGCCAAAGTTATGAAGTGCGCGTGCCTAGAAAGCTATCCACCACGGTGAGAATGATAGATTTCCCATTGACACGAGGCAATCCTTCCACAAAATCCATCACAATGTCTTCCCAAATGCGCGACGACACCACCAAGGACTGTAGCAGGCCGATGGGATGTAGTTGCTCCAGTTTGTTGCACTGGCAGACGGGGAAGGACTAGACCAAGTCGCCACTAACTTACGGTCCTGTGGTATATGAAAATCAGCACGAAGGCAGTGAAGAGTCTTCTGCACACCTTCATGCCCAGCCAAGTGACTGCTAGCACTACCAGCTGGAAAGATGGAGATGAATGAGGAAGATGGACCCGACTCTAATGGAGGACGAGTTCATCCAGAATGCACCAGGGATCCCCTAAAACCCTAGAAGTAATCTGTTTCTGATGATCTGCCAAATTAGATCCACCTTCTACCTCCTTACACAGATCCCATAAGAAAGTAAAAGTCCGCATGGATAGAGCATAGGCAGCACCATCTGTAGCATCCACATGAGACAAAGCGTTGGCAACGACATTTAAATGCCCAGGCTTGAATTCGATATTGAAGTCATAGCTAAATAATTTGCTGACCCAACGATGCTGTGGAATCATGGAGAGATGTTGGTCGAGCAAAACATTTAAGGCTATAATGGTCTGTATGAACCACAAATTGACGTCCCCATAGATAAGGCCACCAATGGCGGATAGCCTACACCAAACCAATGAGTTCCCGCTCATAAGTGGCGAGGTGTGCGTGTCGGACTGCCAGACCACGGCTGAAATATGCAATCAGCCCTTTGCCTTGATGAAGAACCAGCCCAATGCCTGAACCCAAAGCGTCACACTCAACAATAAAATCAGCACTAAAATCTGGGAGTTGAAGAACTGGTGTTGCAGTCAAAGCATCTTGCAGGGTCTTGACAGCATGAGAAAGCTTCCTTCTTGAGAAGACGAGTATGGGGGACAATAGAGCCAAATCCTTGAATAAATTTGCGGTAATGGACTACCAAGCCAAGGAAACCATGGAAAGCCCGCATCGTCCGTGGTACAAGCCATGTGCAGACTATTTGAACTTTTGTAGCATCCATAGCGACTCCCTCGGCAGAAATTACATAACCCAAATAAGCCATCGTCATCTCCCCAAAAATACACTTGGATCTCTATAGAAATAACTGGTGTTGTTGATGTAAATGAAGGATAGCCCGGACATGTCGTAGATGCTCCACCAATGAACCATTGTATATCAAAATATCAACAAACAATACGAGCATAAAGCGGTGTAAATTGCTGTGGGTGCCACTGATGTCACCTGTGACAGTGCCATAGTCGAGCGTGCAGGACGTGGGATCACCACTTGGCTGGTGACCTATGCGTGATGCTCATACGCCCTGGCCAGCGCTATGGCCATCTGGAGACTTACCGGGTTCTGTAACTCCACGTTAGTTTGGATGGGCTCCATA
Organism: Dendrocalamus latiflorus; assembly: GCA_017311315.1. Lineage (NCBI taxonomy): Eukaryota > Viridiplantae > Streptophyta > Magnoliopsida > Poales > Poaceae > Dendrocalamus > Dendrocalamus latiflorus. Next base: position 6,045,518 of record CM029616.1, on the reverse strand, counting down.
GACCGGGAGTGAACAATTGGACCTATTGCCTTGGTTGGAGGTGATCAGCCCGACATAAAATAGCTAGGAACTTCTCTTGATACTCCTCAATAGTACTTGTCTATGTCAATTCCTTGAGCTCACCCAGCGGGTTGTGGCAAATAGAAGGCCCAAACCACAAATTGATGTATTCTTTGAAGTGACACCAATTGGGCTCTCCCTCATCTCGCTCCAATTGGAAATACTATTATTGTGCTACCCCCACAAGATGGTACGATGCAAGCCACACCTTGTTTTCCAGCGTCTTTTGCCCTCGAAAAAATTTCTTGCACCTTTGCAGCCATCCGAGGGGGTCCTTTTTCCCTTCATATGTTAGAAACTCCAACGGGAGGAAACAGGGTGGCTTTTCAACTGCCGACCGTCCTCTGTTCACATGGTTGGTCGCCGCTGGAATTGCCCTACTAGGAGCCAGCTGCAAGCCATCACCCGTTGGTCGTTTCTCCATGGCAGTGAGGCGATCCCCAAGCTCCTCAGACCGAATTTGTTGTCGGTCAAAGCACTCCTTTAGATTGTACATCTGCTTCGTCACGTTCGCAGTCAATGTTGCTATCTGCTCAAGGACATCATTGATGGTGGCCTGATCGTCAGCCATATGCTCTGATACCAAGTTGTCACGGTCAGTTCCTGAACGCAGGTTGTAGGAATGTTGAACCGGCGGCTTAGGGCGGTGGCCTCTGGCTTGAGCCGTGCTGGTAGGAAATCTGGAGGAGAGGAAGGAGGAAGAGAACACAGGGAAGAGGGCCTGCATAGGACAGGGAGAAGGAGACAGGATAAAGGAGGGAAAGGAAGGTAATTCTCAGCTTAATTCATTAACAATATTTCCTGTCCTTTAAATAGACAGCATTCCTAACAAAAGCATCTAACTCAATCTCTTATTCCTAACGTAACTCTTATCTCCTATTTGATCTCAAACTCATCTTCCAAAATATTAAGGACAGATACGGCAGTTTAGGTATTCGGATTTGATCTAGCTGTTGCCGGCAACAGCTAGATTTCCTTGTGTTGTCCTACGCCTGGTATAGACTTTTCCCCATCTGACAAATGGTCATTAATGAAATACCAAATTTTACTATACATTGTACACAACATCTTGTTATGGACAGAATTACTAGGTAGTATACTTAAATATGCATATATCTAATGTGGTGACTGTTGCCTGATATTCTTCTGAAGTTTGAGCTTATACCTTTCATAACCAATACAATATGGCTATTGTTTCTGTTTGAAAATGCATGCTTTTTTTTGTACAAAACAAAATGCATTAAAATGAGGTACTGTTTTGCAGACAAAATCCTGCATTCTGATAACGGTATCCCAGCTACACAATTCTTTGGCCTAACTATCTCAGAGAGCAATGTCTGAGGCTGTGATTCTTTTAGCTGTGAAGAAGATTGGCACTGCTCTGGGGAATGAAGCAATCAACCAAGCTAGTTCACGGTTCAGAAACTTTGTAGCACAGCTTGCAGAACTCCAAGGTAGCATGAGCCGTATAAGCCGCGAGCTTAGGTTGATGCATGAGTTTCTTTGTAGAATAGATGTACGCAGTCAGAATGATCAGGCCTATGAAATTTGGGTGGATGAGGTGAGGAAACTTGCACATGGGATTGAGGACGTAGTAGATGAGTATCTACACCTTGTAGGGCAGAGACATAACATTGGATGGAGATTTTACCTCATGAAAGGATTCAAGCAACCAGAAGCTTTGCTTTCTTTAAACCGGATAGTTTCCCTGATAAAGGAAGCAGAGGCCAATCTTGTGCACCTATTTCAAGTAAAAGAGCGATGGGTTCCAATGGCAAGGACTGGGCATAATAGTAACTCTGTATATATTGTTGAGAGGTCCCAACATCTAGCAAGCTCTTCTCGTTCTATTAGTGAAGATCTTGTGGGAGTTGAGGCAAATAGAGATACATTAGTGAACTGGCTACGAAATGACGGAATGGCATGCTCTACAATAGTTCTGCATGGCATGGGAGGGCTTGGCAAAACTGCTCTAGCTGCAAATGTGTATAAAAGGGAGCGAGAATATTATGACTGCCATGCATGGATTTCTGTCTCACAAACATATTCTCCAATAGAGATCTTTCGGAAACTAATTGCTGAACTTTTTCATGATGAGGGAAATATTCCGAGGAACATTGCCACTATGGACATGACCAATATTCAAGAGGAACTGGGGAGGTTCCTTAAGGAAAAGAAATGCTTGATCGTATTGGATGATGTTTGGACGTCAGAAGCACTCAATAATATGTCTGGAGCACTTGTTAAAGATCTCAAGGGAAGTAGAGTAGTGGTTACAACACGCATTGCTAATGTAGCTGAGCTCGCTTCAGAAGGACGTGTGCTAACGATAGAGTCCTTGTCAGAAGGCAAGTCATGGGAACTCTTTTGTAAGAAAGCTTTCCAGAGAGAGACAAATCATGAATGTCCCGCAGAGTTGAAGGCTTTAGCAGAGCAAATATTGGGGAAGTGTAAAGGCTTGCCTCTTGCTATTGTGTCTGTTGGAAGTCTCTTGTCTGTGCGTGAGAAGAATCCAATAGAATGGAAACGACTTAACGACCAACTCAGTTGGGAGCTGAATAATAACCCAGGGCTAGATCATGTGAGGAACATTCTATATTTAAGCTTCATATACCTCCCTACATACCTGAAGAGTTGTTTTTTGTATTGTGCCTTGTTTCCAAAGGACTATATTCTTCATCGGAAGATGCTTTTAAGATTGTGGATTGCAGAGGGGTTCATTGAGGAAAGGGGTGAAAGTACATTTGAAGAAGTGGCAGAAGGCTATTTAATTGAACTAGTTCATAGAAATATGCTGCAACTTTTGGAACGCAACTCAATTGGTAGACTAAGATATTGTAAGATGCATGACATTGTTCGTGAGTTAGCAATTGATCTATCTCGGAAAGAAAGTTTTGGCCTTGCATATGAGCATGGAAATCGTGGTATTCTGGACACTAGCACTCGTCGATTGGCTGTAGCTAAATGCAGCAATGATATTTTATCAAGTTTGCACTTACCTCGTCTTCGATCCTGCATTATATTTGATCAGGCCATGCCGCCATCCAGAATACTTCATTCAATATCAGAAAAATCAAAGTACATTGTAGTTCTGGAACTAAGAGGGATGGCCATTGAGAAAGTGCCACACGCTGTTGGATGTCTTTTCAACCTACGCCATTTAGGTTTGCGCTATTCGAAGGTGAAGTTCCTCCCGAAGTCTGTCGAGAGGCTGTCCAACTTATTGACATTGGATATTTACAACTCTAGCATACAAGAGCTGCCTCGTGGAATTGTCAAGCTGAAGAATCTAAGGCACTTACTTGTTGAGAGAATCAATGATCCATCTTGGATGGCTTTTAGGAGTCGCCATGGCATGCGCATCCCAAATGGTCTGTTAAATTTGACAAATTTGCAGACGCTACATGCAATTGAAGCACATGATCAGTCTATTAAAGACTTGGGGGAACTGACGCAGCTAAGAAGCTTGAGCATATGGAATGTAAAGGGAATCCAATGTGAACGCCTCTGCATGTCTCTGCTTCAGATGCAATTCCTGGACCGCATGCATATTGCTGCGTGTGACGAGAATGAGATTCTTCATATGAATAAACTGGATCCACCACCGCCCAACCTTCAAAAAATTTCTCTGAGAGGGAGATTGGCAGATGGAACACTCGAGTCTCCTCTTTTCCAAACTGGGGGCCAGAGTGTGTCTAGACTATCTCTTGTTTGGTCTCAGTTGAGAGAAGATCCCCTCCCATCCATCTCTCGATTGCGTAATCTGGCCTCTCTGTATCTTACAAGATCGTACAATGGGGAACGATTAATATTCAGGAGTGGGTGGTTTCCCAATTTGAAGTCTCTGTTACTGCGGGACCTGCCTCATCTACATGATTTAGTGATAGAGGAAGGTGCCATGACAAGCATTCGTATTTTGCAGCTAATAAACCTCAACAAGCTGATGGATGTTCCACATGGCATTGAGTTTCTTGCATCCCTCGAACGTCTAATGTTTCTCCATATCACTGAAGATTTCCTTGCATTGCTGAATCAATGTTCTAGGATTCAGCACATTCATTGGTGGTATTCTACGCAGGATCAGCCTCTGACAAGGAAATGTAAGTCACTCAACAACAAGTTCATCTTTACAATTTTTCACAGTACGTCCTATTGTCTGATAACATCAAAGTCTTAAATAAATCAGTCACCCTAGGACCCACAATTATCTTAAAACCAGAGAATGCTCGGAATACAATTTATTTGAGCATTTAAATTTCTCTAAAAAATTGCATCTCTTTTGTTTATTCGAAGTGAACAAAATACCAAACAACATTACTTGAACCTTCCACCCAACTCATTAACAGGAAAAATGTTTTATGTCGACTGATTTTTCCAATGTTCGAAGTTCAATCATTTCTAGAACATTTGATGTTTTTAGAGAAACTAGCAAAATAGCTCGCGCAATTACGCGGCTTGTCGTATTACTTTCCTTTAGTTAGCTATTGGACTTTCGTTTCAATATAATTTCTAATGTACCTATGTAAGCAGCTATTAACGGTCCATTCGTATTGGTTTTGCCTTTCAGTTGTTTCTGCTTCTAGAAATCAAAGCCAATAGGAACATACTACCTTCTATAAATCGCTTCTATCAGCCACTTTGCGTTTTTATATATTGTAACGTACTATGTATTTTATTATGTCACAATTCTGTAAGTCGTATGGCGGTCTGAATGTTGTAGTATCTTATGTCGCACCATCGTTTGCTATCTTTCTTACATAATACACTCAGCAAAAAGTTAAAAGCCATAAACTAATACAAACACCTTAGCTTTTATAAACCACTTCTATTATCTACTATTATTCATCAGTCACAGCCAAAAGCCATCAACAAAAGCTAATATGATAAGACTCCAAGATTAAAGACACCTGTGCTAGAATGTAGATGTCACATAAATATATTGTCCGATGGAGACAATATTCTTAACAGTATGCTTCTCTTCTCTTGCTTAAGTCCCTATCGTAGCTCTATCTCATGCTTTGCCCCTCATAAGTTTAACGTGCATTTGTTAGTTAATGCTTCTTTCTATTATTGTATAAAGTCCTTAATCCCATTTACTAATAGGATTGATATGTTGTACATATATGTATTGCTCTGAATTCTGATAGTCCATCGAATTAGTGTTAATTAAGCTCCCTTCAGCCTGTCATAAGCCCTGTGCTAATTACACTGAAAATCTTAAAAAATTAATCACTAACTCTCAAAATAATTGTATCTAAAATGTTTTGTCCTTTGTTTTTAAGCCTTATGCATATTTCTCTTTTTTTTCTTAGCAATCGTAAAGCACCTGTCATGAGCTTTTAATAAATAATTTTCGATATTGGTAATATTCTAGTTACTTTTGTTTAAACACATATGAAGCCAAAAAAACTTTACCATGTAGCTACTGTTGTAGGGGTGGCTCCCACCTAAGCCCAACAGGCCTGTTGAGAGAGTGTAAGGCCCAGGATGGGACATGTATAGTGACATAAGTACCCCTGAGGGAGGTACTCATGTGTAAGGGTATAATTGTAAAGGCACTCCCCATGTGGATGTATATATGTAGGGCATAGGCCATGGGAACAGCCCAAAGCCATTCATTTACTCAACTCCCCACTACCATACTCTCTCTCTGTTTGGTCTGTAGCCACAACAGTTGGCGCCGTCCGTGGGGAGGACAAGAACAAGCCTCCAGCTTTGAGGGAGGATGGCACCAAAGAAAGCTTCATCGTCGGCGGCGAAGAAAAAAGGGCGGAAGCGGCGAAGTCTCGCGTCAGCACTAGGGCTTCGGCTTTAGCAGCCGCAGGTACGAGCGGTGATGCAGGTGCGACCGGGGACCCCGCCATCGATGCGACGACCAACCCCGCCACCGACGCGACGACCAACCCCACCACCGACGCGACGATCAACCCCGTCAACGACACAACGCTCAACCCCACCAGCACCGCCCCGACGACCAACCCCGACGACGGCAGCGCAGGCGCACCCGTTTTTTCACCCGGCGTAGAGGCGGCGAATGGCCCCAGTGGCGACGCGAACCCCGTCACCGGCTCCAGGGTCCTCCAGGACAATGCGGCGGGCAACCTGGCCGCGCAGGCCGTGGTCACCGCCGCGCCGGCATCACCGCCAAGCGCACCGACGGCCCCAGCCATGCCCGCGATGGAGGCTGCCCTGCTGGCGGCCCTCAGCGCATTTCAGCGGGAGCTAACAGACCTCCGCGGAGCCGTGCGGGACATGCAAGAGGCTCGGAGCCAACACGCCCCCCCTGCGGTGGCATCCGAACCCACTCCGGAGAGGGCGGATAGTCGCGACGCCCTACGTCTAGCCGCGTCCCACTACGGCGCGTAGATCCGGAGTCCCCGCTCTCTGCGGGCCTACAGCAGGCGGCATGGCCTGAAGATTTCAAATTCCTGAGCGTCATCGAGGCCTACAAAGGCGACTCCGACCCGCGGGAGTTCGTGCGCGTGTACGAGACCGCTATCGATGCCGCTGGCGGAGACGACACCACGAAGGCAAAAGGACTCCCCCTCGCGTTACAAGGGGTGGCGCTGTCCTGGTTCTTCACAATTGAACCACAGTCCATCTACGCGTGGGAACAGATCCGCGACCGGCTCTACAACAACTTCCAGGGAAACTACGTCGAGCGTGTCGATGCGGACCAGCTCTTCGTGGTCAAGCAAAAACCCGAGGAAAGGCTCCGGGACTACTTCAAGCGCTTCGCGAAAGTGCGCTGCCAGGTCAAGGACGTCAACGAAACAACCGTTATCAACGCAGCAATACAAGGCCTCCGACCGGGACCAATGGCCGAATACAACGCGCGCAAGCCCATTAAGACAGTCGGGAAGCTCTTTGACAAGATGGAAGAGTACGCCAGAGCGGAGGAGGACGCGCGGAGACGACACGGTGACGACTCCGACACCAACAAGGCGGAAGGCTCGGCAAAAAGTGAAGGCTCGCCGAAGCAGGGCTCTTCGAAAGGTAAGCGCAAGCAAGAGCAACCGAAGGCCGCCTCCGAACGCAAGGAACCCCAACACAATGACCCGCCAGGCGATAGGCCCAAGCACGACCAACGCAAGTCCAGGAAACCTCGTTACGTCTTTGACATTGAGGGCGGCTCCGAAGACAACGCCTCCGCAGGTCGCGGGGGCAGAGGGCGCCGAGGCCGAGGACGGGGACGTGGCCGGGGTCGCGACGACAGAACCCGCGATGAGTACGGCGACCAGCACCACGGGCAGTGGTGCGAGATCCATGGCCGAGGCAACCATGACACGCGTGCTTGCGCCACTATCGCAGTGCTACGACAAAGCGTCGCCAGGGACAAAAACCTGGATACACGTGCGCCCGTTGTGGCCCACGTCCAACACCACCAGGACCAAGGAACACAGCCCCAGGAAGGCCTCCTGCGAATTCAGGCACATGTGCAACAACCTCGGGAGGGCCTCCTGCAGTTACAAGCCCCGAAAGGAGCCCAGCGCAGGATCATTAACGTCATTTCTGGAGGCTCCTCGCTGGAGTTCGCCTCGGCGCGGAAACGAAAGGCTTATGCAAGGAGGCTGCACCACGTCGCGGCATACCCGACGCAGGCGCCGCCGAAATGGGCACAACACGAGGTCACATTCACGCCCGCCGACGCCGAGGGCGTGGAATTTCCCCACCAAGACCCTTTGGTCGTCCGGGTCCTGGTAGCCGGATACGAAGTCAGGCGCGTCCTAGTCGATGGAGAAAGCTCCGCGAACATCCTGTTCGCCGCGGCCTTCGACCAAATGGGGATCCCTCGGAGCCGATTGGGCCCTTCAGGCATCCCGCTACAAGGATTTGGAGGGCAGCCTTTGCGCGCTTTGGGCCAAATATGCCTCCAATCTCCTTCGGCCAAAGCGACAACGTGAGGAGCGAAGACGCCATCTTCGACGTAGCCGACATTGCATACCCCTACAACGCCATATTAGGGCGGCCGCTCTTAAATACCCTCGGGGCAGTCCCGCACCACGGCTTCCTATGCATGAAGCTTCCCGGACCGCAGGCTATCATCATTGTCCATGGCGACCAGGACATGGCTCGGCGCATAGAGCTTGGGGCCAGAGGTCCATGCCACGCGACTCGCCAAGGCACCTAAGCCGGGTATGCAGATGCGGAGCCCTCGGGCGCCCCCCAAGAGCGTCTCGCATTCCTCGGGCACAAGGTTGCCCCGGCAGCAGCGACTCGTTAGCGGTCACCCCGTCATAGCGGTTAGTGGTCGGTATTCCCCCCTTTTCTTTTTGTGTAATCGCTCGCCCGCGCAAACGGGAATTTAATAAAGTAAATCGTTCATGTAAATTCTCTCGTTTTCATACCAAAAGTGCACGAGGGATCACCTTTGTGTGCACTATGCATGAGCATGAATAAAGACGCGTGGGGGGACGCCTCTGCGCGCAGTCTACGGACTCTAAATAAGACGTAGCATCGAGGTCCGCCTCCGCACGCAGTCTACGGACTCTAAATAAGACGTAGCGTTGAGGTTTGCCTCCGCACCAATTTCACCGCCCGCAACGCACGGAGGCTCGCCTCCGTGCGTAGTCTACGGACTCTAAATAAGACGTAGCGTCGAGGTCCGCCTCCGCACGCAGTCTACGGACTCTAAATAAGACGTAGCGTTGAGGTTTGCCTCCGCACGCAATTTCACCGCCCGCAACGCATGGAGGCTCGCCTCCGTGCGCAGTCTACAGACTCTAAATAAGACGTAGCGTCTAGGTCCACCGCCGCACGCAGTCCGCGGACTCTAAATAAGACGTGGATGTCAATCCCACGCACTCTACAGAGTATAAAAAAAAGACGCGGACGCTATCCCTGCGCACTCTACGGAGTATAAACAAGACGCGAACCCCGCGCACGCATGGGCGTTGCCCCAGGGCGTACTCTTCGGAGTATAAATAAGACGTGAATGTCGATCCCACGCACTCTACGGAGTATAAAAAAAGACACGGACGCTATCCCTGCGCACTCTACGGAGTATAAACAAGACGCGAACCCCGCGCACGCATGGGCGTTGCCCCAGCGCGTACTCTTCGGAGTATAAATAAGACGTGGATGTCGATCCCACGCACTCTACGGAGTATAAAAAAAAGACGCGGACGCTATCCCTGCGCACTCTACAGAGTATAAACAAGACGCGAACCTCGCGCACGCATGGGCGTTGCCCCAGCGCGTACTCTTTGGAGTATAAACAAGACGTGAATGTCGACCTCACGCACTCCCTGGAGTATAAAAAAAAGAGACGCGGATGCTATCCCCGCGCACTCTGTGGAGTATAAACAAGACGCGGATACCGCAGTCAATTCTACGGAGTGCATAGTGCACCACGGGGGCCCGCCCCCACGCACAGCCTGCGAAGTACCAAGGCGACGTGTCAAAGGCTAGTTTCCGCGCGAGCGCACACGAGAGCGAGAAACACCAGAGGCTGTTCTTGCATAATCGTGGGAAGGAGCGCTCGCGCGTCTACTTCGAACTAGGCGCCAGCTCCGCTGCCACCACTTCGAAGGGTAGGGGACGGAGCGCTCGCGCGTCTACTTCAACTAGGCGCCAGCTCCGCCGCCGCCGCGTCGAAGGATATCGGACTGAGCGCGTGTACGGTTATTGCAACTACGCGTCTACCTCGATCACACTGCCCCCGTAAGGCGCAAATCATCGCATGCGGGCGCGCGTAATAACCCTCCCGAGCTTACCATGGGACAGTGTAGCCGGAGGGCGGCGATGCACCTCACAGGATCTAATCAAGATTGTTCTTTGCATTCGCTAAGGCGCACAAACACCTCCGGCGCACCAGGCCGCTACTCGGCAGGCTCACCCTTAACATGCATCCTTGCCGAGGCTCCACTCGAAGACGCCCGACCCGCCCAGAAATCCAACGCTTCCTCGGCCCTTTGCCAGCGCCGAAGACGCCGTCGGGTTGCGAGGTCGGAGATTAGCAGCCGGCCCCGGCTGTGTAGCTGCTCGGGACAAGGGGGCAGGAATTACAACAGGAAACAACTCTGGACTTCACCAACAAAAAAAAGAAGAGATACCCCGGGCTTCGGTTACAACGCACACCAACACGCGACAACCTCCCGTCACACTTGTGGGTTCGCGGTGTCCTCCGGGGCCGCGGTGCCATCCTCGTCCCGCCGGGGGACCTCGTCCAGAAACCAGCCAAGGTTTCCCTCGCCGTGCAGGTTGTTCCGCAGCTCGACTATGGCTGCGGCCTCGCCGCAGTATTCCCATATCCGCTCATGGAAGAACTTCACGGCGCGGCGTACGGCTCGCACGGCGCCAGACATTACCCCGCCCCCGGCGGGCATCTCCAGTCGAGGGTCGGCTAGCTTCGCAACGTGTTCACAACCACGGTGCCGCAGGAGAGCACATGTCAGACACGACGCCACGTAGGCGCAGTGATTGCAGTTGTGCAACGCCGGCCGCTTCCCCAATCCACCGGAGCGACCGCGACAGGTCCTCGGGCCCGAAGGAGCGCGCCGGCACTTCGGCGACAAGCCCCTTGAGGGTATCTTCCAGGGCCAGCATGGCGTCCCAGGTGGCCACCGAAGCGTCGCCCAAGGCTCGATCTCGCTCCGCGAGAGAGGCAGCAAGCTCACTGTTTTTCCCCTCTAGAGCAGCGATTTGTTGCAGAAGGCCGTCCCGCTCCGCATTAGCTTCTTGCCGCACCGCCTCCGCGGCCGACGCTCGCGCTGCGGCAACGAGCCCATCGGTGTGCGTCTTCATCTCCGCGCACTCCAACTCCAGGTGGCGTATGCGAGCATCCTGAACGGAGCGCCCTCCTGCAGCTCCCTGCAGCTCCACTTCGGCGGCCTGCAGCCTACTCCGTAGCGCTGCTCCCTCGCGAACGTGAGCACCTCGCAGGGCCTGGGCCAGCACGAGTGTCTGCGCGGCGCGGGAATTAGCACACGCTAAGCGGCAACAAGTGGTCTAAAAAAGACAGACGCTTACCCTCACTCCCGACACCTCCAATGCATCTCCAAGGCGCCCCGACCCGTAGGTCTGCAACGCCTGTTGACCGATGCTGGCGGCCGCGTCCTCCGCAATCCCGCGCCATGCCCTCAGAGCATCCGACGGAGGGACGAAGTCCGCCGGGCTCGGGCGCGCGACACCAGTGTCGCCAGCACCAGGACCCCCGCGCTCAAGGCACGGCTCCTTCTTCGGGATAAGTGCCGCTGCAAGGAGGAATTACACACTTGTCACGAGGCGTAAAAAAAATTTTGCGAAGGAGTGCCGTCATAACCTACCTTCGGTGGCGGACGGGGGACTCCGCGGAGACGTCTCCCTAGCCGCGGCCAAGACCGCTTCTACTTCGGCCCCAACGGACGGCGTTGTCTCGCAAGGCCTGGGGACCTCCGGGTCGGGACCTAGAGCCAACCGATCCTGCACTACGGTCACCGTGGCCCGAGGGGTCGGGAGGGCGCGAGGTGGAGGGACCTCGGTGCTCGAACCGGAGTCCCACAGGCTCCCAACACCGGTTGCCACAACGAACCCTCGCGAAGTCCGTGGAAGGGGGGACTGCAGGCATGGCCGCGTCGCTTGAGCGCAAGATACCACCGCGGTTTCCGCCACAGGAGTCCCTGCGGCAGCAACTCTAGCCGAAGGGGTCTCCACAGCTACAACGACAGCGGTCGGGGGCTCCGCCCCCACGACCTCTGCGGGAGATACCCCCACCACAACCATGGCTGGAGACGAGGACTCCGCACCGGTGCCGCCAGCCGACACCACCACCTCGGCGATGGTCGCGGGTAGCGAGACCTCTGTGGCGCGCCCTCCGCCGCCGGCGCCTTCGCCCTCAGTACCCGCGCCCTCTAAATCTGAATCGGCATACTTCGCCGAACCCGACTCCGGGTTCGCTGCGCCGGCAGGAACTGCGGCAACCGCCGTACGGGGCGTGGTCGCAGTGCTCCGGGTCCTCTTGCGGGACGGCGCCTTCGTCTTCACGGCACCATCATCCTCATGCTGCTGGTCCGGAGGGGGGCGATCCGGCACAGGAAGCCCTAAGGCCTCGCACACGCGGTTTATTCGCCCCAATCCGGCCTCCGCAGTCGCAGCTGCGCGCTGCCCGTGCTCTCTGCCGGTGTATGGCCCGAGGAACACATGCGCGGCGTGCTCCGCGTCCTCAAGGCGAGCCCCTGCCCAGACAGCACATTTACACAATGCAATACGTACGGGCATCAGCTCCGCGGCCACCACTTCAAAGCGTGGGGGACGGAGCGCTCGTGCGTCTACTTCGACCAGGCGCCAGCTCCGCTGCCACCACTTCGAATGGTAGGGGACGGAGCGTTCACGCGTCTACTTCGACTAGGCGTCAGCTCCGCGGCCACCACTTCAAAGCATGGGGGACGGAGCGCTCGCGCGTCTACTTCGACTAGGCGCCAGCTCCGCTGCCACCACTTCGAAGGGTAGGGGATGGAGCGTTCACGCGTCTACTTCGACTAGGCGCCAGCTCCGCGGCCACCACTTCAAAGCGTGGGGGATGGAGCGCTCGCGCGTCTACTTCGACTAGGCGCCATCTCCGCTGCCACCACTTTGGAGATTAGGGGACGAAGCGCCCGCGCGCTTACCCCCACGCACGTAGCACCCCCGGACTACCCTGCAAACACCTGCTCTCTGCAGCTACGATCCTCCAAGGCAGGAGACCAGCGGTTTCGGAACACCGCCCCACTGCCTGCCTTGTAAGCATCGCCCCGGCGGAGCGGCACGTCCGACGGCGTTCCCCACACATTGCACCGGCGCAGATCATGTCACGACAAGTTTTGGCTTGTTCTCATAAACAGACCACCTTCAGTACATCTATATTCTTTTGAAAGACGGGCTTGATCAGAAGCCCCGACTGAAGGTGAGCCTGTCTAAGAGAACAGGGCAAACCTTACCGTTGTATGCAGAAATACGGAGCGAGCACAGCAGGTGCGAGCAGTCGCCATTAACAGACTCTAACCAAGCTTCCGAGAAAAATAGACCTCCATCAGTACATCAACATCCCCCGAGCCGCGTCGTGCCACCATGGAATGTGGATGCACTGAAGGGGCCCATTTTAGGGGAGCAGCACCTACCTGAGTGCACAATGCAGGTACAATATTACACCAGCACGCTATATATACCCTGTCAGCGGGGAAGCCAACCGGCAGAAGTCCAACTGGCGGAACCCCAACCGGCGAAAGTCAAACCGGCAGGAATCCAACCGGTAGGAGCCCAACCAGCGGGGCAGCATCGTACCGCTGCGGTGCTCCAAGATCCGCGCTAGGACAAGGAACGTCGCAACGTGGTATCACCGCGCCTCCTCAAGTCTCGCGCCGCTTCAATCGGGCTCCGCTGGGCAGGCTGGCAGCCGCTTATCGTCAAGCACGCTCAACGCCGAAGACGCGCGCGCGCGCAACGACTTACGACCCGCTCCGCCCCCTATGCCGACGCATTTGACTCCGCCAACAACCCCAGCCCGGCCCCCCCAGTGGCGAGGCCAACCTCAGCTCCTATCTTCGCGCCGGACGACAACCTCGACCCCACGACGGAGTCTTTGGGTGACGAAGCCTTCGCCAAGCCGCCCGGCGCCATACCTTCGCAATAAAGCGAGCACTACACTTCGAACGCGAAAAAAGCTCACAGGCCACAGGGACGGAGGGGGCCAAAGGGCTCGGCAACATGGCTGCGGCCCGTGAAGCCCTTCACCATGAGAGGCTCCTGTTGTAGGGGTGGCCCCCCACCTAAGCTTAGCAGGCCTGTTGAGAGAGTGTAAGGCCCAGGATGGGACATGTATAGTGACATAAGTACCCCTGAGGGAGGTACTCATGTGTAAGGGTATAATTGTAAAGGCACTCCCCATGTGGATGTATATATGTAGGGCATAGACCATGGGAACAGCCCGAAGCCATTCATTTACTCAACTCCCCACTACCATACTCTCTCTCTGTTTGGTATGTAGTCACAACAGCTACATATATATTTGGAAAATTTAAAGCCATTAAACCTGTAAAGTTCTCAAGCTAGGCTTCTCACAAGTGAATAACAATATAGTGTCAAGTCGTAATATTCGTTTATCCAAACTAACTTTTGATTAAACACATACTCCCTCCATTCTATTTTAAGTGATATTTTTTATTTTTTATAGTCTCCGAGATGTAACTTTGGATGTTATTTTTTGTAACTTCATCTTATTATATCCTAATAAAATTATAATATTATGAAAATATTTTTAACAACAAATCTGCTGATGTAGTTTTTATGTAACTAATCTAGATTGTTTTAAATATATTAGTGACCAAAAAGTTTGACCACATACGATCTAGGACATCACTTAAAAAAGAATGAAGGTAGTACAAAATAAAAGAAACTTTTCCTTGTAGAAGTGCAGGTAGTTCGTGGAGAAATGAGCGATCCTCACTCGTCCTTTTTTTTCATCCCTTTTCTTGCAAATAGCAATTTTATCTTTTTTTTCCATAGCCCTATTTCGCTTTTTTTTATTGCCTCATATAAATAGATGGAAAAGACGTTTCCATTTTTGTGTTCGCCGTACACAATCGCGTATATATACTTGTAGGGTTTTGTTAAACATTATTTGGATGTTTTTTTCCTAACTATCATCCAGATTTAGAACTGTTGGATTAGAGATCCAATGACCATAAATTATCCCCCTCCCCTTTGAATTCTATCGACACTCCCATAATGGGTTTTGTTAAACATCATCTGGATATTTTTTTCTAACTATCATCCAGATTTAGGACTATTGGATTAGAGATCTAATGGCCATAAATTATCCCCCTCCCTTTTGAATTCTATCCCCTCCTCGTTGAAAAAAAAATCTCCCCCATTAAAAAACAAGGGGCCCCTTGATCTCTAATCCAAGGGTCACAAATTTGGACGATAGTTAGGAAGAAAACATCCGGGTGATGCCTAGACACTCCCATAATGGTAATGCTCATCTTTTCTTTCGTTTTAAATTATAACATAATATATCTCTCTAAGCAATAACACCCAATAGCCTCTATAGTGTATTTCTAATTAGATCCACCATATCAAAGACTAGATATTTTGTTTTTTGTGAGAATCTCTACCATATTTTTTCTTTTTTCTGGTATCATCTAACGGCCGCTATAGTTTAACTTTTATTAAGGTCCACCAGATTAAGGACGGGATGTTTTTCCTTTTTTAAGAATTTCTATCTATTTCTCTTTTTTTTCTTAGCAGCTCTGATAGACATGTCATGAGTCTTTATTATATAATTAGGGTCAACCAGATTGAGTATTTTTATTTTTTATAAGAATTTCTAACTATTTCTCTTTTTTCTTAATAGCTCTAAAAGGTCTTTCATGAGCTTTTTAATATATAATAGATATATGGTTGTGTTGGTAAATAGATCATGAGTCATTACTCGTTACTAGTATTGAGCTTGCCATGCAATAGAAAACTGGGCAAAAAGAACCATGTTTCGGTGATAGCACTGTTACCTGTAGCTGTTGATGGTTTATATGCCATATGTTGTAGCTTTGATATAAGCCCTGTTCAAAGTGTTGCGTCTTTTGATTTTTGGTTAAAATGATATTGTACCAATGGTTAGCTTTTTTCTAAGATATTTAATTAAAAGAATTGAAGAAAAAATAGAAAAACAAAAAACACCATTATATTTCTACAGAAAATGCAAAGGAAAAGGAGGAAAAGAAAAAAAAAGAAGAAAAAGACGTATTAAGAAGATAATGCATTTTAAACTACTTTTGGCTTTTGAAAATTTGAAGTCATTGCTGTTTACAATAAACCTTAACTAGTCGTAAATGTAAGTTTCAGTATCAAGTTTTTAACAACTCACATGTTTTATGTATGTTATTAACTACGACATCAATGTAAGTATTTAGGTCTACAACTAATATCAATAAGATCCAAGTTAGTGTTCCAGGAGTCACCGATTAATGATTTGAGACAGTTTTTCACCGAAAACTGGCTGGTTTCTGGAACCCTAGTGGCACTAACATTTGTGGAGGGTTCAGAAAAAAGGTTGTACGGTATGGAAAATTTTTTATTATTTAACCTCTCTTTAATTTTATTTTTATTACTAATCCTATGCCAACTTTTTTAAAAAAAAATCTGACTCTTGCCTACACCATTACTCGTGGCGTGGCAGACGATACTAACATATTACAGGTAAGACTAGTTAAATAGCACTTGTTGTCACGCCACTGGTGGTGGCGTGACTAAACAACACTGCTATGCCACTGGTTGTGGAGTGGTAGAATTTGACCTTACTATGGTGATTGGCATGGCAGTATTGTCTTGCCACGCCATGAGTGGTGGCATGACCAAAAGGCTCAGAATTAGAAACAAGTTTGGCAATGAGTTATTAATAAAATATTTTTCATAAAAAGATTATTTAATGCAAAAAGTTCTACAGCATTGCATGCACCATTTCATTTTCAGCGACACTGAAACAGCTCTACAACAGAATATATGTGATAAATTTAAGGGAGATCTATATGATAAATTTCTAATGCACATGTAAAAATTCTTTACACAAATATGGGGGAGGCAAAATTCTATTGCCATCCATTACTTCCTTCTCTTTTTTTTTTTGATGAGTCTATAACAGTACTAACATTTCTCCCTTGTAGGATTATGTTGATCTCCTCAAGCAGAACACCATTCTTGCGTACTTCCGGACGGCAGCGTAGAGTCGCCTGTTAAAACTTCCCGAAAAGCATTTCCTCTATTCGTCTGTTGCAACTTGAAGAGTGCGAATAATTCCGGGGTTCCTAAGTTCTTGTGGCATATTTCGCATGAAGATTAAAGCTTGTTTAGTTCATATTGGGTGACTTAGTGCGCCGACGGCCGTAGTCTTGTTCCGTAGTTCTTGTCCCTGGATCAGTTCGATGGTGGCGCGTAGGTGTTGCGTAGTGGTTTTTTCATTGGCGGTCATTGCAGGAAGCGGCTTGTCGTGGAGTTCAAGGGTGGCTATGCCATGGCCTTGAGGTGTGCATGATCCCGGTGTGTTGGTGGCGGTCGTCTTTGTGTGTGGGTAGTGCGTGAGTGCGGTGGAGGTGCTGGCGAAAGCCTTGCCGGTGTTCCTACTGGTCTCGACAACTATGACGCCTATGGGCGTCATTTTCCTTCTTGGAGGGTTGTCATGGCACTCCATAGCCCTCATGTTTACTGTTCTCCAGGTGAAAGCCTTGTCTCGGTGAGGCGGGCGGCGTCGGCGACCCTCGTCGCCTTTTCGGAGACGTCGCCTCGGAGATTCATCTTCACGCAAGGTAGACCGAAGTTAGGGTGGCTCAGTTGGAGAAGGTTAGGGGCTTGGTTGAAAGCAAGGACGGAGAAGAAGTTCTGAAACTTAGTCTTTCTAGCTTTTTCATAGTCCTTAAGCTCTGATTCTTACTGTTGTGTACTCCTCAGTGTTGAGGCTTCGAGTCTAAGAGCTCGTGTAACTTTTGGCTGTATATATCCCAAGTGGATATAGAGGTCAGATTTTATATCCTTTATCTAAAAAATATTGTGCTTTTAAATTAAGCATCGATGGGTATTACTCCCCGGTTGCTTGTATTTCTCAAGCGAGTGTTGTATCACTGTGTGTGTTTTCCTTTTACCTTGGTGAAACGATATAAAGTTCGATCCGTCAAAAAACAAAGGAAAAGTCACTACACCAGGAAGGAGCTATAGTAACACGTCTATATGCTACTACATGTCAATAAAGGTGTTACTAGTCTTTGCAGTAACACAATTTTTAAGTGTTCTTATAGCCCATGTTACTAGCTAGGTTTGAAGTAACACGTGATAAGTGCTACTACATGTCTGAAAACATGTTACTACCTTGCAACACATATCTTATCTATAAAAACACATATTATGTGCTACAACAAACTACCCTGGTAACACAAATATGTGCTACAACAAGCTACCCCAGTAACACATTTTTGGAGCAATAGTAACACCATTGTAATATGAGTAGCAACACACTTTCTTACACCAAAACATTTTGTGGAAACTTATTTTAATACATATAAATATATATACACAGAGACTAGAGAGAGGAAAAAGTAATGATTTTTCGAAATGACAATTAATTAATTGCAGAATTATTTTCTTTCACAAGAATCACATATTGCACAAAATTATAACCATCACCAACACTGCATTCCACAGGGAAATATATAAAATATGGTTCACATAATTTTATAACATACATGACAATCCATTTGAGAAAACAAGTCTTGGGAATAACACAAACTTTTCATCCTAGAATGACATAATAATATCTATCTATTCTTCTCAAAATCTTTGCCCGATGATCTATCCATGAGGTGAAACAAGTATGAGATTTCAACCATTAATCTTCCGAACCTGCATGTGGCAAACATTACTGAGCTTTAAGGATACATGAAAAAGTATATATGTAGTATTATATGGACCAAGGTTGAAATATCATACACATATTGAAGGCCAAGCAATCGGCATTCCTTTAGCATGGACATCATCAATTGACTTGCAGCAGTCCAGTGGTCGTACAAGCGCCTCAGTTTTACGCAAAAAGTGATTGATTCTTACTTTCCAAAATTGGTTGCCTAGCTCAACACCACCTACTTTTGTAGATGGATTGCAGCTCAACAAACTAGCATAGGCCACCTGGTCTTTGTTTGGATATTTTGCACTCAAGAGTAATACTGTTGAACCAACCTATATTTATCACTTCATCAATAACTAGCATACAAGCAAATTAGTTGTAACATGAATCCAAACGTAGTGTTTTTTACCTCCATTGGTGAAGATCCACCGATACAACAGAGAATTTCCCAGCTATGTCACACACATCTATTAGGCTAATAGCTGTTTGGCTAAAGATTTTAGAAGTAGTAAACAGCAACTTACAAGTTGGTTTGTTGGTGATCCGATTGTCCCTGGGGCATCAGTACCGTAAACAACTAAGGCCTTCGATAAGCTAGCATTGTGATGCATCGACGGCATTGATATGGTGTCTCCTGGAGTATGTGTGGAAGGAGTTGAGGGTGCTGAGCTGGGGGAAGGGCCAGTGGTATTTGCAGTGCCAGAGCTATTAGCTGGACCAGACGATGAGATAGGTTGTTTGCGCTTTCGCCCATTTTGATTCTTCGAAGCCTTCAAAACCATATCAAAGTTTGGGTACTGCGACCTTATGACAGAAGTTTTAACAAAAGTACAGGTGCAATAAAATACTAAGATGATAATGTTGAATGTATGCAGAACAGAGTAAAACCTGTTCATTTCCACGGAAGGAATTAGACAAGCTTCCATCCATAGTAACACTTCCAGCCCCCATTTTTTCCTGCTGGCCTGGATGGTGATTTGAGCGTTGTGGTTGCTGACTCAGTAATGGATGTTGAAGGAGCTGTTGCTGATTGCTGCTTTGCTGGTGCTGCTGCAAAGCTGCTATCCTCTACTACACATAAAGGAAGAGGTAGTAAGGTTTAACCAAAGATATAGAAGTTCTTTCACAAATAGTAGTTTTGGGGTATATTCGAGCATGTCTTAATTGGATACCAGACTAAATACTATTATTAACATCTCCTGTATCCTCACAAATATAAGTAATTATACACATGTACTGAGACATACAAGTGAAACCTACCTTCATCAACATATCTGTCTCCATGCGCTGCACGGGTGAACACATGTTTTGCAATGAAGGTCCAACACTAGGAATAATTTCTGCGAAGGCGTTCGATTGACCGTCCCTCCCAGGAATCATATTTCGGCTGCTCAAAAGCATCCGAAGCCTTCGGCTATCCATCTCTCCAGGTGAAGATGTCATATTTTGTTGTGCTTGAAGCAGAAGTTGCTGCTGCTGTGGAGTGAGAAACTGAAGATGGTGCAACGGTTGGGGAGATTGCATAAAAGCTTTCTGTTGGAGAAACCCAGATCGAAGCTGATCTAAACCCTGTACAATTATGATCAAGTGGAAATTCATCATACGAACACACTAGTGTGCACAAGTCAAACTTGCTGCTAATTTACAGCTTAGAATGCCAACGACTGAATAAAGTAAAGAACTAACTGTAAGAGGCCACCCTTTCAAGGTCAAATTATTCCCTGCTGGATTAGTGCCTGCCAGACACCAAAGTAACAATCAACTTTAAGCATATGAACAAGGAAACAAGTTTGTAAGGTACTACTCCACATCCAACAAGCAGTCAGAGATGCAGCACATAGCCACAACTAAGAGCAATCATGAGGGTGCACGAACAAAAAGACAGAAATTATTTGTGATAAGAGAGATGAAGCCTCTAAATCTCAACCTAGTGTTCCTCAAAATAACAGCAATCTTCATTTTTACAAAAATCACAACCTCCCTTTCAGTAAGTATGCATAGCAACACTAGAGAACCTACAGTATTCCTAGTGCATACAGTGAATCAAATAACATACCCAAAGTAAAACAACAAATCAAAAGTATTAATAGATAGAAGATTGATTCAAAAAAAAATTACAAAAAATAGCTGAAATCCTGTGCAACTGTGCTGCTAAATCATACATCTTTATATTTGAAAACGGGAACTGTATATTTGTATCCGCTGTACAAATTCTCTCTCCTATGAGCTGTATTTGTTACACAACTGTAACAATTTAGTAGATATTTGAACCTGCACGTATAATAAAGTCCCACCAAATAAAATAAAATTGCTGGCCACATTATTCAGCAATAAATTAACAAAGTACTCAAAAGTTGTTTTTTAGTTCCGTATATTATAGGGTT
This sequence comes from Dendrocalamus latiflorus, assembly GCA_017311315.1. Classification (NCBI taxonomy): domain Eukaryota; kingdom Viridiplantae; phylum Streptophyta; class Magnoliopsida; order Poales; family Poaceae; genus Dendrocalamus; species Dendrocalamus latiflorus. The sequence continues at coordinate 6,024,731 of CM029616.1, read as the reverse complement.
ATAGTTGTGAATCAATTGGTGGCAACACAAAAGCAAAAACATCAATTTATATTAGAGTTGAAAAGCAAACACCTGGTACTAAACATCAATTTATATTAGAGCTCAAAAGCAAACACCTGGTACTAAACATCAATTTATATTAGAGTTCAAAAGCAAACACCTGGTACTCCAGTTAATGATACATCTGCTCCTGCAGCTCTAAGATTTAGAGCGGCATTTGCGTCTGCCTTGATTTCCTGATAGAAATTTGACATCTTTATGAAGCTTCCACTTGTATATTATGAAGCTTCCTCTTGTATAGTATGTCCTGTTCTCGTTTACGCTGTTCTGCTTTCTCCATGAGTGCTCCAATGTACTTTGACTGCAAAAAAATATTGTGTCAGAAAATAAATAGACATCATATTAGAATAAGAAGCATATCTCATCCAAATATATGTCCCTTACTTAGCTGCATTGTGTGATACCAATTATTGGTGGGATTTGCTGCGTTTGCAGAATCAGTTGCAACTTTATGGCACGCAATACAGAATGAATACATGAAGGAGTTCAACAGCTCAAGCTTAAGCATTGCAATATCTAATCCAAAATCCAAAGGCAATCCCCCTTAAATTGTATCATGCATCTATATTCTGTGATGATCTTTGCAAAGCGGTACAAATTGCATAGTATACTAAATTTCAATCATACATGTATAGCTCGGATGGAGTATGGCCTCTTGAATTCCTTGAGGGCGTCTAAGGCAGCGGCGGAGGAGGGGATTCATGAATAATCTATTGCCTGCTAGATTCATGAATACATCCAAAGTCCAAAGTTTCACACAGATCACTCAAGGAAGAAAGACAACAAAAATGTAGAATAAGGTTTCACTGAAGAGCATCATTTAGCTGTCCTGAAGAGTATGATTAACTATATTCACTTTCTAGACAATAAGAAATGACTAATTAACTATATTCACTTTCCAATAACTACAATCTTTCTGCAAAAGAATGATAGTTGTAACTTAAGAATCGAATCAAGACATAATTTAGCAGCTCAAGAGTAATGCCTTAAGTGTCCACTTTGCCAAAAGTTTACATATAAGCTTACAACGCAGGATCTGAAAAACTGGACAGCATTCTCAAGTTTTAACAAAATGTAGGGAACTGAACATGTATTGAAGAACTAAATGTGTTTGTCTACTAATACATAATGAGGATAAATAAGATGAATAAATGATAGTCACCAATTTTGCGCCTTGTATTATAAATTTCCATAACCCTATATAACCAAGAATGCAAACTAACGAAATTTCATCTCAAAGTCAACCACAAATACCAAAGCAGAATGACTGTACACCAATATACATATGTAAAGGTTGTATAACTACAAAGTAATCGAAACGTACCAAGCCATCTGTATTATTGAAGTAATGCCTCCACAAGGGCCTCAACTTCTCTTGGCCACCAACATCCCAGACTGTAAACATCACGTTCTTGTACTGAACTTTCTCAACATTGAACCCTATTAGTAACAGTGGAAAAGCAAAATCATCAGTTCTTGTACTGAACTTTCTCAACATTGAACCCTATTGGTAACAGCAGAAAAGCAAAATCATCAGTCGGTGTGCGGGCAAATCGAAACATCAGATTTTCTTTATATTAAACCTCATAAAATAAGAACACTACCCATTAAGGCCAATCTGATTAGCAGGTTAACTGGTTGACTCTGATAAGAGAACTGCTACCCAAAAGGCAAGAAATACTCAGGTAATCACAAAAAAAATATCTATATCAAAGTGCTCAGCTAATCACAGGTGCAGGCCCATTTATACAAGCAAGTTCACAACCCCCATCTAGGGAAACCACGTACAGTTGGTGGATTTCTTCCTGTGACCAACATCAACAAGACAACAACCACGTACAGTAGGGGGGCCTAGGGCACAAGGGATGGGCGGGGAGACGGCGAGATCGAGGGGGCTTGGCGGTGGATGGGATCTCAGGTGAAGTGGCGGCGAAAGAGGGCGTCTTCGGCGAGAGGCGCCGGCGGCGGGGAAACGGCGAGATCGATGGCGGCGAGATCGAGGTGTCTTCCGGCCCGTTGCTTCGACGCCTCGGGAGACGGCAGCCTGAGATGGATTCGCGTGGGAGGTGGGATACTGGGATGCCCCTGGATTCGCGAGGCAGGCCGCAGGCGTAGGCAGTAGGCGCGGTGCGCTGCTGGGGCCTGGGGGCGGTTTTGGGATTTCGCATGGACCCCCAGGCGCGCGACTTTGATATTTCGCGAGGCGCGAGCGGGAGACTCGGTCTGAACTGAGAGATTTGGCTGAGATTATTGGAGGGAAGATTTTACATTAGCGGGAAGTATGTGGAGGAAGATTTATGTGTGAAAAATTTCAGGCCATGCATAAAAAGCATCATTTTTAAATAATTTCGTGCAATCACATTTTATCTCACTCTAATCTATACCAATTGGTCTTCGCCCTCGTCGATGGAGTTGCCGTATTAACGTAGTTATTCATCGTTCGTTGGTTTCAATCTATATTGACATATAAAAGTTCAAATTCCCCCGTATTTTAGTTCATTAGTTATGTATAATTAATCCTGCTAACGTCGTAATTCATCATTTATGGTTAATTAATGACGTGGGTCGTTACATATAATGTCTAATTATTTTGGACTATACAAATCTTGATTATTTTGTATGAAGAACATGTTAGCACTTTTCGTCATAATTAAATTTTCAACTTTACAAATCTGCCTTGTGGTTCCACGACCTGAATGCAGATTTTCTAACATGAAAAATAGCAACGAGGTTCCACATATTTACCTTAAACTGCAATTTTAAGGTTCCAAACCAAAAACTGCAATTTTCTATTATAAGGGACAGTTAGTGTAAATTTAAGGACTTCTACCTTTGCCCTTCCAATTTCTTTAAAAAAAAGATCAATATCTTCAATCTAGTAGTGGTGTTTTTGTACAAATCTATCAATGTTGAACAAGATTATCCCTATAGTAGAGAGTAACACATGTCCGTAACACATATATTGTATGTTACCAGATGGCTTTGTAACACATGTTTATGTTGCGGTACTATATGCTTGTAACACGTTTATTCATCATACTGAGTATGTGTTACAGGGTCTCCTGGGGACACAAAGTATGTGTTGCTGAGTTTTTTGCCTGTAACACAATTTGTATTATGTTGCAGTCAAGTGTTACCATAGCTATGTTCTGTTGTAGTGAGTATAGGAATATCAATGCAACCCTACAGGATTGCAAACTATGAGAAAGTGCACAGCATAAACGGCCGTTCATATAGGCTTTGGCTTTTAGTTTTAGTTTATAAATAGTAGCAGGTTATAGAGAATTTGTAGAGAGACATTCGTGTGTGATTTTAACTGATATAAATAAAGTCGTTGCAGTATGTACTACAATCAACTAGTAGAATCCGTCTTGAAAGGATACTCCATTTGAAAGTTAGGTACTGTAGAAAGCCATTTACTGTAAAAACAATTTTTAAAAACCAATACGAATAGGGCCATAGTATTTGACACGCAATCTAAAAAATACACATGATTGTCACCACGCAGAAGGCATGTATTAGCAAGATAGCAATCACAAAACACTTGAAAAACACACATAATTAGTCCCCTTCTTTTCAGTTTATAACTTATGATTTATATTTTTTTAAAACAAATAAACGGGACGATTTCTCCGTATTTTTTTCAAAGCAATTTATCGACATTTGGTTCGTTCGCCAAGCGTTTATACTAGGACCAAAAACTATTAGCCGTAATTGAAAACAACAAACCCATTGTTCAACAGGAGCTGAGAGATGGCGGGTGTGATGGTGAGCGCTTCGACGGGTGTGATGAACTCTCTCCTCAGGAAGCTTACCACCCTCATGGGGGACGAGTACCGAAAGCTCAAAAGCGTGCGCAAGGTGGTGGTTTTCCTCAAGATGAGCTGAGCAGCATGAACGCGCTCCTTGAGAAGCTAGCAGACATGGACGAGATCGATGTGCACACCAAGGTGTGGAGGAACCAAGTGAGGGAGATGACCTACGACATTGAAGACTGCATCGACGACTTTGTGCACCGCCTGGGTGGCGCCAATGCCAAGGATGGGTTTGTCCAAGAGTTTGCTCAACGTCTCAGGAGCTTGAGGGCACGCCACCAAATCGCCAACCAAATCCAGGATCTCAAGGCCCGCGTGCAAGAAGTGAGTGAACGGCGTGTAAATTACAAACTTGATGAATGCATCTCTGAATCTAGCTATGTGGCCATTGATCCTCGGTTGCCTGCTCTTTATGCAGAAGCCCCCGATCTTGTCGGCATAGAAGGTCCGGAGGGAGCTTACAAGGTGGTTGATGGAGGGAGAGGGTATGTTGTTAAATGAGTTGAAGGTTGTTTCTATTGTTGGGTATGGAGGTCTAGGTGTTGTATCCGGACCCTGGCACCTCGCCAGGTCCAACCAGGTTCACTTCCTAGCCCCCAGATCTTAAATGCGCTGCGCACCTAAGCACACGGGCTACCCGCAAGCAAGCCCTTCAAGGGACAACCTTATAAGTGGTATTGGACATTCTCTCCTCAAAAGACAAGCGCCTGGGCTCAAGGGACAACCTTATAAGTGGTATTGGGCATTCTACCCCCAAAAGACAAGCACCTGGGCTCTGATACCACTTGTTGTATGTGGACCTTGATACCCCGCCAGGTCCAACCAAGTTCACTCCCTGGTCTCCATGTCTTAAATGGGCTGCACACCTAAACCTACGGGCTACCCACAAGCAAGCCCTTCAAACAACAACCTTATAAGTGGTATTGGGCCTTCTCCCCCTAAAATACTAGTCTAATGCGTGAAGACTCCCTCACACTTATAAGTTGTGCTTTTTCCTTTCCCACAATCCATGTGAGACTATTACTAACTGTTAGACCATGTGGCTAGGTCTAGAATATTATTGTGATGAATAATTGACAATGGTTAATTTGTGATGATGAATATTTGGTAATTTTGTTTAGCGGCGTTATGCGAGTTGTGTTGCGTGTGTGCGGATTGACATTGGTCAAGTTTGACGAACTTGTGCCGGAAGAATATTCTTTGGTCTTTGCATGTGCAGGTTGAGCATGGAGTCGATCATAGTCGGTGACGAGGTGGATCGGGACTAGGATGGAGAGATCCGAGGTTCGGACGGTCAAGGAGGTCACGAGATGGTCGGGCTCATGCTTGGGGTGCATGGAGATCAAAGGTGGTGATACGTGGAGAAGCTACGGGAGGTGCGGTCCTGGAGGCTTCAATACGTGATGCGATAAGTTGAAAAGTCGGAAGGTTGAAAACCCGTGTTAGAAAGGGTTTCGGGTCCCTTAAAATTAGTGGGCTAAAAGCCTGGTTGAGATAAAAGGCCTAAACCCAGCTAGACGAGTTGTATTGGGGTTGAGAGCGGACTTTTAGAGTTGGTGTCCGGAGCGGTGTCCGGAGCGGCGGCTGTAAACTTAGTTTTGATTACGGCGTCGTTTCCGTGTGAGACTAGGACGTCTTGAGGATTTAAATAGCCGAGCGGCCGGCCGGTTGCGGACAAAAAAATAGGAAGAAAAAGGGTGGCTGCATGCTGTGAAATCTGGACACATGTGGACCTCTAAACACCCGAAATTCCGTTTTTGGCCCCTAAACCAAAAAAATTCCGTTTCTGGACCCCTCCCGACCGCGCGTTTCGCGAGATGGCGCCACGTGTCCCGGTCGTGCGGTGTGGTACCGCACAACCTGACTGTCCTCAGCGCCGGCCGCGCGACCACCCGCTCCACCGCGCGACCGCGCGACCGCCCGCGCGACCGCACCGCCCCGACCGCGCGTCCGCCCGCCCGCGCGACCGCGCGTCCGCCCGTCCGCCCGCCCGCCCGCGCGTCCGGCCACCCGACCGCGCGTCCGGGACACGTGGCACCAGCTCGCGAACGCGCGGTCGGGAGGGGTCCAAAAACGGAATTTTTTTATTTGGGGGCCAAAAGTGGAATTTCAGGTGTTTTAGGGGTCCAAATGTGTCCAGATTTCGCATGCTGTAGACAAGATTGAGTTGATGAATATTCAATGCATGCTGTGGAGACTTTTAATGGGAGTTGATTGATCGATTAAAGAATTGGAGGCAGCTCGTACGTGAGTTTTTCTTCCGCACTTTGTTCGCCAGGCGTCACGCAGGAGTTTGTTCACGCGAGCACATCCACGCGTAACCGCAGCAGGCTTTTGACCTCTCGATCAAGCAGCGGCAACTCGGTTCGTGCGTGAAAGATCCTCGTGCGCCATCTGCTTCCATCGCTCCAGGGAAGTATTCATTGACTAGCAAAGCCAATTCATGCTTTTCAATGTATGCAGCGACATTAGTATGAGCCTGCATGAGTTTAGTATTTTTTAATTCTTCTCTCATGATTAGAACACAGTATTCACATGACCATTTATTGCACACGGGTAGCTAAGAGCAATTAGTTTTGGTTATTTTTATTAGTTGCTACAGTAACCTATATATATATATATATCTTTCTTGCTGTTTTATTTTATTTTGAGAAAAAGCTTCCGCTAGGCGTTGCAATCATTCACCCCCTCTGATTACCATCGACGATCCTACACTAACACTAGGTAAAACTACACTTGCAAATCAAGTATACCGCAAGCTTGGAGCACAATTTGATTGCAAGGCTTTTTTGTCAATGTCGCAAAAGCCTAATTTTATGGAAGTTCTCAGCCACTTACTTTTGGAGGTTGGGTTAGAACAACAAGCTCACTTGCAAGAGTTACAGGATATCCATCAATTGCCTTAGAGAACATCTGCGAGTTAAAAGGTACTTAGTTGTTCCTTCATACATATTCTTCCCACTAAGCCTCTAAGTTCAGTAATTACTGAACTTGTATTAAGCAAAAGCAATACTTGAATTTGATTTAAATCATTTTCAGTCATGCATTAGAATGAAGTACGTATTGTTTTGCATTATTTCTCACACATAATTCTTGTTCCAATTTTCCGTTGAATTTTACCAATGTTTTAGACACTGTTCTTTCCTGATAAAATTTCTTATATGCAACTTAATAATTGCCTAATATGTGAACTACCACCGAGTAGGCTATGTCACTACTGCTAACAAATCATGAACTTTATTCTACCAACGTTTGCTCCATCTAGAAAAATGGTATTATGTTTATTTGCACATACTTAATACAATCCATTTTCCATGAAAATTATTGCAGGTATTTATTTGTAATTGATGATATATGGGATGAGTCAGCATGGGATGCTATTAGATGTGCCTTTCCACAGAGTAATAACAGTTGTAGAATAATAACTACTACACGGATTGAGAGTGTGGCTGCAGCATGTTGCAACTATGGCTGCGAATACATTTACAAGTTACAACCTCTTACTGATGATGACTCAAGAAAATTATTTTTCAACAGAGTTTTTTGGCCTGAAAATGTTTGTCCACTCCAGTTCGAAGAAGTCTCTAATGAAATTCTAAAAAGATGTGGTGGCATGCCCCCTGCAATTCTTAGTATAGCCAGCCTTTTAGCCACTCAGCCAACTAGATCACTAAAGCAATGGGAGTACGTGAAGAAGTCTTTAAGATCTAATCTTAGATCAAATCCTACTTTGAAGGGAATGAGTGAAATACTAAACCTTAGCTACAAAAGTCTTCCCCATCATCTCAAAACATGCTTGCTATATCTTAGTGGATATCCCAGATGGCAATATTGATAGGGATGATTTGTTGCGTCAATGGATAGCTGAAGGCTTTGTTGGTGAAATACGTGAGAGAAGCGGTGGAGCTTGCAAAGAGCTACTTCAATGAGCTTATCAACAGGAGTATGATCCAACCTTTATACACTTGTTAGCATAATCATTTAATCCTGTGCCTAATTCTTTTGGTAACTGTGCACATTAGCTAGTATCTTAATTTAGCATATGCATGCTACTACAGAAAGCCTAATACTAGACGTCAAATCACAGACGGTTTCACAAAACCGTCTGTGATGTACACTATTACAGACGGTTTTAATTTGAAGGCCGTTTGTGGTATTTGTGGCGGGAAAAGAGTATCACAGACGATTCTTACCGCTGAACCGTCTATGATACTGGAATATCACAGACGGTTTTATAATAAAAACCGTCTGTGATATGTTTCCCGCCTTGCAATCCCTCAAAATTTCATATTTTCCCGCTTAAGTCCGAGTATGATTCAGTTTTGAGACACCTTCAGTAAACCGGGCATAACCGTTTATGATAATCTGACCGCTGGGCCCGTTGATCCTCCTCAACCCAATCATAGCCAATAGAAAGCCACCAATCCTCACCCCACGGATCGTAGCTCCGCCTCTCTGTTCCCGCGCCAAAAATTTCGAACTCCCGCCTCTCCCTCCCTCTCCCTCCCCTATAAATATAACCAAAACCCAGCCTCCTTGCTGGTCTCCTCTTCCTTACTATCCTCCTCCTTGCTGTTCTCCTCCTCCTTGCTGTTCACCTCCTCCTTGCTATCCTCCTCCTTGCAGACGACGCACAAGTCTACGGGAGGCAAGACACCGTATAAGCAACTAGCTCGTGCCAACCGTGCAGACGCTCAATCAACGCCGACGATGGTGGGCGTCAAAAACATCCAGCTCATGCGTTGCATCAGGGGCGAGAAGGCATAGAGGATATTTGTTTTTTCTCTGTTCTTGTTGTGTAACCTACTCGTTGTTTTGGTATATTGTAATGGTAGGCTCTAATCTTAATAAAAATGGATGTTTTATGTTTGTGAAATGAATTGAGATGTGAATTGGATGTATACATATACATGTTGATCTACTTGTTTCAGAAGGCATGGCTAGCATTTTCTGAGGCTAGCCAATAAACAGAAATAGGTTTAGGAATAGAAGGGAACAATCACAGACGGTTTTTAACTAAAAACCGTCTGTGATAGTTAATCACATACGGTTTTTAGTTAAAATCCGTCTGTGATTTATAAATATCATAGACGGTTTTTAGTTAAGAACCGTCTGTGATAACTATATATCACAGACGGTTTTTAACTAAAAACCGTCTGTGATTATCACTGACCCATAAATTCAGACGGTTCAGAAAACCGTCTGTGATGACCTTTTCTGTAGTAGTGATATATATATCACAGACGGTTTTTAGTTAAAAATCGTCTGTGATAATTTACATATCACAGATGGTTTTTAGTTAAGAACCGTCTGTGATAACTATATATCACAGACAGTTTTTAACTAAAAACCGTCTGTGATTATCACTGACCCATAAATTCAGACGGTTTAGAAAACCGTCTGTAATGACCTTTTCTGTAGTAGTGATATATATATATATATATATATATATATATATGTATGTATGTATGTATGTATGTATGTATGTATGTATGTATGTATATGTTTCCTTCTTGAATGAGCCCACAATCTATGTGAGAGCCATGCAGTCATTCATCATTCATTGTCATGTAACTCCCATCTGTTTCATGCATGTAGTGTTGCTTGGTATACTTGTAACGGTATGCATTACATCCACATCTATTACTAGGAGTTAGTAAGTCTTGTTTTGCATAATAAAAGGAAGAGAAAATGCTGCAGTTTGTGAGTGGAATGCAGCACCAAAAACATCTGTGTTCCATCCTGTGTATGCATTCCATTTGACACGAGAGCTAGAGATTTGAGAGATTGTCGCAAAGGACGCCTGACAATTGGTATCAGAGCAAAATGTCAGCCCCCACCCTTGCCGTTGGCCACTCCCGTACACCACAGCGACATGGCCATGAACGCTCGCCGTCCCCGCCGACGCGCCGCCCGCATCGATGCGATGGCGGCCAGCGTGAACTCGTTGTCCAGCGGGTCGTGAAGGAGAGTAGTGGGTCCATCTCCTACCCCACGCTCACACGCTCAAATTACTCCGATTAGGTGGTGTTGATGCGAGTAAACCTGCAGGCTTAAGGCCTGTGGGACGCTGTCGACACCGGTGATGTGCCATACCAGGAAGATCATCAGGCCCTTTCGACGATCCTACGCGCGGTGCCACCGGAAATGCTCCGGCCACTCGCCGAGAAGGACAACGCCAAAGAAGCTTGGGACACCCTCAAGACGATGAAGGTTGGGGTGGATCGAGTGCGTGAATCCAAGGCGCAGAAGCTACGCCATACATTTGAGTCAATGCGATTCAAAAATGGTGAGCACGTGGAGGACTTCAGTCTCCGGCTCCAAGGTGTCGTCAGCGACCTTCGCCTCCTTGGGGAGGAGATGTCGGAGGAGAAGGTGGTTCGCAAGCTACTGCGTGTTGTTCCCCGCAGGTATCGCCAAATCGCCTTGTCAATTGAAACCTTGGTTGACCTCAGCACTCTGTCCATCGAGGACCTCACCGGCCGACTCCACGCTGTCGAGGACCGTGGAGAGTCGGACGATGAGGAAGGAGACCAGGTTCTACTCACGGTGAAGGAATGGTCGTCGTACAACACCAAGGAGACCGGCATGTCCGCCTCTCGCACCGCTGCGAACAGCGGGAACATATCGCGCTCACGCCAGCGCGGCCGACGCAGCCGCGGGCGTGACGGGGGAGACGGGGAACCAAAGTCTGGGCCATCCCAGGCCGCGTGCCACGACATCTCCAAGGACAAATGTCGTTATTGCGGCAAACTCGGCCACTGGGCCAAGGACTGCCGAAAGGCAAAGCGGGATCGTGAGAGGTTGGCTCAGGCGAATCTTCTCCAAGCCGAACCAGAGCAGGCTAAGGGCGAAGACGAGCCCACGTTGTTAATGGCTCAGGTCTGTGATCTCTCTCCCGCAATCAACATCGAACCAGTAGGCGCCGAACTCGTTATAAACGAGGAGTGCGCCCTTGTCACTCTCCGTGACGAGGGAGAACCAGTCGATCCAGAATGGATCCTGGACACCGGCGCATCGAATCATATGACGGGTGCACGGAACGCATTCTCTAATCTCGACACCAGCATGCGCGGTTCCGTCAAGTTCAGCGACGCCTCGCGAGTCCGCATCGAGGGGTGCGGCACTGTGCTCTTTGCCTGCAAGAACGGCGATCACTGCGCGCTCACTGGCGTCTACTACATCCCACGCCTCCACAGCAACATCGTCAGCCTCAGCCAGCGGGACGAATCTCGCTGCAAGACGGAGATCGAGAATGGCGTCCTCACACTGCGCGATCCTCAACGCCGGCTGTTGTGCTGGGTTCGGCGGACGGCCGGACGTCTCTATGTGCTCAACGTCGACATTGTACAACCCGTTTGCCTCGCAGCGAGGGGAATGGAGGAAGCCTGGACATGGCATGCGCGTTTTGGCCACCTCAACTTCGACTCGCTTCGCATGCTCGCTTGGCGCGGGATGGCGCGAGGCCTGCCGGAGCTTGAGCGCATAAATCAGGTTTGCGACAGCTACCTGATCGGCAAGCAGAAGCAAACACTGTTCCCCGCCGCAGAGGCGTACCGCGTGTCAGAGCGCCTCGATCTCGTCCATGGCGATATATGCGGGCCCATCACGCCGGCAACCCATGGCGGCAAGAGGTACTTCCTGTTGTTGATCGATGATCTAACCCACTACATGTGGCTCTTTCTGTTGGCGATGAAGAGTGATGCTCCTACAACCATCAAGCGCTTCAAGGCCGGCGTCGAGGTCGAGACCGGCGGCAAGCTGCGTGTACTTTGCACGGACCGAGGAGGGGAATTCTCCTCCGTGGAGTTTGGTCTGTACTACACCAACGAGGGTGTCCAGTGGCACTGCACGGCGCCGTACTCCCCTCGGCAGAACAGCGTGGTTGAACGCCGCAACCAGACGATTGTGGCCATGGCGCGCTGTATGATGAAGGCGAAGGACATGCCAGGGGAGTTCTGGGGCAAGGCGGTGTCCAACCTTTATACACTTGTTAGCATAATCATTTAATCCTGCGCCTAATTTGTTTGGTAACTGTGCACATTAGCTAGTATCTTAATTTAGCATATGCATGTTTCCTTCTTGAATGAGCCCACAATCTATGTGAGAGCCATGCAGCCATTCATCATTCATTGCCATGTAACTCCCATCCATCTCATGCATGTAGTGTTGCTTGGTATACTTGTAACGGTATGCATTACATCCACATCTATTACTAGGAGTTAGTAAGTCTTGTTTTGCATAATAAAAGGAAGAGAAAAAGCTGCAGTTTGTGAGTGGAACGCAGCACCAAAAACATCTGTGTTTTATCCTGTGTATGCATTCCATTTGACGCGAGAGCTAAAGATTTGAGAGATTGTCGCAAAGGACGCCCGACAACACTGACTACAATGGCGAGGTGTTGGTCTGCAAAGTTCATGACATGATCCTTGACCTGATCATTCTGAAGTCTTCAGATGATACTCAAGACATAGTTGCAGGAGCTGAGCATGAGGTTCGTCGGCTCTACCTTCGCGCTGACAGGCTGACACAATAGGCCACACCAGCAGCGGCCATGAACGTGTCTCATGTCCGATCATTCGTGTTCTCGGGATAGTGCAACCTCGTGATCGCCCTCTGCAAGTTCAAGTTCGTTAGAGTTCGGAATCTAAAGGTCATGGAATGTTCCCAGAACAGCAGCTTGGACCTGACGGCAATTTGCAAGCTGTTTCAGCTCAGGTACCTGAAGATCAGAAGCAAAGTGCACGTTCAATTGCCTGCCCAGATACGGGGATTGCAGCATCTGGAGACGCTACAAGTTGAAGGCAAGTTCAACGGCATCCCATCGGACATCATTCACCAGCCCCAGATGTCTCATCTAATTGTTCCAGCAGGCACAAGTGTGAGACCATGTGGAGGTCACCCCATGGTTGTGATGAGTAATTGACCTTTGGATTAGATTTTGAGTAGAGGTTGAGTTTGATTTTTGAGGTTTGGCTCTCTGTCTGTGAGGCTTTACGACCTTGTGCTCTACGACCTCTGATGTATACTCTACGACTTCTGCTCGTTCGACTTGGTGGTCGGCAGTGCTGGTCGGCAGAGCCCTTACTACTGTGCGGTCGTAGGTGATATTTCGTCTGGGTAGTTAGCTGAAGCCTTTCGACTTAGCAGTCGGCAGAGGTGGTCAGCAGTTAGCCTTACGACCATGTGGTCATAGTCGGTGTTATGACTTGATGGTCGTAGGCAGTTTTACGACTTTGAAGTCGGCAGGCTCTACGACTTCTGGCTTTACGACTTAGTGGTCGCAGTCTGGCTTTACAACTTCGTAGTCACAGAAGCTTTTACAACTTGCTGGTTGGCAGTCGGTGTTAAGACTTGGGGGTCAGTTGGGGTCTTACGACTTGGTTGTCGACAGAGGCCTGTACTACTAGGTGGCTTTCACGACTTGGTGGTCGGCAGAGGGTTTTACGACTTTGTGGTCGACAAGTGCTCTTACGACTTGGTAGTCGTAGCCTGCAGTCGATGGTCGTAGCTTTGCTTGGTTTGTAATTGATAGTCGTAAGTTGTAGCGACCAGCTGCTGTGAGTGGTAGTCGTTGTGCGCAGTGGTCGTAGCGCTCTACTTGTGTAAGTGATAGTCGTAGACTAGCGATCGATGGTCGTAGCCGAGGTGTTCGATAGTCGTAGCCTTTGCTCCGTGGAAGTCGTAGGTCGTAGCAACCTGGTTGGGTAAGTTGTAGCCGAGGTGAGCAATAGTCGTAGCGCTCTGATCGATAGTCGTAGCTTGTGTCTCGATGGTCGTAGCAAGCTGTTTGATGGTCGTAGCAGTCTTGTGTGTGATCGCAGGTGCTGGAAGGTTCTTGTGGGCTCAAGTACTTCTCTGTCTTGTGCAACAGAGTGGTCGTATGTTGTTTAGACCAGTTGGTTGGCTGTGGTTATTCACTGGAATACTTTTTGAGTGTGCTAATGTATGATCTGGTGTATTGTGTGGTGCCATGTGATGGTTTGCTTGTTTGTGTTGGTTGCAGAACTTCGGAGCTAGGTCATGGTAAGATGTAGGAGGACCGGGACTAGGCATAGGGAGGTGTTGAGGTCTAGAATGGTCAGGGAGAAGCCGAAGATGATCGAGGCTGGTGAGGTGGTTGCAAGCCGGAACGACGAGGACCCGGAGCAGGAGCTACCGAGGTGGACATGATGGGCAACGACGAGGTGGACCGAGACTAGGCTTAGGGAGGAGTAGAGGTCTAGACGGTCAGGATGCCGGGTGCCATCATGCACAAGGATTGGACGACAAGAAAATAGGAAGCTTTGAGGAAGGTGGTAGATGGGCATTTTGGTAAAATGCTCAAGACCTGAAAAGGAGGCTGTTCTGTTAAAGCGTTCTTGTCCTATTGTCTTAACGGGTGCGTGTGTAAAACCCGGTGTTAGTTGGGGTTAACAGATCATCCCCTGTTCGGACTAACGGTTGGATCCAATTAGGTCAAAGGTCCGTTTGTGAGTCTATAAAAGGGAGAGGGGAGGCAAGAGTTAGGGTTGAGCTGGTGCCCAAGCCCTGGCGGCTGGCGCCTCTCCCTTCCATGGGAGTTAGATTCGAGAGTGGGTGTGGTTCTAGGGTTAGAGCTTGGTCCTTCCAAGAGGAATGGTTGTTTGAGAGTGAGTGTTGGCTCTAGGGTTAGAGCCTGGTCCTCCCGAGGGAAGTGTCTGTGAAAGCATTCAATTGAGCAATACATCTATCTTCATCTATGTGTTTTGTGTATTGCTTGGCTTGATTTGGTTTCTGTTCTGTTCTTCCTTTTTTTGGGATCTTCATTCTGTTCTTCTCCTTTCTTGTTCTTGGTGTTGTTTTGAATCGCAATGGCATGTGGGATTATACTCCAAGCCATCTTGGCTACCCTTGAACCACGAGCGATTCTGGTTGTCTTATTCTCACAAATTCGGTTTTGGGCGTTCTCAGTGAAATCTTGTGAAGCTCTCATCCTGGTTAATAAGTTTTCAATTAAAGATCAGAGCAACCTCCAGAGACCCTAACCATGTTGTGTGCAAAGTTTCTTGGCTAGTTGAACTCTTATTCAAAAGTTATTTGCATTCTGGATTTGGTGGTCGTACGCTTACTGGCTTCCTCTGTTCTTTCGAGAAGCCTTCGACCATGTTCGATTTATCGACCACGGTCAAGTTTTGACCATAGCGTTTTCCCTCTCGCCCGTGTACACTCTTTCATCGCACTGTGGGTTTCGACCTGTGGGTTACGACCACATTGGTTACGACCACGTTGGTTTCGACCACGTAGGTTACGACCACATTGGTTACGGCCACGTTGGTTTCGACCACGTAGGTTACGATTCGTGGTTACGACCACATTGGTTACGACCACGTTGGTTACGACCACGCTGGTTTCAACCATGTTGGTTACGACCGCGTTGGTTACGACCACGTTGGTTTTGATCATAGTGGCTTCGACCACGTTGTCTGCCCTTTGACCACGTTGTCTGTTTCGACGACGTTGTCTGTTTCGACCACGTTGTCTGTTTTGACTACGTTGTCTGTTTCGACCATGTTGCGTTTCTGCTGAGTGGTCGTAATCGACCACGGTGCGTTCCCGTCGAGTGGTCGTAATTCGACCACACTATCCTCTGATCAGGTCGAACGGTGGTCTGTGTTCCTCTGTTTTTCAGTAGACTTCATATCCTAATCTTCATAGCTTAGTAGCTAGTGGAGAAAAGGGAGTATGTGAATATTTGGAGGAAAAATCTAAAGGCACCATTCACCACCCCCGGTTGTCTGTCTGGTCCTACAACCTATAATGTTAGATCAGGTCTCAACAAATATCTAGTCAGATAATATTTTATACCGTCTGCCGTGAGACCTTACTTTTCAAGCTGATTAGTCTATAAGTACCATACCAGCCCTTTGGGAGACAACCCCCGTTTTGGCTTTACTGTGTCTTCAGTCTTTGTGATCAACTCTCAACAACGGAATATCAGGTATCGTTCTACTCTTCGCCTTCATAGTTCTTAATCAATCTAATCTTCTCTTGTCTTCACAGACCTTGCTTAGTATTTATAACATGATCAAAGACTGGTCTTACGAGGAAGTGGTTATTGGTAATCAAACTATCTCCTCTCTTTGTTCTGCTGATTCGGGCTTCTTTGATAAAAACATGTTACCAACACTGAGGTGCCTCAAGCGTGTTCTCGATCCTTGATAAAAGTATGCCATTGTATGTTGGAAATATTTCTCCACCATCAACAGTCCAATCTAATTTATCATCTTCAAAATAATAACATCGATCTAGTTGTACTCAAGACTTCACCAGACGCCCGTAAGCATCGTCAACTTATCGAGAATCCCAAAAGATTGTCTGGAAGCAATGAAGCATCGGAAATTCGAATGTGAATTATTTGGAGACAGCTCACTAAAGAATAATAAGACTATCCAACGAGGAAGAACTGGATTATCTGCCAATGGATGTCTGTGATCCTAAAGCCGATGATCCCATCATCAGATCGGCTATTACTATATTCAAAGATTGCAGGGCTAAGATCAAGACTGTAATAAATACTTAGACTAAAAGCTAGTAACGGCTCTTAAACCGATATTATCCTTAATATTTATGCGGTAAATGGGCCATAAAACTTGTTTCATTGTATCCTCCCTTTTCGTTTAACTCCTGTAAACCGCGTCGGCCATGGGGTCGGACGACGGCGGTGTAGAACGAGCGCAGCGGTACGTGACCATAGACGTGTTGTATTTGCAAGTAGATCACAGATATAACATAAGGGATTCGATATAAGAGAATCACGCGTGCAAGAATTAATACCTACATGTGTACTATCTCGTGATATCCCCTGTATCTCTAGTCAGCAAAACAGATGGCTAATTAGGCTACCTAATTTACGTGTGTCGACTGTCGATAGAAGGAAGTTTCTTTTTGTGTAATCTGTTGCTTTCCCGGCACATCAGCGACCTACCGCGCGCTAGACAGGATGTCATTTTAAAAGACACATCAACATAATCATTAAAGGGGTGTTAATCTGATGAGATTTTCTCGATTGTCAGGGGTGTTAAGACCAAACTAGTTTGGTAGGGTCACACAAATTCGCCGCAGTAAGAGGTACGCTTTGAACCACTTCGCAACACAGGTAGACCAACCTCGCCACACTAGGCTAGCCACATGACCCACGTGATCAAATATCATATGAAAACGGTGGTGTAGAGAGTTTCAAATAACTGTGTAGTGAAATTGCCACAAGAATTTTGTTATTTTGCCTATATGAGCGCAAGGCAGAATGTTAAGTTTCCAACTTGTTGAGGTTAGCTTTTGACTGAAATTTTTGAATTTTAATTGTTTGCGATAGAGATTACGGAGAGAGATACTCACTTGTGATTTTGGTTGATACAGATGTTGGGCTTTTAACATGTACTACAATTAATTTGTAGACCTGATCTTAAAAAAATACTCTGCTTAAAAGTTAGCTACTACAGTAATAACAAACCAAAAGCCGCTAGAGAACAGGCCCTAAGTCGTCGTTGTTGAAACCAACAAGGGCCAGAGATGGGGCGCGCGGACGGCCAGATCGACCTTCAAGTGCAAGATTGGACGGCCCACGCAAACTAGACCCCTCAAGTAATTACGATAAAACAGGAGAACATTTTTGTAACATAGTAGGACATAAATCCGGGTTGGGTAGGAAAATGTGCATGTTATTAATATAATATAAAGCATCCACCAATAAAATAATAACAAATAATTAACTATGTGCGCTAGGGAAAGAAGACAGAAATAGTGCGTCAATAGATATCATATGAGAAATAAGAGTTCCCGACCATGCCGTAGGAGGGGATGGTTTCAGAGGTGCTCGATCAGGTGCGCAAGGAGGATGGGAAGAGTCCTATAATTTGGTCTCATAACTCGACTCCTTAGAGGTGATGTTTTGGTATTTTATTAACACTATATTTTTCACCTTTTCTCTTCTGTCAAAATTGTGTTTGCTTGCTGCTCAGTATTGTTAGTGCTGTTCTGGGGAATTTTTGCAGCTTCGAGACCGTAATAAGGGCTTCAACTCTTGAGTTCCGGCGCCAGATTATCCGCGGAACTGGTTGGCAGCGGCAGGTATGTGCCTTAATCATCTTTGCTATAGAACCCAACTATTCATTGAAGATTAACAATTCGGTATCTTGGCCCATAGAAGCTTCAATCTACTAGTTTCTTTTGTATTTGTTGACTGCTGTTCCTTCCCTTTTGACAAATCCAGTTAGATCCCATCAGTCGTCAGAGAGTGGTGATCTGCTTGCTTTGTTAACTCAGTATGAAGCTGCTTTGATCAGGAGATTCAGAAAAATCTTCTATGCAACTTCAGTCCTGAGTGTGCTTAACGAAATTTCTGTAAAATCAAGAAAAAATTGATAACAAATTTACTCGGGATTGGTCTAGAAGGAAAGGGAATCTCGTCAGTTCCCTTCTGAGCACCCGACCTTTCAGCTCCATCATCTAGATACTAACCCACTTCAATCCTCGAGTTGACCCAAATTTTCTTTATTCAGTTTTTTTACGAGGCGCAGTTCCTTCTCAAAACATGGTTTCTTTTTAAACATGGTTTCCATCAGACATAGATCTACTGCTTGGTGTCCAATTTCCCAACACAAGCTAAACCCACACAACCCAGCTAGTTCTAGTACCTCTGTAAGTTTAAGCTTCCGCAAGAATGCTTGGCAAGTGATTTTGAAGGGTTTTCTGTTTGTAGCTAATCGAAGCACGGGCAATCTGCAGATTCTACTTCAGGAGAAACACCAAACTTGTTTGACAAAAGCATGCAAGGGAGCTCCGTGCTGCCGTGCGTATCCATAAAAAGCATTTGGTTTATTAGCCTCTTTATTCAATCCATTAACCAAGCCATTGGCATTGACACTTTTGATATGGAGTCGTCTCATCTTTTTGATGTAGAATCAAGATATTCATATATAGTCTCTTTCGAATCGTAGTGATTTTCTGTTGCCAATGCAAAAACAAACACTATTTAATTCGCGAGAATACACGTGCCAGACTTCACGACATCCAAGCAAAACTCTGTCATGGTTCTAATTTCTAACGAAAAGGTTGAACAATTTTGATCAGTGAAGCAATCTTAATATTTCCTATGATGTTGTTTCAGCTATCGTGAAGAAACAAGCAAATCAATCTAATATCTAATCTGTCCTTTACAAGAGAGAGGCTGAGATATTTATCCCCACCTCTCACGCACGGCTTGGCACTTGATTCGGCCAAGAGGCCAAATTGGTTCCTATTCGGTCTAGGACCGAACTAATCTCTTGACTTGTGTTCAACTCAAGACTCATTAGCTAATTAACCTCTATTTTGTTCGGATATAGGAGTTGAAACGGTCACATGACCGAGTCATCAGCACGCGCTTGACTTCCGGTTTTGGACTGGGCCTTTCCTTTCTTGTGCATGCGCATGGCCTTGGACTTGGTAGCTTCAGCCGCAGGCATGTATTTTTCTTGCTTTGGCTGTATGCATGCACCACACACATGCACCTGCATGCACATACGGTTGCAGTCTATTAGTGAAACATTCCTGTACTAGTATTTCTCCTTTGTAGCGCCCTTTCATCCACACATCCCGCTGGATATCAACTTCACTCATCGACCTAAACACAATGAAAATACTGGTACCAAGTAGTAACCAATTCATATGTAAATCAAAATTTATTTTATTTAAGAATGAGTTCACTGATAGTATTTAATGCGGCTTAATAATTCATTCCAGTTAAATAATATATTTAACTGAAAAGCATAAGTCATGCGTGTATCCGCATTATAGTTTCCAACAAATTTGAATTAAATGCCAACCAAATACTCCTAATCCAAACAGACCCTCAATATTTTTTCTTCAGCAATCTTCCAAAGTTATTTTTGTCAGAACTTGCACTGATTCTTGAAAGATTTCCAAACAATCTCAGTAATAAATGTTGCTTTCAAATTTGCTACTAGAACTTGCCTTCAGAAGACTTAAGTGGGAAATCTTGATGCGCTAGGCCATCTTGTCGATGTTTTATGTAGACAAATTCATATAAACCACTTTCCAAAAAAACCTAACATTGCCTTTGTTCATCGAACCAAGTCATGGCCCCATTTTAGGCGTCAACGTATTCCCTCCGACCATAAAAATGTGCCATCATGAGAAGTC
This sequence comes from Dendrocalamus latiflorus, assembly GCA_017311315.1. Classification (NCBI taxonomy): domain Eukaryota; kingdom Viridiplantae; phylum Streptophyta; class Magnoliopsida; order Poales; family Poaceae; genus Dendrocalamus; species Dendrocalamus latiflorus. The sequence goes on along the minus strand of CM029616.1, from coordinate 6,004,695 downwards.
TCTAATCAAACCTCAACAACTATTTGTGAATGTTTAGAGTGACCTCTTAAAATGATATGGGTTGTTTTGTCTCGAATGTACTTTCCTAATATTATAATAATATTAGGTTTACAAATATATTACAGGGGAAGCAGGTTGTCAAAATTGCAGTTTGAAGATGGTGCCCATGTCTAAACTATACATTTTTGTGGCATCTCCCTAGTTTGTTATTAGCACACAAGTAGTAATGCAATTGGGGCCTCAAAGAGAAATCCTAGTGTTGTTCTTGGGTTTGCCCTTGGATGCGGCTCTTTGAGAGGTAGCAACAACATTATAGGAAAAGAACTCCGCTATGATGTTTATAATGGTTTCACAGCCGGTTCCGAACGCAGGTTGTATGAGTGTTGAACCGGCGGCTTAGGGCGGTGGCCTCAGGCTGGAGCCGTGTTGGTAGGATATCTGGAGGAGAGGAAGAAGGAAGAGAACGTAGGGAAGAGGGCATGCACAGGAGTCAGGATAGGGAGGAGGAGACGGGATAAAGGAGGACAAGGAAGGTAATTCTCAGCCTAATTCATTAACAATATTTCATGTCCTTTAAATAAACAGCACTCCTAACAAAAGTATCTAAATCTCTTATTCCTAATATAACTCTTATCTCCTATTTGACCTCAAACTCATCTTCCTAAATATTAAGGACAGATATGGCAGTTTAGGTATTCAGATTTGATCTAGCTGTTGCTGGCAACATCTAGATTTCCTTGTGTTGGCCTACGCCTGGCATAGACTTCCCCATCTGACATCTCTACCCTCCTCAGCAAACAGCTCGTTCTCGAGCTGAAAGGAAGGATATTACATTTGAAACTATTCTGAAGGTTCCCATGTGACCTCAGTGTCGGGCAATCCATTCCATTGAACTAGCTCCTCACGCCCTCCCTTGCTAACGTGGCCACGATGACATGACGAGGAAGAGGCACCATACGACCATGCTGAAGTTCTGGTAGAGGAGGTGGGGCCATAGGAGGATTTCCATGATACGGTTTGAATAAACTGACATGAAAAACATCATGCATATGAGCCCGAGGCAGCAACTGCAATCGATATGCCACATCTCCTATGCGTTCTAGTATTTGATAGGGCCCATCATAGCAAGGAGCTAACTTACAGTTAACATGATCAGCCAAAGATAATGCCTGTCGATGATGAAGATGGAGCTAAACCCAGTTACCCATCTCAAACTATAGTACTCTATGCTTACTGTCGTAAGATTTCTTGTGATGCTACTGCGCTAGAAGGAGATGCTCACGGACGTCGGCAAAGAACTGGTCACGCTCCTGGAGAAGCTGATCCACGGCTGGGAGACATGCAATCTGAGCCGCAGCTGGCCAAAGTCCCAAAGGGTCTCATCTATATACCACCTTGAAGGGCATCTGACGGAGAGAAGACTAAAAGAGGTGTTGTAACAATATTCAGCCCATGGAAGCTAACAAACCCATCGACGAGGCTGATCCCCAGTAAGACAGCGGAGGTACATAGCAATGATCTTATTGGTTACCTCTGTCTGGCCATCTGGCTGAGGATGAAAAGTTGAGCTAAGATGAAGCTTAGTGCCAGACAAATAAAAAAGCTCCGACCAAAAATTGCTTGTGAAAACCGGATCACAATCACTCACGATGGAACAAGGAATCCCATGTAACCTAATCACCTCATTAAAGAAAACCCGAGCAACGGAATTTGCTATATAAGGATGAGCCAAAGTTATGAAGTGCACATGCCTAGAAAAGCTATCCACCACGGTGAGAATGATAGATTTCCCATTGACACGAGGCAATCCTTCCACAAAATCCATCACAATGTCTTCCCAGATGCGAGACGACACTACCAAGGACTGTAGCAGGCCGATGGGATGTAGCTGCTCCAGTTTGTTGCACTAGCAGATGGGGCAGGACCAGACCAAGTCGGCCACTAACTTATGGTCTTATGGTATATGAAAATTAGCACGAAGGCAGTGAAGAGTCTTCTGCACACCTTCACGCCCAGCCAAGTGAACTGCTAGCACTATCGGCTAGAGAGATGGAGATGAATGAGGAAGATGGACCTGATTCTAATGGAGGACGAGCTCTTTCAGAATGCACCAGGGATCCCCCAAAACCCTAGAAGTAATCTGTGTCTGATGATCTGCCAAATTAGATCCACCTTCTACCTCCTTACACAGATCCCATAAGAAAGTAAAAGTCCGCATGGATAGAGCATAGGCAGCACCATCTGTAGCATCCACATGAGACAAAGCATCGGCAACGACATTTAAATGCCTAGGCTTGAATTCGACATTGAAGTCATAGCCAAATAATTTGCTGACCCAACGATGCTCTGTATGAACCACAAATCGATGCCCCCATAGATAAGGCCACCAATGGCGGATAGCCTGCACCAAACCAATGAGTTCCCGCTCATAAGTGGCGAGGTGTGCATGTCGGACTGCCATACCACGGCTGAAATATGCAATCGGACCTTTGCCTTGATGAAGAACCAGCCCAATGCCTGAACCCAAAGCGTCACACTCAACAATAAAATCAGCACTAAAATCTGGGAGCTGAAGAAGTGGTGTTGCAGTCAAATCATCTTGCAAGGTCTTGAAAGCATGAGAAAGCTTCCTTCTTGAGAAGACGAGTATGGGGGACAATAGAGTCAAATCCTTGAATAAATTTGCGGTAATGGACTACCTAGCCAAGGAAACCACGGAGAGCCCGCATCGTCCATGGTACAAGCCATGCGCAGACTGTTTGAACTTTTGTAGCATCCATAGCGACTCCCTCGGCAGAAATTACATAACCCAAATAAGCCGCCGTCGTCTCCCCAAAAATACACTTGGATCTCTATAGAAATAACCGGTGTTGTTGAAGTAAACGAAGGATAGCCCGGACATGTCGTAGATGCTCCACCAATGAACCATTGTATATCAAAATATCAACAAAAAATACGAGCATAAACCTGCGTAAATAGGGTCAGAGAATGTTGTTCAATAATGCCTGAAATGTTGCTGGTGCGTTAGTTAGACCAAGCAACATGACCAAAAATTCAAAGAGGCCTTCATGAGGGCGAAACGCCATCTTCTCGATATCTACCAGGTGCATACGCATCTGATGATAGCTGGATCAAAGGTCAAGCTTGGTAAAGAACTTGGCTCGTCGTAACTCATCAAGTAGTTCATTGACGACTGGAATAGAAAACTTGTCATTGACGGTTTTATCATTGAGAGCACGGTAATCAACACAAAAACGCCATGTGTTGTTGCTCTTCTTGACAAGCAATACCGGGGAAGAGTATGCCGAAGTACTTGGTCTAATGATACCTTGCTACAACATCTCACCATATTGCCATTCCAATTCATCTTTGAGGAGTTGTGGATAACGATATGGCCGAACGAAAATTGGCGTTGTCCTGGGTAATAGGTGTATGTGATGAGCACAGGCGTGCACTAGTGGCAAACCTGTGGGTGGCGAGAAAAAGATCCTCAAACTCGTTGAGTAGAGCCTGCATCAATTTGACCCCCATAATGGCAAATGTTTGAGAGGGTGCCCTGGAGACCCCAAAGCCAGGCCATTGGATCCTATGGCCAGAATGCCAAAAGGCCATTGACAAGTTGTCAAAATCCCCAAGGATCAGACCGAGAGTACAAAGCCACTAGGTGCCTAACACAATATCAAAGCCATCCAAAGGAAGAGAGTAGCAGTCCACCACAAATTGTTCCTTGTTGATCTGCAACGAAAGGCCTGCACACACACCATTGTTGGGCACACATTCTCCATTAGCCACTACTACACAGAGGCCTAAGCGGGGTTGAAACACCATGTCGGCTCGGCAAGCTACAACCAGGGTGATGAAGTTGTGTGTTGACCTAGAGTCCAACAGAGCCAACACCGAGACATTGCCGATCATGACCTGTAGCTGTATGGTCTGGCCAGCCTGAGACTTAATGCCGGTCATGGCATATAGAGAAATCCCTGGGGTACTAGAGTCATCATCCATGTCCAGGCCATCTTCTCCCTCCAGGTCGTTGCTAGGAGCGATCAGCAGGAACAACCTTTTGCAACGGTGATTAGGGATGAATTTCTTGTCGCAATTTTAACAAAGGCCAAATGCTCTCCACTGTTCCATCTCTTTGGGCGTCAAATAGTGATGACGAATTGTACGACCAACTGATTGACCCCGGGGCTGGTAGTGCTGCTGGCCCAAGTTTGACTATAGGGGCGGGTAGGGTGGGCGGCATACGTTGGCCAGCAGGCAACACCATTGCTGTGGGCGCCATTGATGTCATCTGTGACAATGCCATAGTCAAGCGTGCAGGACGTGGGATCACCACTTGGCTGGTGACCTACACATGATGCCCATTCGCCCTGGCCAGCGTCATGGCTATCTGGAGACTTACCAGGTTCTGTAACTCCACGTCGGTTTGGATGGGCTCCCATAGACCGGGCGTGAACAATTGGACCTGTTGCCTTGGTTGGAGGTGATTAGCCCGACATAAAATAGCTAGGAACTTCTCTTGATACTCCTCAACAGTACTTGTCTATGTCAATTCCTTGAGCTCACCCAGCGGGTTGTGGCAAATAGAAGGCCCAAACCGCAAATTGATGTATTCTTTGAAGTGACACCAATTGGGCTCTCCCTCATCTCGCTCCAATTGGAAATACCATTATTGTGCTGCCCCCACAAGATGGTACGATGCAAGCCACACCTTCTTGTTTTCTAGCGTCTTTTGGCCTCGAAAAAATTTCTTGCACCTTTGCAGCCATCCGAGGGGGTCCTCTTTCCCTTCGCATGTTAGAAACTCCAACGGGTGGAAACAGGGTGGCTTTTCAACTGCCGACCATCCTCTGTTCACGTGGTTGGTCACCGCTGGAATTGCCCTACTAGGAGCCAGCAGCAAGCCATCACCCGTCGGTCGTTTCTCTAGGGCAGTGAGGCGATCCCCAAGCTCCTCAGACCGAATTTGTTGTCGGTCAAAGCACTCCTTTAGATTGTACATCTGCTTCGTCACGTTCACAGTCAATGTTGCTATCTGCTCAAGGACATCATTGATGGTGGCCTGATCGTCAACCATATGCTCTGATACAAAGTTGTCACGGCCAGTTCCTGAACGCAGGTTGTAGGAGTGTTGAACCAGCGGCTTAGGGCGGTGGCCTCTGGCTTGAGCCGTGCTGGTAGGAAATCTGGAGGAGAGGAAGGAGGAAGAGAACACAGGGAAGAGGGCCTGCGTAGGACAGGGAGGAGGAGACAGGATAAAGGAGGGCAAGGAAGGTAATTCTCAGCTTAATTCATTAACAATATTTCCTGCCCTTTAAATAGACAGCATTCCTAACAAAAGTATCTAACTCAATCTCTTATTCCTAATATAACTCTTATCTCCTATTTGATCTCAAACTCATCTTCCAAAATATTAAGGACAGATACGGCAGTTTAGGTATTCGGATTTGATCTTGCTGTTGCCGGCAACAGCTAGATTTCCTTGTGTTGCCCTACGCCTGGTATAGACTTTTCCCCATCTGACAAATGGTCATTGATGAAATACCAAATTTTACTATACATTGTACACAACATCTTGTTATGGACAGAATTACCAAGTAGTATACTTAAATATGCATATATCTAATGTGGTGACTGTTGCCTGATATTCTTCTGAAGTTTGAGCTTATACCTTTCATAACCAATACAATATGGCTATTGTTTCTTTTTGAAAATGCATGCATTTTTTTTGTACAAAAAAAATGCATTAAAATGAGGGTACTGTTTTGCAGACAAATTCCCGCATTCTGATAACGGTATCCCAGCTACACAATTCTTTGGCCTAACTATCTCAGAGAGCAATGTCTGAGGCTATGATTCTTTTAGCTGTGAAGAAGATTGGCACTGCTCTGGGGAATGAAGCAATCAACCAAGCTAGTTCACGGTTCAGAAACTTTGTAGCACAGCTTGCAGAACTCCAAGGTAGCATGAGCCGTATAAGCCGCGAGCTTAGGTTGATGCATGAGTTTCTTTGTAGAATAGATGTACCCAGTCAGAATGATCAGGCCTATGAAATTTGGGTGGATGAGGTGAGGAAACTTGCACATGGGATTGAGGACATTGTAGATGAGTATCTACAGTTCTACACCTTGTAGGGCAGAGACATAACATTGGATGGAGATTTTACCTCATGAAAGGATTCAAGCAACCAGAAGCTTTGCTTTCTTTAAACCGGATAGTTTCCCTGATAAAGGAAGCAGAGGCCAGTCTTGTGCACCTATTTCAAGTAAAAGAGCGATGGGTTCCAATGGCAAGGACTGGGCATAATGGTAACTCTGTATGTATTGTTCAGAGGTCCCAACATCTAGCAAGCTCTTCTCGTTCTATTAGTGAAGATCTTGTGGGAGTTGAGGCAAACAGAGATACATTAGTGAACTGGCTACGAAATGACGGAATGGCATGCTCTACAATAGTTCTGCATGGCATGGGAGGGCTTGGCAAAACTGCTCTAGCTGCAAATGTGTATAAAAGGGAGCGAGAATATTATGACTGCCATGCATGGATCTCTGTGTCACAAACATATTCTCCAATAGATATCTTTCGGAAACTAATTGCTGAACTTTTTCATGATGAGGGAAATATTCCGAGGAACATTGCCACTATGGACATGACCAATATTCAAGAGGAACTGGGGAGGTTCCTTGAGAAAAAGAAATACTTGATCGTATTGGATGATGTTTGGACGCCAGAAGCACTCAATAATCTGTCTGGAGCACTTGTTAAAGATCTCAAGGGAAGTAGAGTAGTGATTACAACACGCATTGCTAACGTAGCTGAGCTAGCTTCAAAAGGACGTGTGCTAACGATAGAGTCCTTGTCAGAAGGCAAGTCATGGGAACTCTTTTGTAAGAAAGCTTTCCAGAGAGAGACAAATCATGAATGTCCTGCAGAGTTGAAGGCTTTAGCAGAGCAAATATTGAGGAAGTGTAAAGGCTTGCCTCTTGCTATTGTGTCTGTTGGAAGTCTCTTGTCTGTGCGCGAGAAGAATCCAACAGAATGGAAACGACTTAACGACCAACTCAGTTGGGAGCTGAATAATAACCCAGGGCTAGATCATGTGAGGAACATTCTATATTTAAGCTTCATATACCTCCCTACATACCTGAAGAGTTGTTTTTGTATTGTGCTTTGTTTCCGGAGGACTATATTCTTCATCGGAAGATGCTTTTAAGATTGTGGATTGCAGAGGGGTTCATTGAGGAAAGGGGTGAAAGTACATTTGAAGAAGTGGCAGAAGGCTATTTAATTGAATTAGTTCATAGAAATATGCTGCAACTTTTGGAACGCAACTCAATTGGTAGAATAAAATCTTGTAAGATGCATGACATTGTTCGTGAGTTAGCAATTGATCTATCTCGGAAAGAAAGTTTTGGCCTTGCATATGAGCATGGAAATCGTGGTATTCTGGACACTAGCACTCGTCGATTGGCTGTAGCTAAAAGCAGCAATGATATTTTATCAAGTTTACACTTACCTCGTCTTCGATCTTGCATTATATTTGATCAGGCCATGCCGCCATCCAGAATACTTCATTCGATATCAGAAAAGTCAAAGTACATTGTAGTTCTGGAACTACGAGGGATGGCCATTGAGAAAGTGCCACACGCTGTTGGATGTCTTTTCAACCTACGCCATTTAGGATTGCGCTATTCAAAGGTGAAGTTCCTCCCGAAGTCTGTCGAGAGGCTGTCCAACTTATTGACATTGGATATTTACAAATCTAGCATACAAGAGCTGCCTCGTGGAATTGTCAAGCTGAAGAATCTAAGGCACTTACTTGTTGAGAGAATCAATGATCCATCTTGGATGGCTTTTAGGAGTCGCCATGGCATGCGCATCCCAAATGGTCTATTAAATTTGACAAATTTGCAGACGCTACATGCAATTGAAGCACATAATCAGTCTATTAAAGACTTGGGGGAACTGACGCAGCTAAGAAGCTTGAGCATATGGAATGTAAAGGGAATCCAATGTGAACACCTCTGCATGTCTCTACTTCAGATGCAATTCCTGGACCGCATGCATATTGCTGCATGTGACGAGAATGAGGTTCTTCATATGAATAAACTGGATCCACCACCGCCCAACCTTCAAAAAATTTCTCTGAGAGGGAGATTGGCAGATGGAACACTCGAGTCTCTTCTTTTCCAAACTGGGGGCCAGAGTGTGTCTAGACTATCTCTTATTTGGTCTCAGTTGAGAGAAGATCCCCTCCCATCCATCTCTCGATTGCGTCATCTGGCCGCTCTGTATCTTACAAGATCGTACAATGGGGAACGATTAATATTCAGGAGTGGGTGGTTTCCCAATTTGAAGTCTCTGTTACTGCGGGACTTGCCTCATCTACATGATTTAGTGATAGAGGAAGGTGCCATGACAAGCATTCGTGTTTTGCAGCTAATAAACCTCAACAAGCTGTTGGATGTTCCACATGGCATTGAGTTTCTTGCATCCCTCCAACGTCTAATGTTTCTCCATATCACTGAAGATTTCCTTGCGTTGCTGAATCAATGTTCTAGGATTCAGCACATTCATTGGTGGTATTCTACGCAGGATCAGCCTCTGACAAGGAAATGTAAGTCACTCAACAACAAGTTCATCTTTACAATTTTTCACAGTACGTTTTATTGTCTGATAACATCAAAGTCCTAAATAAGTCAGTCACCCTAGGACCCACAATTATCTTAAAACCAGAGAATGCTCGGAATACAATTTATTTGAGCATTTACATTTCTCTAAAAAAATTGCATCTCTTTTGTTTATTCGAAGTGAACAAAATACCAAACAACATTAGTTGAACCTTCCATTCAACCTTCTCCATTGTCCCCAACTCATTAACAGGAAAAATGTTATGTCAACTGATCTTTACAAGGAAATGTTTTACTAGTATTGAGCTTGTCATGCAATAGAAAACTGGGCAAAAAGCACTGTTACCTGTAGGTGATAGCACTGTTACCTGTAGGTGTTGATGGTTTATATGCCATATGTTGTTGGTTTGATTTAGGCCATGTTCAAAGTGCTGCATTTTTTGATTTTTGGCTAAATTAATATTGTACCGACTGATGGTTTTTTTCTAAGATATTCAATTAAAAGAAATGAAAAAAATTAGAAAAACGAAAAACACCATTATATCTCTACAGAAAATGCAAAGAAAAAAAGGAGAAAAAGAAAAAAAGACTTATTAAGAAACTAATGCATTCCAAACGACTTTTGGCTTCTGAAAGTCAAAAGTTAACTACTCACAAGTTTTATGTATGTTATTAACTACATCAATGTAAGTATTTAGGTCTACAACTAATATCAATAAGATGCAAGTTAGTGTTCCAGGAGTCACCGATTAATGATTTAAGACAGTTTTTCACCGGAAACTGGCTAGTTTCTGGAACCCTAGTGACACAAACATATGTGGAGGGTTCAGAAAAAGGTTGTACGGTATTGAATTTTTTTATTTAACCTCTTTTTAATTTTATTTTTATCACTAATCTCTCGCCAACTTTTTTTTTTTAAAAAAATCTGACTCTCTTACCTACACCATCACTCGTGGCGTGGCAGACAATACTGACATATTACAGGTAAGTCTACCTAAATAGCACTTCTTGTCACATCACTGGTGGTGGCATAGCTAAACAACACTGCTTGGCAGGATTTGGCCTCGCTATGGTGATTGGCATGATAGTATTGTCTTGCCACGCCATGAGTGGTGGCATGATCAAAAGGCTCAGAATTAAAAATAAGTTTGGCAATGGGTTATTAATAAAATATTTTTCATAAAAAGATTATTTAATGCAAAAAGTTCTACGGCATTGCATGCACCATTTCATTTTCAGCGACACTGAAACAACTCTACAACAGAATATATGTGATAAATTTAAGGGAGATCTATATGATAAATTTCTAATGCACATGTAAAAATTCTTCACACAAATATGGGGGAGGCACAATTCTATTGCCATCAATTACTTCCTTCTCTTTTCTTTGATGAGTCTATAACAGTACTAACATTTCTCCCTTGTAGGATTATGTTGATCTCCTCAAGCAGAACGCCATTCTTGCGTACTTCCGGACTCCAGCAGAGTCGCCTGTTAGACGTCCCGAAAAGCCTTTCCTCTATTCATCTGTTGCAACTTGAGGAGTGCGAATAATTCCGGGGTTCCTAAGTTCTTGTGGCATATTTCGCATGAAAATTAAAGCATGTTTAGTTTCATCTTTAATTCGTATTATGCTTTTAAATTAATTGACGCATCGATGGGTATTGCTCCCCGGTTGCTTGTATTTCTCAACCGAGTGTTGTATCACTGTGTGTTTTGTCCTTTTACAATGGTGAAACGATATAAAGTTCAATCCATCGAAAGAAATATCAATGCAACCCTACAGGATTGCAGACTATGGGAAAGTGCAGCATATGGGACGTTTATATTGGTTTTTGGCTTTGGTGTATAAATAGTAAAAACTCATAGAGATGTTTGTAGAGAGATGGTCGCATATGATTTTGGCTGATATAAATAAACTTACTATAGTGTATTATAATCGACTAATAAATATCATCTTAAAAAATACTTCTTTTGAAAGATAGGCACTATAGAAAAACAGATTTTAGAAACTAACACAAACATGATCATAATGCACATGATGCACATGATTGACACGACGCAGAAGGTATGTGTCAGCAAGACAGCAATCACAAAACACTTGAAAAAACACACGTGATTAGTCCTATTCTTTTTAATTTATAGCTTACAGTTTATAGTTTTCCCCCGAACAATCAAACAGGACAATTTCTTCGTCATTTTTTCGAAGCGGTTTATTGAGACAATATTTTTAAAGCGGTTTATCAGTATTCGGTTCGTTCATACAAGCACTCACGCTAAGATCAAATCCATCAATCTTAGCCAAAATAAACCCACCTATTGTATGTCAAAGGTGTATACTGAAAATACGCGTTAAGAAAGCATACTTGCGCTGTTCGGTTTGAGGTACAGAAAACGCAAACATATAATACGCTTTGAGGCAGTTCAAGAACCGCTCATGAATGCGTGTTCAGCCCCGTATCCTCACATTCCATTATTCTGGTCAAGTCGTTTTCCTTCACCCATCTTTTCCTTGCCTGTAAGGCGGCGGTCCGTCGGGGTGTGGCGGCAGAGAACTGGTTACATGGAGGCAGCAGTCGTCACTCGCGGCGACAAATCGAACGTGGCGGTGGTCGGCGGCCTGATGGATGGCTTCGACGGTGTTGGTAGGGGGCCACAGAGCAGGGCTGCTACCGCGGCAGTAGGGGCTCGTGCATGGCGACCGACCGGGCAGTCGCCGTGGACGACGGCGATCGGAGCTCGCAGCGATGAACCAACCACTGCTTCTCTGATTAAATATTCCCGCAGATATTAGCTTGTGCAACTGCCAGCTGAGGTGATTAAAGCTTCCTCTAAATAATTCTAGTTCTTGGTTTATTTAAGTTAGAAGTCAATTAAAATATATCAACTTTTAATTTTAGTTTTTTTATTTTTTTCTCTTATCTTTTTGAATTGTCTGATAAAACATTTTTTCAATTTTTTATTTTTTATCTTAAAAAGCCAAGCTTAAACCACCAAAAGCTAGTTGAAGGATACCCTAATTCGTGTAAGCAACTACTCTCCATGCCTTACCCGTTTTTGACATTTCTGAATGAATTAGTATTGGTGAAAGGCAAGAAATAATTTAGTCGCCTCTTGATTAAACTAGATTTGGGGAATAAATTAAAAATAATCCGAATTCATCTCATTGGCTACTTAAATTCAAGTCGTCCCATTGACTAATTAAAAAATTCAAGTCGTCTGTAGGAAAATCCCAAGACGTCGCATGATTGTCGCCAATGTGGGATGCATATCGACTATTGACAACTGGCGTGAATGAAGAGACAAGACCAACAGAACTATGGAATTATAAGCAAACCTATTATACACCTTTTGTTCCTTTTTACTGGATTTTTTAGAATTCGTATCGCCAAACCGGTTGAATGCCGCCGCATCCACCACACCATCATCGGAGAGCACATCGCGGTTGAAGAGCTTGGGCATCATGCTCCACAGGGAAACCAGGTGAGTATCCACGAGTCCGGCTTGAATCACCTTGTCCTTACCAGCAACTTTCCATTCGAATAGTTCTAGCCTCTCAAGCGCAGACCGCATGTAAGCCGCTTCCTTGAAGCGTACATCCCCGACGATCACCACGCCACGCGTGCCCCAGGCATCATATATTCATATGGCTGCGGCCTTGCCCTTTCGAGGAGGGTCCCGACGTCCTCAACCGATGACACGAGTACTGGGTCTGGGCCAACGTCATGCAAGAGCTCCATGTCGCGTGCTCTCACTACCCGCGCCTTGAGAGCCCTCTCGACCAGGTTGAGAGGAGTGTCGACAATGGTGAATTTACGATTTTATGAATTGGTGTTTGCTAATTACATTGTATTACATTTTTTTAATATATATTTATATTGGTTTATAAAAATTGAAGGTAAAAATCATATTTCTAAGTCTATTAAAAATCAATAACACTAAAAAATTTGAAATAATAAACTAATACTAACACTTTATTTCGTGCCAGCACAATTACAACTTTTTAGAGTAAAATTATTACAACTTTAGTTGACAACACAAGTATGTGCACTTTGTTTTTAAATAGATATTAACTTTAATCCACATCTCTTTTCTTATTTTCTGTGTTAGCATATTAAATGATGTTTTTTCGCACACATAGAAAAAGAAGTAGTACATACTTTTGTTTTTGACATATGTTATCTTTATTTATGATTTATCTCTCTCTAAGAAAAACAATTAATATGGGCATTTTGACGAACATATTGCTTCCAAAAAACTAAAATATGAATATTTATAAAACCAAAACCAACTCTCCCAAATGATATATATTTTGGATTGAAAGGATTATATAAATTCTTATGACCACTAGATTTATGACAATTGGCACCATCAAATTCCTTCGAATAAACATCTAAAATATCTAGATATTTATACGAAACTATCTGGATTTTGGAAAGATTCTCAAATATTTTAATTGGACCCTTTTGAGGAAAATATCTCTATCAATTATGATAAAGTAGTGCATATGCTTGATAAAGTAAGCTAGTATTGCACTTTGATAATCACATTTTTTAATTGAGTATTAACTAAATAAATATTTCCTTCGTAGGCAAACTTTCGAAACTTTAACTATCGATATATTTTTTATAAATTTACATTGAATACAAGAAAATCATATATATAGATTTATCTTGAAATATACTTTCATAATATTATAATTTTATTGGGTTTTACAAATATATTAGAATATAAATTAGTGGTCAAAGTTACATTTTGGAGACCGTATCAATGTCCAAAATGGCAGGTATTTGTAACTGGAGGGAGTATATTTTGAGAGAGGCATCTTAAAACATTTGATCCTTATCGCAAATCCTGACCAAATGTACTTATTCACATCCACCATCTACTAAATCCACCAGCAACCGGTTCTGAACAACACTCTTCCAAGATTCATAATTTCTGTCCTACTCGTCGAAAAATCATGTTCATGGACCCTCTAGAATCCGTAATTATCTACATCTTTCTTGTAGATAAATCATCCAAATTATTCCATCTAGTAATTTTAATCTATAGATTAATATATGCTACTAGAAGACGATAAATTTACCAGACAGTAGGATTACAAAATTCATACCTTAAAATTTATTTATCTGATCAACATAAATAAATATTGTACAGAAAGCTATCGAATTTCTCTACAATTATCTAATAGATGTCATTCCTAAATTACTCTCATACAGTACCCAAAATTACAAGAGAACAATATAGTAGATTAACTGATATACTAGTCTTTTCCCTAACGAATACTTTCTACTTTTTCTTTAATCTCAACTCTAATATGTAATTACATTAACAAACATAGAGACAAACCAAATCGTTACCCAAACGTGGAGCAAGAAAGCCACGATCTCTTCTTCTCTTTTCCTCCTTTTTTCCCCTGGCTCTTCTCCCATTGCAACTCTCCTTTTCTTCCCTTGACATCTGATTCTCCCCAGCCTGGTCGTTGCTCTCTTGCACTAATAGTCAGCAACTGGTCCTCACGGTCTGCACTGATCTTCAATTAAAGACCAGAGTAACCTCCTGAGACCTAACCATGTTATGTACAAAGTTTCATGGCCATTTGATCTTTGAATCAAAAGTTCTATGGATTTTGGATCTGGCGGTCATGCGCTCTCTGCTTTCATTTGTTCTTCCGAGTTCGTTACGACAACGGTAAAGTTTCCGACCACAGCGCTTTACTTTTCAACCGTTTTCACTTTTTAATCGCACTGGTTTTTGACTGCTCGATGGTCATAGATCTCGTGGTCATGTGCCCCCACTACCTTATGAGTTGTTTACGACCGCAGTCGGTTACGAGTGCTCGGCAGTCTTCGACCACGTTGACCGTTCGACCATCCCATTGTCTTACGACCACGTTTGTTCTGACTACACCCATCTTTTGATCGCATTGGTTTTGGTATTAGTGGTTATCGATTACAGCGACTTCTATTCGGTAGTCAATTTCCGACCAAGTTGTACTTCGGTCGAGTAGTCGAATTTACGACCATTGTGCAAGCTATCGACCACGTTGTCGGACTTACGACCACATTGTAAGTTTCGATCATGATGTCATTCTTGATTTGATTTCTTCAATGCTGCTACTTGCTGTGATATGTGGGATCGTGCTCAAAGCCATTGTTGCTATTCTCTTCCCGCGAGCTAAGACTAGTGCATCGTTCTTGTTTTTAGATCTAGTAGTCGTACGCCTCCTCTGGTATTTCTAGTCGTTTACGACCACACTTGCTTTCTATCGCTCAATGGTCCTAAGTCATGTAGTCTCTCGACTTCTCTGCGACCTCTTATTGCTTTCGACCGCACATTGGACATGGACAACGTTGGTTTCAACCCGTGGGTTACAACCACATTGGTTTTGACCACGTAGGTTACGACCACATTGGTTATGACCACGTTGGTTACAATCACGGTGGTTACGACCACTTTGGTTTCAACCACGTTGGTTATGACCACACCGGTTACGACCACGCTGGTTACGACCACGCTGGTTTTGACCACAGTGGCTTCGACCACGTTGTCTGTTTCGACCACGTCATTAGTTTCAATCACGTTGTCTGTTTCGACTATGTTGTTTGTTCCAATCACGTTGTCTGTTTCGACTACGTTGTTTGTTTCGACCACGTTACGTTTTTGCTGAGTTGTCGTAATCGACCACAGTGCGTTCCCGTCGAGTGGTTGGAATTCGACCACACTATCCTCTGATAAGGTCAAACGGTGGTCTGTGTTCCTCTGTTTTCCAGTAGACCTCATATCCTAATCTTCATATCTTAGTAGCTATTGGAGAAAAAGGAGTATGTGAATATTTGGAGGAAAAATCTAAAGGCACCATTTACCCCCCTGTTGCCTGTCCGGTCCTACAACCTATAATGTTAGATCAGGTCTCAACAAATATATTGTCAAACAATATTTTATACCCTCTGTCGCGAGACCTTGCTTTTCAAGCTGATGGGCTTGTAGCTTTTGCTTGGGAGAGTATTTCCTTTTCTATCACAGTATCTACTGATGATTCATTAAAATATTTATTCTTTCTTTTGTCTATCTCAGGATCCACAAGTTGTCACTGGCTCACATGATTCAACTATCAAGTTCTGGGATCTTGTAGCTGGTAATATAACTACCTTCTTCGATAATGTTCACTGAATATTTTCCTGTATTGCTGCCGTTACAGTTGTTTCTTCCTGCAGGGAGGACTATGTGTACTCTTACACACCATAAGAAATCTGTTCGGGCTATGGCTCTGCATCCAAAAGAGTTAGTTTTTGCCCATGAGTTCATTTGCATATTATCTACACTGTTGGAAACCTTTACAATAACCTCTCTTACGTAGGAAATCGTTTGCGTCGGCATCGGCGGACAACATAAAGAAGTTTAGCCTGCCCAAAGGCGAATTTCTACACAACATGCTGTAAGTCTCTCCTATCTGCATTCATATTTTTTTCACACTGTGTATTAAGTGTGCACTATTTGTGATCATTTTAACTATAATTCAGAACATTGAAGTATTGAATTATAAGCTAATGCTACCAACTTTCATTATTTATTATCAAAAGACATTTCCTTATGCTTTGCTGTATGCTTGATGACCCTGTTTTTTGGTGAATAAGTGCATGATATATATGCTGATTGGAATGTCTTATTTTCTTTTGTGTAATTTGGAATGATTGAATTATGGATTTGAATTCGCTGATGTAGTTTGTTTTGTGCTTGATGTGAAATTAGATCAGAAAATATTAAATGGCATGCCATCACAAACACTTTCAGGTGAACTTCACAGCTGAATCCCTCGCACCAGAGGTCTCAAGCTCAATTCCTAGCAACCTTGTGCAGGAGAGCCCCTACCTAACGCACCCAATCTTTAACATGTATGTGTGGTGTCAAAAGCTTGCATCTTTTCATCAACAATTTATCAGAATGTTTAGAATTAGAATAAACTGAAGTTATCTTGCGGGCTTGTAGGTACCACACAGAGCATGAGCTTCTCCGTTACCTTCATAAGCTGCAATCCAAGGATCTCTCACTGTGCCACAGTATGATCCCGCTTGGTTCTTGCACCATGAAACTAAATGCTACTGTGGAGATGATGCCTGTCACCTACCCCAACTTTGCGAACATGCACCCATTTTCCCCTACTGACCAGGCTGCAGGCTATCATGTAAGAACCCTTCAGCATTTATTTAGTTTCTATAATGGCAAATTATTCATAATAGCTATTTCTAGATGATCTGAAATTACTTGTTTTGTTATGAAGGAAATGTTTGACGACTTGGGCAATCTGTTGTGCAAGATCACCGGTTTTGATTCTTTCTCTTTGCAACCAAATGCTGGTGCTTCAGGAGAGTACGCCGGATTGATGGTTATTCGTGCTTACCACAGGGTATGCCATGATAAATGTGCCATCCTAGCTCTTTTTGTTTCGTTTAGCATTCTTTGTTTACAAACTGCAGTCAAGAGGAGACCACCACCGCAATGTCTGCATCATTCCTGTCTCAGCCACAATTTTACTCTTTCAGCTCAACTGTTCATTGCTAAATTTTGATATAGTATTCTGATGCTATACTATTGCTGCATGGCCTTCTCGCTATATTTAGTGTGATTATGCAAATTAGTAGACTCTTGCTGTCTTATTGCTGCTTCGAATATATTATAAGAGAGAGATCAGACAGCTGCTTCATAGTACCTCCCTCTAATGGTACTTGTCATATATTCGAAGGAACTCGATGTAAATAATAGAAACTATGTCCAATTTGCTTTGGTTTATCTACCGCCACATAAAAGCTACAGACAATTGAGAATAAAGAGTAAATAAAATCGAAACCTGGAAATGTTAGAGTTCACTCAGGACAAAAGTTGATTTTTCTTTCTAAAAAGGACTGTCTGAAATATTTTTGCCTTGTGCCGAGAATAACAGAATGTTGCATGATTACCTTATTATTCAGGTTACCTATCCTTCAACCCATGGAGTCTATGAAGAAGGCATTGATAAGATATGCAGGATCATTCATGAGAATGGCGGGCAGGTCTATATGGATGGGGCTAACATGAATGCTCAGGTTATTTCTTTGCAGTTTTTTATGTCATCTTGTTTACTTTGTTCTTTCTGCAATTGCTATTTTCAAGTGTTTTAATGTATTGGAACACATTTATGTTGGTCTACAGATCGTATAGATGGCTTTCCAACATGATGATGAGTTTTATTCTTAAAACAATTACTTTTAAAGCAAAATTCTATTAAATTTGTTTATGAAATAAGTCCACATGAATTCAGTTCTAACAAACACATTAGTCACCACCTTTCATTTGTTTGTTACTCCTCATTTTGAAGAATGGTAATTAAATGACACCTATCCAATTATGAATGAAAAATACGACTCCAAATGAAATTACCTGTGGAAAATTCTAGCTCGATTTTCTTCAGTTTTAGATATAATGTTACCTTAGCAAATGAGAATTCTTAATGAATCTGATTGTTCGTTTTATTTTTTACAAATTTTATCTTGTTTTATATTTTACCGTAGCGTTAGCACGGGCACACTACTAGTGAGGTAAATGGGCCATAAAACTTGTCTCATTGTATCCTCCCTTTTCGTTTAACTCCTGTCAACCGCGTCGGCCATGGGGTCGGACGACGGTGGTGTAGAACGAGCGCAGCGGTATGTGACCATAGACGTGTTGAAATTGCAAGTAGATCACAGATATAACATAAGGGATTCGATATAAGGGAATCCCGCGTACAAGAATGAATACCTACATGTGTACTATCTCGTGATATCCCCTGTATCTCTAGTCAGCAAAACAGATGGCTAATTAGGCTACCCAATTTATGTGTGTCGACTGTCGATAGAAGGAAGTTTCTTTGTGTGTAGTCTCTGTGTTTCAATCATATGCTGTTTGGAATTAGTCACACGATTTTTCTCCCTACAACTATTTCTATGGCGCTTTCACCCTACTAGCTAGTACATAGATATTTGAAACCCCACCCCCCTACCTTCTATTTTTTATGTGATCTATGATCACGTTGACAACCTAGTTCTCGAGCATTGCACAAAGAGCTTTATATCAGGCATGGCACAGAGGAGCAAATATTTTCCCTCATTGATGTACTCTGTGACGAACCTGAAGCGGCTTTTTCCCTCATTGGCGTACTCTGTGACGAACCTGAAGCGGCTTTTTCCCTCATTGGCGTACTCTGTGATGAACTTGAAGCGGCACATGGTGGCAGCAGATGGTCAAGGCACACCCTAGGTTGCCACGCCGAACCCTAGGTTGCATCCTTATTGCTTTCTTGCTATGTCAAACCAGTTGAGCTGGAAAATAAGACCAAACTAATTCGGTAGGGCCAAACAAATTGGCTGCAGTAAGAGGTATGCTTTGAACCACTTCGTAACGCAAGTAGACCAACTCGCCACACTGGAGAACTAGGTTAGCCACGTGACCCACGTGATCAAATATCATATGAAATAGTGGTACGGAGAGTTTCAAATAACTGTGTAGTCTAAGGCCCTGATCAATATGGCTTCAGCTTCTGGCTTCAGCTTATTTTTGCACTATTCATAAATTTTGTCTTTTTCTGAACTTTTGGCTTTTTTTTGAGTTTTTTTACCGGTTCTTTTTTTCCTCGTATTTGTTTACATTATACGTGATGGGCTAATATGTTTTTTCTATTTTTAAATTTTTTTAAATTTAATTATGGTAAATAAGTCTCTGTCAGCTACAGTGCTTTTTTCAGCCAGCTACAGTATTTTCAGCTATAAGCCATGAGGCTTTCAGCCGAACCGATCACCACCTAAGACGTCATTGTTGAAACCAGCAAGGGCCGGAGATGGGGCGCGCAGACGGCCAGATCGACCTTCAAGCGCAAGGAAACTAGGGAAAGAAGACAAAAATAATTAACTATGTGCGCTAGGGAACTAGGGAAATAATTAACTATGTGCGCTAGGAAACTAGGGAAAGAAGACAGAAATAGTGCGTCAATAGGTATCATATGAGAAATAAGAGTTCCCGACCATGCCGTAGGAGGGGATGGTTTCAGAGGTGCTCATCAGGTGAGCAAGGTGGATGGGAACGTAACTCGACTTCTTAGAGGTGATGTTTTGATATTTTATTAACACTATATTTGTCACCTTTTCTCTTCTGTCAAAATGTGCTTGCTTGCTGCTCAGTATTGTTAGTACTGTTCTGGGGAATTTTTGCAGCTTCGAGACCGTAATAAGGACTTCCAACTCTGAGTTCCGGCGCCAGATTATCCGCGGACCTGGTTGGCAGCAGCAGGTATGTGCCTGAATCATCTTTGCTATAGAACCCAACTATTCATTGAAGATTAACAATTTGGTATCTTGGCCCATAGAAGTTTCGATCTACTAGTTTCTTTTGTATTTGTTGACTGCTGTTCCTTCTCTTTTGACAAATCCAGTTAGATCCCATCAGTCGTCAGAGAGTGGTGATCTGCTTGCTTTGTTAACTCAGTATGAAGCTGCTTCGATCAGGAGATTCAGAAAAATCTTCTATGCAACTTCAGTCCTGAGTGTGCTTAACGAAATTGCTGTAAAATCAAGAAAATTTTGATAACAAATTTACTCAGGATTGGTCTAGAAGGAAAGGGAATCTCGTCAGTTCCCTTCTGAGCACCCGACCTTTCAGCTCCATCATCTAGATACTAACCCACTTCAATCCTCGAGTTGACCCAAATTTTCTTTATTCAGTTTTTTTACGAGGCGCAGTTCCTTCTCAAAACATGGTTTCCATCAGACATAGATCTACTGCTTGGTGTCCAATTTCCCAACACAAGCTAAACCCACACAACCCTACCTCTGTAAGTTTAAGCTTACGCAAGAAGGCTTGGCAAGTAATTTTGAAGGGTTTTCTGTTTGTAGCTAATTGAAGCACGGGCAATCTGCAGATTCTACTTCAGGAGAAACACCAAACTTGTTTAACAAAAGCATGCAAGGGAGTTCCGTGCTGCCGTGCGTATCCATAAAAAGCATTTGGTTTATTAGCCTCTTTATTCAGTCCATTAACCAAGCCATTGGCATTGACACTTTTATACGAAGTCATCCAATCTTTAGGATCAAGATATTATGTAGTCTCTTGAATCCTAGTGATCTTTTGTTGCCAATATAAAAACAAACACTATTTAATTCGCAAGAATATATGTGCCGGATCTTACGACCACCAAACGAATTAAGCTCTATCACGGTTCTAACTTTTAACGAAAAGGTTAAACAATTTTGCTCAACAAAGCAATCCTAATATTCCCTATGATGTTGTTTCAGCTATCGTGAAAAACGAGCAAATCAATCTATTATCTGTAATATCTAGTCTGTCCTTTACGAGAGAGAGGCTGAGATATTTATCCCCACCTCTCACGCACGGCTTGGCACTTGATTCGGCCAAGAGGCCGAATTGGTTCCTATTCGGTCTAGGACCGAACTAATCTCGACTTGTGTTCAACTCAAGACTCATTAGCTAATTAACCTCTAATTTGTTCGGATTTAGGAGTTGAAACGGTCACATGACCAAGTCATCAGCACGCGCTTGACTTCCGGTTTTGGACTGGGCCTTTCCTTTCTTGTGCATGCGCATGGCTTAATAATGAGTTCACTGATAGTATTTAATGCGGCTTAATAATTCATTCCAGTTAAATAATATATTTAACTGAAAAGCGTAAGTCATGCGTGTATCCGCATTATGGTTTCCAACAAATTTGAATTAAATGCCAACCAAATACTCCTAATCCAAACAGACCCTCAATATTTTTTCTTCAGCAATCATCCAAAGTTATTTTTGTCAGAACTTGTGCTGATTCTTGAAAGATTTCCAAACAATCTCAATAATAAATGTCGCTTTCAAATTTGCTACTAGAACTTGCCTTCAGAAGACTTAAGTGGGAAATCTTGATGCGCTAGGCCATCTTGTCAATGTTTTATGTAGACAAACTCATATAAACCACTTTCCAAAAAAACCTAACATTGCCTTTGTTCATCGAACCAAGTATGGCCCCATTTCAAGTATTCCCTCCGACCATAAAAATGTGCCATCATGAGAAGTCTCTAATCAAACCTCAACAACTCTTTGTGAATGTTTAGAGTGACCTCTTAAAATGATATGGGTTGTTTTGTCTCGAATATACTTTCGTAATATTATAATAATATTAGGTTTCACAAATATAATACAGGGGAAGCAGGTTGTCAAAATTGCAGTTTGAAGATCGTGCCCATGTCTAAACTATACATTTTTGTGGCATCTCTCCCTAGTTTGTTATTAGCACACAAGTAGTAATGCAGTTGGGGCCTCAAAGAGAAATCCTAGTGTTGTTCTTGGGTTAGCCCTTGGATGCGGCTTTTTGAGAGGTAGCAACAACATAGTAGGGAAAAGAACTCCACTGTGATATTTATAATGGTGTCACGACCGGTTCCCGAACACAGGTTGTATGAGTGTTGAACCGGCGGCTTAGGGCGGTGGCCTCTGGCTGGAGCCGTGTTGGTAGGAAATCTGGAGGAGAGGAAGAAGGAAGAGAACGCAGGGAAGAGGGCATGCACAGGACAGAGAGGAGGAGACGAGATAAAGGAGGACAAGGAAGGTAATTCTCAGCCTAATTCATTAACAATATGTCCTTTAAATAGATAGCACTCCTAACAAAAGTATCTAACTCAATCGCTTATTCCTAATATAGCTCTTTGGGCCTGTTTGGGACTGCTCTGCTCTAGGTTTTTCAGCTCTGCTCCTAGTTTGTCTAGCCAAACAGATCCACCTCCAAGAACTCTGCTCCAAGAAAAAGGTGGAGTTGAGGGACAACTCCACGTTTTTTGTGAAGCTCCTCAAGAGGTACTTCAGAAACTAGAGATTCATACCTTCTCATAAAGTTAAAGGAAAATTACCCACCTATGCCACCCCTTCGATTTTTTTCTTTCTTTCTTCCGCACGGCGCGTCTTCCTCGTCGACAAGCTCACCTGGCTCTCCTCACGCTGCGCCCCGCCGGCCGTCGCGGCTGCGGCCGCCCCGCCACGCGTGTCGCGGGCGCACCTCCACTCCCTCCTGGCCCTCGCCCGCCTCCTCCCCGTCGGCGCCCCCGGCGCGCCGCCCCCGCCTCCGCTCCTCGCGTTCCTCACCCCCAACGCCTTCCTGTCGCCGTCCTTCTGGCCCCAGTCCTTTGCCCCTGCGCCCTTCCTCTCCAGGCTCCTCCCCTCCTCGCCGCCGCGCCCGCATCCCCCGCCCTCTCGCCCGCCGTCGCCGCCGCGCTCCTGGCCGCGCTCGACGTCGCCGACCCGACATCCGCGCCGCTCTCCCGCACCTTCCTCTCCGCCGCGGCCGCCAGGCCCCCGCCGTTTCTCCCCGCAGATGCCGCGCCCGTCGCCGCTCACGGCTTTCCTCAAGGTGAGGCCCGCCGCCCCCCTTCTCCACCCCCCACCCGCGCCGCCCCCCTTCTCCGGCCCGTCGCCCCTCCCCCCGCCGCCCCTCCCCCTCCCCAGATCCCCCGCGGTCAAGGGGAAGCCCCGGGCCGCCATGTACGGCCTCATTCCCGACGACTGGGGCGCGTACGCGCGGCCGTGGGTTGCCGAGCTCGCCGCCCCGCTCGAGTGCCTCAAGGCGCTCCACCTGCGGTGCATGGTCGTCACCGACGCCGAGCTCGCCGCGCTCGTACGCGCCCGCGGCCACATGCTGCAGGAGCTTAAGCTCGACAAGTGCTCTGCTTCTCCACCGACGCCCTCCGCCTCGTTGCTCGCTCCTGCAGGTACTGGAATTCGTCGATTCGCTAACTCCTCTTGGCTCTGATCTGGTAGTGGGAGAAGTAAGTGTCAAGAGTATTACGTTCACTTATACTTCAACAGTAAGCCGGAATTGGGGTTTGAGGGTTAGGGAGATAGTGACTGGGTGGAGAATTGAGCTGCCGTTTAGTTGATGTTCCGAACTAGTGTAGTGGATACAATTCATTGACTTATGAGTGTTTCTAGCTTGTGCATTTTGTTTCCTGCAGAAATTGAATGTTCTGCTTTTAGCTGTTGATCATGATGCACAACGTGGACACTGGCATATGTTCATTAATTATGTACTTTTCTAGGACGTTTTACATTTCTTACTCCATGTTGGACACATCAATTGTGATTATTTATGCAGTCATAAGCTGCATTTGTCTCTCTTTAGTTCACTCATTTATTTTATGATCTTTTTGTTTGGCATACTTTAGCGCACTTATAATATCGCCATGAGATCACTGAACTAACATGTTTCACTAAATTCAGCAGATCACTGAGAACTTTATTCCTGGAAAAATGTTCAATTACTGACAACGGCACTGAATGGCTCCATGACCTTGCTGTCAACAATCCTGTTCTGGTGACCTTGAACTTCCACATGACTGATCTCAAAGTGGTGCCAGCTGACCTTGAGCTTCTTGCAAAGAACTGCAAGTCACTGATATATTACAGTGTCATACAGTCATATCCGCCGCCGCCACATCAGTCAGCATCAAGGACTGCAATGGCCGCGCTAATATTAAAAACATGTAATGCGAATCTGATTGCCTTGTCAGCACGGAATGTTCCGTTTATTGTTTCTAATGAAATTTGTCAGGATCACTGAAGCTGTGTGAACAAAGTTCTACATGAATGAAGAGAAAGCTAGTCCTAAGCTACATGTTACTGTAAGCCCATTCTGCGACAGTTCATTGCAGTTATGTTGGGTGTAGCACTCTTTATCTGATAGGATTACCATTTAGAAGATCTCAAACATGAAACATCATATTTGTTTTTTGATTTTCTCGAATAAATTAATTGCGATTATAATATTTTACATCATATTTCAATTAGCAACAAAAAAAAATTCAGTTACATATGCTCCGCAGACATCAAAATATACACAAAACATCATTCAAGGGCACATTGGACCTTTCTCAAGAAAACCTCACATTCCTGGAGCTGGAGCTAGCTGCGTGCCAAACAGGACCACCTGCTCCAGGAATTCCACAGTGGAGCTGCTCCATGGTGGAGTTGGTGGAGCAGAGCTGGAAAAATTGGAGCAGAGCAGTCCCAAACAGGCCCTTTATCTCCTATTTGACCTCAAACTCATCTTCCTAAATGTTAAGGATAGATACGACAATTTAGGTATTCGGATTTGATCTAGCTGTTGCTGGCAACAGCTAGATTTCCTTGTGTTGGCCTATGCCTGGTATAGACTTTCCTCATCTGACATCTCTCCCCTCCTCGGCAAACAGCTCGTCCTCGAGCTGGAAGGAAGAATATTACATTTGGAACTATTCCGAAGGTTCCCATGTGACCTCAGTGTCTGGCAATCCATTCCATTAAACTAGCTCCTCATGCACTCCCTTGCTAACGCGGCCACAAACGACATGACGAGGAAGAGGCGCCACACAACCATTCTGAAGTTCTGGTAGAGGAGGTGGGGCCACAGGAGGATCGCCATGATACGGTTTCAATAAACTAACATGAAAACATCATGTATATGAGCCCGAGGAAGCAACTGCAATCGATATGCCACATCTCCTATGCGTTCCAGTATTTGATAGGGCCCGTAATAGCAAGAAGCTAACTTACGGTTAACATGATTAGCCAAAGATAAAGCCTACCAATGATGAAGACAGAGCTAAACCCGGTTACCCATCTCAAACTATAGTGCTCTATGTTTGTTGTCGTAAGATTTCTTGTGATGCTACTGCGCTAGAAGGAGACGCTCATGGATGTCGGCAAAGAACTGGTCACGCTCCTAGAGAAGCTGATCCACAACTGGGAGACATGCAATCTGAGCCGCAAATGGCTGAAGTCCAGAGGGTCTCATCCATATACCACCTTGAAGGGTGTCTCATGGAGAGAAGACTAAAAAGAGGTGTTGTAACAATATTCAGACCATGGAAGCCAACGAACCTATTGACGAGGCTGATCCCCAGTAAGACAGCGTAGGTACATAGCAATGATCTTATTGGTTACCTCCGTCTGGCCATCTGACTGAGGATGAAAAGCTGAGCTAAGATGAAGCTTAGTGCTAGACAAACAAAAAACCTCCGACCAAAAATTGCTTGTGAAAACCAGATCACGATCACTCACGATGGAACAAGGAACCCATCTAACCTGACCACCTCATCAAAGAAAACTCGAGCCATGGAATTTGCTATATAAGGATGAGCGAAAGGTATGAAGTGCGCGTACCTAGAAAAGCTATCCACCACAGTGAGAATGACAGATTTCCCATTGACACGGGGCAATCCTTCCACAAAATCCATCACATTGTCTTCCCAAATGTGAGATGACACCACCAAGGACTGTAGCAGGCTGATAGGATGTAGCTGCTCCAATTTGTTGCACTAGCAGACGGGGCAGGACCGAACCAAGTTGGCCACTAACTTATGGTCCTGTGGTATATGAATATCAGCACGAAGACGGTGAAGAGTCTCCTGCACACCTTCATGCCCAGCCAAGCGAACTGCTAGCACTACCGGCTGGAGAGATGGAGATGAATGAGGAAGATGGACTCGATTCTAATGGAGGACGAGGTCATCCAGAATGCGCCAGGGATCCCCCAAAACCCCAGAAGTAATCTGTGTCTGAAGATCTACCAAATTAGATCCACCTTCTACCTCCTTACGCAGATCCCATAAGAAAGTAAAAGTCGACATGGATAGAGCATAGGTAGCACCATTAGTAGCGTCCACGTGAGACAAGGCGTCGGCAACAGCATTTAAACGCCCAAGCTTGAATTCGACATTCAAGTCATAGCCAAATAATTTGTTGACCCAACGATGTGTAGAATCATGGAGAGACGTTGGTCAAGCAAAAAAATTAAGGCTATAATGGTCTGTATGAACCACAAATCGACGTCCCCATAGATAAGGCCACCAATGGCGAACAACCTGCACCAAACCAATGAGTTCCTGCTCGTAAGTGGCGAGGTGTGCATGTCGGACTGCCAGACCACGGCTGAAATATGCAATCAGCCCTTTGCCTTGATGAAGAACCAGCCCAATGCCTGAATCCGAAGCGTTACACTCAACAATAAAATCAACACTAAAATCTGGGAGTTGAAGAACTGGTGTTGTAGTCAAAGCGTCTTGCAAGGTCTTGAAAGCATGAGAAAGCTTCCTTCTTGAGGAGACGAGTATGGGGGACAATAGAGCCAAATTCTTGAATAAATTTGTGGTAATAGCCTGCCAAGCCAAGGAAACCACAGAGAGCCCGCATCGTCCGTGGTACAGGCCATGAGTGGACTGTTTGAACTTTTGCAACATCCATAGTGACTCCCTCGGCATAAATTACGTAACCCAAATAAGCCATCGTCGTCTCCCCAAAAATACATTTGGATCACTATAGAAATAACCGGTGTTGTTGAAGTAAATGAAGGATGGCCCGGACATGTCGTAGATGCTCTGCCAACGAACCATTATATATCAAAATATCAACAAAAATTACGAGCACAAAGTGGCATAAATAGGGTCGGAGAATGTTGTTCATTAATGCCTGAAATGTTACCAGTGCGTTAGTCAAACCAAACAGCATGAACAAAAATTCAAAGAGGCCTTCATGAGAGCGAAACGCCATCTTCTTGATATCGCCCAAGTGCATACACTCCTAATGATAGCTGGATCAAAGGTCAAGCTTGGTAAAGAACTTGGCTCGTCATAACTCATCAAGTAGTTCATCAACGACTAGAATAGAAAACTTGTCCTTGATGGTTTTATCATTGAGAGCACGGTAATCAACACAAAAACGCCATGTGTTGTTGCTCTTCTTGACAAGCAATACCAGGGAAGAGTACGCCGAAGTACTTGGTCTAATGATACCTTGCTGCAGCATCTCACCACATTGCCATTCCAATTCATCTTTGAGGAGTTGTGGATAATGATATGGCCGAGCAGAAATTGGCATTGTCCCGGGTAGGTGCATGTGATGAGCACAGGCGTGCACTGGTGGCAAACCTATGGGTGGCGAGAAAAGATCCTCAAACTCGCTGAGTAGAGCCTCCATCAATTTGACCCCCATAATGGCAAATGTTTGAGAGGGTGCCCTGGTGACCCCGAAGCCAAGCCATTGGATCCTGTGGCCAGAACGCCAAAAAGCCATTGACAAGTTGTCAAAATCCCCAAGGATCAGACCGAGAGTACGAAGCCACTAGGTTCCTAACACAATATCAAAGCCATCCAAAGGAAGAGAGTAGCAGTCCACCACAAATTGTTCCTTGTTGATCTGCAACTGAAGGCATGCACACACATATGCTAGGCACACGTTCTCCAATAGCCACTACTACCCAGAGGCCTAAGCAGGGTTGAAACGCCACGTCGGCTCAGCGAGCTGCAGCCGGGGTGATGAAGTTGTGTGTTGACCCAGAGTCCAACAGAGACAACAGTGAGACGTTGCCGATCATGACCCGTAGCCGTGTGGTCTGGCCAGCTTGAGACTTAATGCCGGTTAGGGCATATAGAGAAATCCCTAGGGTACCAAAGTCATAACCCACGTCCAAGCCATCTTCTCCCTCCAGGTTGTCGCTAGGAGCGATCAGCAGGAACAGCCTTTTGCAATGGTGATTTGGGGTGAATTTCTTGTCACAATTGTAACAAAGGCCAAATGCTCTCCGATGCTCCATCTCTTTGTGATGAACCATGTGGAGGTGACCACATGTGTATGATGAGTAATTGACATTGATTATGATAGTCGAGTTTGGTTTGAGTGGTTCGGAGTCGAGTCATTGCGTGGCGCAATCGGGCTCGGTCGGACTTTCGTCAAACTTGGTCATATGGGTTCAGGTTGCATATTTCGATGATTTGACAGGTTTGGACTTCAGTTGTGGTAAGTATGAGGTTATTTACGCTTTCATGTATCGAGCGGTGCTATTTGATGTGTTTCTTGTCTGTGTGGCTGCAAGACGTCGAGGCAGAGTCGTGGCGAGACACGGTGGACCGGACTAGGCGCAGGTGGCGCTGAGGTCAGAACGGTCGGGATGTGTCGAAGACGACGTGGACTCGAGGTGGTTGCGAGGCGTGCGAGGCAAGGAGCGCGGAAGCTTCCCGGAAGGTGCACGAGGGGCGAATCGGGACATTCGCATGGCTGCACAAGCGGGAGCGGGCGCCGTTGGATTTAGCGGGCGTAACGGGACGGAGACCCGTTAGCCGGAGGCTATATATATGAGGTGGTGGCTGCATGTCCACTTGAGCACTCCATGAGAATTAGGGTTTCCTTTAGTCAAAATATGCTTTAGTGGTTGTTTTGGCTTTAGGCTTTAGTTGTTAAGGGCAGAGGTGTGTCCCCTGTGTGTCTCCTTCGATGTGTTCCAGAGAGCTCTCCCCTCTGTGTGTATTCCTCCCAAGAAAGATGTGAGTTTTCTTGGTGACTTTGAGGATTGAGTGGGAGATGAGGGTTGAGAGACTTGTAATCACTTCCTTGTTCTAATGTCCATGCGTATCGGGACTCCTATGTATTCATCTTGCTTCAAGGAATGAATGATTTTGGTTGAAACTGCTCTCTGTTCAGTTCTCTGTTAGTTCTTCCCTTCGTTGCCTCTTTTGGTTTGAATTCTGAGATTTCGTGTTTTGAGTTCTTGCTTGCTGAGGAGTAGCAAAATGGGTTGCTAAGGACATGGGAGATGCCCAAAAGCCATTTGGCTAGTCAATCCTAAGAGCAAACCACTTTTGATTTCAGTTTTTCATTTCTGAGCTCCTCTGTTCTTGGCTTTGCATTCTAGGGTTTTAGGGCAAATCTCATTTTACTCCTCAACTTGGCATGAGATTTGGTCTGAGGGATCCTATAGATATTGCTAATACATCCCTAAAATCTCATGTGCAAAAGATCACTGTGTAAGGAGTAATTTGAATTTTGTGAGCCCTCTCTGAAGTTTTTCAAGTTTCTAGGGTTTTGAGTTAAATCTTGATTCCTTTCTTGGCTTGAGCTAATATCTGGTCTGGGAGGTCCTCTTGCTATTGCTAATATATCCCCAGAGTTTCAGTGCCAAAGGATCAAGGGTTTGGGAGGAATTTGATTTTTGTTGGAAGCCTTTGGTAGTTTTCAATTTTTCCCAGTTTCTGAATTTCTAGGGTTTCAGTTGGATTTCTTTGTAGTCTTTCTCCTCAGAGGTGTTTAGTTTAGTCCCTTGAAGGTTTACCTTAAAGAGATTTGAAGTATTTCTTCTCCTTCTGATTTTGGCAAGAATCTGAATTTTCTTGCGTGCTGATCATGTCTTCAGGTTTGGTTTCTGTTGCTCTGAAGCTGCATTCAGAGACCTCCTTTTTCTGAAAGGTTCGGCCAAGACTGAGCAGTAGTTCACTGCAGTTTGCTTGATGGCTAGTTGTCCTATTTTCGTGTGTGAAGTTTGACCTTCTCCTGTTAGGCTTCAAGTCTGCTACCGATCAAGAATCTTCACCTTTTTGCTTTGCTTCCTGCGTGATCTTACAGTTGAGCTTGTGATCAAACCTCCTCTTTTAGTGCTTTTCTTTTTGTTTTTTGTTGATCTTTGACAATTTTGCATGCAGATCAAACAGCAGTATTTTCAGTTGAAATTTTTACTGGCTGGTCTCTGATTTATGCTGAATTTTTCAGTATCGCATGCGTTCCAAATTTCAGCAAAATTAATTTTAATTTTCTGTGAGGTGCTTTGTTTTGCATCTTTTTGATAAATCAGTGTTTGATTTTCCGGGGGCGATTTTGAAGAGAGCGACATTCACCCCCCTCTGTCGCCATTTCGGTCCTACACTTTGGGTGTCAAATAGTGATGATGAATTGTACGCCATGGTCATGCTGCTCCCGGAGCATCTGCCGACTGATTGACCCCTGGGGCTGGTAGTGCTCCTAGCCCAAGTTTGGCTGTAGGGGCTGGTAGGGTAGGCAGCATTGGTTGGCCAGCAAGCAACACCATTAATGTGGGCGCCACTGATGTTACTTGTGACAGTGCCACAGTCGAGCATGCAGGACGTGAGATCACCACTTGGCTGGTGACCTACGCACGATGCTCATACGCCCTGGCCAGCGCCATGGCCATCTGGAGACTTACCGGGTTCTGTAACTCCACGCCGGTTCAAATGGGCTCCCATAGACCTTGCGTGAACAATTGGACCTGTTGCCTTGGTTGGAGGTGATCAGCCCGGCATAAAATAGCTAGGAACTTTTCTTGATACTCCTCAACAGTACTTGTCTATGTCAAGTCCTTGAGCTCATCCAGTGGGTTGTGGCGAATAGAAGGCCCAAACCGCAAATTGATGTATTCGTTGAAGTGATGCCAATTGGGCTCTCCCTCATCTCGCTCCAATTGGAAATACCATTGTTGTGCTGCCCCTAGGGGTGCAAACGGGTCGGGTTAATCCCGACCGATCCGGCACCGAATCCGATTGGTACCGAATTCGATTGGTACCGAATCCGAAGAAAAAATATGGGTTAGGATATGGTAACAGCAATATCCGTCCGAATCCGATACGTCTTCAAGTTTGATTTCAGGTTAGTGCTACTATTTGACGTTTCATTATCTTTTGCAATGGTAAAATAAAATCTTCCACTTCAGCTATTAAGTAGTAACATCAAGTTCTTGACAGTACGTCCTCCTACTCCATTTGCTTGTACTGCATGCATTCCTTACAAACAAGTAGGGGTCCAAACGGGTTAATCCCGACCGATTCGGCACCGAATCCGATTGGTCCGAATCCGGAGAGAAAAAATATGGGTTAGGATATGGTAACAACAATATCCGTCCGAATCCGACCCGTTTGCACCCCTAGCTGCCCCCACAAGATGGTACATGCAAGCCACACCTTCTTGTTTTCCGGTGACTTCTGCCCTCGAAAAAATTGCTTGCACCTTTGCATCCATCCAAGGGGGTCTTCTTTCCCTTCGTATGTCAGAAACTCCAACCGGTGGAAACAGGGTGGCTTTTCAACTGCCGACCATCCTTTGTTCCCATGGTTGGTCGCCGCTGGAATTGCCCTACTAGGAGCCAGCAGTAAGCCATCACCCGTCGGCCGTTTCTCCAGGGCAGTGAGGCGATCCCCAAGCTCCTCAGACCAAATTTGTTGTCGGTCAAAGAACTCCTTTAGATTGTACATCTGCTTTGTCACGTTCGTAATCAATGTTGCTATCTGCTCAAGGACAGCATTGATGGTGACCTGATCGTCAGCCATATGCTCTGATACCAAGTTGTCACGGCCGGATCCTGAACGCAGGTTGTAGGAGTGTTGAATCAGTGGCTTAGGGTGGTGGCCTCTGGCTTGAGCCGTGCTAGTAGGAAATCTGGAGGAGAGGAAGGAGGAAGAGAACATAGGGAAGAGGGCCTGTGTAGGATAGGGAGAACCGGAGAAGGAGACAGGATAAAGGAGGACAAGGAAGGTAATTCTCAGCTTAATTCATTAACATTATTTCCTGTCCTTTAAATAGACAGCATTCCTAATAAAAGTATCTAAATCTCTTATTCCTAATATAACTCTTATCTCCTATTTGATCTCAAACTCCTCTTCCAAAATATTAAGGACAGATACGGCAGCTTTGGTATTCGGATTTGATCTAGCTGTTGCCGGCAACAGCTAGATTTCCTTGTGTTGCCCTACGCCTGGTATAGACTTTTCCCCATCTGACAAATGGTCATTGATGAAATATCAAATTTTACTTTACATTGTACACAACAAGTTGTTATGGACAGAATTACTAAGCAGCATACTTAAATATGCATATATCTAATGTGGTGACTGTTGCCTGATATTCTTCTGAAGTTTGAGCTTATACCTTTCATAACCAATACAATATGGCTATTGTTTCTGTTTGAAAATGCATGCATTTTTTTTGTACAATACAAAATGCATTAAAATGAGGGTACTGTTTTGCAGACAAAATCCTGCATTCTGATAACGGTATCCCAGCTACACAATTCTTTGGCCTAACTATCTCAGAGAGCAATGTCTGAGGCTGTGATTCTTTTAGCTGTGAAGAAGATTGGCACTGCTCTGGGGAATGAAGCAATCAGCCAAGCTAGTTCACGGTTCAGAAACTTTGTAGCACAGCTTGCAGAACTCCAAGGTAGCATGAGCCGTATAAGCCGCGAGCTTAGTTTTTTTTAGATAAAGGATATAAAATCCGGCCTCTATATCCACGTGGGATATATACAGCCAAAAGTAAAGTTACACGAACGCTTAGGATCCAGGCCTCAAAACTGAGGGACATAAAACAACAGGAGAGATAGCTTAAGGACTATAAAAAAAAACTAGAAAGACTAAGCTTCCGCACTTTTCTCCGTCCTTGCTCTCAGCCAAGTCTCTAACCTCATCCAACTGCGCCAACCAAACTTCGGTCCGCTTTGCGTGAAGATGGACCTCCGAGGCGACACCTCCAAGGAGACGACAAGAATCGCTGGCGCCGCCCGCCTCACTGAGGCAAGGTTTTCACCTGGAGATCAGTTAACGTGAGAGCTATGGATTGCCCTGACAACACCTCCAGGAAGGATAATGGCGCCCGAAGGCGTCATTGTTGTCGCGCCGGTAAAAATACCGGCAAGGCTTTCGCCCGCACCTCCACAGCACCCCATGCACAATCCACACACAAAAAACACACCGAGGTCCTGCACACCTCGAGGCAATGACAAAGCCACCCTAAAACTCCGCAACGAACCGCTTCCTGCAAAGCCGCAACTAAACAAACCACTAAACGACGCCTATGTGCCACTACTGAGCAGATCCAGGGACAAGAAACACACATCAAGCCTACAAGCAAAACTACTAAGGCATAAAGATCACCATCGCCTTCTTGCTCCCGGCCACACCCAACTGGAAGTCGGGGTTGATGCAGAGGTCCTTGAAGACGCTCTTGGGCTCCTGGTTGCCATTTTCCAGATCGAAGAGCGCCTATGCGCCGGAGTCCACGGACTCTGAGGGCACTAGACCCTTGACCTTCTGGAACTTTCTGGAACCTTCTGGAACATGGAACCTTCTTCCTTCCTTCCTTCCCGGAGCTGAACACAAAGGTGAAAGGAACGGTGGCGGCGCCGACGAGGCTGCTTCGCGCATCCGCCCTGCTCTACCAGAAGCACGCCCGCTGCCTCCCCGCCGACGAGAGCAACCACCCGCCGCTCCTCAACCCCACCGCACTCCTCCGCCTCTCTCCCAGCACGCACCACTCCCTCTTCCTCCGTGCACGCCTCGCCAACACATGAACCCTCCACTGCACCGCCAAGACGCGAAACCACCAGATCCACGCCGAGGGATTCCAGACCCGGCCCCCAAGCCACCAGATCCGCCGCCGGCGAGGGAATCTGCTGCCGAAGAACTCGCGACCACAGCACCGCTTCTTCCCGAACCGATCTGGGGAAGGGAGAAAAGCCCCGCCGCCGCCCTCCTTGCGTCCACCGGCGACCGGTGCCGCGCTCCGGCGACGGCGAGGAGGAGGGATCCGGGCAGGGGAGGCAAGGATGAGTGAGGAAGGGGAAGGGGCAGGGGCAGGGGATGAGTGAGATGCCACTCTAGATTTCTATTATCTTCTAGTGGAACTTCTCAGTCCTCTACATCTGTTTCTTCAGTCACAACATTGTAAATGCATGTAGCGCGAGCTTAGGTTGATGCATGAGTTTCTTTGTAGAATAGATGTACGCAGTCAGAATGATCAGGCCTATGAAATTTGGGTGGATGAGGTGAGGAAACTTGCACATGGGATTGAGGACATAGTAGATGAGTATCTACACCTTGTAGGGCAGAGACATAACATTGGATGGAGATTTTATCTCATGAAAGGATTCAAGCAACCAGAAGCTTTGCTTTCTTTAAACCGGATAGTTTCCCTGATAAAGGAAGCAGAGGCCAGTCTTGTGCACCTATTTCAAGTAAAAGAGCGATGGGTTCCAATGGCAAGGACTGGGCATATTGGTAACTCTGTCTATATTATTGAGAGGTCCCAACATCTAGCAAGCTCTTCTCGTTCTATTAGTGAAGATCTTGTGGGAGTTGAGGCAAACAGAGATACATTAGTGAACTGGCTACGAAATGACGGAATGGCATGCTCTACAATAGTTCTGCATGGCATGGGAGGGCTTGGCAAAACTGCTCTAGCTGCAAATGTGTATAAAAGGGAGCGAGAATATTATGACTGCCATGCATGGATCTCTGTGTCACAAACATATTCTCCAATAGAGATCTTTCGGAAACTAATTGCTGAACTTTTTCATGATGAGGGAAATATTCCGAGGAACATTGCCACTATGGACATGACCAATATTCAAGAGGAACTGGGGAGGTTCCTTGAGAAAAAGAAATACTTGATCGTATTGGATGATGTTTGGACGCCAGAAGCACTCAATAATCTGTCTGGAGCACTTGTTAAAGATCTCAAGGGAAGTAGAGTAGTGATTACAACACGCATTGCTAACGTAGCTGAGCTAGCTTCAAAAGGACGTGTGCTAACGATAGAGTCCTTGTCAGAAGGCAAGTCATGGGAACTCTTTTGTAAGAAAGCTTTCCAGAGAGAGACAAATCATGAATGTCCTGCAGAGTTGAAGGCTTTAGCAGAGAAAATATTGAGGAAGTGTAAAGGCTTGCCTCTTGCTATTGTGTCTGTTGGAAGTCTCTTGTCTGTGCGCGAGAAGAATCCAACAGAATGGAAACGACTTAACGACCAACTCAGTTGGGAGCTGAATAATAACCCAGGGCTAGATCATGTGAGGAACATTCTATATTTAAGCTTCATATACCTCCCTACATACCTGAAGAGTTGTTTTTTGTATTGTGCTTTGTTTCCGGAGGACTATATTCTTCATCGGAAGATGCTTTTAAGATTGTGGATTGCAGAGGGGTTCATTGAGGAAAGGGGTGAAAGTACATTTGAAGAAGTGGCAGAAGGCTATTTAATTGAATTAGTTCATAGAAATATGCTGCAACTTTTGGAACGCAACTCAATTGGTAGAATAAAATCTTGTAAGATGCATGACATTGTTCGTGAGTTAGCAATTGATCTATCTCGGAAAGAAAGTTTTGGCCTTGCATATGAGCATGGAAATCGTGGTATTCTGGACACTAGCACTCGTCGATTGGCTGTAGCTAAAAGCAGCAATGATATTTTATCAAGTTTACACTTACCTCGTCTTCGATCCTGCATTATATTTGATCAGGCCATGCCGCCATCCAGAATACTTCATTCGATATCAGAAAAGTAAAAGTACATTGTAGTTCTGGAACTACGAGGGATGGCCATTGAGAAAGTGCCACACGCTGTTGGATGTCTTTTCAACCTACGCCATTTAGGATTGCGCTATTCAAAGGTGAAGTTCCTCCCGAAGTCTGTCGAGAGGCTGTCCAACTTATTGACATTGGATATTTACAACTCTAGCATACAAGAGCTGCCTCGTGGAATCGCCAACTTTTTTTTAAAAAAATCTGACTCTCTTGCCTACACCATCACTCGTGGCATGACAGACAATACTGACATATTACAGGTAAGTCTACCTAAATAGTACTTCTTGTCACACCACTGGTAGTGGCATAGCTAAACAACACTGCTACGCCACTGGTGGTGGAGTGGCAGGATTTGGCCTCGCTATGGTGATTGGCATGATAGTATTGTCTTGCTATGCCATGAGCGGTGGCATGACCAAAAGGCTCAGAATTAGAAACAAGTTTGGCAACGAGTTATTAATAAAATATTTTTCATAAAAAGATTATTTCATGCAAAAAATTCTACAGCATTGCATGCACCATTTCATTTTCAGCGACACTGAAACAGCTCTACAACAGAATATATGTGATAAATTTAAGGGAGATCTCTATGATAAATTTCTAATGCACATGTAAAAATTCTTCACACAAATATGGGGGAGGCAAAATTCTATTGCCATCAATTACTTCCTTCTCTTTTCTTTGATGAGTCTATAACAGTACTAACATTTCTCCCTTGTAGGATTATGTTGATCTCCTCAAGCAGAACGCCATTCTTGCGTACTTCCGGACTCCAGCAGAGTCGCCTGTTAAACGTCCCGAAAAGACTTTCCTCTATTCATCTGTTGCAACTTGAAGAGTGCGAATAATTCCGGGGTTCCTAAGTTCTTGTGGCATATTTCGCATGAAAATTAAAGCATGTTTAGTTTCGTCTTTAATTCATATTATGCTTTTAAATTAATTGACGCATCGATGGGTATTGCTCCCCAGTTGCTTGTATTTCTCAACCGAGTGTTGTATCACTGTGTGTTTTGTCCTTTTACAATGGTGAAACGATATAAAGTTCAATCCGTCGAAAAACAAAGGAAAAGTATAGAAATATCAATGCAACCCCACAGGATTGCAGACTATGGGAAAGTGCAGCATATGGGCGTTTATATTAGTTTTTGGCTTTGGTGTATAAATAGTAATAACTCGTAGTGATGTTTAAAGAGAGATGCTCGTGTACGATTTTAGCTGATATAAATAGATTTATTATAGTGTGTATTACAATCGATTAATAAATATCGTCTTAAAAAGACACTTCTTTTGAAAGATAGGTACTATAAAAAAAACAGTTTTTAAAAACCAACACGAACATAATCATAATGTTTGATAGGCAACTTGAAAAATACACACCACGCGGAAGGCATGTGTCAGCAAGACAACAATCACAAAACGTTTGAAAAACACACATAATTAGTCTCCTTTTTAGCTTATAGCTTACGGTTTATAGTTTCCAATCAAATTGGATGATTTTTCCGTCATTTTTTTAAGCGGTTTATTGAGACAACGTTTTCAAAGTGGTTTATCACTATTCGGTTCGTTCGTACAAGTGATCGCGTTAAGATCAAAATCTATCGATCGCAGCCAAAATGAACCCACCTATTGTATTTCAAAGGTGTAAACTGAAAATACGCGTTAAGAAAGCATACTTCCGCTGTTCAGTTTGAGGTATAGAACGTAAAAATTTAATACACTTTGAGGCAGTTCAAGAACAGCTCTGGAAGACTGGAAAGCGTTTTCAGCCCCCGTATCCTCACATTTAGAGATGGCAACGGGCATAAACCCGTTGGGTTTTGCTATCCCAAATGCATGCCCATGAAAGTTGGACGTGCCCGCTAAAAAAACCCATACCCGTGACGGGTGCAGATTTTTGCCTAGACACATGCCACTTGGGTAACGGGTACCCACGGGTCGCCCGTGCCCAACAACAGCTGTGAAGGCGACGACGAGGACGTGTGGGAGGACGAGTGTGCGGCGAGAGTGGCAGGAGCGGGACGGGAGGGCGAGCGTGGAGAGCGAGCGGAGAGCCGGAGACCGAGCGCGGAGCGCTAGATGCGCCGCCGCTGCAGTGGCTGTTGAATCGAGGTGGGGAGGAGTGAGTAGTGGCCGAGTGACAAAGTGAGTCTGAGTGCTAGCTATGGTTATACCGTATAGCCGTATGGGGCATTGCCGCATTGGGGGCTTGGGGCTAAATGGCTAATCTATGGGCTGGGCTGGTTTGCCGGGAGGCTAGGAGCCTGGGTTTATAACTCCTATGGATCGGGTTTATATTACCCATGGGTTTACGGGTTTGGATACTGTAGGAACGTACCCGAACCAGGCAGACCCGATGTGTTGGGCCTTTTGTCCATTAAGAGACCCATGGGTTAGGAAATTGACTCAGACCTATGCCCTAATAGAGTAAAAACCCACCGAGTATCAGGTTTCGGGTACCCATTGCCATCTCTACTCACATTCCATTATTCTTGTCAAGTCGTTTTCCTTTGCCCATCGTTTCCTTGCCTGTAAGGCGGCGGTCCGTCAGGGTGTGGCGGTAGAGAACATGGTTACATGTAGGGCGGCGGTCATCACTCGCGGCGACAGATCGACCGTGGCGGTGGTCGGCGGTCTGATGGATGGCTTCGACGGTGTCGGTAGGGGGCCACGGAGCAGGGCTGCTACCGCGGCAGTAGGGGCTTGCGCACGGCGACCGACCGGGCGGTCGCCGTGGACGACGGCGATCGGAGCTCGCAGTGGTGAACCAACCACTGCTTCTCTGATTAAATATTAAGCAGAGAATAGCTTGTGCAACTGCCAGCTGAGGTGATTAATTCGTGTAAGCAACTACTCCTCCATGCCTTACCCCCTTTTGACATTTCTGAATGAATTAGTGTTGGCGAAAGGCAAGAAAGAATGAGAAATTTGATGATTTGTACCGCTTTTCTTTGCAAACAGCTCATTTGCCTTATAGTTCATGTTAATTGATTATTTGCCCTATCTTTTAATTTCCAGTTGAACATTTGCGCACTTTGTATTTTCAGACCATTTTCTATTTTGGTAAAGATAAATTACTACGAGAAATGACCAAACTGCCCCCTTCTTTGTGGACTTAAAAAGAACAGTTAAAGAATTTAGGATCTAAATGGACATGACTTTAGGTAGAGGGACAACAAAAGACTGTTAAGGTTTGAGCATCAGTCATGTGCTGATTACATGTGTCATCCATATTCTCGATGTACAACCTGACATGTGAAATTAAATAACATCTAGTTAAGCTTGTAAATGTAGAAAAATCTTTCACAGGCAGGTGGCAAGCGCATGCTCAGGCGAGAAGGCAGTGGCGTTAGTCTGCGGCTCTTGTGAGCAGGCAGCAAATGCGCATTTAGGTGTTCAGGCGCTACAGCGGCAGAACTAGTGATGGCAGCGATGGAGATCACCTGCGTTGCTGGGTGGCTGAGGAGAGAGGCTGCATGACAATGGATGGCATGGATTTCATGCCGGCCTATTTCGTTGCATTGCTTCCACACAATTGGATCCGAATTACATGAACACCACAAAGAAGGGGGCAAATCAGCTGTTTACAAACGAAATTATGTGGAAGCAGTTCAAAGAAGGGGGTAGTTTGGTCATTTCTCATAGTAATTTACCTTTGCCAAAATAGAAAATGGCCTGAAAATGCAAAGAGGGCAAATGATCAAATGGAAATTAAAAGATGGGGCAAATAATCAATTAACATGAACTATGAGGCAAATGAGCTCCATGCAAACAAAGGTAGAGCAAATCATCAAATTTCTCAGAAAGAATTTAGTCGTCTCGTTGGTTGATTAAACTAGATTTGGGGAATACATTAAAAATAATCCGAATTCATCTCATTGGCTACTTAAATTCAAGTCATCCCAACTTAAATTGAAGTCGTCCCATTGACTAATTAAAAAAATCGCAGGAAAAATCGCAAGTCGTCGCATCGATTGTCGCCAATGCACATGAAGATGGGATGCATATCGACTATTGCCTATTGGCATGAATGAGGAGGCAAGACCAACAGAACTATTGAATTTGCAGTAAGCAAACCTATTATATAAGACGAGCTTCTCCTCGTAAAAGAGACAATAGCTGTTAATCTTTAACACACGAGAAAGAGCTGAGAGATGGCCGGTGTGATGGTGAGCGCTTCCATGGGTGTGATGAACTCCCTCCTCAAGAAGCTTACCACCCTCATGGGGACGAGTACCGGAAGCTCAAAAGCGTGCGCAAGGAGGTGGTTTTCCTCAAGGATGAGCTGAGCAGCATGAACCGCTCCTTGAGAAGCTAGCAGCCTAGCAGACTGTAATATCTGGACCGGATGAGGCCCAGCCCAGCCCATCTTGGTGCACATATAAGAGAGAGCAGCAGGGGAGGAGGCAAAAGCCGAGTTGTCTTTCCCTCCTCCCGTGCTCTCCCTACCGTCGCCGCTCTCCCGACTAGCAGCAAAAGTTGGAGTTGGTAACATTATAGAGTAGGTGGTAGCACTTTGGGCTCAGGGAGGGGCCGGGGTGTTACACAGACATGGACGAGATCGATGTGCAGACCAAGGTGTGGAGGAACCAAGTGAGGGAGATGACCTATGACATTGAAGACTGCATCGACGACTTTGTGCACCGCCTTGGCGGCACCGATGCCAAGAATGGGTTTGTCCAAGAGTTTGCTCAACGTCTCAAGAGCATGAGGGCATGCCACCAAATCGCCAATCAAATCCAGGATCTCAAGGCCTGCATGCAAGAAGTGAGTGAACGGCATATAAGGTACAAACTTGATGAATGCATCTTTGAATCTAGCTATGTGGCCATTGATCCTCGGTTGCCTGCACTTTATGCGGAAGCCCCCGATCTTGTCGGCATAGAAGGTCCAAAGGAGGGAGCTTACAAGGTGGTTGATGGAGGGGGAGGGCATGTTGTTAAATGAGTTGAAGGTTGTTTCTATTGTTGGGTATGGAGGTCTAGGTAAAACTACACTTGCAAATCAAGTATACCACAAGCTTGGAGCACAATTTGATTGCAAGGCTTTTTTGTCAATGTCGCAAAAACCTAATTTTATGGACGTTCTCAGCCACTTACTTTTGGAGGCTAGAACAACATGCTCACTTGCAGGAGTTACAGGATCTCATCGATTGCCTTAGAGAACATCTGCGAGGTAAAAGGTACTTAATTGTTCCTCCATACATATTCTTCCCACTAAGCCTCTAAGTTCAGTAATTACTGAACTTGTATTAAGCAAAAGCAGTACTTGAATTTGATTTAAATCATTTTCAGTCATGCATTAGAATGAAATACATATTGTTTTGCATTATTTCTCACACATAATTCTTGTTCCACTTTTCCGTTGAATTTTACCAATGTTTTAGACACTGTTCTTTTCTGATAAAATTCCTTATATGCAACTTAATAATTGCCTAATATGTGTCTACCACAGAGTAGGCTATGCCACTACTGCTAACAAATCATGAACTTTATTCTACCAACGTTTGCTCCATCTAGAAAAATGGTATTATGTTTATTTGCACATACTTAATACTTGGAGACATTATTTGGGTTTCTGGGCACTGGGAACGGCCATTGGCAAGACCATTGAAGTGGATATGTTTACGTATAGGAAATTGGGCGTGATTCGAATCAAAGTTGGCATGATGGACAGAGCGTTGCTCCCTGTGAAACCTGATACTGTTTTCGGGTTGTTCGGGTATGACATTACGTTCACCTTGGAGAGTGATAAGTTCATTCCCGTTGTCCCTGTTCAAGGAGTGGATGATTCCATGAATCATGATGGAGATGGAGCGGGTGACCATCCAGCAGATGGACAGGGTGGTAACCTTATGTCGAAAAAACAGAAGCAAGCAAATGACCCCGGCTCCTCCTCGAATACAGTGCTTTGGTACCTTAGGAGGGGCGTGGTTTTAACGAAAGATAATCTAATCAAGCGTAATTGGCAAGGGAGCAAGTCATGTTGTTTTTGTCATAGTGATGAGACAATTCAGCACTTGTTTTTTGATTGCCGATTTGCGCGGGCTGTTTGGGGTTTCTTTCAAATTGCTCTGAAGCTAACAAAACCACGGAGTGTAGCACATATGTTTGGCAGCTGGTTAAATGGTATATCTAATCATTTGAAATCATTAGTACTGCTTGGGGCAGCAGCAACATGTTGGTCTATATGGTTGTACAGGAATGATATTATTTTTGAAAAGAACAACTCTTATTCTCCTTTGCAGGTTATTTATGCAGTCTCTCACCGACTCCGTTCGTGGGCTATCATGCAAAGACCGGAATTGCAGGATACGGTTGTGGTGGCATCGCGACAGTTGGAGCAGTTGGCGAAGGATATTTTTACCCGGGCATATGGGTGGCGATCTAGTCTTAGGATTGACTGTCACTAGATTCTGCTCAGTTTTGATTTTACTCATAAGCTGTGTGCCTATTCTTAGGCAGAGGCTGGAAGTTTTTGTTCCAAGGATGTGTA
The DNA here is from genome assembly GCA_017311315.1 of Dendrocalamus latiflorus. NCBI lineage: Eukaryota > Viridiplantae > Streptophyta > Magnoliopsida > Poales > Poaceae > Dendrocalamus > Dendrocalamus latiflorus. The sequence continues at coordinate 5,962,412 of CM029616.1, read as the reverse complement.
TCACCTCGATGTAACGAACTTGGGATTTAATAAAGTCTTCCTTTTCAAAAAAAAAAACTTAATACAATCCATTTTCCATGAAAATTATTGCAGGTATTTATTTGTAATTGATGATATATGGGATGAGTCAGCATGGGATGTTATTAGATGTGCTTTTCCACAGAGTAATAACAGTTGTAGAATAATAACTACTACACAGATTGAGAGTGTGGCTGCAGCATGTTGCAACTATGGCTGCGAATACATTTACAAGTTACAACCTCTTACTGATCATGACTCAAGAAAATTATTTTCAACAGAGTTTTTGGGCCTGAAAATGTTTGTCCACTCCAGTTCGAAGAAGTTTCTAATGAAATTCTAAAAAGATGTGGTGGCATGCCCCTTGCAATTCTTAGTATAGCCAGCCTTTTAGCCACTCAGCCAACTAGATCACTAGAGCAATGGGAGTATGTGAAGAAGTCTTTAAGATCTAATCTTAGATCAAATCCTACTTTGAAGGGAATGAGTGAAATACTAAACCTTAGCTACATAAGTCTTCCCCATCATCTCAAAACATGCTTGCTATATCTTAGTGGATATCCCAAGGATGGCAATATTGATACGGATGATTTGTTGCGTCAATGGATAGCTAGGCTTTGTTGGTGAAATACGTGAGAGAGAAGTGGTGGAGCTTGCAAAGAGCTACTTCAATGAGCTTATCAACAGGAGTATGATCCAACCTTTATACACTGACTATAATGGCGAGGTGTTGGTCTGCAAAGTTCATGACATGATCCTTGACCTGATCATTCTGAAGTCTGCAGAAGAGAACTTCTTCACAGTGGTAGACGATACTCAAGGCATAGTTGCAGGAGCTGAGCATGAGGTTCGCCTGCTCTACCTTCGCGCTGACAGGCTGACACAATAGGCCACACCAGCAGCGGCCATGAACGTGTCTCATGTCCGATCATTCGTGTTCTCGGGATAGTGCAACCTCGTGATCGCCCTCTGCAAGGTCAAGTTCGTTAGAGTTCTGAATCTAGAGGTCATGGAATGTTCCCAGAACAGCAGCTTGGACCTGATGGCAATTTGCAAGCTGTTTCAGCTCAGGTACCTGAAGATCAGAAGCAAGGTGCACGTTCAGTTTCCTGCCCAGATCGGGAACTGCAGCATCTGGAGACGATGCAAGTTGAAGGCAAGCTCAACAGCATCCATCGAACATATTCACCTGCCCTAGATGTCTCATCTAATTGTTCCAGCAGGCAAGTGTGACACCATGTGGAAATCACCCTATGATTGTGATGAGTAATTGACCTTTAAATTAGATTTTGAGTAGAGATTGAGTTTGATTTTTGAGGTTTGGCTCTCTGTCTATGAGGCTTTATGACCTTGTGCTCTACGACCTCTGTTGTATGCTCTACAACTTCTGCTTGTTGAACTTGGTGGTTGGTAGTGGTGGTCGGCAGAGTCCTTACGACTGCGTGGTCATAGGTGATATTTCGTCTGGGTAGTCAGCTGAAGCCTTTCGTCTTAGCGGTCGGCAGTTAGCCTTACAACCATGTGGTCATAGTCAGTGTTATGACTTGATGGTCGTAGGCAGTTTTACGACTTTGAAGTCGGCAGGCTCTACGACTTCTGGCTTTACGACTTAGTGGTCGCAGTCTGGCTTTACGACTTGGTAGTCACAGAAGCTTTTACGACTTGCTGATTGGCAGTCGGTGTTATGACTTGGGGGTCAACTGGGGTTTTACGACTTGGTTGTCGGCAGAGGCCCGTACTACTAGGTGGCTTTCACGACTTGGTGGTCGGCAGATGGTTTTACGACTTTGTGGTCGACAAGTGCTCCTACGACTTGGTAGTCGTAGCATGCAGTCGATGGTCCTAGCTAAGCCTGCTTTGTAATTGATAGCCGTAAGTTGTAGCGACCAGCTGCTGTGAGTGGTAGTTGTGCGCAGTGGTCGTAGCGCTCTGCTTGTGTAAGTGATAGTCGTAGACTAGCGATCGATGGTCGTAGCCGAGGTGCTCGATAGTCGTAGCCTATGCTCCGTGGAAGTCGTAGGTCGTAGCAACCTGGTTGGGTAAGTTGTAGCCAAGGTGAGCGATAGTTGTAGCGCCCTGATCGATAGTCGTAGCTTGTGTCTCGATGGTCGTAGCAAGCTGTTTGATGATCGTAGCGGTCTTGTGTGTGATCGTAGGCTGCTGGAAGGTTCTTGTGGGCTCAAGTACTTCTTTGTCTTGTGCAACAGAGTGGTCGTAGGTTGTTTAGACCAGTTGGTTGGCTGTGGTTATTCACTAGAATACTTTTTGAGTGTGCTAATGGATGATCTGGTGTATTGTGCGGTGCTGTGTGATGGTTTGCTTGTTTGTGTTGGTTGCAAGACTTCGGAGCTAGGTCATGGTGAGCCGTAGGAGGACCGGGACTAGGCACAGGGAGGTGTTGAGGTCTAGAACGGTCAGGGAGACACCGAAGATGATCGAGGCCGGTGAGGTGGTTGCAAGCCGGAACGACAAGGAACCGGAGCAGGAGCTACCGAGGTGGACATGATGGGCAACGGCGAGGTGGACCGAGACTAGGCTTAGGGAGGAGTCGAGGTCCAGACGGTCAGTATGCATTATGGAGAGAAGGCTTAGGAAGGAAGACAAGCATTATGGAGAGGCAAGTTAGTGCATGTGGTGTGCCAAGTGACTTGAGCCGATTCAGGTGTGGTGGCGGTTCAGTAGCATCCAGAAGCGAGAGAGACTTGACAGCTACGTGGCAAGTCATTGGAGCATCAAGGCTATATGTTGAAGCATACAGATTACTTGGAAGTGAAGAAAAAGAAAAGACAAGGTGAAGGACATTTTGGTAAAGTGCCAAGTATTGGAAAAGCTTCATGTGACAAAATTGCGGCAAAGATGGAAGTGATTTAGGTCAAGGAAGGTGAAAGATCATGCGAATTTGGATATTAGAGCTTCAAGTGGTCACAAATTTTGAAAAACGTGCATATATGTGTGTTGAGTAAATGAAGCCCATTTGTTAGTGGGCTTAACTAGGGATGGCAATCGGGCGCGACGGGTATGGGTAGTGCTCGCCCATACCCGTACCCATAACCCCGATTTACACCCACGGGTATACCCGTGAAAGAAGACGGGTGAAGAACCTCGCCCATCCCGTCGCCCGTGGGTACCCATTGCCCGTGGGTATGCCCATTTACCCATGAATTGAGAGTCACCATCTGAGAGTTGAACTAATGACAGGTACATATAAGCAACAGCTGTTGCTAGGAAATATAATAGCTATAAAAAATGTTTATAACAATCAATAGCTATTAGAGATAAGCAAAAGTTTATAACAATCAATAGCAATTAGAGATATTGCTCTGGCTGCGCCACCTGTCAATCTATATCGTGGATAAACGGGCAGGGCGGGTACGGGTGGAGCTTACCCACACCCGTACCCGTTTACCCGACGGGTAGAGTGTTCCCCCCATTTCCATACCCATGGGTAAAGCAAATATCCCATACCCGGCTCCATTAGGGTTTTTACCTATAGGTATACGGGTAAACGGGCACAATTGCCATCCCTAGGCTTAACGGGTGCCTGTTATGTATTATGGTTCATGAGAGTGGTAGGTTTCGCTTCCACTATATTGGAGGATGAGAGGTATGCATCTATCCTAAGTCTTGAGAGAGATTAGCTTATGTTTAGGCTAAGAGAGAGAGAGAGAGAGAGCTTGGGTAGGTTGCCTTTATGGTTTTTTCCCTCTATAGGGAGTGGCTATAAAACTTTCTTTTTCAAGTGGAAATAGAGATCTCAAATTCGTCCAGGTGTTTATGCTCTTGTTTTCCAATGTGGTCTTCTTGTTTTGGTTGTGTTCTTGCCTTTTGTTCTTCTCTTCTTGATTAAGCTTTGTGTCAAGAACGTGTAAGAGATGGTGTAGGCTCTAAGAGCTTATTTTCCATCCATCTAGGCATGTTTAAAGCAAGGTCTTGAAGTTTGCTCTGATTTGGGTTGAGAAGGGTGCAAATTAGGGTTTCTCATTCAAGGGTTTTTTTGTTTGGTTCTTGCTACGATATGGGGTGCTAGGACGTATGAAAATCATACTGAGTCTTGTTAACTTGAATTCTCCTATGAGCTAGTCTTGATCTTGGTTTTTCGTTCTAGTCCGATTTTGGTTCCCTCATCACTGGAAGCGAAAATGTCCCAACTTTAGAAAGTTCTTGCTAAATCCATTCATGTCTTAGATTCCTTATGATTTGATTTTACTTTAGTCCAAGTTGCATATGTTTTGGAACCTCGACTTGAGAGTTGTGTTGGTTCTCGTATGGTTATTATTCTTTTTCTCTAAGTGAACTAATTTTCAACCTTCTTGGACTATCCTTCTACGAGAGATGAACCACCGACCTTAAGGATGTGAGTGTAGTCTTCCTAGACCGTCCTCCTATGAGAGATGAACCACCCACCTTAGGGTTGTGAGTATAGTCTTCTTAGACCAACCTCCTGTGGTGGACGATCCACTTTGGGGTTGTTTGTGTTTATGTCAAGTTTTACTTGTTTTCCATAGTGTTTTCGCTGCATGTGTTTAGATTTTAATCTTCATAGTTTCTCATAATAACTAGAGTTAAAGAACCTTAAAATACATAGGAGTAAAAATTAGAAACTCTCATTCACCTCTCCTCTAGTAGCCAACCACCGATCCTACAAAATGGCATGAATGCTTCCTATTCATTAAAGAGAGAAGTAGAGCTAAAAATTACATGACCCATATCCAAAATGGGCTTACAGCTTCGAACCATCAACCATACACAAGAATAGGGTTGGAATCGAGCCGAGCCAAGCTGGCTCGAGCCAGGTTCGTAGAAGCTCGAATCCTAATTCGGCTCGGCTTGTTTTGGAAACGAGCCATAGAATGAGTTCGGCTCGGCTTGCAAAGAGACTCAAGCCAGTTTGGTACGGCTGGTGAGCCAAGTGTGCCTATTGTGGGCCTAGTCTGTTCCCAGGCTATGGAGCCCAACAGTTTCCCCTAGGCTCAACTCAAGCTCAAATGGTGCAACATTCAGGCCGAGGAAATCAACAGAGACTCACCTCACTTTATGCAGTACCCCGGCAATGGAATGGAAGCCATCCAATGCCAAACACACCTTGGCCCCATGCAGTGCCGTTCCCTGGCCACGGAGGGCATCGGTTACCTCCAGGTTACAAAAGCGATGCGTTGCCGCAAGATCCAAGGCAACCGATGCTGCGTTTTCCTGTGTAGTGTGTACAACAACCTGGCTTGCTATCCTGGCATGCAAGAAAATTTTCGGTGCTTGCTTTCACCATGTTTGCATGCTGGCCGAGGCAAGTATTTATACAAAAGAATGCAGAGAACAATGCAAAAGGACATAAATGGATGGTCATATATTATACATATGGCAATGCTAGCCAAAAGATTAGATGGCTGAGCCCAACCCGTAACATAGAACCGGCCTTTGAATCTGAGATACCATCAAGGCATCAAAAAATCCAATTATCCAACCATCTGAAAACAAGTTTGTACACTAGGCAAAAACTTCAGAGATCACCACACAAAAGTAAGCTCGGCAAAATGAGTAAACCCAGCTCCAAGACCAAGATGTACTGCTGTTATCTTGCTCCAAAAGACTTCATTCAAACACAACATTCATCACAGGTGTGACTCGAGCAAGTGGTCTTGCAATTGATGTATTTGAAGAGGCAGTAAAGAGACTTCCTTATGCACTTCCTTATGAATACCTAGTATTTAACACCACAGAAAATTAAAGTTTGAGGCTTTGAGCTATGATGATTTTGCTTACCAAGTTTATCTGAAGGTAAGAAATACTTTAAAAAGTTGTTTAATTCTCACCTTGTAAATTAGGCGAGCACTCATTCTAGGTGCAAGAGATGGTCAGCTAGCCTTTGTAGTTTTTTTTAGTTGAGATCTTAATTAACAAAGGGGCAGACAAATGTAAAACAAAACTAACACTAGTACTGCACACCAAATCCATGCCCAGGAGGCCAGGACAGCATGGCGAGACACGTGACCTTCTTGATACATATGATATATATGATAAGCTAAAGCAGTATCGGAAGTAATTATAATCTGATGAGGAGACATACAAAGCTTTTAACAAGAGACGTGCGTCACTTCAAATAGATAAATAGTATGTGGCCATCATATGTACTACTTGGTGGAAGCACACAATTTAGTCTTTAACACATCACATGTATTACAGAATTGATCAACATTTTTGCATAAATTGTGCATAACAAAACATGGAAACATCTGACATTCTTGAATATTGGCATGTGCTGCAGGGTTCAATAATCTTCAAGTTAACAGTTGAGGGCACTTTCCCCTCGATATATCTTCCAATAGCCAGGAGAGCCTTTTGGGCTTCCATGATAGCCTCCTTGCTCATCTGCAAACACTTGTCAACTTTGTGAAATCTCCTGTCATGGCCGAGGGTAGTATCCAATGTAAGGCACTCTAGTGACGCCGCATTCTCGATAATATGACTTGTAAGCTCAATCATGCTCTTCGCAGAGCAGAAGCCAGTGATCATCACATTCTTAAGGTTGTCATGGCGGTATTCTGAAAGGCGTCTCAGATGCAATGAATTACTATCCGAATATTCAAGGATCGAATCATGGCTTATGGTTGGCTGCTCTACCTGCATAGATTTGACATCAATGTATGTTCTCTAAAACCCCCAAAAGTTTTTTAATTAAACTGCATATAGTTATGAGAGAGGCGAAAATGACTTACCCGCATGATGAAGGTCTCCAATGCAGGAAAAGCATCAAGAAATTGAACCAGTGAATAAAAATCGTAGTCTGGGGAACGATGTGGAACAAGCACTATGTTCAAGTACTTGAGGTGGATGAACTTTCCAATCACCATTGGTGTATTGATCGTCTGAAGAAAGAGGTGACCGCAAAGATTAATCATGCGCGACGGCACAAGGTAAGAACATTACATATCTAAAACTATTCTCTGGCATTTTAAAGGAAAGATTAGTATTAAGCTGACCTCATCACGGGGCGACAGAAAAAGAGTTTGGAGGTTCGGCGCCATGGACGGAAGATTGGCACTAGCATAATAAAGCATGTTAGCCTGATAGCTGCTACTACTGATGTGCATTTTCCTTAGCTTCACTGAATCTCCCAGCGAGATACGTATTGGGCTCCCCACATAGTCGAAAAATGAGAGGTTTGGAGCATTGCTGTCAAGCATCTCTAGCATTTCGCAATTGAACAACTGCAAGGAACTAAGCCGCGACAACTCATAAGGTATCTTCAAGAAAGCTATACTATAGCAGTTTGAAAGGTTCAACAGCTCCAAAGCGAAAGAATTAGACAGAAAGCAGCATAGCTCCTCCCCAGTAATTGTTGGATTATGTGGGCCAAGCCCATATAATAAGAATAATTCCTATTAAATCTCAAAGGCCCACTCATGCAAAGGAGGCATGCATGTGACCTTTAGTACCATATTGCTAGTTCTAGGAGAGGAAGACCACCTTAAAAGGGATGGTGCACTCCTAGTCACTTGAGGCATGTGTGGGAGAGAACTAGAGGATAACACGCGCGCGCTCGCTCGCCTCGCCTCGCCTCGCCGGGCCGGGCCGGGCTGGGCTGGGCGGGCGGCGCGGGCGCACGGCACCTGCGTGAATGGTCCGCCAAAATCCGCTCCAGGTGCTTGCGCAGACGCGGCTTCCTTTTGCAGTTTTATCTTTTGCTGTTTTGTGTGGCGGTGAATCCGGATCGGTTACGCGACTAATCCGGTTCGGTTACGAGTTATGGAGAACGTGCAGGCGTCTTGATCACGCGTCCTGGTTTTCTATAAATACGGAGTCGCCGCCTCCATACAGCACTACGCGAAAATCAATCTAGGGTTTTGCCTCCTCCATCCATTGTGCTGCGCCGTCCCACGTAGTCTACTCCGTCCCGTCCGCCGGCGTGCACTGTCGTTCGGGAGAGCAGGTCTCCGGAACCGTCGCTCTCGAAGTCCTGCACCGGGAGAGGGCGAATAAGGTTTTTGGGAAGCGCTCTGCGCGACTGCTCGCTGTAGCTCTGGCTCGTCTTCCTCGTCGTTCGGCTTCGGCGAATCGTCATCGACTTCGTGTCATCCTCACCGTGCCTGCGGCGTCTACATCGGCAAACCGATCAGAACAGAACCATCGGTACGTAACAGTCATGTTCTCCGTATTAGATCTGTTCATGTACAGTTTCCTGGTTTACATGTCTAGATCTTTTATGCCTGTGATGGTTCTGTTATTTTGCGTGCATAATGTCATGATTTATTTATGGAATAAATTAAACCTACATGTGCTTATATATTCAACAATCCAAAAACCTTATTGTAGGCATTGTGGTTTTACTATGGCTGGATTTGCCGATGCACTGAGGCCGGATAAATTCTCCGGTGTGCACTTTAAGAGATGGCAGATTAGGGTCACTCTGTGGCTTACTGCTATGAATGTATTCTGGGTTAGTAATGGCAAGCCTGAAGGTGTTCTTGATGCTGAAAAGCAGAAAGAATTCGAGACTGCCACTACTCTCTTTGTTGGATGCATTCTTAGTGTTCTTGCTGACCGTCTGTGCGAGGTGTATATGCACATGACAGACGCGAAGGAGTTATGGGATGCACTGAATTCCAAATACGGTGCTACTGATGCCAGCAATGACATGTATGTCATGGAGCAATTTCATGACTACAAGATGGTTGATAACCGTTCTGTAGTCGATCAGGCTCATGAGATACAGGCCATTGCCAAGGAACTCGAACTCCTGAAGTGTGCCTTACCCGACAAGTTTGTGGCTGGATGTATTATTGCGAAATTACCTTCTTCATGGAGGAATTTCGGAACAGCACTCAAACACAAGAGACAAGAGTACTCTGTTGAGAATCTGATTGGGTCTCTTGAAATTGAGGAGAAAGCTCGGGAAAAGGACGCTGTGTCTAAGGGTGATGGAGGGCAGTCTAGTGCCAATGTGGTACAGAAACCCTCAAACAAGAACAAAGGGAAATTTGTTAAAGCCCAACAGACAACCAACTTCAAGAAGAAGAAGAACAACAACAATCAGGATGATAGAACTTGCTTTGTGTGCGGTGAGCCTGGTCACATGGCCAAGAAGTGCCCACAACGCAAAGGAAAGAAGGCACCTGCAGGACAGACTTCTAAGTCTGTCAACGTGACCATTGGCAAGACTGGAGATGGGACTGGGTATGGTAATTTACCTACTGTTCTTTCAGTTAGTCAATCTACCAATTGGTGGATTGATACAGGAGCTAATGTACATGTGTGTGCTGATATTTCGTTGTTTTCTTCTTATCAGGTCGCCCGAGATTCCTCCGTCCTAATGGGGAATGGGTCACATGCTACTGTTCATGGTGTTGGCACGGTAGATCTGAAGTTTACTTCGGGAAAGATCGTGCAGCTGAAGAACGTGCAGCATGTCCCTTCTATAGACAAGAATCTCGTTAGTGGCTCCCGTTTATGTAGAGACGGGCTTAAGTTGGTATTTGAGTCTAATAAAGTAGTCGTGTCTAAACATGGACATTTTATTGGTAAAGGCTATGAGTGCGGAGGCTTGTTCCGCTTTTCTCTTTCAGATTTCTGCAATAAGACTGTAAACCATATTTGTGGCAGTGTGGATGATGAGGCTAATGTTTGGCACTCACGTCTATGTCATATTAATTTTGGTTTGATGTCTCGGCTTTCCAGTATGAATTTAATTCCAAATGTTTCCATCACCAAAGGTTCTAAATGCCATAGCTGTGTGCAATCAAAGCAACCTCGTAAGCCTCACAAGGCTGCCGAGGAGAGAAACTTGGCACCACTAGAACTCCTGCATTCAGATCTTTCTGAGATGAATGGCGTGTTGACGAAGGGTGGAAAACGATATTTCATGACATTGATTGATGATGCAACTAGGTTCTGTTATGTGTATTTATTGAAAACGAAAGATGAGGCTTTAGACTATTTTAAAATCTATAAGGCAGAAGTTGAAAACCAGTTAAATAGAAAGATAAAAAGACTTAGGTCAGATCGTGGTGGAGAGTATTTCTCAAACGAATTTGACTTATTTTGTGAGGAACATGGCATTATACATGAGAGGACGCCTCCTTATTCCCCCGAGTCAAATGGGATTGCCGAAAGGAAAAACCGCACGTTGACTGACTTGGTGAATGCCATGTTAGATACTGCGGGATTACCTAAGGCATGGTGGGGGGAGGCTTTGCTAACGTCTAATCACGTATTAAATAGAGTTCCTAACAGAAATAAGGACAAAACACCATACGAGGTATGGATTGGGAGAAAACCATCACTTTCTTACTTGCGTACATGGGGGTGCTTGGCGAAAGTTAATGTGCCAATAACTAAGAAACGCAAGCTTGGACCTAAAACTGTGGACTGCGTTTTTCTGGGATATGCTAATCATAGCATTGCCTATAGATTTTTGATAGTTAAAACTGAGGTACCTGACATGCATGTTGGTACAATTATGGAGTCTCGAGATGCAACATTCTTTGAGAATATTTTTCCTATGAAGGATACACATAACACTACTAGTCAACCTTCTGAAATAATTCCCAGTTCAATCACATCACCTGAACCTTTTGAACATACACATGAACTTGTCAATGAGGAGGATGACAGTGGAGCTCCTAGAAGGAGCAAGAGACAAAGGATATTCAAATCCTTTGGTGATGATTTCACTGTGTACCTTGTGGACGACACTCCCAAGTCTATTTCAGAAGCGTATGCATCCCCTGATGCAGACTACTGGAAGGAGGCTGTCCGTAGTGAAATGGATTCCATTATCGCTAATGGAACCTGGGAGCTGACAGATAAACCTTATGGGTGCAAACCTGTAGGGTGCAAGTGGGTGTTCAAAAAGAAGCTTAGGCCAGATGGTACTATTGAAAAATATAAGGCTCGGCTTGTTGCCAAGGGCTATACTCAGAAAGAAGGCGAAGATTTCTTTGACACTTACTCACCTGTTGCTAGACTGACCACAATTCGAGTACTACTTGCTTTGGCTGCCTCACATGGTCTTCTCGTTCATCAAATGGACGTTAAGACAGCTTTTCTTAACGGAGAGCTGGATGAGGAAATTTACATGGAACAGCCTGATGGATTTGTAGTAGAAGGTCAAAAAGGCAAGGTGTTAAAACTGTTGAAATCTTTGTATGGTCTGAAACAAGCCCCTAAGCAGTGGCATGAGAAGTTCGATAGAACACTGACATCTGCAGGCTTTGCTGTCAATGAGGCAGATAAATGTGTATACTATCGTTATGGTGGGGGTGAGGGAGTTATTCTATGTTTGTATGTGGATGACATCTTGATTTTTGGGACAAACATTAGTGTGATAAATGAGGTCAAATCATACTTGTCTCAAAACTTTGATATGAAAGATCTGGGAGTGGCTGATGTTATTCTAAACATTAAATTGGTTAGAGGTGAGGATGGGATTACACTTTTGCAATCTCATTATGTGGAAAAGGTCTTGAGCCGTTTTGGCTTTTCTGACAGCAAGCCTTCTCCAACACCTTATGATCCTAGCGTGTTACTTCGTAAGAATAAGAAAATTGCTAGGAATCAGCTGGAATACTCCCAGATAATTGGCTCACTAATGTACCTAGCTAGTGCAACAAGGCCAGACATCTCCTTTGCTGTGAGCAAATTGAGTCGGTTTACATCTAACCCAGGAGATGATCACTGGAAGGCGCTTGAGCGAGTGTTGCGCTATCTGAAAGGTACCTCGAACTTTGGACTTCATTATACTGGGTACCCGTCGGTGCTGGAGGGTTATAGTGATTCCAACTGGATCTCTGATGCTGATGAGATCAAAGCCACCAGTGGATATGTTTTCACTATTGGTGGTGGTGCTGTTTCATGGAGGTCTTGCAAACAGACCATTTTGACGAGGTCAACCATGGAAGCAGAGCTTGCGGCACTAGACACTGCTATTGTTGAGGCAGAATGGCTACGAGATCTATTGATGGATCTACCTACGGTGGAAAAGCCAGTGCCAGCTATCCTTATGAACTGTGATAATCAAACCGTTATCGCTAAAGTGAACAGTTCTAAGGATAATATGAAATCGTCCAGGCATGTTAAGAGACGATTGAAGTCTGTCAGGAAATTGAGAAACTCCGGAGTTATAACCTTGGATTACATCCAAACAGATAAAAACCTGGCAGATCCCTTTACAAAGGGACTATCACGGAATGTGATAGATAGTGCATCGAAGGAGATGGGTATGAGACCCATGTGAGTTATCTATGGTAGTAACCCAACCTATGTGATCGGAGATCCCGTGAATTAGGATCTGGGAAAAACAAGCCATTAGTTAACTGAAGGAGAGTAATTTCAACCCTCTCTATGTGAAGATGCAATACTCTCAGAAACTGCAAGGCAGGTTGACTAAGGTCTTAATGTGTTCCATTGGCTTTTAGAAGCGAAGACGCTATCCTGCAGAGCGTTCTTGAAAGAACACACCTATATGAGCCCGACTGTTAGTCGCAGTCTATGGAGATTTTGGGTAATCTCCTACTAAGCTCATGAAGAGACCAAGGAGTATGACTTATACGCTCCAACCGAGGGGTAGCCTACTGGCGGCCTAGTATCAGTTAAGTCTTTAAGTGAAGCTTGCTTGCACCAAACTTGCAATTCAAGGCATAGTCCATTGTTCAAGTTGTGAGTAAGTGTAGCTTGGAGTTCTAGATGGATGTTCAACCTTAATCGGTCTCCATCGAAATACTGATATATAAACAGTACATTGGAATTCAGGCAAATCTCTGTGGGACTTTGAGATCTGGTGGGGGATTGTTGGATTATGTGGGCCAAGCCCATATAATAAGAATAATTCCTATTAAATCTCAAAGGCCCACTCATGCAAAGGAGGCATGCATGTGACCTTTAGTACCATATTGCTAGTTCTAGGAGAGGAAGACCACCTTAAAAGGGATGGTGCACTCCTAGTCACTTGAGGCATGTGTGGGAGAGAACTAGAGGATAACACGCGCGCGCTCGCTCGCCTCGCCTCGCCTCGCCGGGCCGGGCCGGGCTGGGCTGGGCTGGGCGGGCGGCGCGGGCGCACGGCACCTGCGTGAATGGTCCGCCAAAATCCGCTCCAGGTGCTTGCGCAGACGCGGCTTCCTTTTGCAGTTTTATCTTTTGCTGTTTTGTGTGGCGGTGAATCCGGATCGGTTACGCGACTAATCCGGTTCGGTTACGAGTTATGGAGAACGTGCAGGCGTCTTGATCACGCGTCCTGGTTTTCTATAAATACGGAGTCGCCGCCTCCATACAGCACTACGCGAAAATCAATCTAGGGTTTTGCCTCCTCCATCCATTGTGCTGCGCCGTCCCACGTAGTCTACTCCGTCCCGTCCGCCGGCGTGCACTGTCGTTCGGGAGAGCAGGTCTCCGGAACCGTCGCTCTCGAAGTCCTGCACCGGGAGAGGGCGAATAAGGTTTTTGGGAAGCGCTCTGCGCGACTGCTCGCTGTAGCTCTGGCTCGTCTTCCTCGTCGTTCGGCTTCGGCGAATCGTCATCGACTTCGTGTCATCCTCACCGTGCCTGCGGCGTCTACATCGGCAAACCGATCAGAACAGAACCATCGGTACGTAACAGTCATGTTCTCCGTATTAGATCTGTTCATGTACAGTTTCCTGGTTTACATGTCTAGATCTTTTATGCCTGTGATGGTTCTGTTATTTTGCGTGCATAATGTCATGATTTATTTATGGAATAAATTAAACCTACATGTGCTTATATATTCAACAGTAATGGCAACTGAACTCAGGCATACGCTTGTCAGGCTGCTCAAGTGGCCAACTTCAACTGCAGGATGGAAAGCGCAGTTGGAGAGGAAGAAGGATTGAATTGAGCTTCCCCTCTCAGTAGATAACAGTGAACACGGGAAGTTGTACTCATTTCTGCCGCATGGCATCACTAGTTGAAATTCTTCGATCCCAGGTGTAATAACAACCTGAAGCAAGCGGTCAATATAACTAGGATGGAGACTGCCATAAGGGCATGTTCCAAGTCTGAACGTCTTCACCCCGGTGCCGGAGTGATTCTGCATGATGTGGTCAACCCTGCTGGCAAAATCCCTTCTTGTTTGATCAAATCTATTCCGGATGACTTGGTGATACGCACTGGAAAGGTCACTCATTTGATACTTTTTACTTGGCAAAAGGCGTCGAACTTCGCTCATAAATTCCTCTGTGTTTTCCGTATTGGGGTCGATTGTGTCCTTTATACCTAGTGCCTCCGTATCTAAGATGAGCTTGGGATAGCATCTCCAGGAACGCAGAAAGGCGCGAGACACGCAGGCAGCACGAGCAGCATCGCGCATTGGCATGAGAGCGTGTATGTGTAGAAGGATGTCCTGCAGAAACACGAGCATGGGAGGGAAACAAAATCACAACCACAAAAATAGTTGCAGCAACCATGATGATTTCTTGGATGAACAGTAGGACCAAAGCACTAGTACTATGACTATCTGATTTGTTCACAGTTTTTTTTTCGTTAGCCAAACATAGATTCAGCACCAAATTAATGCCTGCAGTCCAAAATTTCATGCGCCAAAACCTAGTGCTTCGTCATACCTCTGGAAGGATGTTCTCAGATCTTATCCTCTTGGCGCGTTGAGAATCGTCGTCGCCTTGTTGGCGAGGCGATCCCTGCATCTCAGACCCTGAAGCAGTACATACAGTCCATGCAGAGATGTCATTGTATGTACATAACACAGAACGCCAGTAGAAAATTACACACGCATGCACTCGAAAGATGAGAACGCAAACTTCACAGCGGGAAAAAAGCATCCACATGGGTATTCCATTGGACTTGGGGGAAAAAGAAGAATCCAACTATCGTGGAAAAAGAATCATCTACTTGTCCGGGGAAAAAGAAAAACCATCGGATTCGACGAGTTCGACAGGGAAGAAAAAGAATCGTCTACTTGTCCGAGGAAAAACCATCCGATTCAACAAATTCGATAGGGAAAAACAGGTTCCCTGTAGCCTCAGGAGCCGTGAAGATACGAAGGAACGAGAAGCAAGAGCGCGGAGGGAGATAGGAGGAGGCGTACTTGTCCGGCCGTGCGGCCGCCGCTTGACGGACAGCGCCTTCATCTCTTCTGCCTAGATTGCTGGCCGACTCGAGAGCCCACAAATCCACCAGCTGGGATTCTCTCTCTGATTTATACTATTCTCGCTTGTCGGAATCTCGGAGATCCGTTCCGTTGCCAACTCCAACTCGAGGCAGTTTCGTTCACCGGTGGATCAACCGAAATCGAACCGAAACAGATGAAAAGTTGCGAGGTTCCAATATCCAGATCGAACGGATCAACCAAGGAGTACGCACAGCTCTTCTGTTAAGTAATTATGCAAACTGCTTCAAACCACGTCTAGTATCTTTCTTTCTTTATTTTTACTAATTTGAGGTTGAGTTTCATGTTAATTATAAGAGATAAAAAAAACAAAAAATTCTTATATTAATAAAGAAAAAGAAATAACTAAAATTTTTCACATTAATCAAAGAAAAGATTTTGATCATCCAATCTCGCCAACATATGTACCCTACGGCTTGGGGTATCCATGTCTCTGCTCAATGTCATGCAACAAAAAGTGGGTTCTGTTGAGATTCCACAACATAAGCGCGCATAATTTTACTAATTGGAGACTTTTTGGAAGCCACTATGTTAATTCTAGGAGGTAAAACTTAGACATTTTTATATTAATCAAAAAAGAAATAACTAGAAATTCTCATATTACTAAAAAAAAAGAACTTGATCATCAAATCTCAATGTATCCTACGGCTTGGATTATCCAATGTCTCACTCAAATGTCGTGCAACAGAAAGTGAGTTCTATTCAGATTCCGTTACATACGTGCGCATAATCTACTAGCCGCCGGAGTCTGAAACAGAACCAAACAAGAAAAGATCACATGCACAGATAATTGAGATGTGGAGACCGAGTCTGAAGCAAACAAGAAATGGATCATGCCATGCTGCACACATACTGTCATGCATGCATGCATCAAGGTAGATTAATGGCCTTTTTTTAGTTATTATAATTTTCCTCCAACAAAAAACAAGATAACTTCTCTGCTATCTTTTTGAAGCAGTTTATCGGAACAGTTTTTTCAAAGTGGCTTATCAGCTTATCGACATTCAGTTTATTTGTACAAACACTCGCGATAGGATTAAAAGCCATCAGCCGCAGCTGAAAAAGCCCACCCTAAGGAGTCTAAAGCAAACAAGAAAAGGTTCATGCCATGCACGCATACTACCATGCATACATATATCAACATAGATTAAAAATTATTTTCCACTAAAATTAAAATCATATAAAAATATAAGAAAATTAGCAATTTGATTTTGATACGAACTTCAAAGTGAAACTGAAACTTGGAATAAAAATTAAATTAAAATTAGTAGTTGGATTTTTATACAAATTCCAACCTAACTTCAAAGTGAAACCAAAATTCGGAATAAAAATAAATGAAAATTAGTAGTTAGATTTTTATACGAATTCCAACCTAAAAGTCAAATTCAGTACAAAAAAATAAAATTAGCAATTTGATTTCCAAATGAACTCTGTAGTAAATTGCTAGATAGAATACATTTTGAATAAAAATAAAATAAAAAATACTAGTTGGATTTGCATATGATTCCAAACTAAAACTAAAAAACAATATTTCTTGTACAATCCAACAATAGGCAAATTTAAAATAAAAAACAAAGGATAATTAGCTATCTGATTTTTTTATATGAATTCCAATCAATTTGATTTTCATACAAAATTCAAAGTAAAACTGAATTTCAAATATAAATTAAATAAAATTAGTAGTTGGATTTGAATACGAATTCCAACCTAAAACTAAACGTTAAAATAAAAATAAAATAAAATAAACAATTTGATTTTCATACAAACTTCAAACTAAAATCACTAAATAGCTTAAATTCACAATAAAATGAAATGAAAAATACCAACTGGATCTGTATACAATTTCAATTACCTAAAGCTATAAAAGAAAATTTTCATGTCATGTACAATTTAACAATATGCAAATTCAAAAGAAGCCACCACTTTTGTTCTCTAAGCTAGAAATCACTATGTTAATCGGTGAAAAATGATAAAGATGTACACCGTGATTGTGGCGAGTCTAAATTGTAACGGTATGGATTAATAGGTTATATATAGACAGTACACTTTGATTACTAATAGGACTCTGATCGATGTTGTAGATGCATTTAACACATTTGGCCAATGTGTTGATGAAAATACCTATATTAATTGTTCATTTGGTGGGTCAAGTACATGCATCAGAGGTTAAATCAGATACCAATATTTAGAACATGCTTTGTTGGTTCACGATGCAAAGCAATAAAAAAAAACAAAGGCTGATAAGAATATTAAAAGATCGAATACAACAAAATGTGCTGCATGTGAACTCAAGAAACACGACGTTGTTATGGCCACTTGATCAAGTGATTAGACATAATCAGATTAATTGTGACATAAGCATAGGGACAGCCGGATGCAAGATAAGAAGAGTCCACGACGCGAACAAACAAGCCAAGTCCGAAGCTAGACAACACTGTCTCGGAGTTGGATACGTGCATGCCAATACGGTACCGGCTATAAAGTGCAAGTCCATCATGCATTAGATTGTAGTTAAAACAATATATAATAAAAACTACAACATACATTAGGCTACTGAAGTTCTCGACGAGCGCAAGAACCGATGAGCAAAGAAGAGCTGAGACAAGAAAAACTATATCAAATGTTAAGAGAGAGCCAAGAGAAGATTATTCATTGTTGAGCGGTGTGCTCATGATCTAAAGTAGGTGTTTGGTGGCTGTTCAGGATCAACATTGGGTGTACGCGTGTTGTAGCCAAGTTGATTTCCAAAGTAGCGATGGTGCATCCAATTTAAGTTGGTGCATATCAAAGAAATCTTCGAATTTGCAGGTGTCACGCATATCCGAAGTTAGCTGGAAGCATGGATTTTGCATAAAACACTACTACAAAAGAGGTTAAACTGGACGCTTATATCATAGACGGTTTTTAGGAACCGTCTGTGCTGTAAGTATCATAGACAATTTATACAAATAACAGTCTATGATATTTTCACAGACGGTTATTTATATGAACCGTCTGTGATAATACAAAACATCACAGACGGTTCTTATCAAGAACCGTCTGTGATAATGGTAGATATCACAGATGGTTTTTTATTTAAACCGTATGTGATATGTTTCCTGCCTCGTAATCCCCTAAAATTTCATAATCTCCCGTCTGAGTCCGAGTAGGATTCAGTTTTGAGACACCTTTAATAAAATGGGCATACTTTTTGCACATGGTGTCCATTTTCGACGTTCTTACACTCGTTGGAAAGTTAACGACGAGCCCGATTAAAAAAGGACCCGCTTGCACTAGTTGCCCTCGAAGACCCTCAAAATCGGCCATCTTTAGTCTTAAATTTGCGTTTTAAGTTTTCAGTTTCTGTTTTTGCTAAAAATTTTGATCTTCCCTTTGGAATTTGGGTTTTGCCTCAGCTGCAAAGTTGTAGATCTTGTCGAAATCTTTCAAATGAGCATATATAAGCTATATAAAATTTTGCTATTTTATCTTTTGAGACTAGCTATTTATATTGTATCGATATATTGTCTTTGTGATGCCATTATTAAATACTGTTATCACAGACGGTTTTTATTATGAATTGTCTATGATATATCTATCATAGACGGTTTGTAATCAGAACCGTTTGTGATGTCCTGCCACGTCACCGCTCCATGGCATATCCTCCAAAATCCCAATATCACCCGTCCATTCTCTCCGCATCGAACGACAGGCACCGTTCTCCTCCCCACCTCTCACCCCTTATTAACCCCCTCTCCCTACTCGAAGAACCAATACCACTAGTACTACTCCAACGCATTTCTGCGCGGTAAGGAAGGGAAGAGGTTCGGCAAGGGCGACTAAAATTTCACTTGAAGTAAGATGGAAAGGAAGAAGGCAATGGCAAATCTACACTATTCTAAGTCGTCGCATAGAAGCTGTTGATTTTGTCATAGAAGCTGAAAATGGTGTTCGTTGCCTTGTTATTTCTGCTACTTGAAAATTTTCCCGCATCACTTTGTTTTAGATTGTAGTTTAATAAAGGAAGTGTAAGTCTAGCTTGCATTAGCCTGAAGTTTCTTGTAGTGTAAGTATTTTTCTGAATTTGTAGCTGTGAAACTTATATTTGTAAAATTGTAAGTGTCATCTTATATATGCAATGCTATGGGTAACCTACTTGATATCTTGTAATGTTGTAATGGTGAATTCTAATCTTACTAGAAATAGAATGTGTTACTTTGTTGTTGTATTTGCTTATTTTTAGATGATATAGTTAACATTTTCTGAGGCTAGCCGAAAGATAGAAAAAATGTAGGAATAGAATGAACTATCACAGATGGTTTTGTGGTATAAACCGTCTATGAAGAATTATCACAGACGGCTTGAAACAGAAATCATCTGTGATGGGAAAGTATCACAGATGGTTGGTAGTTAGAACCGTTTGTGATGTGTGAATATCACAGACGGTTGGTAGCTAGAATCGTCTGTGATAGTGTCTTTCACAAACGGTTCTAGTTATAAACCGTCTGTGATGTATTTATTACAGACGACTCACAAACCGTCTGTGATAACCTCTAATTATCACTGACATATAAATTCAGACGGTTCAAAAACCGTCTGTGATGATAGTTTTGAACCATCTGTAATGATCCTTTTTGTAGTAGGAAACAATATGATGCCCATCAGAATCTGAGAGACCATGTGGTCGTGTCTCCATGAGAGTGATGAGTAATTGACAAGGGTTTAGGTCAGTCGAGTTTGGTTTGAGTAGTTCGGAGTCGAGTCGTTGCGTGGCGCAATCGGGCTCGGTCGGACTTTGGTCAAACCTGGTCATTTGGGCTTAGGATGCATATTCTAATGTGTTGACAGGTTTGGACTTCATATATGGTAAGTGTGATGGTATTTACGCTTTCATGTGTCGAACGGTGCTATTTGACGTGTTTCTTGTCTGTGTGACTGCAGGACGTCGAGTTGGAGTCGTGGCAAGACACGGTGGACCGGACTAGGCGCAGGTGGCGCTGAGGTCAGAACGGTCGGGATGTGTCGAAGACGATGTGGACTCGAGGTGGTTGCGAGGCGTGCGAGGCAAGGAGCGTCGGAAGCTTCCCGGAAGGTGCAGGAGGGGCGAATCGGGAAATTCGCAAGGCTGCACAAGCGGAAGCGGGCTCCGTTGGATATAGCGGGCGTAACGGGGCGGAGACCCGTTAGCCAGGCGCTATAAAAGGAGAGGAGGGGCTGCATGCCCTCCTTGAGCATTTTGGAGGGAATTAGGGTTAGCTCTAGTCAAAAGAGGCTTTAGGAGGTGATTTTCCTTTAGTCTTTAGTGGTTGGAGAAACAGAGTAGTGCTCCCTCTGTTCTCTACGATGTTTTCTATGTGAGACTTCTCCTCCATGTATTCTTGAGTGGTGTTCTTGAGATTGGAGAGAGTGAGGAGAGGGATTGAGTAGAGAAACCTTGTAATCTTTCCTTTTGTATCAAGTCGGGGTATCGGGACTCCTCTGTATTCATTGTGTTCCAAGAAATGAAATCTGAAGTTTGGTTTATCTGTTCGTAGCCTCTGTTCTTCGTTTCTCCTTTTGCATGATTTCTTGACTTTTTGATTTTTGAGTTCTTGCTTGTTGTGGAGGTGCAAAATGGGTTGCTCAGTGATGGGATAGTTCCTCCAGATCATTTGATCAAGTTTCCCAAGAGCAAAACCTAATTTAATCTCAGTTTTAGTTTTTAGCCTCCCCTGTTCTTCCTTTGCAATTTCTAGGTTTTGGTGGCTTTCTTGATTCCTTTGGTGAAATGGCATGAAATTTGGTCTGGAGAGTCATGTGGCTATTGCTAATATATCCTCAAAGTTTCATGGCCAAAGGATCAAAGATTGGAGAGTAATTTGATTTTTAGTGTTGTCTTTGTACTTTGTCAGTTCTTGGCTTATCTCTGAAATTCTTGTGTTCTTGCTTAGTTTCCTTGTTGATTAAGGTCCTAAAAATATTTAGAATAGTCCCTTAGTGTTTCTCTCTAAAAAGTTCTTAAGCTTTTCCTTCATTTTCCTTAATTTAGTCAAAGTTCAGAGCTTCTGTTGGGCTGTTTGTTTGCTGCTTCCTTTCGTTGTCTGAAGTATCCTGTAGACTGCATGCTATTTCTTTGGCTGAATGGCAAGGAATGAAAGGTCACGTTTCTTTTTATTCTTTTGCTGATCTTTGACATTTTTGCATGCAGATCAAACAGCGATATTTTCAGTTGAACTTTTTACTGGATGATCTCTGATTTATGGTGAATTTTTCGGTGTCGCATGCGTTCCAAAATTCAGAGAAATTATTTTTAATTTTCTGTGAGGTGCTGTGTTTTGCATCTTTCTGAAAAATCAGTGTTCGATTTCTCGGGGGCGACTTTGAAGCGAGCGACATTCACCCCCCTCTGTCGCCATTTCGGTCCTACAATTGGTATCAGAGCCGGTTAGCTCTAATCAATAGATCTTAACCGGTCTCAAGAGCCATGGCGACGGATAAGTACTCGACCAAGCCGCCTGTTTTCGATGGCATGGATTACCCCTTCTGGAAGAGCCGAATGGAGACATACATCCAGGCTCAGGGGTATGCCATCTGGCGCAAGGTCAAGGTCCGGTTTGCTGTTCCTGCCGATGAGAACATCAATGTCAATAACATGACTGATGTTGAGGCAAACGCTAAGGCAAGGAACATCATTATCCAGGGCCTGAGTCGTAGCGAGTTTGACCGCATCTCTCATCTTTCGTCCGCCTTCGATATTTGGGAGACCCTCGATGCTTACCATGAGGGCACCACCCAAATAAAGACGGTGCGACAGGACCAGTTCAAGCGTGAGTACAACAAGTTCGAAATGCACGCTGGCGAGTCCTTAGATGAGTGCTTTGCGCGATTTCACAAGATCTTAAGCAACCTCCGAGCGGTCGGTCTCACATACCCCGACTCGGACAACGCTCGTCAGATGCTCGCTGCACTCGATCTTCGTGTTTGGGAGATGAAAGTGACCACCATCAAAGACACGACAGACCTCTCGACCTTGACTCTTGACGCGATGTACTCGCGCCTCAAGACTCACGAGATTGACGTTGTCTCTCGTCGGTCGAAGTCACAGTCGATGGCTTTGGTCACCGATCCCAGTTTTGCTTCTGGTCTCTCTTCTGATTCTTCTTGCGGTTTTTCCCTCGCTGCTCTCTGTGACATAACTGATGATCAGTTAGAGCAGTTTGCGGATGATCAGCTGGCCCTCCTAGCCCGAAGGTTTTCCCATGCCTACAAGGGTAGGAGAGACAGAAAGAGAGGAGGACCAGTCATTTGCTTCGAGTGTGGTGGCCCCAACCACATTCGGGCAAACTGCCCCAAATTGGAGAAGGGCAAAGCTGACTACGGCGGTTCGGGCAAAAACGACTACACCGACAAGAACCGCAACAAGAAGACTCCAGCTCAGACGCCGGGAAAGAAGAAGTTCCGCAACTTCGGGAAAGCCAAGAAGCTCTTCCACCGCATCCTCACCGCCTTCGACGACCTCGACCTCAGCGAGGTGGAGGGATGGAGCGACGACGACGGGACGGGTGACCAAGAGCCCAAGGATGGCAGCGACGACTTCTCCGGCATGTGCTTCATGGCCCTCGAGGGCGAACTGAGCGACAGCGAGCTGTACTCCGACTCGGACGAGGTATGCCCCACATACGACCAGCTTAATCATGCTTTCCTTAAGCTAGGTGGCTTTCATGCTAGAGCTAGGGCTAAGTGTACCGAGTTAGAGAAGGAAGTAGATAGATTGTCACTAGAGATTATTGCTATTACATCTGCTCCTCCTAGTGATGATTGTGATACATGCTCTGCTTTGTTGGGTGATTTGGAGAAGTTAAGGACCTCGCATGATAGTGTGTCCTCCGAGCTTGATATTGTTAAGGTGGAGAATGTTAGTCTGCTTGCTGAGTTAGAGTTGAGTAGGATGGCTGTTACCCTACTTACTACTGATGAGACTACTTCTCCCACCTCATGTGAGGTTAAGGACATTGCTGCTAGAGGACCTTATGCCATGCTCCTTGATCTGCCCGATTCTTGTGAAAATTGCAATAATTTAAAGATGAACCTAAAACGGGCAGATCACAAAATTGCTGAGTTGCATGCTTCTCTACTTGAGCCGATTGATTCATGCTTAAACTGTCCTAAATTAACTGCTGAGCTTGAAGCTGTCTCCAAATAGTTTCAAGATATGATTGATCATGATAGGAAGTTGGCTCAGTATGCTTCTAAGGATCTTGTTAGCTCACCATGCAAAAATTGTGATAAACTAAAAATTGACCTGATTGCATTGGATGATAAATGTGTGAAGCTAACTAAGGACCTATTAGAGAAGCAACCCTCTGCTTGTATTGTCTGTGCTGAGAAGGGGGAGAAGCCCCAGGGTAAGGTGGAGACGTCTAGGAACGTGAACCAACTGGCTAGCAGTAGGACTACCCTTTCAGAGTCGGCTGTGCGTGCACAAGCCATTATTCCCTCTGCTGTTGGTTCTTCTTCTGCTCCCTTACCTCCTGCTGTTCCCTCTTCCCCCTGCTCTTCTTGCACCTCTCTCTTTCGGGAGTGTCAGTATCTTATGAACACTCTCGAGAGATTTGTAGGCGGCAAGAAGAAGCTTAATCTTATTCTAGACCAGTCCAAGATTTGCAGATTTAATCAGGGTCTAGGATATGATTATTATGAGGACATGAGGAAGCATCCACCTGCCGTGCTCAGACCCATAGCACCAGGTGTGATCGAGACCGAGCCCAGGACCGAGAAAGTCCAATTTAAGTCAGCGGGCTATGTCCAGGGGATTTCTGACAGCAAGGTGATTGCACCTGCTGCTTCGGCCTCTCAGAAGGCGAAGCCTGACCGTACTACTTCTACCTCTCAGAGGATGAAGTATCACTGCACCTTCTGTCAGAAGGATGGACACACGGTTGATCGATGCTTCAGGCGCGCCAGGACTGCGCGTAGAGACCATGCTGAGGCACTTAGGCGCATTCAGGGTCAGCCCCAGACCCTGAGTGCACCTAGGACCAGCACGAGGTCTAGGTTTACTGCTGTTGATGGGTTTGGGCAGCATCGAGGACTTGGTTTTTCTGAGTCTTCTGTTTTTCGTCCTCATGCTGCTCCTGGTTATAACTTCCGCCGTCCTGAGGATAGATCTCGTTTCTTCCATCGAGATAGCTACCCGCGGCGTGATCAGCGTGTTGCCGGTGTTCCGACTAGCTCTCCCGTGACAGTCGGACCCCGCAACAGCTTCAGGTCTGCTCACAGACCT
This sequence comes from Dendrocalamus latiflorus, assembly GCA_017311315.1. Classification (NCBI taxonomy): domain Eukaryota; kingdom Viridiplantae; phylum Streptophyta; class Magnoliopsida; order Poales; family Poaceae; genus Dendrocalamus; species Dendrocalamus latiflorus. The sequence continues at coordinate 5,938,023 of CM029616.1, read as the reverse complement.
TCTGCTTCCTTGAGTCACAGAGAGCGTAGGGTAGATAGAGGTCAGTCGTGCTTGACGACTTCATCTGCTCGACGTGTTGTTCAGTATTGGGTGCCAAAATCACTCTTGATTTACCCCAGTACTGATACTTTACTCTCTGCTTGACTCAGGTTCGCCGGGCAGGGAAGGGAAAGGTTTGGCTCGTAGACTCCGGGTGTTCACGACACATGACCGGAGATTCCCGTTGGTTTTCTTCCCTTGCCCGTGCTCCAGGTGATGAGACGATCACCTTCGGAGACGCTTCATCTGGGCGTGTCATCGCCAAAGGTACAGTGCGCATTAATGATTCTTTCATTTTGAAAGATGTTGCCTTGGTTAGTAAGCTGCAGTACAATTTGCTTTCAGTTTCTCAGCTTACCGATGACGACTTTGAGGTGAGCTTTAAGAAAAATAATTGCAAAATTCTTGATTCTTCGGGTAGTCTGGTTTGCGGGATTTCTCGTTTTGGGAGGATCTTTCGTGCTGATTTTTCTGAGTCTTCTGGTGATCCTCTCAGGTGTTTAGTTGCCTCAGAGTCCCGTGATTTGACGTTCTGGCATAGGAGACTTGGTCATATTGAATTTGATCATTTGACCCGAGTTAGCGGCCACGACCTCATTCGTGGTCTGCCGAAGCTCAAAATGGTCAAAGATCTTGTTTGCACTCCATGCCAGCACGGCAAGATGGTTGCCGCTTCACATCCTCCGGTCACTGTGACTATGACCGATGCACCAGGACAGCTGCTCCACATGGATACAGTGGGACCAGCTCGAGTGCAGTCAGCAGGAGGGAAGTGGTATGTTCTTGTCGTGGTCGATGACTTCTCGAGGTATTCTTGGGTGTTTTTCTTAGCCTCGAAGGATGAGACGTTTTCACATTTCCGAGGTCTTTTCAGTAGGCTTTCTGTTGAGCTCCCGGGTGCCTTACGAGCGATCCGCAGTGACAATGGCACGGAGTTCAAGAATTCCTACTTCGAGAGTTTCTGCGGTGAGACAGGTGTAGAGCATCAGTTCTCCTCTCCGCACGTCCCGCAGCAAAATGGCGTCGTGGAGAGAAAGAACCGGACCTTGGTCGAGATGGCCAGGACGATGCTTGATGAGTACTCTACACCGCGGAAGTTTTGGACTGAGGCTATAGCCATCGCGTGCCATGTCTCAAATCGAGTTTTTCTTCGGGCACAACTGCACCGCACTTCTTATGAGTTGAGATACGGGCGAAAGCCCAGCGTATCTCACTTTCGTGTGTTTGGCTGCAAGTGCTTTATTCTGAAGTCCGGGAACCTAGATAAGTTCGAGTTATGTTCTTGTGATGGGATCTTTCTAGGTTACTCGCCTTCTTCGCGGGCTTATAGGGTCTGGAACTGCGAGTCTAGCAAAATGGTAGAGACCTGTGAGGTGACCTTTGACGAGGCCAGTCCGGGGACTAGGCCTGATATCTCAGGTTCTTTAGAGCAGTCCGAGACCATCTTCGTGGATGACGAGGACGATGGAGATGGGGGTTGTCTACCCGATCCAGTCCCTTATCCACCCCTTGAGGTGCCGTCTTCCACCGCACCTCCAGGTGATCAGCCTATGCCTTCTGCTTCCTCTGGAGTTAGTGGCTCTGTTCCTACCTCGTCAGCTCACGAGGTAGAGGCCACTTCTTCATCTCATCCTGGACCTCCCCGACATATCCAGAAAAGGCATCCTTCTGAGCAGATGATTGGAGACCTGTTCGAGCGTGTTACCCGCTCAAAATCTGGCTTATCTCAATTCTGTCTCCATTCTGCTTTCATTGCCTCCTTTGAGCCCAAAGATATTTCTCATGCTCTTTCCGATGAGTCTTGGGTTAATGCCATGCATGAGGAGCTAGAAAATTTCGAGAGGAACAAGGTTTGCTCGCTTGTCGAGCCCCCGCGAGGTCACAATATTATTGGGACTAAGTGGGTGTTAAGAACAAGCAGAGCGAGGATGGAGTGGTTATTCGAAACAAGGCTAGACTGGTAGCTCAGGGGTTTTCCCAGGTTGAGGGTCTAGACTTCGAGGAGACCTTTGCCCCTGTAGCTCGACTTGAGGCCATTAGAATCCTGCTTGCCTTTGCAGCTTCTAAGGGTTTCAAGCTCTACCAGATGGACGTTAAGAGTGCCTTCCTTAATGGAGTCATTGAGGAAGAAGTTTACGTCAGACAGCCTCCAGGTTTCGAGAACCCCAAATACCCACACCATGTCTTCAAGCTTTCCAAAGCGTTGTATGGACTTAAGCAGGCCCCCAGAGCTTGGTATGAGAGGCTTAAGTCCTACTTGTTGAGTCATGGGTTTGAAATGGGTAAAGTAGACAAGACCTTGTTCATCCGACGTCATGGCAATGACCTTCTGCTCGTCCAAATCTATGTCGATGACATCATCTTTGGCGGCTCTTCCCATACTCTGGTTTCACAGTTCTCGGATGTCATGAGCACCGAGTTTGAAATGAGTATGATGGGGGAGTTGACCTTCTTCCTTGGCTTCCAAATCAAGCAGTCTCGGGAGGGTACATTTCTTCATCAAGGAAAGTACACTCGTGACCTCCTGAGACGCTTCGACATGAGCGATGGTAAGCCTGTGTCGACTCCCATGGCTTCTACAGCCTATCTTGACCCAGATGAGGATGGCGAGCCAGTTGATCAAAAAGAGTTCAGAAGTATGATCGGCTCCCTTCTTTACCTCACTGCCTCGAGACCAGACATACACTTCTCAGTATGTCTGTGTGCTCGGTTTCAGGCTTCTCGCGTATCTCACCGCCAGGCGGTGAAGCGCATCTTTCGGTACCTTCGAGCTACCATTGACTATGGTATCTGGTACTCTTCCTCATCCTGTCTTTCCTTGAGAGCCTTCTCGGATGCAGACTTTGCCGGCTGTAGGATAGATAGGAAGAGCACCTCTGGCACCTGCCAATTCATTGGCACTTCTCTTGTTTCCTGGTCTTCGAGGAAGCAGTCCGGAGTTGCACAGTCCACCGCAGAGGCCGAGCACGTTGCTGGAGCCAGCTGCTGTAGCCAAGTACTTTGGATGGCTTCGACCCTGCGGGACTTTGGGTTGGTCATAGATAGTGTTCCACTCTTCTGTGATAACACTTCTGCGATTAACATTGCTAAAAACCCAGTGCAGCACTCTCGGACCAAGCACATTGATATCCGATACCACTTCCTTAGAGACCATGTAGAGAAGGGTGATATAGTGCTCCAGTTTGTGGAGAGTGACCACCAGTTGGCTGACATCTTCACCAAGCCTTTGGATAGTTCGAGGTTTTCAGCTCTGCGGGGAGAGCTTGGGTGGTGTGTCCTTACGGATTGTAGTGAGGGGGAGCTTTGGGCTTTACTGCTTTACTATTGATTATGCTTCTGTCTCATTTCTGTTGCATTGCACTCGGGGTGCATTTGGGTTTAGTCCTTCCAGCATAGGTTAGAGTGCTTCTCTTGCCGAGATGCTTAGACTTCTAACTCTTATCTTGTGCTTCCAGGATTAGCTGCTTCTTATCTCACTAGGTCGAGCTCACTCACTTCTTGTAGGTTCTAGCGAGGGTTGGGCCACCCTCGGGTAGACAGGGTACGTGTTTGCTCTCTAGTGTGTGATTTACTGTTAGCCGATTGTCCTGGAGTCATATGGGGTAGATGAGAGTCAGTCTGAGCCATAGTTGTCTCTATATCTTATCTATGCTTTAAGGACTGCCTGTTTTGGTTTTATTTGCCAGCTTCTCGATTTATTGCTTTGGTTCAGGGAGAGTTCATTTGGGAGCTTCTGAAGCTTAATTTTGACATAACTCAACTTGAACTAAAAGTTGCATCTAATGTTGAGGGGGAGCTGGACTTTCTTGCATTTTCAGCATTCTAGCATTATAATCAATCTGCATTGAGCCTTGATTATTATCCTGTTATGACATGCTTCAATGCTTTACACCTTGCCATGACTTGTGCTTAGCTTGCTAGATTTATCATGACTTCATATGTGTAGACTAGCTTTCTGCCATGATAAGTTAATTAAAATTGCTCAACTTAAATTAAAACTTGTCATGTTAGCACTCGAGATTAGTCTTGCTTGAGCTATCCCTTTATGATTCATGCCATGTCAAATAGGCTGAGTTGAGTCTTGAATCTAGGTTGAATCTTAGATTGAGCTATTTTAGCATCTTGATACATCATGAATTAGCACAATCTGTTAAAAAGCAAAAGGATCTCTTTTTATGTGCGAAAAAACTAATTTCACCAATTCTTTCTCATGAGACGGCTTGCCATTGCACTAGGCATGAACTCGGGGGGAGTTTTGGATGACCTGGACTATCTTCTTAAGCTTCTCGCTTGGAGTAGTCGCATAAGGCTTGAGATCTAGCACATGATAAAATTTTTGGTTGGAAACAGCTATAAGCTTTAAAAGAAAATATGTCAAATGTGCAAGATTTGCTTAATCACCTAAAGATGAAAAGTGCTTAACCAAATGATAAACTCTTGAGCTTGTAGCACTCTAATTGACTCAACACTAGCTTCTTGTTTCCGCTTAGCTTATTGACATGGCCTGAGTCATCCTTAGATATCTCTAGTTAGACTTTGATCATTGATGACTTGACTTGCTCACTAAATGCATTCCATTTCAGATTGTCATCTATGTGCTCTAGCTAGCTTATATATATGTTGTCATGATCTAGATAGCGTTTTATTGAGTTATGGCTTGGTGTATTACATGTTGGTCATTATGGATAATTCTCATGGCTCAAGATGCTTAAATAAACAAACTTCAGCCATATTCATCCATTAACATGTCATATTCTCTCTATTGCATCTTGATGCGTTTATTGCCAAAAGGGGGAGAATAGAGAAGAAAAAGTCTGTTGGGAACAGTTTAGAGTTTTGGAGATCAATTTGCTCTTTCATTAGTTGCTCTAGTGTTCCTTCTGTCGACATGGTCATTAGCTTCATTCCATTCTGTGGACCATGTTGGATTCTTCAAACTCAAACTCTTCTAAAAGCTTTTTCTGAGTTTGTCAATAGACTCATAAAGGGGGAGATTGAGAGACCATGTGGTCATGTCTCCATGAGAGTGATGAGTAATTGACAAGGGTTTAGGTCAGTCGAGTTTGGTTTGAGTAGTTCGGAGTCGAGTCGTTGCGTGGCGCAATCGGGCTCGGTCGGACTTTGGTCAAACCTGGTCATTTGGGCTTAGGATGCATATTCTAATGTGTTGACAGGTTTGGACTTCATATATGGTAAGTGTGATGGTATTTACGCTTTCATGTGTCGAACGGTGCTATTTGACGTGTTTCTTGTCTGTGTGACTGCAGGACGTCGAGTTGGAGTCGTGGCAAGACACGGTGGACCGGACTAGGCGCAAGTGGCGCTGAGGTCAGAACGGTCGGGATGTGTCGAAGACGATGTGGACTCGAGGTGGTTGCGAGGCGTGCGAGGCAAGGAGCGTCGGAAGCTTCCCGGAAGGTGCAGGAGGGGCGAATTGGGAAATTCGCAAGGCTGCACAAGCGGGAGCGGGCTCCGTTGGATATAGCGGGCGTAACGGGGCGGAGACCCGTTTGCCAGGCGCTATAAAAGGAGAGGAGGGGCTGCATGCCCTCCTTGAGCATTTTGGAGGGAATTAGGGTTAGCTCTAGTCAAAAGAGGCTTTAGGAGGTGATTTTCCTTTAGTCTTTAGTGGTTGGAGAAACAGAGTAGTGCTCCCTCTGTTCTCTACGATGTTTTCTATGTGAGACTTCTCCTCCATGTATTCTTGAGTGGTGTTCTTGAGATTGGAGAGAGTGAGGAGAGGGATTGAGTAGAGAAACCTTGTAATCTTTCCTTTTGTATCAAGTCGGGGTATCGGGACTCCTCTGTATTCATTGTGTTCCAAGAAATGAAATCTGAAGTTTGGTTTATCTGTTCGTAGCCTCTGTTCTTCGTTTCTCCTTTTGCATGATTTCTTGACTTTTTGATTTTTGAGTTCTTGCTTGTTGTGGAGGTGCAAAATGGGTTGCTCAGTGATGGGATAGTTCCTCCAGATCATTTGATCAAGTTTCCCAAGAGCAAAACCTAATTTAATCTCAGTTTTAGTTTTTAGCCTCCCCTGTTCTTCCTTTGCAATTTCTAGGTTTTGGTGGCTTTCTTGATTCCTTTGGTGAAATGGCATGAAATTTGGTCTGGAGAGTCATGTGGCTATTGCTAATATATCCTCAAAGTTTCATGGCCAAAGGATCAAAGATTGGAGAGTAATTTGATTTTTAGTGTTGTCTTTGTACTTTGTCAGTTCTTGGCTTATCTCTGAAATTCTTGTGTTCTTGCTTAGTTTCCTTGTTGATTAAGGTCCTAAAAATATTTAGAATAGTCCCTTAGTGTTTCTCTCTAAAAAGTTCTTAAGCTTTTCCTTCATTTTCCTTAATTTAGTCAAAGTTCAGAGCTTCTGTTGGGCTGTTTGTTTGCTGCTTCCTTTCGTTGTCTGAAGTATCCTGTAGACTGCATGCTATTTCTTTGGCTGAATGGCAAGGAATGAAAGGTCACGTTTCTTTTTATTCTTTTGCTGATCTTTGACATTTTTGCATGCAGATCAAACAGCGATATTTTCAGTTGAACTTTTTACTGGATGATCTCTGATTTATGGTGAATTTTTCGGTGTCGCATGCGTTCCAAAATTCAGAGAAATTATTTTTAATTTTCTGTGAGGTGCTGTGTTTTGCATCTTTCTGAAAAATCAGTGTTCGATTTCTCGGGGGCGACTTTGAAGCGAGCGACATTCACCCCCCTCTGTCACCATTTCGGTCCTACAGAATCCTACCAGCAGATTCCCCAGTTCCAAAACCTGATTCGAAAGCTATCACAACGTAACCTATGCACATAGGAAGAGTATAGAGATTGGAACAAATAGGCTTGAATTTGCGGATCGCTTCAACATCAGACCACAAGAAGCAAACACATTATCTGTCGAAACAAAGCCCAGCCTCTAAGAGGGAAAATAACAGAATGAGAGAAAAAATAATAATATGCCTCTCATGTGTCAATTTGATTTAGAAAAGAAGAACTAAGAAATAGAACGATATACGAGTTGAGTTGTCAACGACCAGAGAGTGGTCGAAAATCAACGTGGTCGAAGCCAACACGTGGTTGAAAGCCCGAGTGGTCGAAACAATTCAGAAAATGACCAGTGTGGTCGTCGACCAGTGAGTGATCGAAACCAAAGTGGTTGAACCCAGTCAGAAATATGACCAGAGGTCTATGACCAGTGAGTGATCAAAAACCAAAATGGTCGATGTCCAGGGATAGCGGTACTACTGCTACACAGTTTGCGGTACTGCCGTTGCCACCAGAAGAACAGTAATTTCGGCACAAGTTCAAACCAAGAATCGATGGAATTTTTAATCCATAGATCCAAATATTTTCGGCAGAGATCTTCTCTAGGGTATTGTGAACCAATTCCAACAAACTATCATAAAAATCATAGCTAAAGTTGAGACCTTTTTAGTTTGTTAGAAGGTTGCATCAAAACCGAGCCAAAACCAAGATCGTTGAATACATGATCAGTCTAATTTTTTCTTGTCTTCACATATCTTGCTTAGTATTTATAACATGATCAAAGACCGGTCTTACTATGAAGTGGTTATTGATAATCAAACTATCTCCTCTCTTTGTTGTGCTGATTCCGGCTTCTTTGATAAAAACATGTTACCACAACTGAAGCGCCTCAAGCATGTTCTCGATCCTTAAAAAAAGTATGCCATTGCACATTGGAAATATCGTCTCCACCATCAACAATCCAATCTAATTTATCATCTTCAAAATAATAACATCGATCTAGTTATACTTAAGACTTCACCAGACACCGCAAGCACCGTCAACTTATCGAGAATCACAAAAGATTTTCTGGAAGCAATGAAGCATTGGAAATTCGAATCTAAATTATTTGAGACAGCTCACTAAAGAATAATAAGATTATCCAACAAGGAAGAACTGGATTATCTGCCAATGGATGTCTGTGACCCCTAAAGTCGATGATCCCATCATCAGATCGGCTATTACTATCTTCGAAGATTGCAGGGCTAAGATCAAGACTGTAATAAATACTTAAAGCTAGTAACGGCTCTTAAACCGATATTATCCTTGTAATATTTATGCGGTAAATGGGCCATAAAACTTGTTTCATTGTATCCTCCCTTTTCGTTTAACTCCTGTCAACCGCGTTGGCCATGGGCTCGGACGACGGCGGTGTAGAACGAGCGCAGCGATATGTGACCATAAACATGTTGTATTTGCAAGTAGATCACAGATATAACATAAGGGATTCGATATAAGAGAATCCCGCGTGCAAGAATTAATACCTACATGTGTACTATCTTGTGATATCCCCTGTATCTCTAGTCAGCAAAACAGATGGCTAATTAGGCTGCCTAATTTATGTGTGTCGACTGTCGATAGAAGGAAGTTTCTTCGTGTGTAGTCTCTGTGTTTCAATCATATGCTGTTTTGAATTAGTCACACCAACCGGTTGCTTTCCCGGCATATCAGCGACCTACCGCGCACTAGGCAGGATGTCATTTTTTAAAAGACACATCAACATCTACCCTACTCTATAATACACCAAAATTTTCTTTACTAAATCCACCCCCCTCAACCACCCCACAGTCATGCCTAATCTAAGTCCACCCAGATTTGTGTACCAAAGTAATCCAACTTCATACAAATGAATAGCCTGGATCTCTCCTCAAACCTTCTTCTCTTACTCATTGAAGATCCTAAGGCCAAAATCATTCGGATCATGCATCATTGAACCAGTACCCCACCCCGCGCCCACGCACCGCCCCCTGCGCCCAATTCCGGCTGGGGGGTACGGGAGGACGGCGTCTCCCTCCTCTCCCCTCCCCTCCCCCTGTGCTCCGCCCCAAACCCTAGCCTCCCACCCAGATCGCCGCCTTCGTGCTCGCCTCGTCTCCGCGCTCTCAGATGGATCCCACCCGCCGCCGCCGCGGCCTCCTTCCCTCCCCATCCCGCACCGCCTCCTCTTCCGCCCCCATGCGCTGGCACCTCCTCCTTCCTCCTCTTCCCTCCCCACGCGCCGCCTCCTTTTCCTTCCCTCCCCACCCCGCATCGCCCCTCCTCCCCTACCCTACCATCCCGCACCGCCGCCTCCACTCCCGCCGCTCCCCCATCTCCGCCTCTCCCCCGCGCCTCCACTCCCGCCGCTCCCCCCGTCCTCCACCACGCCGCCGCTCCCCCATCTCCGACTCTCCCCCGCGCCTCCCCTCCGCTCCCCCATCCTCCACCGCGCCGCCGCTCACCCATCTCCGTCTCTCCCCCGTGCCTCCACTCCCGCCGCTCCCCCATCTCCGCCTCTCCCCCGCGCCTCCACTCCCGCTGCACCCGTGTAAAAATCGGAGGTGAAAACCCTCAAACCCTAATCCACTTGTCCCCATGGTGGAGCCCGACGCAACCGCACCGCCTCCGGAGGTAGCGCCCGAGGAGCAGCCCCCAGCCGCCACGCAGTAGGAGCCCCCCGCGGCCGCCAAGGGCGAAGGAGATCACAAGAGGAAGCTCGAGGCGGGCACGGAGGCGAACGGCGCCGGCGAGGACGCCAAGCGGCCCCGCGTGGAAGGCGACGGCGCAGGTAGATCTCTCACACAACGCCTCCCACCCCACCTCTCTCTCTCTCTCCGTGTGTATTGTACCTAGGGTTTAATGTCTCCGCCGACGCACAAGTCAACCAGCGTTGCTTCGCCTCCGCCGACCTCGGCGTCACGGCCGACCTGAAGCCGCACCAGCTCGACGGCGTCGCCTGGCTTATCCGCCGCTACCACCTCGGCGTCAACGTCGTGCTCGATACGGTCCTCCCACCTACCTCCTTCCATTTGCCTCTGCCCATGCCGTCTCTCTCATCCCTCTCCCCCACGCCAACTTCTTCTTCATTAGTGTTGGATTGGGCCTCACTCCTTTCCGTTTCGCAGGTGATGAGGTGAGCCCTTTGCTTCACGCTGCTCTTTACATCAACTGGGTGAGTGTTGATCTCTCTTATGTTCGACCATGGCCAGATGGGACTTGGCAAGACCCTACAAGCAATTTCTCTCTTGAGCTATTTGAAGATCCAATCCAATGCACCTGCAGGACCATTTTGTGTGTACACATCCTGCGCATGGCTTTGTATACATTGTTTTCATTTATCTCCTTAAGAGCATAATATTGTTTTATCATTTGCATTTTCGTCTCCTCTTGCAGTGGTGTTATGTCCTCTAAGTGTGACCAGTGGCTGGTTCTCAGAATTTGGTAAATTTTGTCCTACCTTGACGGTTATCCAGTATGTTGGTGATAAGGCGCATCGTCGTGATCTTCGGAGAATGATGTATGAACATGTCCAGAAATCTTCTGCATCATCTGATTCTAATGTGCGCTATTTTTTACAAATCTGTTTACTTTATTTCTAAATATCCTTTAATTCGGGTTGTTGCTATTTGTCGTGGCGTGGCCTTCGCTCTAGGCCGGATGTGATGCGCACCCATAGCTCAGGCCAGCATAGCGCAGCCGAGGCAAGGGCGGCGATGATCTGCAAAAGGTTAGATTTGTAAACTCCTTGATGCCATGCTTATGATATGTCCTTGATGAAACTGGTTAGGTTCGTCACGTCTATAAACACAAACAAACTGTCCTCTGCTGGTAAGCTGATGGCTGATACATAGGTCAGCACATCTGAAAATTCATTCCTACTTGATTGGTTGAACTATTGTTCGCAGGACTATCCAAAGTACCACCAACTCAGATCAGTCCCTGTCAAACAAACCTATTTGGGTGGTCCTCCTTGCTTCAAATATTTAGTATACACAGTGTTGCATTCCATTTCTGCAGCTGCCCTATATTTCTCTCTTTGTTAATTAGGACTCTTAAATCTTGTGAGCTGATGGAAGATGTAACAGATGAAGTGAAGCTCATGGACACAAAAAGAGCTAAGAAGTACATGTTTCAGAATACAGATACCGGTGCAGAAGAATTTCAGAAAATACTGGTTGCCTGTGGTGCTTCATTGTCATATGTATCTAAACAATAAGTATCATTCTTGTCATATTTCCAGTATTTCATACAGATGATGCAAGAACAATATAGACTTTTTAGGTCGGAATAACCCCCTTTTTGCTACCTTTTTGCAAGAACAATATAGACTTTTTAGGTCGGAATAACCCCCTTTTTGCTACCTTTTTCTTAATAAGTGATCTAAAAATGTGACAATTAGCTTTCCTATTTCATGTGTTTCTTGTGAACTGCATAATTCATGAAATTTTTCTTGGTTCTCTCAGTATTCAATTGTGCCCATTCTTTTCTGCTTCATTTCCATCACTACAACACACTAAGATTATTGATTTACATGCTCTGCATGTGTGATGCCAATTAAAACCAACATAGTGTATTCCTCAGATGTAGCAGTAGATTGTAGATTGGAGAGACTTCATATGACAAGTACATCCCGAACATCAAATGTTTTATAGGACAGAAGCTTCAGGTACTATGCTGTTTTCGCTTGTCATGGGGACATGGTTTAACATACATGACCTAATATGCATTCCATTCCCATTTCGGCAGATATGAGGAGCTTCTTTCTGTGGTTGGACTGGACCTGTGCCATTTCATGTGGTTTGCTGCTCATTCACCTTTGCGGCTGTAAATAATGACAACCGTATAATTATTTTTTTTTGTGATAATCTTCTTTTTTTCAGGCATCTGGTATCGTCAAATTAGTGCTCCATATAAATGGCCCCTATCATGCAAGATGGGACGATACTTTGGGATTTTGTATGTAGTTTTAGTACAAAACTGAATATTTTTTACATTCTGTTCTGCTTGTCCCTTTTTAAACTGCTGGATTCCCTTATTAGCCTGTTGTAGTTTAGTGATCTACCTCATAAAATGGTCAAGGATTATCAGGCGGTATGACAATGGTTCGTTTGATGCTGAGCTCGAAATTGGATTCAAGTTCCTTGTCGAAAGCTATATGTCTCATGTGGAGATGGAGAAGCCGAAGTATATCAAGGTAAGAATTGTATAATGGACTTTCATCATGCTTGTAGGTTATAACGTAGTATGAAGACCCAAACCTCAACTGGAATTAGAACTCTGGTTCTCAAAAAAAACTAGAATAAGAAAACTAACATGCACAAAAAATATTTCTAGAGTCAGCTGCATTTTGAGTTTTGTTACTTACTTTAATTAAGGATTCTGTAGCCACAGGGGTTTTCTTGTCTTAATTAATTAATCCCTTGAACATGGTACTAACTGCAAGTATCATGTTTGGTGCAGCAACTTGGGAGACTCAGAGCAAATTTCCATGACTTCTCAAGACACTTCAGACTTTGATTCTCATATGAAGGATCAGCCCAGAACTTCACCGGCGTGGATGGAAAGGTGTGTTGTGCTTCCTTTGCTAAACTGATTTGGCAAGGTGAGAAAGACCCCTCTCCGGCCCCCACAACACCTTAAAAATTCGGTCTTTGCTGCAATTTTGGGCTCCGATTTGATGGATTTGCTGGATCTATCAGGTGGTTCTTGATGTGGGCACCGGGAGTGGCATCCTTGCCATCTGGAGTGCCCAGGCCGGCGCCAGGAAGTGTACGCCGTCGAGGCGACCAATATGGCGGAGCACGCCCGCGAGCTCGCCCGCGCCAACGGTGTCGCGGACATCGTCGAGGTGATACAGGGCTCCATGGAGGTCGAGGTGATACAGGGCTCCATGGAGGACGTTGTACTACCGGAAAAGGTGTGTCTTGATTTCTCGATTTGATTCTTCTTAGTTCCAGAATCGATGTTAAAGGGGAAAAATTGGTGTGGCTGGTGGGATGGAATTCCAACCACATGAACAACACAGCCTAAGGCTTTATCATCTCAGAAGGAAAAAAGTTCAAGTCTTTAATCAAAATATGGAATATATGATGTATTGAGTATTGATTACTTTGTTTTTGTCTATTCTTTGAAACGGCAGTGGATGTCATTATATCAGAGTGGATGGGCTACTTTCTCCTAAGAGAGTCAATGTTTGATTCCGTCATTTGCGCACGCGACCGTTGGTTGAAGCCGGACGGTGTAATGTAAGTCAAGTGAAGGATGTATATATATACTCCTATCTGTGCTAATATAGACAACAGGGGTTTTGAATTTAGGATTCACTCTTTTGATTCTGCCAAAAGTGAACCGTTATTGTTACATGTGCCTGATTAAACAGTCTATGCTACAAATTAGATTAACAAATACACGATCTAAAATCTTTTGGTTTTGAAAGATGGCAATGCCCTTTTGATTCTGTTGTCGGCACAATCGAAACACAGATGCACCTAATATACAATCATTTTTTTGGCAGGTATCCTAGCCATGCTCGGATGTGGCTGGCACCAATAAGAAGTGGTTTAGGTGACAAAAAAATGGAAGATTTTGATATCGCTATGAATGACTGGAATCTATTGTTGAGGATACTGAGTCTTATTATGGGGTCAACATGAATGTTTTGACAAAGGCATATTGTGCAGAACATGAAAAATACTATCTCAAGGTATGTCTGAATCAGTACAAATGGCAGCATGTTTTTCTTTTGGATTGCATGTGCTAAATGCAATGTGAACAAAATTTTGTAACCATATTTGTTAGCTTTCTGTAGCTACCAAGAATTCAGTCACGATAAAGGTCAAGATGCATCAATTATGTTTTCTGATTAATGCCAAAATTATTCTGGATGTTACTAAGAGCTAGATTATTTGCGCAATTATTTCTCTGATCATTCACGACTGCAGTCTTGGGATGTAAATTTCAAGTTTTTGAAGTCTATACTTGTTTGCTATATGCAATATAGTATCAATGAATAATTTTTCAAGGATTTGGTCCTAAGTGTTGTGTATATATATATGAGAAATATTTGGGAGAGATCAAACTTCTGTAACTTGAAGCGGCCAAATTTTTTTCAGATCATCATCTGCTTGATATAGTTTCCAAGTTTATTTGAGAACATAGTATCAAGTTAGACATAGAGGCAATCTTGGATGTAAATGTAGCCAAGGCAAATTCACATCTAACTTGATACTCTATATGTTAGCAATGCAAAGAAATAGCAAATTACATGTCAGTAGCTGCCAATGTTTGGTGTTATCATGTACTTAAGTTATTTCACTACTACACAACAGGGATATAGCAACACCAACATGTGTTACTATAGGTTAAAGAAAGTGTTACTAGCTCTCCTCGTAACACATTTTTTATGTGTTCCAATTGCCCATGTTACTATATACTGGTCTATTGGAACACCATATATGTGTTCTTTTACATCCAAAAAAATGTTACTAAACTGTAACACATTTACTTATATACTGGAACATTTGTCTAGTGTTACAGTGATTCTCTACTGTAACACTTTTTTTAGCTCTAGTAACACTTCCTCATTTTTGTAGAGCATATAGTTTGGAACAAAGGAACATATGGTTTGTAACACATGTTGTACCTATTGTAACACTTTGAAATTTGGGAAAAAATATTTATTTTACCTTTGTATGTGGCATATAGTGTTATTATTGATTTTTCATAGTAAACATGACACATTGCAGAATCACATAATCTATAAGTTTCAATAATCATATAAAGATCCACAGATAATAGAAAGGTTTCAAACATAATACTTGCTCAGATGAAGTGATAGTATATGTACACAATGATATGACTCTAGAGAGTAAACAGACATAGTAGTGAAGAGTACAAGTCCATACTACTAGAAACAAAAATGCAATATCTAATATTCTTAAAATCCATCACTTCTTAATCCATTCTTGTACGCATCGATATATAGGAATTCAGCCATTGATCATTTGAACCTGCAAATAGGCAGCAAGTTGTAACATTAAGTATTATTCTATCCATGTACACCACAGTAAAGTAAAGTTTAGAAAGCTAGTTCAAACATACAAATATCGAAGGCCAAGCAATTGGTACTCCTTTGGCATGGGCGTCACCAATGTTGTTGTAGGTAGGCATAGGCCTCACTAATGGCTCATCTTTTTCAACGGGATGATTGATACGCACTTTGTAGAATTGTTTTCCTGTCTCAACTCCACCAACATTTGCTTTTGGATTAGTGCTAATAATAGTTGCATATGCCACAATTTCCTTATTTGGATATTTGGCAGTCATGAGTAGCACTGTGGACCCAACCTGCATTAATTTGACATAATCACTTAGCGACCAACAAGCATTTGTTGTATATATCAAGATAGCGGCACATGTTGCTAAGAGTAAGTGCGGCCTATATCTTTATGAAAATGGAATCGACACTTCATATTGTAGAACTAATAAGGATAACATTAACAATAAACTGTTTGATAGCACCTAAAACCTACTGTGCAGCAATAAACTTCAGAGATAGAAAATTATGGCCATCTTAATTTCATGATCCTTTTGCATATGACATAGCAGATTATCAGCAAAAAAATATACTCCTGCCAAGAAAAGATAGACAAAGCAAAAGCTGAAATGATTGGTGCTGATGAACTGAGTGTAGGCACGGGTATTATTGGTTGCGGTCATATTTATTTGAACTGAAATAACATTAAGCATTACTAATATACGATCTTAAGTATGTAGGCACGGGTATTATTGTATCTTCTTAGTAGTTGTTTAGCTAAGTCTTTTTTCTCGTGGAAAACTATTTAATAAATTATTAATGTGTAAGCAATCCCCCTATTGTGTATAAAGTTTTTTTTGATACACACGTGCGTGTCCACTAGTATCAAGATAATGCAGCTACTAGAACAAGTGATATTATATCTATATACCTTCATTGGATGATCTTGCACATGTTTTGGACGCTTCTGGCATGTAGCCTTGTCGCGAGCCACATCCTGATGATCCTTACACATGTAAAATGAGGTATGTAATAATATATGGCACAAATATTACTATAATAAATGGAAACATTTGATTCTTATATACCTTTTGTTTCTTTGTTATTCTACCTTCGCCAGAAATCCTTGGACAAGAATCAAACTGAAATGAAGAGAAAGATAATTGTATTTATACATTTTTACAATGTTATGTAATACTTATCTTGAATAAATTTGACATTGCAAGTAAAATATATCTTATTCAATGGTTCATTGAAAAGGTGTACCTCTATTTGTCTAGAATCTATAGCAGAATCATGTGGGGATGATGCTTCTGCTTCCTCAATTGATATTTCCTTGTCATCTGCATGACCTTGGCACTAGTTCCAATAGAAAATCATTAAATCATAATCACCGGGCAATAATATTGACGTATAATGAATGAAGAGTATATTATTATTCATAAAGACAGAGACCAATTGATAACCTTTTCACTAGACAAATATAGATTATCATCATCACTATATTCAGATTCACATCTTTCTTTATCCCAGTAAAGATCAGAAAGGGGGATAGCATTAGTTATTAAAAAAACTTTGTAGGTAAAGAAGTACTAATTTCACAATCAAGACATTTTACCAATTCGTTCGTCTGCTTAAGCAATACCTCCTTCTGATTTGGTGCAACACATTGAATTCTCAGTACAGTCCATGCTGAAGACTGCCTTCGGTACATGGCTGCTCTGAAGGACCATGCCATTTTCTGTTTTTGTGCAATACCCCAGGTAATGGCAATTGCGACATATGCTCTTTGCTATAACAATGTGAATCTATTTCGAGGAGTTGTTAAGATGAGGCGTGGGCTTACTGCACGAATACTTGATGAGACAAATTCAATGTCTGATGTCTACACTGCTTTCTACGAGTTCTCTTCATTACTTGAGTCAAAGATTGATGATAATGATCCAAATGCTGTGCTAACATGGAAACGTGTGAATTCAATAAAGGAAACTTGCAAATCATCCTGTTTGCTAAAGAGAAGGGGATATGATTTGGATGTGCCGAAACGTTACTCTGCGATGACCATGATGGTGATTCTTCTCCTGGTTGCTGTTGTGTGGGGAGTTTTATACGGCAAGTGATGCATCGTCGTTGGTACTTAATGGTCATCTATTTCAATATGTTGAACAGCCTACAGCCTACTCTGTTCTTGCCCATAACACGGGACCAGTAGTTTTCTCCACAGATGTATATCGGTTTGTTCATGTCCAAGTGGAAGACACTAATTGAAGTTCTTACTGCGAAATGACATGGTCAAGTAGGTTTGTTCATGCCAAGCTAATGTCAAATAGTTTGTTCTCCCCTTTGTTATGTGGTCAGTTTGGTAGTTGTAGGCTCTGCTGTTCTCCTGGAATTCCTAGTTTCCTGAAATGAATCACCCCCCTAATAGCTATTATGCTGTGTGATTTTGGCGAAGACATGTATATATAAGCATGTAGTGTCTAAATCATGTGTCTTTGTAATACCCCACATGACTAAATATATTTCTTCCTAGAACATGTGCATTTAAATAATCTTAGTTTTTTTGTCCACCAATCTTGAGCGATACAATTGGTGAGATGGAGTGATCCTTGGGCTACATCATATAAAAAGCCTTGATCAAACCAGACAAATTCTATTATCACGGTTCCAGATGTTAACCATGGAAGAAACGTCCATTTCCTCCACAGACATCACACACAAATAGGTTAGGAAATAATTATGACTAGTAAGAATGTACAATTTTGCCATCACCATAACATCTATTCCCATTTTGGTGCAAGTTGAGGCAAATCTAAAGAGTATTTCCAGAATAGCTCTGTTGTACAATTGTACAATTGTTAAAGGAGTATAAACTGTGATATTTGAAATACCCAATTATTCATGGTTATTTTTGGTGAAATGTGAATTACTAGGTCGTATGCTGGACATAGAAACATGACTTCAGCAATCAGCAGTCACAGCCATTTTAGTCAAATCAAGATAAAAGTGGTCATTGCTCATTAGTCACCCAAGAAGACAAAACCTAAGGCAAAAATCACACTCAAATGTATTGGAATAAAGATCTCCATTAGTATATTCATGTTCCTGCGTACAAATTATAGATCGAGATTACTTAATAATGTAACAGTTAAATCACTTCTCAGCAGGCAATGGATTGGTCTTAAAAAGTAAGTTATAGTTTGTTGGACCATTACAAGGTAACAGCAACAAGCTGTGTGATAATCCTGCTACTTGTAAGCAAAAGCTGCAAACAACTAGATTATATTCTATTTCACATTTTCCAGACCAATATCCAGACTTCTTTGGCAATATCACCACTGAAATTGGTGAGGATTTGGTCACTTACTTGATTTGATGCGAATAGTAAGCTGCCAAACCAAGTTGCAATGCTAGTATTCCAGTCCTACATCCACAACAAGATAAATAGAACCATTATCTCTGATCATATCGAAAGTACATAAATGTAAATAAAAATGCAGTTTCGGTGTACACACAACACTCGTCTATTTATTACAGCTCAAGAGCAAGTGTAGGTTGGGAAGTCTGCGCACACTGCTAGTTCTAAGAATCCCTTCACTGTCCTTGAGACGTTTCCCTAGTAAACTTCTGGCTGAACTTAAAAGCTTGCGTGTTCTGGATCTTAGTGAGTCTGATATTGTGGAATTACCAGAAACCATTAGTCAGTTGGTTCATCTCCATTACCTAGCTTTGTGCTGTATAACTAACAAACTTCCCAAGTGCATATACAGACTTAGTCATATTGAAGTGCTGGATATGCCTCTATTGTTATTTCGTGGTAGTCATCCTGGAAGCATTGAAAAATTGGTTACACTTAAATATCTTGAAACTTGTTATAGGCACAAGGTAGATGAGGGCCGTAATTGGTGTTTGATAAGAGTTGAATTCCATCCTTCAAAGGAGACAGTGCTGTCAACAAGGAATAAACCTGTGAGGTTGATTGTTTAACTACATTATCAACTTATGTCCTTTCAAAGGAGCCCAAGAGCAGAACATGGAATTTTATTCTTCCATAAAGCACATAAGATCACTAGACTCAATCTATATATCCATGTGTTTCAGTGAGTTGATACCAGAATAATTCGCAAAGAAGGCAGTCATTCTAATTTGGTGGAGCAAGGATCTGGTTCTTCACGTCTGTTGGAACTTTCAACTATTCCCAGTTGGTTTGTTCACTGATTGATGTCCCCTGTTTGTTTGTTCACTGATGTTCACCAGGTTGGCAGTCTTAAAGCCCTTAGATTACAGGACTAGCTCTTATTTTTGCCTGCGTTTGGTATCCTGAAAAGCTCTGTATAGTTTTTTTAATCTTTTTCCTTTTCTCATTTTGTAAGCTACTGTATATTTTGCTAGTTCAATTAGCTGATTCCCTACTGTTCCTTTTCTTGAAAAAAGAAGAAAAGATAATTTCTACGCAACTCCACTGTTTGATAAGTATCCCTTTCTTAACCATCAACTACCATTCAGTTTTACCAATCAAACTAAACCCTAACCAGGACTACACATATTCTCAATCAAATTGACTTAATTATCCTGAACATTACCACGTAATGGTCTGAAAATAAATTACTAGTTGCTTACACCTCCAAATTTCTAATGCTATCACTTATCGACATGCAGACTTCCCTAGTTGGAACAAGTATATCGGTCAGATTTTGAGTATTTTAGGCTGCCTTTTTCAACGAAAATCTGGGCTCTCCGGCTACGGCCACCACTGTCTACGGCTCTCCGCGCCCGCGCGGCCCAAGCAGTAGCGCGGCTCAAGACCTGGAACTGGAACCCTAGCTTACTCTGCCGAGTGCAGAATAGGATCCTCTAACGTTGGCCTCCATAACTGCTCTCTGCAGTCCATCATCACATCCATCCATTTTAGATCCAATGGCTTATATTCAATCTTTTAGTATTTAAAAATATATGTTATAAAAAGAGCTAAATAAATTTTATTAAAATTAGGATTTTTATTTTTAAGTAAAAATCTTAATTTTAATAAAATTTATTTAGAATTTTTTATAACATATATTTTTAAATACTAAAAGATTGAATATAAGTTATTGGATCTAAAATGGATGGATGTGATGATGGACTGCAGAGAGCAGTTATGGAGGCCAACGTTAGAGGATCCTATTCCGCCGAGTGCCGATCCAGATATCCAGATTCCAGAGAACCGCCCCCCGCGCCGGCTCCACTCCTCCGCGCCCCCATCCTCGCCAGCCCGCGCTCCCGCCCTCAACCCCTCGGCCCCCCTCGCGCCGCCGCCACTCACCCCCTCGGCCCCCCTCACGCCGCCGCCACTCCTCCGCCACCCCCGCGCCGCCGCATCCTCATCCCCGAACCGCCTCCTCCCCAGCTCGCGCCGCCGCCTCCCCCCTGGGCGCCTCCTCCCCTACTCCCCCAACCCCCCGCGCCGTCGCCGCCCCCCTCTCCGTCCCCCGTACCGCCGCCTCCTCCTCCTCCCCCCGCTCCTCCGCTCCGCCGCCGCCTCCTCCCCCCCCCCCCACCCCTTAGCTCCGCCGCTGCCTCCTCTCACCGCCCATCTTGGGCTCGCCGGCGTGGATCGACGTGCCGGAGCGGACCAAGAGCGCCTTCTTGGAGCTGAAGAGGAGGAAGGTGCACCGGTACGTGATATTCAAGATCGACGACAGGAGGGAGGAGATCGTCGTGGAGAAGACCGGGGCGCCGGGGGAGAACTACGACGACTTCACGGCGTCGCTGCCGGCAGACGACTGTCGGTACGCCGTATGGGTTTGATGAGCATGACATTCCATAGATGCAAACTGACCAGGGTGCATATCAATAAACGAACTGTAAATTGACCGGGCATTTTCCTAATTTCTTTTGTGTTAGTTTGCACGATATGCTGCATTGTCAGAAGGTTAAAGGTTTATAGACTGGTCACTGGTGGCGACTGGCAAGGTCTGTCATACATCTGTTCAGGTTGAAGTTGTTTAAATGTATGTCTCTGTTAGCTGTCAAGGTATTGTATGCATTTTTCATGAGGACTGTCTTAGAGCAACTCCATCCCATTAGTCATTTCTCCCTCTCTATTTCCTAGGATGAAGAGGCTAGCTATTATTTTCAGCTCTCTATTTGAGTTAGCATTCCAATGGCCTAGCTATTTGAGAAGCGAGTGAGGAGGCGCTCGCCAAATCTAGCTAGCGGCCGAGAGAAAATAGCGACTCGATAAAAATGAAGAGGAGGATAAAGAACCGGTTGGAGTCCATTTCTTGAGTCATATTAGGTAAATATACAATGAAGAGCAGGATAAAGAACCGATTGGAGTTGCTCTTATAGCCTTCTGAAACAAAGGGGGGAAAAAGCATGTCTAGGGTTCAGCACTTAGTTGTTAACTCATTTATCAATGCTGCAAGTCTGTGTCAACACTGATAGAAGCCTAGAGTGTTTTAATTTACAAAGAGCTTCTCTTTTTGCAGGGTGATAAACAAAGTAGTAATGATAGTGGGTCAACATCAGCAGGCCAATCTCCACAACTTAAATCTTTTGCTAATAGATCTTTTCTGGCTAATGATGTAAGTTATTCCCAATTAGTGGAATTATAGTATAACAAGTTCATTCTGAGACTTCTTCTCCATAACCCATCATCGGGTCTAAAATCCTGACCTCATAAAGTTGTTAACAAGGAGCGGTAACTGCATTTCACTGTCTCATTTAAGTTGAAGATTGACTCTGTGAATGCATGAATGTTCCATATATCTTGAACACAATTAATCATGACTGTTCATTAAGTCATTATGGTGGTACGAAACCATAATTATGGCGTATGATGCCATGGGTCCTCTGATGCCTCTCTTGAGTTGGTTTCATTAGTTTTTTGGATATCCAGTGCTAGATATCATGTACCATTGGAGAACCACGCATATGAACTAATTTCTAAAACTGCTGTATTACAAAATGTGGATATGGGTGGCTTATTCTTTTATGCTCACAAGTATTTATCATAGCTACTCTGTTGTCTCAAGTGTTCTTTGTAAGTCTGCTTTGTAACACAAATGCTCTGCAGTGCTCTCTAATCCAATCTGATCATCTGCTCTGAGTTTGAACCCATCTCATCTCATTCTATGTGCTACCTGCCCACTAGCTGAGAGGTTTGAAGAGAATGCACCTTTGTTCTCCTGCCTACTATAACATAAAATAAAGCACCGATAGACATTTTTGGCTGACTGCTTTCTAATTGCTATTACCAACGCGCCACAATAATGGAGTTCTTGGTTTGGGCTGTACATATTAGGTCGTATCAAGCAATAGAAACAATTTTGGGCTGATTGTTTTCTTGAGTCGGTTTGTGCGAGAATCAGTCCTGTTTCTATTCTTTCCAATGTTTGATTAGTGGGTTTATTGATCTAATCTTGCATGTGAACTATGAGATTTTGTTTGATTCCTTTCATTTTTTTCCTAATTGTTGCAGCATAAGCTAGGGAGAGGAAGCGGTGACAAGGTGCATCAGTTCATGACCATAACTGGCGCGAGGTGAGATCGTATAATTATCTTTAAAATTTTGACTTGTGGACCTTAGGAACAGGACTTTGGTGGTGATTTTTAGTTTAGTTAATTATATAGCCTTTTTTTAAATGAATTATACGGCCTTCTTAACTGGTGAGCATTGATGTGTTACATACGTTTCAAGTTAGTTGATAAATGATAACTTACTTAAAACTGTGCCATGTAATATGTTAATAATTTGGACTATTGTCCTATTTGTATCAGTAGCCAGTCTTGTCAGTAGTTATAGCTATATTGATATAGTTATTTATAATAAGTCTGGCACAACATATATTGAAATTGTCTTAGTTTCAGATCCTTTATTGTTTTTTACAAATGTAGTATAGCAACATTATTTTAATATTTTATTTTTATGGCATTGCAGATTACTGATGTTTTGTGGCATCCCTAGTGACTTTGTTCCAGCTCTTAAGTATGATCGATGCATGGTCGTGAAGTTGGAGAGCATACATGGCTTTTTTTTTGTTCTCCAAGTCTTTTGGAGTTCATATGCTATATGTAAAATGGTCTAGATGATGGTTCATGCTATTCTAGATATCAACTCATAAACACCTTGCCTGGTGCTTTTGTGAAGGCATTTTTTTAAATTGTCTCAAACATTGTTGTAGGCCGTACTTAAATGCCTTCTTTGTGGCCTTTTTAGGCATTCTACAACATTGCCTCTTGCATAGAAATATAGATCATGAGTCAATTTTTTGTCCAATGATTACTCTTTTGATTTAACAATTTATTTTACTACCATACCTGCCAGTATCTATCACAATTCTTCATAATAACCAAGTTAGATTGGTTGATCTGTTGGATCAGAAAAGCGTGTGGCTGAAGATTATTTCATTTTGAATTCAAATTAGGTTTACTGTTATATAAGGATAAGTGTTGGAGATGGGATTGTGACTGAGATGAAAAGATAAGATGGTTTATTCTCTTCTCAGAGCTTGAAAGAAGCAGAGAGAACTATTTTTTTCATAGCTTTTTTGTTAGACCCAGAACCAATAAATGTTTGCACTCGGCATTGGAGCATAGAAAGCGAGATCATGTGAAGATGAGTTTAAATCTATTTGATTTTCTTATCAACCTAAAAGATAAAATTTATATCACCTTATATAATTGTAGGGAGGAGGTAAGTAGTGATCGCCCACATAATCAAAAGAATTCTACTATTCTCCTATTTAATTTTACGTAGTGTTTTGTTTTTCCATGTTTCTTCCCGTCGTACTTGTTCCTCTCATGATCACAATATATCTATAGCGTAGTTTGTGCTCAACCCAACAGTTTGGAAGTGGGCTCCAGCAACTACACGACATTTTCAATTGCCTAATAGTTGCTGCTCAAGAGTCATGTGAGGACCACGATGTGATTGCCTAACAACCAAGACGACACCGACTGCGACGTACTTGCAGACCATGAATTGGAAGGTCACACACACACACACACACACACACACACACACACACACACACACACACACACACACACACACACATATATATATATATATATATATATATATATATATATATATATATATATATATATATATATATATATATATATATATATATATATATATATGTTTCTTCGTAACACTTTAGTTGTAACATTGTTTTGTGTTACTATAGGGTATATATTTGGCACACATTTTACATGTTCCATTTATGTGTTGCAACATAGTACAATTTTTGTAACATTTTACTTGTAACATTAATTTTGTGTTACTATAATTGTTCTCAGTAACACATTTTTATAAAACAAGTGCTTTGTGTTACAACCATTGTCTGTAACACATTGTTTTATGTTACTATGGAATTTCTTTGTAACACATTGACGAATGTGATACAGGAATGTATTACAGTATCCATGTTTTGTAGTAGTGTTTGGTGCTACTATATATCTCCTCTTGTAACATTTACTAAGGTCTGAACTGAATTTGTAATGGTTAATACTTGATTCATAGATATGGACAGCAAAATGAAACCGATGATCAAGATCATTGATGAGGATGCTGACTCATTTGCGAGAAGAGCAGAAATGTACTACAGAAGGCGTCCAGAGCTGATGTCTTTGCTTGAGGAGTTATACCGTGCTTACAGAGCTTTAGCTGAAAGATATGATCATGCTGCTGGGGAACTCCGATAGGCCCATCAGAAAATGGCAGAAGCATTTCCTGATGAGTTTCAGTTAGACTTGGATGATGACCTGCCAGCTGAAACTGCATCTACAGAAACTGACACTGACAATCGTGATATGACACCATTTTTCCTCTCATTCATTAACGTCGGTGATTCGAAAAAACGTGTTAAAGGTATGTTGTACAAATTCACTTCCTCAAGTCTGAAGCTGCTGAAAGAAATACCAAGCTTGTCACAGGAAAATCAAGACCTCAAGAAGAAGATTTCATCAGTGTTAGAAAAGAGTGACAGGGCTGAATCTGAAGTTCTTTGCCTCAAGGAGGCCCTTGCACAACAAGAAGCGGAGAAGGAAGCTGCGTTTTCACAATGCCGACAATCCAGTGATCGATTACAGAACCTCAAGTCTGAAATATTGCATACCCAGGAGGAATTCAAGAGGCTGAAAGAGGAGATGCAAAATGGACTGCAGAATTTGAGCACCGCAGAGCAAAAATGTTTCATATTTCTTTATGTGACAAAAATATTTGTTTTCTTTGTAGCCTCAAGTTTAAACAATGTGGGGATGGAGAAAGTCGTCGGTGGGTGAGTTCAATGATGTTGTTGTCTCCTCAAAGGATCAGTCGTTATGTGACATTCATTATGTGACAAAAATATTTGGTTATACAATATATGAGACGTGAATCTTAATGAATCTGATTGTTCGTTTTATTTTTTACAAATTTTATCTTGTTTTGTATTTTACCGTAGCGTTAGCATAGGCACACTACTAGTAATCATTAAAGGGGCGTTAATCTGATGAGATTTTCTCGATTGTCTCTCGTGCTTGGAAGATACCTCAAAAAATCGACCGTTGATTTGCACTTACAACTTAGGAAAAGGAATTTTTGTAAACATGAGTAATTTAACAATTGTTCTTTGACTTAGCACCGATGTTCACTCTAACCCTCGTCTCATGCTCAACCCACATGGAAGCATATGGAGGTTTGATTTTTTTCCCTACAACTATTTCTATGGCGCTTTCACCCTACTAGCTAGTACATAGTTATTTGACAGCCCCCGTCGCCTGTTTTTTATGTGATTTATGATCACCTTGACAATCTAGTTCTAGAGCATGGCACAGGGGCTTCATATCAGGCATGGCATAGGGGAGCAAACCTTTTCCCTCACTGACATACTCTGCGACGAACCTGAACCTGAAACTAATTTGGTAAGAGTCAAACAAATTCGCCGCAGTAAGAGGTACGCTTTGAACCACTTCGCAACACAGGTAGGCCACCTCGCCACACTAGGCTAGCCACGTGACCCACGTGATCAAATATCATATGAAAATGGTGGTACGGAGAGTTTCAAATAACTGTGTAGTGAAATTTCCACAAGAATTTTGTTATTTTGCCTATATGAGCGCAAGGCAGAATGTTAAGTTTCCAACTTGTTGAGCGTGGTCTAAGGGTCTGTTTGGCATGGCTGCGGCTTATAACTTTTGACTGAAATTTTTAAATTTTAACTGTTTGCAACAGAGATTATGGAGAGAGATACTCGCTTGCGATTTTGATTGATACAGATGTCGGGCTTTTAACATGTACTACAATTAACTTATAGACCCGATCTTAAGAAAAAACTCCGTTTGAAAGTTAGCTACTATAGCAAAAATCAAAAGTCGTTAACTTCGATCGAAAAGAAAAGACTCGGGCGCGCGGACGGCCAGATCGACCTTCAAGCGCAAGATTGGACGGCCCACGCAAACTAGACCCCTCAAGTAATTACAATAAACAAGGAGAATATTTTTGTAACATAGTAGGACATAAATCCGGGTTGGGTAGGTACGGCCGGGGCCTCTCGTATCTTTGAGAAACACGAGGAGTCTCTGCGGAGTTTTTTGCTATTATGGTACACTCTAAGTTAGGCTTCGACGAAACGGTATCTACGTCGTGGGCTTCTCTAAAATAGTACTCTTGTACTTAAGACTTCTCTCAAATAGTATTCTCAGGGATTTTAACTCAAATAATTTGATTTTCGAATTTGTACTCCCCTCACCTGCCGCGTACGTGGTCCCCCAATTGACTGAACTGCCCCTGCTCATTTTGTTTAACCCTAATCACTTTTATTTTCTTCTTTTCACATCGTTTGGGTTTCATTGACGACGGCGGCACGCCGACTAGCCGATCGGAATACTCGGCGCGGCGCCGTCAACGCCAGGCGAGAGCGCGGCAAGGATCGCATGGGAGTGCGTGCACCCCAGGCCACGGACGATCGCACGCCAGCCAGGGACGGTCGCACGTCCGCAGGGGCAACCGGACCACGTACGCGGCAGGTGAGGGGGAGTACAAATTCGAAAATCAAATTATTTGAGTTAAAATCTCTGAAAATACTATTTGAGAGAAGTCTTAAGTACAAGAGTACTATTTTAGAGAAGCCCACGACGTAGATACCGTTTCGTCGAAGCCCAACTTAGAGGGTACTATAATAGCAAAAAACTCGGCTCCGCGTGCTCGCCGCGAAGAAAACGTGCATGTTATTAATATAATATAAAGCATCCACCAATAAAATAAGAACAAATAATTAACTATGTGCGCTAGGGAAAGTTCACAGAAATAGTGCGTCAATAGATCTGAGGAATAAGAGTTCCCGACCATGCCGTAGGAGGGGATGGTTTCAGAGGTGCTCGATCAGGTGCGCAAGGAGGATGGGAAGAGTCCTATAATTTGGTCTCATAACTCGAATTCTTAGAGGTGGTGTTTTCATATTTTATTAACGCTATATTTGTCACCTTTTCTCTTCTGTCAAAATGCGTTTGCTTGCTGCTTAGTATTGTTAGTACTGTTCTGGGGAATTTTTGCAGCTTCGAGACCGTAATAAGGACTTCAACTCTTGAGTTCCGGCACCAGATTATCCGCGGAACTGGTTGGCAGCAGCAGGTATGTGCCTTAATCATCTTTGCTATAGAACCCAACTATTCTTGAAGATTAACAATTCGGTATCTTGGCCCATAGAAGTTTCAATCTACTAGTTTCTTTTGTATTTGTTGACTGCTGTTCCTTCTCTTTTAACAAATCCAGTTATATCCCATCAGTCGTCAGAGAGTGGTGATCTGCTTGCTTTGTTAACTCAGTATGAAGCTGCTTCGTTCAGGAGATTCAGAAAAATCTTCTATGCAACTTCAGTCTTGAGTGTGCTTAACGAAATTGCTGTAAAATCAAATAAAAATTTGATAACAAATTTACTCAGGATTGGTCTAGAGCGAAAGGGAATCTCGTCAGTTCTCTTCTGAGCACCCGACCTTTCAGCTCCATCATCTAGATACTAACCCACTTCAATCCTCGAGTTGACCCAAATTTTCTTTATTCAGTTTTTTTACGAGGCGCAGTTCCTTCTTTTTAAAGTGCGAGTTCTGCTATTTCATTTCGACAGAGAGAGAAAACTACGTAAGCTGCTATTTCATTTCGACAGAGAGAGAAAACTACGTAAGTCAAAGGAAAATTTACACCCATGAGTTTATGAGTAGAATTGTCTCAAAACATGGTTTCCATCAGACATAGATCTACTGCTTGGTGTCCAATTTCCCAACACAAGCTAAACCCACACAACCCAGCTAGTTCTAGTACCTCTGTAAGTTTAAGCTTACGCAAGAATGCTTGGCAAGTGATTTTAAAGGCTTTTCTGTTTGTAGCTAATCGAAGCACGGGCAGTCTGCAGATTCTACTTCAGGAGAAACACCAAACTTGTTTGACAAAAGCATGCAAGGGAGCTCCGTGCTGCCGTGCGTATCCATAAAATGCATTTGGTATATTAGCCTCTTTATTCAGTCCATTAACCAAGCCATTGGCATTGACACTTTTATACGGAGTCGTCCAATCTTTAGGCCCAAGATATTCATGTATAGTCTCTTAAATTGTAGTGATCTTTCGTTGTCAATACAAAAACAAATATTATTTAATTCGCAAGAATACATGTGCCAAATTTTACGACCACCAAGCAAAGCTCTGTCATAGTTCTAATTTTTAATGAAAAGGTTAAACAATTTCGATCAACAAAGCAATCCTAATATTCCCTATGATGTTGTCTCAGCTATCGTGAAAAATCGAGCAATCTATTATCTGTAATATCTAGTCTGTCCTTTACGAGAGAGAGGCTGAGATATTTACGAGACATGACCGAGTCATCAGCATGCGCATGGCCTTGGACTTGGTAGCTTCGGCCGCAGGCATGTATTTTTCTTGCTTTGGCTGTATGCATGCACCACACACATATGCACCTGCATGCACATACGGTTGCAGTCTATTAGTGAAATATTCCTTCCATGCGCCATGTAGTATTTCTCCTTTGTAGCGTCCTTCCTCCCACACATCCCACTGAATATCAACTTCACTCATTGACTTGAATACAATTAAAAAACTAGTACCAAGTAGTAATCAATTCATATGTAAATCAAAATTTATTTTATTTAAGAATGAGTTCACCTGATAATATTTAATGCGGCTCAATAATTTATTCCAGTTAAATAATATATTTAATTGAAAAGCGCATGGTCATGCATGTATCTGCATTATGGTTTCCAACAAATTTAAATTAAATGCCAACCAAATACTCCTAATCCAAACAAACCCTCAATATTTTTTCTTCAGCAATCTTCCAAAGTTATTTTTGTCAGAACTTGCGCTGATTCTTGAAAGATTTCCAAACAATCTCAGTAATAAATGTTGCTTTCAAATTTGCTACTAGAACTTGCCTTTAGAAGACTTCAGTGGGAAATCTTGATGTGCTAGGCCATCTTGTCAATGTTTTATGTAGACAAACTCAAATAAACCACTTTCCAAAAAAAAAACTAACATTGCCTTTGTTTATCGAACCAAGTCATGGCCCCATTTTAGGCGTCAACGTATTCCCTCCGACCATAAAAATGTGCCATCATGAGAAGTCTCTAATGAAACCTCAACAACTCTTTGTGAATGTTTAGAGTCACCTCTTAAAATGATATGGGTTGTTTTGTATCGAATATACTTTCATAATATTATATTAATATTAGGTTTCACAAATATATTACAGGGGAAGCAGGTTGTCAAAATTGCAGTTTGAAGATGGTGCCCATGTCTAAACTATACATTTTTGTGGCATCTCCCTAGTTTGTTATTAGCACACAAGTAGTAATGCAATTGGGGCCTCGAAGAGAAATCCTAGTGTTGTTCTTGGGTTTGCCCTTGGATGTGGCTCTTCGAGAGGTAGCAACAACATAGTAGGGAAAAGAACTCCACTGTGATGTTTATAATGGTGTCACGGCCGGTTCCCGAACGCAGGTTGTATGAGTGTTGAACCAGCGGCTTAGGGCTGTAGCCTCTGGCTGGAGCTGTGTTGAGAGGGAGAAGGAAGAGAACGCAGGGAAGAGGGCATGCACAGGACAGGGAGGAGGAGACGGGATAAAGGAGGACAAGGAAGGTAATTCTCAGCCTAATTCATTAACAATATTTCCTGTCCGTTAAATAGACATCACTCCTAACAAAAGTATCTAACTCAATCTCTTATTTCTAATATAAGTCTTATCTCCTATTTGACCTCAAACTCATCTTCGTAAATATTAAGGACAGATACGGTAATTTAGGTATTCGGATTTGATCTAGCTGTTGCCGGCAACAGCTAGATTTCCTTGTGTTGGCCTACGCCTGGTATAGACTTTCCCCATCTGACATCTCTCCCCTCCTCGGTAAACAACTTGTCCTCTAGCTGAAAGGAAGGATATTACATTTGAAACTATTCCAAAGGTTCCCATGTGACCTCAGTGTCAGGCAATCCATTCCATTGAACTAGCTCCTCACGCACTCCCTTGCTAACGTGGCCATGAACGACATGACGAGGAAGAGGCACCACACGACCATGCTGAAGTTCTGGTAGAGGAGGTGGGGCCATAGGAGGATCACCATGATATGGTTTCAATAAACTAACATGAAAAACATCATGGATATGAGCCCGAGGCAGCAACTGCAATCGATATGCCACATCTCCTATGCGTTCTAGTATTTGATAGGGCCCGTCATAGCAAGGAGCTAACTTACGGTTAACATGATCAACCAAAGATAATGCCTGCCGATGATGAAGACGGAGCTAAACCCAGTTACCCATCTCAAACTATAGTGCCCTATGCTTGCTGTCGTAAGATTTCTTGTGATGCTACTGCGCTAAAAGGAGACGCTCACAAGCGTCGGCAAAGAACTAGTCACGCTTCTGGAGAAGCTGATCCACGAGTGGGAGACATACAATCTGAGCCACAGCTGGCCGAAGTCCCAAAGGGTCTCATCTATGTACCACCTTGAAGGGCGTCTCACGAAGAGAAGACTAAAAAGAGGTGTTGTAACAATATTCAACCCATGGAAGCCAACAAACCCATCGATGAGGCTGATCCCCAGTAAGACAGCGGAGGTACATAGCAATGATCTTACTGGTTACCTCCGTCTGGCCATCTGACTGAGGATGAAAAGTTGAGCTAAGATGAAGCTTAGTGCCAGACAAATAAAAAAGCTCCGACCAAAAATTGCTTGTGAAAACCGGATCATGATCACTCACGATGGAACAAGGAATCCTATGTAACCTGACCACCTCATCAAAGAAAACCCGAGCCACGGAATTTGCTGTATAAGGATGAGCCAAAGGTATGAAGTGCACGTACCTTGAATAGCTATCAACCACGATGAGAATGACAGATTTCCCATTGACATGCGGCAATCCTTCCACAAAATCCATCACAATGTCTTCCCAAATGCGAAACGACACCAGCAAGGACTGTAGCAGGCCGATGGGATGTAGCTGCTCCAGTTTGTTGCACCGGCAGACGGGGCAGGACCGGACCAAGTCGGCCACTAACTTATGGTCCTGTGGTATATGAAAATCAGCACGAAGGTGGTGAAGATTCTTTTGCACACCTTCATGCCCAGCAAAGTGAACTACTAACACTACTGGCTGGAGAGATGGAGATGAATGAGGAAGATGGGCCCGATTCTAATGGAGGACGAGGCCATCCAGAATGCACCAGGGATCCCCAAAAACCCCAGAAGTAATCTGTATCTGAAGATCTGCCAAATTAGATCCACCTTCTACCTCCTTACGCAGATCCCATAAGAAAGTAAAAGTCAACATGGATAGAGCATAGGCAGCACCATCTGTAGCATCCACGTGAGACAAAGCATCGACAACAACATTTAAACACCCAGGCTTGAATTCGACATTGAAGTCATAGCCAAATAATTTGCTGACCCAACGATGCTGTGGAATCATGGAGAGATGTTGGTCAAGCAAAAAATTTAAGGCTATAATGGTCTGTATGAACCACGAATCGACGTCCCCATAGATAAGGCCACCAATGGCAGACAGCCTGCACCAAACCAATGAGTTCTCGCTCATAAGTGGCAAGGTGTGCGTGTCGGACTGCGATACCACAGCTGAAATATGCAATCAGCCCTTTGCCTTGATGAAGAACCAACCCAATGTCTGAACCCAAAGCGTCACACTCAACATAAAAACGCCACGTGTTGTCGCTCTTCTTGACAAGCAATACGGGGGAAGAGTACGCCGAAGTACTTGGTCTAATAATACCTTGCTGCAGCATCTCACCACATTGCTGTTCCAATTCATGTTTGAGGAGTTGTGGATAACGATATGGCTGAACGGAAATTGGTGTTGTCCCAGGTAATAGGTGCATGTGATGAGCACAGGCGTGCACTGGTGGCAAACCTATGGGTGACGAGAAAAGATCCTCAAACTCGCTGAGTAGAGCCTCCATCAATTTGATCCCCATAATGGCAAATGTTTGAGAGGGTGCTGTGGAGACCCCGAAGCCAAGCCATTGGATCCTGTGGCCAGAACACCAAAAAGCCATTGACAAGTTGTCAAAATCCCCAAGGATCAAATCGAGAGTACGATGCCACTAGGTGCCTAACACAATATCAAAGCCATCCAAAGGAAGAGAGTAGCAGTCCACCACAAATTGTTCCTTGTTGATCTGCAACGAAAGGCCTACACACACACCATTGCTGGGCACACATTCTCCATTAGCCACTACTACCCAGAGGCCTAAGCGGGGTTGAAACACCACTTCAGCTCGGCGAGCTGCAGCCGGGGTGATGAAGTTGTTTGTTGACCCAGATTCCAATAGAGCCAATTGTGAGACGTTGCCGATCATGACCCGTAGTTGTATGGTCTGGCTAGCCTGATACTTAATGCCAATCAGGGCATATAGAGAAATCCCTAGGGTACCGAAGTCATCAACCACGTCTAGGCCATCTTCTCCCTCCAGGTCATCGCTAGGAGTGATCAAGAGGAACAACCTTTTGCAACGGTGATTAGGGGTGAATTTCTTGTCGCAATTGTAACAAAGGCCAAATGCTCTCTGATGCTCCATCTCTTTGGGCGTCAAATAGCAATGACGAATTGTACGCCATGGTCGTGTTGCTCCTGGAGCATCTGCCGGCTGATTGCCCCCTAGGGCTAGTAGTGTTGTCGGCCCAAGTTTGGCTGTAGGGACGGGTAGGGTGGGCGGCATTGGTTGGCCAGCAGGCAACACCATTGCTGTGGGCGCCACTAATGTTGCCTGTGATGGTGCCACAGTCGAGCCTGTGGGATCACCACTTGGCTAGTGACCTGCGCGCGATGGCCATCTGGAGACTTACCGGTTCTGTAACTCCACATCAGTTCGGATGGGCTCCCATAGACTGGACGTGAACAATTGGACCTGTTGCCTCGGTTCGAGGTGATTAGCTAGGAACTTCCCTTGATACTCCTCAACAGTACTTGTCTGTGTCAATTCCTTGAGCTCAACTAGTGGGTTGTGGCGAATAGAAGGCCCAAACCACAAATTGTTGTATTCTTTGAAGTGACACCAATTGGGCTCTCCCTCAGCTCGCTCCAATTGGAAATACCATTGTTGTGCTGCCCCCACAAGATGGTATGATGCAATCCACACCTTCTTGTTTTCTGGCATCTTCTGCCCTCGAAAAAATTGCTTGCACCTTTTGCAGCCATCCCAGGGGGTCTTCTTTCCCTTCGTATGTCAGAAACTCCAAAGGGTGGGAATAGGGTGGCTTTTCAACTATCGACCATCCTCTGTTCCCGTGGTTGGTCGCCGCTGGAATTGCCCTACTAGGAGCTGGTAGCACGCTATGACCCGTCAGCCGTTTCTCCAGGGCATTGAGGCGATCCCCAAGCTCCTCAGACCGAATTTGTTGTCGGTCAAAGCACTCCTTTAGATTGTACATCTGCTTCATCACGTTCACAGTCAATGTTGCTATCTGCTCAAGGACAACATTGATGGTGGCTTGATCATTAGCCATATGCTCTGATATCAAGTTGTCATGGCCGGTTCCCGAAGGCAAGTTGTAGGACTGTTGAACCGGCGGCTTAGGGTGGTGGCCTCTGGCTTGAGCCATGCTGGTAGGAAATCTGGAGGAGAGGAAGGAGGAAGAGAACACAGGAATGAGGGCCTACGTAGGACAGGGAGAAGGAGAAAGGATAAAGGAGGACAAGGAAGGTAATTCTCAGCTTAATTCATTAACAATATTTCCTGTCCTTTAAATAGACAGCATTCCTAACAAAAATATCTAATTCAATCTCTTATTCCTAATATAACTCTTATCTCCTATTTGATCTCAAACTCATCTTCCAAAATATTAAGGACAAATGTTAACTTTGATTCAGGAGAAAATGCATACATCGCAAATAAACGGAGAGAACACAGGAGAATTTCTGAATTCCTCTATTCTCTTATTTGCTCCCCCTTTTTCTTGCTTTTCTCTTTTCTCGCTTGCATACAACACTGGGTACAATTCTCCTGAATGTATAGGCTAACACTCTCCTATTCGTATTCTGATTCGGACTTCAAGTTGGACTCAATTTCAACCTGAGTTATACTCGGAGACGGACTCTACTACGTCTAGGACTCAAAGTCAAGATTATTTCTAACAATCTCCCCCTTAATATTGACTTGATATACTTGAGTTTTAGTCTCAATGCATTACGAACTACCAGCCACGCCTCCACATGAAGTGTTATACATGTAGGAACTCAACTCAACTGGTACGGGTCCACCAGATGCAAAGATTCTAAAATATTGAGGCAGTCAGACTCAACTACGACTTACTAATCTCACACTTTGACACGGAACATCTCCTCGACGTTCTAATCTCAACTCTGCTTACTTGAGTTTGGACGGCGAACATATCTTCTCAACGTCCAACACTCTTTGAGCCTTCATGTTCACCTTCATCTTGATTGCCCATGCTGCATAATTGCTCGTCGTGAACATCGGATAATGCAGTAAGATAGCGGAACTCTCCTTCGTCATCATACCGAATGATGCCTCGTCACCGGTGACACCATTTCCTGGAGAACGCGACATGATCTTGAGCACGGATCAAGATCAAGAGATATTTTGAAGCTGCTCTTGGACCGAGGAAACGGAAGAAAAAACTGTACTGTTTTTTCTTTTTCCTTACTTGGATTTGCTCTTGCTAACTTGGATCTGCTCTCTGTTGTTATGATTGC
Source organism: Dendrocalamus latiflorus (assembly GCA_017311315.1). NCBI lineage: Eukaryota > Viridiplantae > Streptophyta > Magnoliopsida > Poales > Poaceae > Dendrocalamus > Dendrocalamus latiflorus. The sequence goes on along the minus strand of CM029616.1, from coordinate 5,902,968 downwards.
CACTCGCGTGCTGACTTTTATTGCCTGATGTTTGTCTCTGACACGGAGACAAATGCCACGCATGGACTGGGAAGAGACGGACAACAAAAAAATTAGATGTTGCCTTTTTCTCTTCCTCCTATTTTATGTTCTCTTTCCTTTGCATGGGCTGCTTGTGACGTGACTTCTTATTTCTCTCTCCTGCGCTAGCTTTTACTTTTCCTGGCGCACTGCAATGACTTTTCTTGTGTTGGGCTGTCACATAGAGCTTACTGCTTGTTTTTTCCTTCTCTCACAAGCGAAGCACCTCGCCCTCTCCTGACGAGATGACGCTCGGATTAAGGCAAACGTTGCTGACTTCTGTTGTTCCGCTCGGGTTTTGTGATTTGTTTTTTTCATGCCGCTGCTGGCTCAATTTCGGATTCGATGGCAAGACAAGACGTCGAGATGTTGGATGGCTTTTGGGAAAAAACTTCTCTCTCCTGGTATTACACTGGCTCGCGCTGCTGTTTCTGCTCCTCGCACCGTTCGCTGGAGGAGGACGTGTGCACGCCTCGGGAGCGCTTGCGAGATGCATCGAAACTGAATCTTTGAGTTGATTTTTTTCAACAATTCAGTTTTCGCCTAGGCTGTGATACCACTTGTTAAAACTTTATTCTAAGAGAAAATGCACACATCGTAAATGAACAAAGAGAACACAGGAAAATTTCTGAATTTCTCTATTCTCTTATTTGCTTCCCTTTTTCTTGCTTTTCTCTTTTCTCGCTTGCATACAAAATTGGGTACAAGTCTCCTGAATATATAGGCTAATACTCCTATTCGTATTCCGATTCGGACTTCAAGTTGGACTCAACTTCAACCTAAGTTATACTCGGAGACGGACTCTACTACGTATAGGACTCGAATACAAGATTATTTCTAACAACAAATATGGCAGTTTAGGTATTTGGATTTGATCTAGCTGTTGCCGGCAACCGCTAGATTTCCTTGTGTTGCCCTACGCCTGGTATAGACTTTCCCCATCTGACAAATGGTCATTGATGAAATATCAAATTTTACTTTACATTGTACACAACATCTTGTTATGGACAGAATTACTAAGTAGTGTACTTAAATACGCATATATCTAATGTGGTGACTGTTACCTGATATTCTTCTGAAGTTTGAGCTTATACCTTTCATAACCAATACAATATGGCTATTGTTTCTGTTTGAAAATGCATGCATTTTTTTGTACAAAACAAAATGCATTAAAATGAGGGTACTGTTTTGCAGACAAAATCCTGCATTCTGATAACGGTATCCCAGCTACACAATTCTGTGGCCTAACTATCTCAGAGAGTAATGTCTGAGGCTGTGATTCTTTTAGCTGTGAAGAAGATTGGCACTGCTCTGGGGAATGAAGCAATCAGCCAAGCTAGTTCACGGTTCAGAAACTTTGTAGCACAGCTTGCAGAACTCCAAGGTAGCATGAGCCGTATAAGCCGCGAGCTTAGGTTGATGCATGAGTTTCTTTGTAGAATAGATGTACGCAGTCAGAATGATCAGGCCTATGAAATTTGGGTGGATGAGGTGAGGAAACTTGCACATGGGATTGAGGACGTAGTAGATGAGTATCTACACCTTGTAGGGCAGAGACATAACATTGGATGGAGATTTTACCTCATGAAAGGATTCAAGCAACCAGAAGCTTTGCTTTCTTTAAACCGGATAGTTTCCCTGATAAAGGAAGCAGAGGCCAATCTTGTGCACCTATTTCAAGTAAAAGAGCGATGGGTTCCAATGGCAAGGACTGGGCATAATAGTAACTCTGTATATATTGTTGAGAGGTCCCAACATCTAGCAAGCTCTTCTCGTTCTATTAGTGAAGATCTTGTGGGAGTTGAGGCAAATAGAGATACATTAGTGAACTGGCTACGAAATGACGGAATGGCATGCTCTACAATAGTTCTACATGGCATGGGAGGGCTTGGCAAAACTGCTCTAGCTGCAAATGTGTATAAAAGGGAGCGAGAATATTATGACTGCCATGCATGGATTTCTGTCTCACAAACATATTCTCCAATAGAGATCTTTTGGAAACTACTTGCTGAACTTTTTCATCATGAGGGAAATATTCCGAGGAACATTGCCACTATGGACATGACCAATATTCAAGTGGAACTGGGGAGGTTCCTTAAGGAAAAGAAATACTTGATCGTATTGGATGATGTTTGGACGCCAGAAGCACTCAATAATCTGTCTGGAGCACTTGCTAAAGATCTCAATGGAAGTAGAGTAGTTGTTACAACACGCATTGCCAATGTAGCTGAGCTCGCTTCAGAAGGACGTGTGCTAACGATAGAGTCCTTGTCAGAAGGCAAGTCATGGGAACTCTTTTGTAAGAAAGCTTTCCAGAGAGAGACAAATCATGAATGTCCCGCAGAGTTGAAGGCTTTAGCAGAGCAAATATTGGGGAAGTGTAAAGGCTTGCCTCTTGCTATTGTGTCTGTTGGAAGTCTCTTGTCTGTGCGTGAGAAGAATCCAACAGAATGGAAACGACTTAACGACCAACTCAGTTGGGAGCTGAATAATAACCCAGGGCTAGATCATGTGAGGAACATTCTATATTTAAGCTTCATATACCTCCCTACATACCTGAAGAGTTGTTTTTTGTATTGTGCCTTGTTTCCAGAGGACTATATTCTTCATCGGAAGATGCTTTTAAGATTGTGGATTGCAGAGGGGTTCATTGAGGAAAGGGGTGAAAGTACATTTGAAGAAGTGGCAGAAGGCTATTTAATTGAACTAGTTCATAGAAATATGCTGCAACTTTTGGAACGCAACTCAATTGGTAGAATAAGATATTGTAAGATGCATGACATTGTTCGGTAGTTAGCAATTGATCTATCTCGGAAAGAAAGTTTTGGCCTTGCATATGAGCATGGAAATCGTGGTATTCTGGACACTAGCACTCGTCGATTGGCTGTAGCTAAATGCAGCAATGATATTTTATCAAGTTTGCACTTACCTCGTCTTCGATCCTGCATTATATTTGATCAGGCCATGCCGCCATCCAGAATACTTCATTCAATATCAGAAAAATCAAAGTACATTGTAGTTCTGGAACTAAGAGGGATGGCCATTGAGAAAGTGCCACACGCTGTTGGATGTCTTTTCAACCTACGCCATTTAGGTTTGCGCTATTCGAAGGTGAAGTTCCTCCCGAAGTCTGTCGAGAGGCTGTCCAACTTATTGACATTGGATATTTACAACTCTAGCATACAAGAGCTGCCTCGTGGAATTGTCAAGCTGAAGAATCTAAGGCACTTACTTGTTGAGAGAATCAATGATCCATCTTGGATGGCTTTTAGGAGTCGCCATGGCATGCGCATCCCAAATGGTCTATTAAATTTGACAAATTTGCAGACGCTACATGCAATTGAAGCACATGATCAGTCTATTAAAGACTTGGGGGAACTGACGCAGCTAAGAAGCTTGAGCATATGGAATGTAAAGGGAATCCAATGTGAACGCCTCTGCATGTCTCTGCTTCAGATGCAATTCCTGGACCGCATGCATATTGCTGCGTGTGACGAGAATGAGATTCTTCATATGAATAATGAGATTATGTAAGCTACCAATTCCACCAACATGCTCTTTTAGCCTACTTTTTCTATGCCAACCATTCCAACCATCAACAACAAATGCTTTATACCCATCCTCCTTCTTACTACAGTCTCTAAATAAGAAACAACAAAGACAGTATGCTCTATCTTTTGCTTTGCTATATTCAAGCCAACTTCCAAACTCATCAAACCATTCTGCATTAAACCTTGTATCTTTACCTGATATCTTTGTAATTGGAAAATTAAATGTGCGAGGTTGGCAAGGTCCATTTTGCAAGTACTTTCTTCTAACCCTATCCCTTTGATTAGGATGGTAAGAATCAATCTCTTTTCTTAGACCTGGATCATATTCAATCTTCTCTTCCCAATTAGCATCATCAACACTCGGGCATGAATTCCCTACTGCCGTGTTGTTGGCATCATCCGGTGTTTTCCTTTTAAGATACTTTTCCATAACCTACAATTTTTAGTTTTGTTACATATAGCTCAAGTTAAAAAAATAAAACGAATATAAGTACACATTGAAAAAATAAACTAACCGGCCTGTTAGGAGATAAACAATTAAACACTTCACAGTGAAAATTGGAGAACGAATTATCATTCTAATTTAAGAGTTATTTCTCTAAACATATAAGTGATTTAAATTAACTAAGACAAAAAACAGAGAGATAATTAGATAAAGGAAGAGGAGAGAAGTAGAGAACTAATAGTAGAAAACAGAGAGATAATTAGATAAAGGAAGAGCAGTCTGCAGCCTGCAGGAGCCTTCAATGCTTCATCAAGCCTTCAAGCAAATAAGCAATCAAGCAAAAGATACCAGCAGCTGCCAGCCGTGCTGCAGCAAGCAGCAATGCAGCATCACGCAACTACGCAAGTACGCAACACACTTACGCACAGGGGGCGGAGCAGTGACGCAGGCAGGCCAGGCGCCAGGCGGCCGGTCGCAGCAGGCAGCAGACGGGAGACGGCGTGGCGTCGGCAGACAGCAGACTCGGGCAGACGGGTAGAGTGCAGAACTGCAGACAGCTAGCAGAGAGCAGAAGGACGGCGTCGGCAGACTCGGCAACAGCACAGCAAACCGCCCAGGCGCCCACGCCAGCGCCCAGCAGCAGACGAACAGACGGATGGAATTGCTCGACCCTTCGGTTTCCGTGCCGCAACGGGCCGCGCGTGGCGTGAAAGCACAGGACGGTGGGACAATGGGCTGGACAGGGGTACACCATATTGGGTCAAGGGGGTGCACAAAGGGTAAATATTTACTAGTAATAACTAAATTTTTTTTTAGACCCAGGTTCCTGGGAACCCCCTCCGGCCCATTGGGCTCCGCCCCTGTCCACCACCGCCCAACCTTCAAAAAATTTCTCTGAGAGGGAGATTGGCAGATGGAACACTCGAGTCTCCTCTTTTCCAAACTGGGGGCCAGAGTGTGTCTAGACTATCTCTTGTTTGGTCTCAGTTGAGAGAAGATCCCCTCCCATCCATCTCTCGATTGCGTAATCTGGCCTCTCTGTATCTTACAAGATCGTACAATGGGGAACAATTAATATTCAGGAGTGGGTGGTTTCCCAATTTGAAGTCTCTGTTACTGCGGGACCTGCCTCATCTACATGATTTAGTGATAGAGGAAGGTGCCATGACAAGCATTCGTATTTTGCAGCTAATAAACCTCAACAAGCTGATGGATGTTCCACATGGCATTGAGTTTCTTGCATCCCTCCAACGTCTAATGTTTCTCCATATCACTGAAGATTTCCTTGCGTTGCTGAATCAATGTTCTAGGATTCAGCACATTCATTGGTGGTATTCTACGCAGGATCAGCCTCTAACAAGGAAATGTAAGTCACTCAACAACAAGTTCATCTTTACAATTTTTCACAGTACGTCCTATTGTCTGATAACATCAAAGTCTTAAATAAATGAGTCACCCTAGGACCCACAATTATCTTAAAACCAGAGAATGCTCGGAATACAAGTTATTTGAGCATTTAAATTTCTCTAAAAAAAGTGCATCTCTTTTGTTTATTCGAAGTGAACAAAATGCCAAACAACATTACTTGAAACTTCACTTGAACCTTCCATTCAACCTTCTCCATTGCCCCCCCCCCCCCACTCATTAACAGGAAAAATGTTTTATGTCAACTGATTTTTTCAATGTTCGGAGATCAACCATTTCTAGAACATTTGATATTTTTAGATACACTAGCAAAATAGCTCGCGCAATTACGCGGCTAGTCATATTACTTTCCTTTAGTTAGCTATTGGACTTTCTTTTCAATATAATTTCTAATATACCTATGTAAGCAGCTATTAACGGTCCATTCGTATTGGTTTTGCCTTTCAATTTCTGCTTCTAGAAATCAAAGCCAATAGGAACATACTACCTTCTATAAATCGCTTCTATCAGTCACTTTGCGTTTTCATATATTGCAACGTATTATGTATTTTATTATATCATAATTCCGTAAGTTATATGGCGATCTGAATGTTGTAGTATCTTAAGTTGCACCGTCGTTTGCTATCTTTCTTACATAATACACTCAGCAAAAAGTTAAAAGCTATAAGCTAATACGCATGTCCTAACTTTTATAAGCCACTTCTATTATCTACTATTATTCATCAGTCACAGTCAAAAGCTATCACCAAAAGCTAATATGATAAGACTCTAAGATTAAAGACACCTCCTATGCTAGAATGTAGATGTCACATAAATATATTGTTAGTCTTTCTTTGTATGCATAGTCCGATAAAGACAATATTCTTAACAGTATGCTTCTCTTCTCTTGCTTAACTCCCTATCGTAGTTCTATCTCATGCTTTGCCCCTCATAAGTTTAACGTGCGTTTGTTAGTTAATGCTTCTTTCTATTATTGTATAAAGTCCTTACTCCCATTTACTAATAGGATTGATATGTTGCACATCTACAACTATGTATTGCTCTGAATTCTGGTAGTCCATCAAATTAGTGTTAATTAAGCTCCCTTCAGCCTGTCATAAGCCCTGTGCTAATTACACTGAAAATCTTAAAAAATTAATCACTAACTCTCAAAATAATTGTATCTAAAATGTTTTGTCCTTTCTTTTTAAGACTTATGCATATTTCTCTTTTTTTTTCTTAGCAATCGTAAAGCACCTGTCATGAGCTTTTAATAAATAATTTTCGATATTGGTAATATTCTAGTTACTTTTGTTTAAACACATATGAAACCAAAAAACCTTTACCATGTAGCTACATGTATATTTGGAAAATTTAAAGCCATTAAACCTGTAAGGTTCTCAAGGCTTCTCACAGTTAATAACGATATATTGTCAAGTCGTAATATTCGTATATCCAAACTAACTTTTGATTAAACACATACTCCCTCTGTTCTATTTTAAGTGATATTTTTATTTTTTTTACGGTCTAGGAGATGTAACTTTGGATGTTATTTTTTGTAACTTCATCTTATTATATACTAATAAAAATATAATATTATAAAAATATTTTTAACAATAAATCTACTGATGTAGTTTTTATGTAGCTAATCTAGATAGTTTTAAATATATTAGTGACCAAAAAGTTTAACCACATGCAATCTAGGACACCACTTAAAAATGAACGAAGGTAGTACAAAATAAAAGAAACTTTTCCTTGTAGAAGTGCAGGTAGTTCGTGGAGAAATGAGCGATCCTCACTCGTCCTTTTTTTTCATCCCTTTTCTTGCAAATAGCAATTTTATCTTTTTCCATAGCCCTATTTCCCCTTTTTTATTGCCTCATAAATAGATGGAAAAGACGTTTCCATTTTTGTGTTCGCCGTACACAATCGCGTATATATACTTGTAATGCTCATCTTTTCTTTCGTTTTAAATTATAAAATAATATATCTCTCTAAGCAATAGCACCCAATAACCTCTATAGTGCATTTCTAATTAGATCCACCATATCAAAGACTAGATATTTTGTTTTTCGTGAGAATTTCTACCATATTTATTGTTTTTTCTGGTATCATCTAACGGCCGCTATAGTTTAACTTTTATTAAGGTCCACCAGATTAAGGACAGGATGTTTTTCCTTTTTTAAGAATTTCTATCTATTTCTCTTTTTTTCTTAGCAGCTCTGGTAGACATGTCATGAGTCTTTATTATACTAGTTAGAGACCCGTGCGTTGCAACGAAGTCATAAAAATGGTGAGACGAAACTTACTACCTGGCTAACTTCACACATCAAACATTGGAGAGCAAGCGACAGAGAGAAGGGTGGCCAGAATGCGTCAGGAGATGGAGAAAGTGGAGGGAGTGGGTGGTTGTATCCTGAGAGAGAGAGGAGGAGAGAGATGAATGGTCTAGATCAAATCGGATGGCTGTAGAAAGAGGAGAGGATAACGCACCGACGACTACCAACTCCAATTTATATAATAGTAAAGATAATTAGGGTCGACCAGATTAAGGACTGAATATTTTTTTATAAGAATTTCTAACTATTTCTTTTTTTTCTTAGCAGCTCTAAAAGATCTTTCATGAGCTTTTTAATATATAATAGATATATGGTTGTGTTGGTAAATAGATCATGAGTCATTACTCGTTACTAGTATTGAGCTTGCCATGCAATAGAAAACTGGGCAAAAAGAACCATATGCTTCGGTGATAGCACTGTTACCTGTAGCTGTTGATGGTTTATATGCCATATGTTGTAGCTTTGATTTAAGCCCTGTTCAAAGTGTTGCGTCTTTTGATTTTTGGTTGAAATAATACTGTAATTATGACTTTTTTCTAAGATATTTAATTAAAAGAATTGAAGAAAAAATAGAAAAACAAAAAACACCATTATATTTTTACAGAAAATGCAAAGGAAAAGGGGGAAAAGAAGAAAAAAGACGTATTAAGAAGATAATGCATTTTAAACTACTTTTGGCTTTTGAAAATTAGAAGTCATTGCTGTTTACAATAAACCTTAACTAGTCGTAAATGTAAGTTTCAGTATCAAGTTTTAACTACTCACAAGTTTTATGTATGTTATTAACTACATCAATATAAGTATTTAGGTCTACAACTAATATCAATAAGATCCAAGTTAGTGTTCCAGGAGTCACCGATTAATGATTTGAGACAGTTTTTCACCGAAAACTGGCTGGTTTCTGGAACCCTAGTGACACTAACATTTGTGGAGGGTTCAGAAAAAAAAAAGTTGTACGGTATAGATTTTTTTATTATTTAAGCTCTCTTTAATTTTATTTTTATTACTAATCCTACGCCAACTTTTTTAAAAAAAAATCTGACTCTTGCCTACACCATCACTCGTGGCGTGGCAGACAATACTAACATATTATAGATAAGACTAGCTAAATAGCACTTGTTGTCACACCACTGGTGGTGGTGTGACTAAACAACACTGCTATGCCACTAGTGGTGGAGTGATAGGATTTGACCTCACTATGGTGATTGGCGTGGCAGTATTGTCTTGCTATGCCATGAGCGGTGGCATGACCAAAAGGCTCATAATTAGAAACAAGTTTGGCAACGAGTTATTAATAAAATATTTTTCATAAAAAGATTATTTCATGCAAAAAATTCTACAGCATTGCATGCACCATTTCATTTTCAGCGACACTGAAATAGCTCTACAACAGAATATATGTGATAAATTTAAGTGAGATCTATATGATAAATTTCTAATGCACATGTAAAAATTCTTTACACAAATATGGGGGAGGCAAAATTCTATTGCCATCCATTACTTCCTTCTCTTTTCTTTGATGAGTCTATAACAGTACTAACATTTCTCCCTTGTAGGTTAATGTTGATCTCCTCAAGCAGAACGCCATTCTTGCGTACTTCCGGACTCCAGCAGAGTCGCCTGTTAAACGTCCCGAAAAGCCTTTCCTCTATTCATCTGTTGCAACTTGAAGAGTGCGAATAATTCCGGGGTTCCTAAGTTCTTGTGGCATATTTCGCATGAAAATTAAAGCATGTTTAGTTTCGTCTTTAATTCATATTATGCTTTTAAATTAATTGATGCATCGATGGGTATTGCTCCCCGGTTGCTTGTCGGTTGCTTGTATTTCTCAACCGAGTGTTGTATCACTGTGTGTTTTGTCCTTTTTACAATGGTGAAACGATATAAAGTTCAATCCGTCGAAAAGGAAAAGTATAGAAATATCAATGCAACCCTACAGGCTTGCAGACTATGGGAAACTACAGCATATGGGATGTTTATATTAGCTTTTGGATTTGGCATATAAATAGTAATAACTCGTAGAGAAGTTTGTAGAGAGAGATATTCACATATGATTTTGGCTGACATAAATGAACTTACTACAGTATATTATAATTGACTAGGAAACACTGTCTTACTACAGTATATTATAATTGACTAGTAAGCATATAGGAGGCTTTTTACAGGGAGGAATGGACGGCCGAGGCGACCGCGGCAGGTGGGGACGCGACGGGAGATGCAGGCGACGCGCGAGCGGTGGCGTAGGGGGAAGGGTGAGCGAAAGCGAGCGGCGGCCATGCGGGGCAGGTGAGCAGCAGAGATGGTGCTGACGCCACGTGCGGAGGAGGGAGGGGAAACAGGCGCTGGCGGGTGGGGCCGCGAGGGGATGGGTCGGTGCGGACACGGGCCACGTGGCGCAACCGCAGGAGGACGGCGACAACACGGTGCGGCGGCGCGGCAAAACCGTGGGCGGGGCGCCCTCAGGTGCGGCCGCGGGCAGAGGGAGGAGGCGGGGTCGGGCGCAGGCGCGACCAGAGGAGGGAGGCTGGGAAAGAGGGTGCGCCAACGGGGAGGGGAAGCGAAACGGAGAGGGGGCGCTAAGAAGGAGAGAAGGCGCAGAGGAAGGATGGCGCCAAAGAAAGGAGAAAGCGCCAGGCTGAAAAAAAGGAAAGCGGAAAATGGGGAAACTTTCCGAAAAAGAAAGTTGCCGAAATTCGCTCAAAAATTCAGAAAAAGCTCAAAAATTTTGAAATTTTTAGGGGTGTTTCAACCTACCCCCTTAAGAGAATCTCGACCCCGAGATTCACCCAGGGCAAAGAATGGGTTGAAAACGAAAATTGTTATAGTTCTGATTCTTTTCCCAAGTGGACTTGTCTGGCGAGCGATTCCTCCACTGGACTCTGCAGAACCTGACATTCTTGTTTCTGAGCTGCCTCTCTGATGTCTCAAGTATTTGTAGTGGTTCTTCAAGATAGGTCAAATCGTTTCACAATTCAATGTCTGATAATGGCACTTCATCTGACGACTGTCGTGGACATTTCTGAAGCTATGATACATGATACACGTTGTGCATCCTTGCCCAGCCGGGCGGTAGTTGTACTTCACAGGCTACCTCCCTAATTCTTCCGGTCATTTGAAACGGTCCCACATATCTTGGAGTCAATTTATCCTTGACTTGGAATCTCTTGACAACCTTGAAGGGAGTAACCTTGATGTACACAAAATCTCCAACTTCATAGCTCAAGTCTTTCCTTCGGGTGTCAGCATGGCTTTTCTGACGGTCTTGTGCAATCTTCAATTTATCCCTGATTATCTTGACATGAGCTTCGGCGTCTTGAGCAATCTGAGTACTGAGGAATTGGCGTTCTCCGGTCTCGGATCAGCTCAGTGGTGTCCTGCATCTTCTGCCACACAAAGCTCTATATGGGGCCATCTTTGATACTGGCTTGGTAGATGTTGTTGTATGAAAACTGAGCAAATGGTAGTCAAAGGTTCCACGCTGCTCCATTCATGATAGCGCAAGCTCTCAACATGGACTTCAAAATCTGATTAGTTCTTTTTGTCTGACCTATCTGTTTGTGGATGATATGCTGAGCTGAAATTCAAGTCGGTGCCCATGGCTTCATGTAACTTCTTCCAGAATTTAGATGTGAACTACGCTCCTCTATCTGAAACGATCCCCTTGGGGACTCTATGAAGTGTCATGATTCTTATCAGGTACAGCTCGGCAAGTTTGTCCTTCCCATAGGTTTGCTGATGTTGTGCCATTCCCATTCGGGAATTGGCAAAGGCTGCAACAATCTCGACGGTTTCTGATGATCTATCTTAATTTGTTGGCAAACATCACATTTTGCCATATACTCTGCCACTTCTTTCTTCATTGCGTTCCACCAACACTTTTCTTCAAATCTTGGTACATCTTGGTACCTCCTGGATGGATTGAGAATTGAGAGGAATGAGCCTCAGCTAGGATCAAGTCCCTCAACTCTTTCTTGTCGGGTATGCAATAGCAACCACGGAAGGTGAGAGTCTCATGTTCGTCTATCGCATAGTCTATCGAACCTTCTTTTTGAACTTCTAAATTTTCTCGTCTTCGTCTTGAGCTGCCTTTATTTGGTCTGTCAATAGAGGCTGAATTTCTAGTGCTGCCATACCACCTTGTTCTGCGATTATCAGATTCAGTTGTTGCATATCTTTCTGTAATTCTGGCAGACGCTCGGTTGTATTGGTTTTGCTTTGATGAACCTTCCGGCTAAGGGCGTCGGTAACCACATTTGTCTTGCCTGGGTGGTACTGGAGTACCACATTATAGTCCTTGATTAATTCTAACCATCTTTGCTGCTTCATGTTCAACTCTAGCTGTGTGAAAATATACTTCAAGCTCTTGTAATCAGAGAATATCTCGCAGCGATTTCCTAGCAGGTAGTGCCTCCAAATTTTGAGTGAATGGACCGCTGCTGCCAGTTCTAAGTCATGTGTTGGATAATTTTCCTCATGAGGCTTCAACTGTCTTGATACATAGGTAACGACTTTTTTTCCTTGCATTGGCATACATCCCAAACCCTGCTTTGAAGCATCACAATAGATCTGAAACTCTTTTTCTGGGTCTGGGAGGATCAAAATTGGTGTCGTTGTCAGTCTGGTCTTCAATAACTGAAAACTCCCTTCACATGCATCTGTCCAAGTAAAAGGTTTGTCCTTCAATAACTGAGTGAGCGGACGAGATATTTTTGAGAGTCCTTCTATGAATCGGTGATAATAAACCGTCAACCCAAGAAAACTTCTCACTTCTGTCACGATCTCAAGCTGCTTCCATTCTATAACTATTTTAACCTTCTTTGGATCGACTTTGACTCCTTTTCACCCGTACCTGTATATCATCCTTGTGCGTATGCTGCAAGTTCCCACTTAGATGAATTACGTCGTACCAAGATTAGATATGTCCGTGTCCATTGGGATTATCTTTATTACAACATGGCCTTCTTGTCCATTACACTTTACACAGATGGTCTTCATACACTTTCATAGTCTGCCACAAGCCTTAGTTAAAATAATTTACAGACAATTATTCAGTTCTTCAACTAGCTTACAAAAGGATAACCAAAAAGGACATCATCCCATTTCTTGTTCTGCATAGCTCATATTTTCTTGACTGTCTGCTTTGCCTCTCTTCTTTATGTCATTCCTCCAAGTAGACTTGTTTCTTCCTCTATTCTGGTCCTCTTAGGGTAAGATTCTTCTTCTTCTATCGGTGGTAGGCGTGATGTTGATGTCTGCCACCTTGCTTGCTTCCTAGCTTCTTCTTTTGGTAAGGACTTCAGTGGGCATTGGCAACGGTAATGCCCATCCTGCTCGCAATGAAAACAAGTTGTTTGTGCCAATGGCAAGGGCTTCATTCGTTTCATAACTTTCACGTAACCTGGTATCTTTTCTTCTATCTGGAGAGCTCGATCGACCTGGCTTAATAGGCTTGAAAACTTCATGGCCTGAAGGCGTTGTCTCATATTGGGTCGTAGGCCCTTCATAAAGTACTCCATCTTTTTGGCTTCGGTATCAATTTCTCCTTGAGCATACTGGGATAACTGGTGAAATTTTTGTAGATATTTTGTGATGGAGTTCTCTTCTTGTTGAAGGTCAAGAAAATCCTGATATTTTTCAGCGATAACTCTAGGAGAAGTGTAGGCTTTACGGAATCTCTTCACAAAGTCTTCCCATGTAATATCTTCCTCATTAGGGTGTATCCACTGGATAGCATTCCACCAATCAATGGCGGTTTCTGACAGCTGGTAGGTGGCGAAAAGAACTTTCTCCTTATTTGTACACTGGATAGTATTCACTCTTCTCTCGATATTCGCAGCATCAAGGAGATCAAACGGGTATTTGCTAACTACTCGAGCGATGACCTTACAACTTTTCAAAAGGAAAAGCCTGGGTCGGGGTATTCGCACTATTCTTCCTGACACCATCCTTACTACTAATTCTTCAAAAGTTAGACCCCGTTCCGGGTGGCCAAAGCTTACAGTCAGAAGTTAGTCTAAACGGCTACACGTATTTTTGGGATTTTCACAATACCAAAAGAAAAACTTTTTAATGCATGTCTAAAGAGAGATGAGATAGACATAGGAAAGATGAGATGGCAATATTACTTATGATTTTCGAAATCCTTTTATATTAGAAATTAAAATTTTGTAAAACCATATTTCCCGACGAAGCCAAACCTATACTTAGGGTTACAACCTACAGTCAAGCCTGCTCTGATACCACTCCTTGTAACGCCCCCGTTTCTAGGAGGAATAGGGGCGTCACTAGTCTGCAACCACCCAGGAGTTTGATTGCGGACCGAACAAGTATCATGCCTGCTTACGAACAATTAAGAAGAATTAGCTTGATTTAAATAATACCTAACGGTCAATTTTAACAAATAAACGGGCGTGAAAGCCCAAATGAACTTACATGCAGAAGAACCGCAAAAGCACCACAGGGAAGCCTGAGCGCGGCCGTAACCCTAGCACGAGATATTGGATCACTTTCCTTTCTTCTGGTATTTGTTGGGGAAATTATGCAAGCCTGAGTACCAACCACTGTACTCAGCAAGTCACAAGGGAAACCTTACTTTAACTATTTGCACGGATTGTCAAAGGAAGGGTGTATATTTGTTTTATTAATTTGTGTGGATGCACTTTATTTTGCAAACATTTTGATAAACCAGAACCAAAAACTACTCCTTAAGATCACAGGGAAGCCAACGGTGGTGGTGGTGGAGGTCGAGGAGTGCCGGAGATGGGTCGACGGCGTGCGGCGGCGGTGGGCTCGGGAGGAGATCGACGCCGGCGACGGAGAGGCGGTGGGGAGCTCGGCGGAGGGCGGGGACAGCTTCACCGGGTTCCAAGGAAGGTGTGGGGAGGGAGGAATTGGGTTGGCGTGGAGCGGGGCGGCGGCGCGCTTGGCGGCCGGCCGTGGGGAAGAAGATGGGCGCCGGTGAAGAAGAAGGCACGGGAGACCGATTGGGGTCTAGGGGAGGGAGAAGAGAGTCTGGCGGTGTGAAAGGAAGACCCAGGTGGCTTTTTATAGTAGGGGAAAGGTGCGGCGGCGAGGGGGGTTGGCCGGGGATGGGCTGGTGCCGAGTGACAGGGAGGAATGGACGACCGAGGCGACCGCGGTAGGTGGGGACGTGACGGGAGATGCAGGCGACGCGCGAGCGGTGGCGTAGGGGGGAAGGGTGAGCGAAAGCGAGCGGTGGCCATGCGGGGCAGGTGAGCAGCAGAGATGGCGCTGACGCCACGCGCGGAGGAGGGAGGGGAAACAGGCACTGGCGGGTGGAGCCGCGAAGGGACGGGTCAGCGTGGACACGGGCCACGTGGCGCAACCGCAGGAGGACGGCGATAACACGGTGCGGCGGCGCGGCAAAACCGCGGGCGGGGCGCCGTTGGGTGCGGCCGCGGGCAAAGGGAGGAGGCGGGGTCGGGCGCAGGCGCGACCAAAGGAGGGAGGTGGGGAAAGAGGGTGCGCCAACGGGGAGGGGAAGTGAAACGAAGAGGGGGTGCTAAGAAGGAGAGAAGGCGCAGAGGAAGGATGGCACCAACGAAAGGAGAAAGCGCCAGGCCGAAAAAAAGGAAAGCGGAAAACGGGGAAACTTTCCGAAAAAGGGAGTTGCCAAAATTCACTCAAAATTTCAGAAAAAGCTCAAAATTTTTGAAATTTTTAGGGGTGTTTCAGTCCATGGCGCCGCACAGAGAAGTTGCGATCACCCATGGTATCATCGTCGCCTGTGGTTGCACAGAGACAGGGAATGGATTGGGGATTTAGGGTTTGGAATGAGGAAGGAAGATAATGGAGTGTTTTGCAAAATGCGTAGGGCATAGTGGGTTTTGCAAGATAGTCATGTTAAATCAAAGGTCCATAGTTGCCTACATGCATGGGTGCTTGAAGGAGAGAGTGTACGTTGCCTGAGTGCATGGGTGCTTGAAGAAGACAGTGTGCATAGGATATGTTGTCGTACTTCGAAGTTTGATTAGATATCAAATTCACCTCCCATTCTTTGGCATGATATAGCAGTCATTGCGTGTTAAACCTATACACACAATAAAGCTATAAACTTGCCAGGTAGTCCTTCAGAGTTCAGATGCAATAGGACTGGTGAGCATCACCCCGATGCTGATTTTATGCTTCTAGACCATTCACATGTTTCACATATTCTAATTTAATCATCGAAATCATCCAAGCCTTCAAAACCACCTTTTCGGCCCCTCTAGTCGGCCTATGAACCTGGCACGGCCTATCACCAACCCTTGTGTTGTCTTACACATCTCAAAAGTTATTTTGGTTCAGTGACATCCCTACACGTAATGTTTCGTCCAAGTACTCTTATTGTCAATTTTTCTCATTTTATCATCAATTTTCCCCATTCTTCATCAAATCCTGACACATCAGCCACCCTAACGTGTAGGGGTGCAAACAGAGCGAATAGTTTCTGACTGTTCATCCGATCAAAAGCATTTGGATCTAATTTAGAGCAAAATAAGGATATCTGTCTATTTTTTGGATTTTGGATTCGAAACTGGATAGTTTTTCTCATATATGAGATCAAATTCGGAAGAGAAGTATCTGTCGATTTTGGAACTATACTGGAATTTAATTGGATAATATCTGTTAAACTTATCCTGGATATCTAGTAAACTTTAGGCCCATGAGTTATGTCTTAGTTGGTCATCCCAATAGGTAAGCCATGAGGCCATGGGCTCATGTGTACATGACTAGCCTCTCAATTGCCCATAGTAGGCTAGAGAAATAAGCCAAGAAAAATAGCAAATGAAAAATTCCAAACAATTTAGGCAAATACTTTTGAACATAAGGAACTTAAAAAAATACTTTGAATTTAATTTATATAGTCAAATTTGCTTGTGAAACTTCTAATGACTTGCATCTTGGACATGTAGTACGGTTGATTGACCCTTTTATGTGCTACACATATGGGTTCTGTTTTTGTGTGATATTCAACTAAATATTCGTGACCGAGACTAACCGTATTCGAAGCGACATGTATTCGCTTCGCATTTGTGATCGAGACTATCCGTATTTGTATCTAGCACTATCTGTGTCCAACTCCAATTCCGAATAAAAATGTGAAATAGGATACGAGATAAGCAAAATTCGTCCATATCCGATGTTATTACACCTCTACCAACGTGGTATGCCATAAGCGGGTTATTTTATAAAAATATTATAATAAGTCAGAGGAGGGGTCCTATGTAAAATGTTATAAAGAAAAGGTTATTTACTAAAGAGTAAAGTCCATTACCGGTCCTTAAACTTTTTATGTTGTGTCATCTCGGTCCATAAACTTTTAAAGTATGTCATCCCGGTCCTTAAACTTTCAAAATGTGGCAATATCATATGTAGTTGTAGCAGTGAACTTTTTATGCTGTGTCATCCCGGTTCATAGACTTTCAAAAGAAATTGCCACACTTTAAAAGTTTAAGGACCGGAATGACATACTTTAAAAGTTTATGGACCGGGATGACACAGCATAAAAAGTTTAAGGACCGGTAATGAATTTTACACTTTACTAAAAATGATTGCCCTGTCACTTTAAAGTCAAACTTACGGGCACTGGCAGTGGGCCCCACGCAGTCCAACCAGGCTCCCGACCCACCGTTTCACTGACGCGTTGTCCCCGCAGTCTGCAGCCACTTCCTGACCCAGCAGTCAGCCACGTAAGAATTCTCGAGGATTTTTTTTTCTGTACGCGAAGCGATTTGCCATGCCCCCACTTCGTTCCACTTCAGATCTCTTGGTCGTTCTCCACCTCCCCGTCGTCGTCTTCCTCCTCTCCGGCTGATGCCTCCCAAACCCTAGCCCCGCAAAACCCTAGATCCTGCTTCCCGCCACCGCCGCCGCGATGGATCCCTCCGGATCCGCCTCCCTCGACGGCCGCCTCCTCATCTCCCCGTCGCTCTCCACCCCTACCTTCTCCATCCGCTCCCCCTCCCCGCACCACGACCGCCGCAACTCCACCTCCTCCCCCAAGCCCCTCCTCCCCTTTCCCTCCCCTACCTCCAGGCCCCACCACTCCTCCGGTCCCTCCGCCGCAGCCGCCGGGCCCCGCGCCGCCGCATCCGCCACGCCGCCGGCCTTCGCCCACAACGCGCGCGTCGCGGCGGCGCTCGCTCCCGCCGCGGCCTTCCTTCTCGACCTTGGCGGGCTCCCCGTCTTCGCCGTCCTCGCCATCGGCCTCGCCGCCGCGTACCTCCTCGACGCCCTGCGGCTCCGGCAGGGCGCCTTCTTCACCGTGTGGGCTTCGCTGCTCGCCGCCGACGTGGCATTCTTCTTCTCCGCCTCCCTCTCGTCCGCCGCCGCCGCCTCGCTGCCGCTCACCGTCCTTGCGCTGCTCCTCTGTGCCGAGACCTCCTTCCTTATCGGCGTCTGGGCCACCCTCCAGTTCCGCTGGATCCAGCTCGAGAACCCTACCATCGTCGCATCGCTCGAGCGGCTCCTCTTTGCGTGCGTGCCTATTGCCGCGCCTGCAGTCTTCACATGGGCTGTTGTGTCCGCGGTCGGCATGGCCAACGCCTCCTACTACCTTGCCACATTCGCCATGGTGTTCTACTGGCTGTTCTCCATACCCCGGCCATCCAGCTTTAAGAACCGAAAACAGGACGCTCCATCGCAGGACAGTGATGGCATTCTTGGCCCCTTGGAGAGCTGTGTTCACACGTTGTATCTATTGTTCGTGCCAGTGTTGTTCCATGCTGCATCCCACCACGCCACACTCTTCGCATCATGGGCCAATGTGTGTGATCTGCTGCTGCTGTTCTTCATACCATTCTTGTTCCAGCTCTATGCGTCCACACGTGGTGCGCTGTGGTGGATTACCAGGGATGCACGCACAATGGATCAGATAAGGATGGCGAATGGCTTGGTTGCACTGATTGTAGTGGTGCTTTGCGTTGAGGTTCGAGTTGTATTTCATGCGTTTGGAAGATACATCCATGCTCCACCGCCACTGAATTACCTGCTTGTAACGGTCACGATGCTTGGTGGTGCGTTGGGCCTGGCAGTGCATGCTGCCGGCAAGGTTGGGGATGCTGTTAGCTCGGTGGCTTTTACGGGGTTGGCAGTGCTTGTCAGTGGAGCGGGTGCTGTAGTCATCGGATTCCCTGTTATGGTACGTTGCAGCCTGCTTGGTTGCAATATCTGCACTTGCAAATTTTTTGAAAATAGTTTTTTTAAAAAAAAAACAGATCAGCACTTGCAAATTTATCATTAACTTTAGTAGTATTGACATGGGTATTTGTAATATGTGCTTAAAATGCTATCTCAATAATGTTTGAATTAGTTGAACTCGTTAGTCTTAATGCTTAATGCATATTGCATACTATCTTGAACCAACAACTTGTATGAACTATGGAGTGAAGTATGTGTTGTGTTATGAAATATGAAATCAATTAAACTCTTGGAATAATCTTTATGGACCTAGACTAATAATAAGTACTCCTGTAAGTTAGGTTATTGTAGAGTTGCTTGCTCTCTCACTACTGCTAGTCGTTTATTCTTTATGGTAGTTCTACATTGAATGTTAAAATTGGTGCTAACATAAACTGGCCAAGGGAGTTAATCTAACCTTTAACTAAATACTATCAGTGTCTCGAATTTTGATTTTGTGTAACTGTTTGTCCATCTTAACTGCTGCCCTGTTTGTTGCAAGGTGAAACTTTGACTGCTTTATAGTTGGCTTCATGTTAGTCATGCATTTGCTTGTTAGATGGTCTGGATAATCTAAGTTCTTGTGTTTAATTGGGTCCTTGAGTGATATATGCTGCTCCAGGCTTCCGTCGATTGAGTTTGATTAGAATTCAGAATTCATGAAATCACAATAATCTGTTTAGAAGTAACTGCTATAATGGAGAATATTGTTAGCCATATTTAATCATCGTTAACTTCACTATTGTGTTCCACTGTTCCCATATCAAAGTTGTGCAGTATTTCATGGCAATTGCTGCCTGTGGGCTCTTCAATCATGTACTACTTTTATAGCTGACCTTACGTTCCTTGTTCAGTTGTTTATATTGCTCAAGCTTTTTTTTTTTGGGAAATGCTGTAGCTGAACCCTTATATTTCTAGTCACATCCCTCCTGGTACTGTCCTCAGCCATTATACCTCTGTTGATTTTGTTGCTAAGTACTCAAGTCATGGTAGTGATGATGCTGGTGAAGTCCTTTGCTATGGTTAAGTTTTATAAACATTGCTGCATAATTCTGTTACTTTATGTAGATCATACAATAGATTTGTTGCTGCAAAACTGTGCAAAGTATAATGTATGTTTAAAAGCAGATAGATCAGTGCTTGGTGATAGTTGCCCCTGTTATGACAGATATAACCAGCACATATGAATGCAGTGTTATGTAACTTTCATTAAAAATGATGTTCTTGCTCTGCTTCAGGTGCTCGGATTTCATAGTAAACAAGTCCCAGAACATATGAGCATCATGAGATCACTAAGAGTTGTAGATTAGCAAGGTCTTTCTCTCTATATATATAAAGTGTCTTGGGGTGGATGGGTGTGCACGTTTCTTGCATGGTTGACCGTAGGATGGAGTCTTGGGGTGGCAGGGTGCGCAGAGACATGTTTGTTGGGTGGTTGGCAATAGGTTGTAATTTTCTCATTAGATATAATGACATAAGCTAATCTTCATCTGACTTCTTGGTAATGACCCAACAACATATCCTGTTGCAACCACAACTGGTTTGTCCTGATGGCTGATCTTACAGTAACATGGAATTGAATCTAGGGAATAATCCTTTTGTATATGGGGCAGCTTTTATACAGCTTAACAGGTCCTGCCATGGCCTTGACCTTGCAGCATCAGTATTCCAAGCTGTTATTTATTATTTTTGTTACTCCATACTAAGTGTTTCATTAATCTTTCTGCAGTTCCTTCCACTCCCAATGATTTCTGGCTATTATGTGGCAAGGTTCTTTACTAAGAAAAGCTTGTCATCATACTTCACCTTTGTGGCATTAGCAAGCTTGATGGTCCTTTGGTTTGTAGTGCATAATTATTGGGATCTGAATATTTGGATTGCTGGCATGCCATTGAAGTCATTCACTAAGTACATTGTTGCAGCTGTAATCATGGCAATGGCTGTTCCTGGTTTGGCGCTTCTCCCAACAAAACTGCGGTTTCTTGTGGAACTTGGTCTTGTTGGTCATGCATTATTGCTATGCTACATTGAGAACCGATTGTTCAACTATGCTACCATGTACTACTTTGGATCAGAAGATGATATCATGTATCCTAGTTATATGGTTTTGATTACAACCTTTTTGGGATTGGCTCTTGTAAGAAGATTATCTGTTGATCAGAGAGTTGGGCCCAAAGCTGCTTGGATCTTGACTTGTCTTTATTCCTCAAAATTATCAATGTTGTTTATCACATCAAGATCGGTGCTATGGGTTTCAGCTGTGTTGCTACTTGCTGTCACCCCCCCTTTGCTTCTTTACAGGTATCCGCTGCAACTTCATGTTCTAATTGAGTACCTTGACTTCTTTATATAAAACTCTTCCCTGCACCTTCCAGGGACAAGTCCAAAGGGGCTTCAAGGATGAAGGTCTGGCAAGCTTATGTCCATGCGTCTGTAGTAGCCTTTTCTGCGTGGCTCTGTCGGGAAACAATCTTCGAAGCTTTACAGTGGTGGAATGGAAGGCCTCCTTCAGATGGTCTGCTTTTGGGTTCCTATATTCTATTGACAGCTGTTGCTTGCATACCAATAGTCGCTCTCCATTTCCCTCATGCTCAGGTAGTTGATACTTGCCTCTTTATTCTATTCGAAAAAATCAATCTTCTCAGAAAGAATCTTTGATGTTATTATCTTTTTGTGCTCTGCTGTTATACTTGTGTACTAATGGTTAGCGTTCATCTTCTCAACAAATATCTAGCGAGGATCTGTTGATTCTCAACAAACATGGATGGTTTACTCATTTAGCACTTTGAGATAGAGGTTCTAACTCTGTATTGTTAAATCATGACATCAAATCATCAGCTCCAAAATTGTGAGTAACTTGTTTACCTTCTTTAGAGTGTCAAGAGTGGTTGACATTGCCTTGGGTGTTTGCACAGTGATTCAACCTGGCTAGATAATTCAATAACGTGTCCAGATCACACTTGCAGTCTTGAAGGTTAACTCGATTTCTCTGCAATTTTATGAAATTAACAAATCTAAAGAAAAAAACAATGTTAAGAGTTCTGTCTTCGTTTCATATTATGGGATGTAATCTGAACTGAAAATAGAGCTTTACAGACTCAAGACCAGCTGCTGTATAAACTGATGTTAGTTTGTTGCCCTGAAAGATTACAGAATCCTTTCCATCTGCTGGATTTGAAGTTAAAATATCTTCTTTTTTTGAAGAGTTTATCCAAGTGGTCCTGCTTGTACTTGTGCTATTATGTTCATGATGCTAAAAAAATATTCTTCGACCGAAAGGACTGTTCTGCATGCACCATGAATTGCAGAATATGAATTTGTAGGATTATCTCTTGAACTCTGATTAAACAGCCCTTCGCCTGTTAGTTTTGCTTCCTTTATGTGATGTCTGCCTTTTATTTACTATTTTTATCAATGAAAAGTCAAAAGGGCACCATTTAGTTCGAAACATTAAATATAGGTCCTGTTTAGCAAGAAGCATCTTCATTTTAATGACTGAATTCAACCTCCCGTGTTTCTATATTTGTTCTCTCTGTTGGTAGCTATTTGCTCTATACATGTCTCATGCTGAAGTGTCGAAGTTATTATTTTGATAATGTACACCTTGCAAGTTATTTTGGGGCTGCACGGCACCAATTGATTTTACTTTGTATTTTCTTGCAGTCAGCAAAGAGATTCCTGGTGCTTGTTGTGGCTACTGGGCTTCTTTTCGTGATTATGCAGCCTCCTATTAAACTATCATGGGTATACCGGTCAGAGTTGATCACAGCAGCACATCTATCTGATGATGACACTTCCATATATGGTTTTGTAGCATCCAAGCCCACATGGCCATCATGGCTGCTCATTGCAACAGTGGTACTTACATTAGCAGCAGTTACATCCATTATCCCAGTGAAGTATGTTGTCGAGTTGAGGGCTTTATATGCAGTGGGAGTTGGAATTACACTAGGCATCTACATATCTGTTCAGTACTTTTTCCAGGCAGCTGTTCTGTATCCTCTTCTTGTTGCAACAATTGTCTCTGCTGCTGTCTTCACAGTATTCACACATCTCCCATCTGAATCCAGCACAAGGGTTTTGCCATGGGTGTTCTCTTTCTTGGTAGCTTTGTTCCCTGTCACTTATCTGCTGGAAGGGCATTTAAGAGCTAAAAGTTTTGCGGATGAGGATGAAGCAGAGAAGTTCACCAACATGTTAGCTATAGAAGGGGCCAGAACATCGCTTTTGGGTCTCTATGCTGCCATTTTCATTATCATTGCATTAGAAATTAAGTTTGAACTGTCTTTGCTATTGCGTGAGAAGGTCATGGACAGAGGTGTAACACATGGTCCATCTGGTCGGAGCCCTGCCTTTCCACCCAAAACAAGGTTACTCCAGCAACGAAGAGCACATGCTGCACCAACTTTCACCATCAAGAGATTGGCAGCTGAGGCAGCTTGGATGCCTGCCATCGGCAACGTTTCTACTGTGCTGTGCTTCATCATCTGCCTTGTTCTCAATATAACACTTACCGGTGGCTCAAACCGTGCTATTTTCTTCCTAGCACCCATCCTCCTGCTTTTGAACCAGGATTCAGATATCTTTGCAGGATTTGGTGACAGGCAACGTTATTTCCCTGTAACAGTTTCTATTTCTGGGTATTTACTATTGACAGCATTGTATAGGATCTGGGAGGAGACTTGGCCTGGCAGTGGAGGATGGGCTCTTGATATTGGGGGCCCAGGCTGGCTTTTCGCTGTGAAAAACGTTGCCCTTCTCGCCCTCACATTACCTAATCACATACTCTTCAATCGCTTCATGTGGGATTATGTCAGACAAAGTGATTCGAAGCTACTTCTGACACTGCCCCTCAACTTGCCATCGATTATAATGACAGACATACTTACTGTGCGGGTATTAGGATTGCTAGGAGCTATTTATTCTCTAGCGCAGTACTTGATATCAAGGCGGATAAGAATTGCTGGGATGAAGTACATTTAAACTAGGTTGCTGGGATGAAATACATCAAAACCAGGACATGTAACTTTTGAGGTAAATCTTGTATGTCTCGGCGCAATTGTTGTCTGTAGAGTCTCCAGCATCCTGAAACAAATCTTTCAATGCATTGCTTGCAGGCTTTCAACCATACACCGATTTCTTTCGAAGGGTCAGGAACAGACATCTTTGCCTGGTGGGCTGGGAACAAAACTGTGCCTTGTAGCATAGAGAAACAAATGGTCGATGGTCATCGCTTATGTACTGGATGATCTGTATACTGGTACCCTGAAGGTGTTGTAGTATAGATGTTATTGAAGAACACATGCAATGCATCACCTTGGGTCATTTACTTCGAACTTGTGACTTAGCAACATATTGCAACATTTTGTGTCGATACTTTTTGATAAACCTCACCAAAGCTAATTTGTGCATCTGCATAGATTCGTTTATTGTCTAAATGACTAAATCTGAATGGCAGGATAATGCTCTCCCCATGGAACTGTCTAGTTATGTTTGTTGCAGGAACTATCTGCGTTATGTGCAATATATGATAGATGCGTTCTTTATGGTTTATGGCTATAGTTTTATCCTAGTGTGAGCGTTTGTGTGAACAAACAGAATGTCAATAAGTCGATAAACCATTTTAAAAGGCTGTTACGATAAGCCATTTCGAAAAAGCAGTTAAGAAGTTGTTTCGTTTGTTTATTCGGGGGAAGTTGTAAGTAAAGACTATTTAGATAAAAGATGATCAAAAGGTCCTATTTATTTGTTTGGAAAAAGCTGTAAACAAAGAAGAGCAAGGTTGATAACTAGATGCCGTAGGCCAGTTCAGGTGTAGGCCAGTTTAGGTTGAGGTAGCTGGTGTGTTGATCTTGTTCGTGTGGGATTTTTATTTTTTTATTTCATGAGTTTGTTTTAAGATAGTGAAGTTTTTTTAATACTTGCTGAAGTAGGGTTTGTTCTTTTTGGTTTCGACTTATGGCTTATGACTACGTAACTTATAACTTTTGGATTGTTCACAAGAGAGAATAGTAACAGAAAGAGTAAAGTCTATTATCGGTCCTTCAACTTTTTATGCTGTGTCATCCCCGTCCATAGACTTTCAAAGTGTGTCATCCCGGTCCTTAAACTTTCAAAGTGTGGCAATATCCTATGTAGTTGTAGCAGTGAACTTTTTATGTTGTGTCATCCCGGTCCATAGACTTTCAAAAGAAATTACCACACTTTGAAAGTTTAAGGACCGGGATGACATACTTTGAAAGTCTATGGACCAGGATAACACAGCATAAAAAGTTTAAGAACCGGTAATGGACTTTAGTCTAACAGAAATTTACGTACGGTTTTGACCGATATAAATGAAGTTACTATAATATGTACTACAATCAACTTGTAAACTCTGTTTTAAAAAGATACTCTGTTTAAAAACTAGTTACCGTAGAAAAAAAACCAAAAAACGGTTTTTAAAAACTGAAAAGAAGAGACCCGTAATTTTGTAGAAGGCTTGAGAAATTCCGACATGCTTGTTTCTTGTCTTGGGTTCCTGAGGTGAAGTGCCTGTTCTTTTCCTCCAAAGCTAGCGGTTTTTGGCTTTTGCTACAGTACCTAACTTTCAAACGGAATATTTTCTCAAGACGGGATCTACAAGTTAAACGATGTACATGTTAAAAACCCAATATCTGTACCATTTAAAATCGCAAGTGAGTATCTATCTCTCCGTAATTTGTACCATAAACAGTCAAAATTTAAAAATTTCAGCTAAAAGTTATAAGCCGCAGCCGTTACCAAACAGGCCCGAAAGCTCATCCGTCTTGGATCCTAAACTTCCCTTGAGTATGTTTGTGGGGCCCGGCAGGCAGTAGCACGGACGGCCAGGTTTTTTTTGGTTGTTTAGACTTTGGACGGAACTACAAAAAGAACAGCCCCTTTTCTTCCTAGCGTGCGAAACGTACTTTGCGGACCCGCCTTCCGGCTCGGAAAGCGCTATCATGAAAACGGAGCACCGGAGGTTGTCTGGCTTATAGGTTGTCAGGAAGCTCGCTACCGCCACAGAATCCAAAGCACGACGAGCAGAAGATGTTGGTACGTGCGGGGTGCGGCTCAAGTGCTGTAGCGCGTGCGGAATATCTCCATCACCCGCCACGTGTCCCATAAGGCCTAAAAAATTCCAAAAATTCAAAAAAAATACTTACAAAATCCAAAAATTTATAAAAAGTATTTTTTTTGTAAGTACTTAATTTTTTTGATTTATACTTTTATTAAAAAGTATTTTTAAGTACTTACAAATACTTTTTAATAAAAGTATTTTTACAAAAAGTACTTTTTACAAATTTTCAGATTTTGTAAGTATTTTTTTCAAATTTTTCGGAAAATTTTTGGGTCTTGTGGGACACGTGGCGGGTGCTGGGGGCACCCCCGCACACGCTAAGTGTTGTGCCCCCAGCACCTGAGCCGCACCCCGTACGTGCGACCTTTCTGCACGGCCATCACGCCGGGTTGTGTCGCCGTCGCCGATACTGTGCTTCACCGTGGATCCGCACTGGGACCCACCCGTTCCCAACTGCAACGTCCCGGTGTTGGAACTAAAGCAAAATTAGATAACCGATATTTTGCTGCTCAGTTTGTCCGTTATAATCATTTATTTTCTTTTACTTTATTATTTATATTTTATCTTAAAGTTCTCTTATCAATTGTTATTTTGTCTTGTAGCCCGTTTTAATTCGTTTTTTTATTATATGTGGCTGGTACCCTCATGCGAAATGACGAATTTACCGAATTTTTTGTATTTTAGCCATTTTTTTGAAAAATATTCACATTTAGACCCCTGGTAGTTTTAAATCCGTTTTTGGACCCAGAGCTCGGCGCCGTGGGTCACGGCGCCGAGGTAACACGTCTCGGCGCCGTGGTCCACGGCGCCGAGGTGCGAGCCCCGCGCCAGCGTAGCGGCCGGCGTGGCGCCTACGTGGCAGCCGCCTCAGCGCCGTGGTCCGTGGCGCCGAGCTCGGCGCCGTGGATCTTGGCGCCGAGCTCGCGGCATTTACCCAGTCGGCCGGGCCGAGCATTCATTTCGCGTAGCGTCGGCCTCCCCGCCGCCTCCCCGGCCGCCACCGCCTCCCCGGCTCCCGCCGCCTCCCCGGCCCGGCCGCCTCCCCGGCTCCCGCCACCTCCCCGGCCCGGCCGCCTCCCCGCCGCCTTCCCGGCCCCCGCCGCCTCCCCGCCGCCTTCCCGGCCGCCTCTCCGCCGCCTCACGGGCCCCCGCCGCCTCCCCGGCCCACGCCGCCTCCCCGCCCGCCAGCGCCTCCCCGGCCCACGCCGCCTCCACGGCCGCCAACGCCTCCCCGCCCGCCAGCGCTTCCCCGGCCCCCGCAAGCCTTCAAGGTGAATCTCTAGTATATTTAGGGTCTTGCGGATTATGATTCGTGGTTTTTATGCTCTAATTCTTAGGAATCGAGTTTACAATTTGGGTTTTTTTTGTGTGTATTGAATTGATTGCATAGAAATATGGTTGTTGCTGTAGGTCCAAACATGCCTGTGAAATGGAAAATTATGCTGTACTATATATGTTGGTGTAGATGTGAAAATTGAGTGGAAAATATAAGGTTTGTGTAAACGTGGAAATCACCAAATTTGTATTGGTGTATTGGTAGCACACCTCACCAAATCTGGAGCCTAGGATTACATGTCTAGTTTGCTCCAAAAAGGTGACTGATTTATTGGGGCTGTAGCAAGCTTGCTAATTTGGGGATTCCAAGAGTGGCCTGATGCTTTCTGTGGATGAATTGCAGCAATAGTGAGATATGGATGATTTGGGGATTTTTTTCTACATATGTTACACACTGTCGCTTAATGTTTTAGACTTTTGGTGT
This sequence comes from Dendrocalamus latiflorus, assembly GCA_017311315.1. Classification (NCBI taxonomy): domain Eukaryota; kingdom Viridiplantae; phylum Streptophyta; class Magnoliopsida; order Poales; family Poaceae; genus Dendrocalamus; species Dendrocalamus latiflorus. Next base: position 5,875,145 of record CM029616.1, on the reverse strand, counting down.
GATTAATACAATATCTAGATAAATATTGGTGGTTCTGTTTGACTAAAAAAAAGACAATGTAGGCTGCATATTATAACTGAAAATCTCATATGACTATATCTGGATCCTATTAGATATATAGATGTTTGAATGAGAAAGGGTTCATTTAGATATTTTATTGCTTAAACAAGTATGCATGTGATTTATCCAAAATTTCGCTTAAAGGTATTAAGTTTGGTTTTGTGTATGAACTAGATGGACAACCTAGTGACCCTATATCATGGAGGCAGTGTGACAAGTGATGATTATGGAAATGTTCAATTTGTTGAAATGCAAAGGGTGCCTCTGATATTCGGTGATCGGCCGTCGTTTAGTGAGTTGGTTGCTAGGGCTCGGGAGAAGCTACATTGTCATGCAAACGAGGAGAGCATCACAGTTGAGGGGTTACTTCACTTCGGTTCGAAAGACCTAGTTCTCAGGCGGTTGATCTTAATTGGTTCAGAGGATGAGTGGGACAAATATGTCAAATTGGTTATGAGGAATGAGTTAAAATGTTTGGACGTTGTTGTGCGGAAGGTGTCCATTGATCCCACCCCTCACGGTTATTCACCAGAACTAGGTGATCAGGCACCCTTTGACCCTCCGTTACCGGATCTTGCGGTGGATGTGGAAGAAGTGCCTGAGGTGCCCGATGCTCTATCTTCCCCGAACGAGGTTCAGATTTCTCAACCAGTTCGAGTTGAATGTCGGACTGATGATGTCATGGCGGCCCCTCAGGAGATGGGATTGACCCAGAATCAACCCAGTAAGTGTCGAGCAACACTTTAGCCTTTTCCCGTCATTCCTTTGTTTTGTCTCAACCCCATCGTTGTCGTGATTATGATGCAGGAAACATTCCTGGTAATGTGGTTGTTCCTCCCGTTGCTCCATCTGGCAACGTTGAAGAAGTCTGCAGGGACTCCAACAGTGTGGATGTTCAAATTGTGGATGATCTGGAGCCTTACGAGATCGCAAGGGCCGTTGATTCTGATGATGACCGCCCTTTTGGAGAGCTGACCGAAAGTGATATTGAGCTGATCAGGCGTTATTGCCCTGGCCGGGATCCATCAGTTCATGAATTCAGCGATCTTAGGCATTCTCATGGGGCTTATGCAGAAGGAAGGGATGACGAGTTGCTAGATGCTCCTGAGGCCGGGTCAAGCATGACAATTGAGAAGGGCATGGTGTTTGAGGACTTGTCTGCATTGAAAAGGTGGCTGCAGGAGTATTCAGTGATCCGTAAAAGGCCATTCAAGGTGAGACATTCTTATGTGGAGCGGAGGTACACAGTTGTGTGCGAGAAGGAGACATGTGAATGGAGGGTTTGTGCTAGCAAACAGAAGGACACGGGAAAGTTCAAGATCACAAAAATCCTTGGCCCACACACTTGCGCCGAAGCAGAGCTCAAACAGAAGCATCGGCAGTTGACCTCTACCATTATTGCCAAGTCACTGTGTCACATAGTAAAGGGAGAACCCAATATGAAGGTGAAGACACTTGCTGGGATTGTTAAGGAGAAATTTGGATACGAGATAAGGTATGGAAAAGCATGGAGGGCAAAGCAACGCATCTGGAAGATGATATATGGGGACTGGGAAGATGGGTACCTGCAGTTGCCAGCACTCTTCAATGCAATCAAAGCGGTTAATCCAGGCATGCATTATGAGTACGTCCCGAAACCAAACGAATGGACTCAAGATGGGATGCAGATATTCTTCCGTGCTTTCTGGTGCTTTGCTCAGTCCATCGAGGCCTTTCGGCATTGTCGTCCCGTCTTCGCTATTGACGGTACGTTTCTTCTTGGCAAGTACCAGGGCACACTTCTGATAGCCATTTCCTGTGACGCAGACAACGCGTTGGTTCCTTTGGCGTTTGCTTTGGTTGAGAGGGAGAACAAAGACAGCTGGGGATGGTTCTTGCGGCTCGTTCGGAGGCACGTGGTCGGCCCTGGTAGGGAGGTTGGTGTCATTTCTGATAGGCACCAGGGCATACTTTCTGCCGTACAGGAGCAGATACCGGGGTATGCAGCTTTGCACCACCGTTGGTGCACTCGGCATCTTGCCGAGAATCTACTCCGTAAGGATGGTGCGAAGGATAACTTTCCTATGTTCGAGGAGGTCGCTCGAATGCTTGACGTGAAGTTCTTCCAGGAGAAGTTGGAGCAGCTTAATACTGCAACAAACGCAGAAGGTAGACAGTGGTTGACGGGATTGATGAGAGATGTCGACAAATGGACAAGGGCTCATGACGACGGTGGCTGGAGGTACGAGTTTCAGACAAGTAACATGGCCGAATCCTTCAATAGTTTGCTTAGGGGTATACGTGGTATGCCCGTCAATGCTATCGTATCCTTCACCTTTTACAAGCTTGTTGCCTGGTTCAACGAAAGACACGCACATGCAATGGCGCTACAAAGTAAACAAGTGAGATGGGCGCCAAAACCGAAGCGCCACCTTGAAAAGGCAAAGGCTAGGGTTGAGGCACATGAGGTACATTGTTTTGACAACGCCACGGGCACTTATGAGGTTGTAGAAAGGGGTGGTACAACGACCGATGGAGAGCTCCGGCCGACGAGGAGGCATAAAGTTGTCCTTATTGATTTCTCATGCACATGTGGTAAACCGAGGCAGTACCACTTTCCATGTTCTCATTATGTGGCAGCAGCGAGGCATCGCAACTTTGACTACGAGAGCAAGATACCTCGGGAGTTCAGTGTTGACAACCTTGTGCTTACGTGGTCTCCCCGTTTCGAGCCTTACCGGGATGAGGGAGAGTGGCCACCGTACACCGGGCCCAAATACATTGCGGATCCGGGTAGCCATTGGAACAAACGTGGAACCAGGAAAAGGACGAGACACAAGATGGTTATGGATCAGCTTCCAGGAAGAACGAGGCGAGGGAGATCAACCCCCTTTCTTACTAACCCCGAGCAGAACCAATGTAGCAGATGTGGTAGACTTGGCCACAATTCACGCACATGCCATTGGCCACTTAGTCAGGTGCGAGTGCTTGTTATTCGTTTTGTTTCATAGTTCGTCTAGTTGTTTTTCCATATGTAATTTGCTATGTTTGTAGTTTAATTTCTTATTCTTTCCATATTTTATGCATGTTCAATTTTTTGTTTACTTGTATGTTGGACTGACAAATTCAAATTTTTTTTGTAGGATGGCGCAATTCCACCTGCTAGACCCGTACTACGAGGAGAGCCACCGAGGACGGCTCACCGCGGAGGGGAGGGTATTGCCTTCATCACTTCCTGTACAATTTGAGTATTGATGCATTAACTAAACAAATTGGTGTATTCTATACAGGAGCTGCCCATCCTTCGTCCTCGAACCCATGACGGGTTCCTGGATATGCAGTACGACGAGCGGTACACTCCCTTCTTGGAGAGGGCTGGCCTAGACGCCATCTCTTACCAGGTTCGACGTGGGTTGCCCACCTTCAACCCCCCGGCCATCACTGCACTGGTTGACAGGTATTCTCCTAAACCGTTGCTCCACTTGCATGTTCATTGTTTATCGACTATGTGCGCCTCAAAATCTTGTATCATGTAGGTGGAGGCCGGAGACGCACAGCTTCCACCTCCCTTTCGGGGAGATGTCTATTACGCTCGAGGACACGCAGAAGATACTTGGTATCGCCATTCACGGCCGTCCAGTTATCGGGCCGTGCGTGGCTGCTGGTTGGAGAGCCCGAGTGGAGGCCTTCCTCGGGAGAGAGCTTCCTCCTGAGGCAGGCCAGCGCACTTCTGGAGTTCCTATCTCGTGGCTCCGGCAGAATTTTGCAGTGTGTCCTGAAGATGCGGACGACCAGACAGTTGCCTACCACTGCAGGTAGGGGTGGATATCGATACCTTCTCGTCGTCTTATCGAGCTTTTTCTAAAATTGACATAGTTTTATTTAACATCATTTTACATAAAATTGCAGGGCATGGATCCTGCACTTGTTTGGTTGCGTTCTCTTCCCCGACGGAACGGGGGACAGCGCGTCGTGGATGTACATCCACTGCCTCACCGACTGGGACGCGGCGGGGCAGCACAGCTGGGCTTCCGGGGTGTTGGCGTTCCTTTACCGCCACCTCTGCGAGGCGTGTCGCCGGACTTCGGCGACCTCGTCAGTAGGTGGTTGCGTCTACCTCCTCCAGCTGTGGATGTGGTGTCGTCTACCAGTTGGTCGTCCCACGGTTTTGCCTGCTCGTCCATGGTTCGCTGAGGTTCCTCTTCGTCGACGTCCGACATTTGCATATCTTTGGGACCAGGTCTCAGTTCCATACGCCAGGACGAAGCAGGCCTACCTAGAGTATACGAACGAGATAGATGCGCTGACGGCCTCCAGTGTAAGTTAATTTCATTTGCTATCGTGATTTTCATTTGTTAGTATAGTACCTTACAAGTAAATTGTTGCTATGCAGGTTAAGTGGGAGCCGTACGCTGAGCCCGATGTGGAGGCCATTCAGTTCAGCGCATTGTGCAGCATAGACGAGGCCCTCTACAGGATGAGGTGCCCCCTAATATGTTTCTATGCTGTTGAGTATCATCTGCCACATAGAGTTGCACGCCAGTTTGGTATGAGGCAGATGTGGCCAGTAGCGCCGTTCTCCACGTATGTGGCCTTGCACAAGTAAGTGCTATGAAATTTCAATTCTAACCTTGGATTCCAATTGCACAGAGTTTCTACTAATGTTAACTTTTGGTTTACGTCATGCAGATTTGATCGTCAGCGACAGAAGAAGGTCACAGACTTCGAGCAGCACCACCACGTGTACGTTGAGGAGTGGGGACACTCCCAGGACCACGTGGACGACAACAACGAGCCGCACAGCAACGAGCAGTTCCGGCTGTACCAAGTTTGGTACCAGCGTGCGACGCGGTCCAAGCTTAAGGGCCAATGGACTCAAGATGACTACGCCGACATTGCGTCCTCCGACGACGATGACACGCCCTACGACCAGTCGACTCGCCTTGGGACGCAGGTGGAGATAGCACCAGTCCTGGACCGTGTGGTAATGTTCAATCTCATTGCTTATTTTCCAATAGACCTAAATACCCCTACATGCAGCAAATTATCCATTCTTTTGCGTGTTTGCAGGGCAAAACCCTGAAGCAGTCCGTACAGGACATAGAGCGTATGTCCAGGACAGTCGGCGACGACGTCAGGATGCGTACCTTCCTAGAGGTAAGCTTCGACAAAGCCACTCACAAAATTAGTACCTAATATCTTCGTGTCTTGTTGGTTAACAAAATGTTGGATGCCAGAGGCTCGCAGATCGGCTACGTCGTGCGGCTGGTCGTTGTGGTTGCAGCACAGGCGCGGCGAGGGACGTAGACGTGCCTTCGACACGACTTGCAGACCCGACGCGGCGAGGGTCGTACACGGGACAGAGCTCGTCCCCCACAAGGAGCGACACTTTCCCGTCCCAGGGCGGCGAGGACGAGGACGACGACGAAGTGGAGCAGACTTACGATGAGATAGGCCCGTCTCAGCTCGTAGACGCTCCTTCGACTCAGCCTACACAGCCCGTACGACGCAGACGCCGCCGCGAGCCTAGCCGTTACACTCCAGGCACCGACGCCCTTGGTAAGGGTAAGGGTAAGGCTAGGAGGCAGTGATACTTATGTGTAGGCTTGTGGTTGGGCTTAAAAGTCGTTGTATATATTTTGTAATGAGCTAGGAGGCACTTGGTAAGTGGTTGGACTGAGATGTGTTTGTAATGAGCTAGTTGTTATATATATGTGTTTATGTTATATTCATTGTGCTTTTGTAATTTTTGTGAGGTTGTTCAAGTGCTTTTGTATTTTTTGTGAGGTTTTTCAAGTGCTTGATGGTTTGATGTTCACAGATGGTTTGCAGTATAAAAGGGTTGCTCTAAGTTTTTTATTACGACGGCATACAACCAACCAACCAACACACCAACGAATAAAACAACTAAAATACAACACAACCGTACATAAAACATTACCAAAGTAGCTTGACGACAACATAGCATAAAACATTACCAACACACACGAGCAGAACCTCCAGCACTATAACTTGAGGATAACAATAATCACAAATAGTACACCTAACAATTTAATTCAACACAACAGTCATACCGCCACAGCATCAACACATCAACATGGAGAATTGCTGAATGCCATAATCCTCGTTACCTAAATGCCAAACGAGCCTCGTGGCACCCACATAGAGAATTGCTGAGGGGGCCGCCTCGGACGTGGCTGGCCGTCGTGGTAGTGGCATGCACATATGCAGCTCGGGTTCGCGCAGCAACATGTGGGATCATAAGAGCTTCCTATATTCACGACCTCCTCGTTGCCCCTCTCGCGTTGCATCTGTTCGCGGAGGTCGTTGTTCTCCTCAGTGAGATTCTCCATTCGGTACTCCAAGTCCCATATTCGAGCCCATAATGTATCCACATAACGATCAACATACCGTTCATGAGGAGGGTCGATCCAGCGGGAGAAGTCGCATTTGGCCATCTGCACAAAAAAGTACGGTAAACTTCGAGGGTCCATAAGCAATAAAAAATGAAACATTACTAATTTGTACCCCGGAGCGCGAGCATCGGAAGAAACGTCGCCCGCCATCGTTCGGGGAATCCAAGATCTGGACAACCGCGTACTCATTGTGTCTGCATTTCGGCCACGGTGGTTGAGCACGCCGGCTTGGTATCAATCGGTACTGCGGACCGAACATATCCCTCGTTTCTAAGGGAATCTCATCCTTCGGTGACCCAAATCCCACTGGCCCCTCGGCTTCAGACATGGTATGTTTCACCACGAAAGAGAGGGTACTACTTTCTTCGATTCACAATGTCATGGGACCCCAACCGTGCTACTTATAGCAAAACGGGGCAGCTTAATGCAGTGACCACCAAAAAAAGAGGCTTTTGCTCAGTGACATGACAAAACAGGGCAGCATATGTCAGCTTTGCGCAGTGACGGAGTAGGCCTTTAGCCTGTACACATATAGGGCGTAGGTCTTTAGCCTTTACAGGAGTAGGCCTGTAGGCCTGTACACATATAAGGGTGTAGGTCTTTAGCCTTTACAGGAGTAGGCCTGTAGGCCTGTACACATATAGGGGTGTAGGTCTTTGAAAAGGCTACGAACTATGAATTTATTACGAGACTATAGTCTCTGAAAAGCCTACATAGGGCCATTTATTACTACACTACAATCCAGGAAAAGCGAAAAGATCCTCTCCATGGACTATGCCCACTGCACCGATAACCTGCCTATATGAATGCCTCATATGTCTTCCATACCACATCTCATCCTCAAGACATCACAATACTACCACACAACAATGTCTTCTTGGAAGTCCGACCCATTTGGAGTGCCGGAGTGGCATGAGCGCCCGAAGTGCCATTGCGGCTTTAGGACGATGTTGGGAGTCTGGACGGATCGACTACAACGAGCCAAATACGACCGTAGGTTCTTCAAGTGTCCAGACCTGGATGACGACTTCGTGGTAACGACCACAACTAAATCATTTGTTTCTCGGTACCGTTTTTCAACTTGATCCATGACATCTACCACGACACACATAGGCTTGCAGGTTCATCGAATGGGTGGATCGGGTGTCGCCGGCATGGCCAGATAACCGGGCAGTGGAGGTAGAAAACAAAGGACAATACTTTGTCAAGATGACTCAGGCTCGCGAGGTGGAACGACAGATGCGGCTTGAGCAAGAGCGCCGCGTGAGGGTGGACCAAATCCGTCTGCAGGGCAAGGAGGATGAGCTGCAAAGGAGGAAGGAGAAGTTAAGTCTGCGTGAAGCAGCCATCAAGCGTCAGGAGGAAGAGCTTCAAGCTCGTGAGGCGGCTCTCAAGACCAAGAGTGACAGGAAGAAGGATGCAGCGGAGCCATCTTCAGGGCGCGACAGAAAGGGGAAACAACCACGCTACACCCAGTAGACAAGATGTAATAGACCCACGCTATCTACGGTCTATGTAATCCTATTATTATGCACTGTATTGTGTTTGCCTAGCTGTATCGACTGCACTTGAGACTACCGGTATGACAGTGTTGCGTATCGGTGCTTCACACAACTACAATTTAAGAGAGTGCATAATGTTGCCTACCCATGCTTGCTCCAAAGAATGTCTACATAATGGATTAGTCTGCATTTAGAAAAGAACTGGGAAATCATGACTACTTAGTTCAAAATTGTAAATCATTACATGGAAATTTCACATTTTCAAGCACATAAATGTCTGCAAAAAAAATAACAAGACATAAAACTATATCCTCAACTTCGCAGATTATACCATGTGATTTGAGATATCAACATAATCACTTATGGGCTAATGGGGTTCTTACCTAGCCCCATTTTAGCTCTTTTGAATTCCATGAATAAGCAACACCATTATCCACTTCTCTAACAATTAGTGTTTGACCATCGGAGTTCACTGCTTAGGAAAAAAGTTACAAACATCATTACCATACTAGCACCCGAAATTTCCAGATTGAACACAACATCATCAAAAAATGTAGAAGAAAATTGTGTTTCACACAGTTCATCAATTTTCTGAATGTTTCCAAAGCTACGGATTATTTTGAAGGCGCCGAGCTGAAGCGCCACCGGTCACGGCGGCAATTCTGAATTTTCACAGCTCGGCGCCGTGAGTCATGGCGCCGAGCTCGGCGCCGTGACTGGTGGCGCCGAGCTAGGCGCCACCAGCCACGGCGCCGAGCTCCTGCCACGTCGGCGCCACGCGGGCCGGCACGCTGGAGCGGGCCTCGCACCTCGGCGCCGTGGTCCACGGCGCCGAGACGTTTTACCTCGGCGCCGTGGTCCACGGCGCCGAGCTCAGGGTCCAAAAACGGAATTAAAACTACTAGGGGTCTAAATGTGAATATTTTTCAAAAAAAAAGGTTAAAATAGAAAAATTTCGGACGAATTTAGCTCTCATGTCTAAACACCATTTTATTCTATGTTGGTATTTTTTCAGCACATTTGAGTAGCTGCTGGTGGTTTGCCCTTATTTTGTGCCACTACCTGCACAATCTGAATTAGCCCTCGTTGCTCCTTTTCCTTCTTCTCTAGATGAAGCGGTTTTTGTAGGACTGTTTTCACAAGAAGAATTAGAACCAGAAGGAGCATCACCACTGCCGTACTTGGTGCCTATACCAAAAAATAAGTGATATTCAAATCCATGAAGTGGTAACCATATAATTTTCAAACAATAACTATCCACTTATACAAAACACTAATCTTGGAGAGAATGCGCCACAATTATGGAACAATTATGGAAAGCCGAAGTTTTTTGTAAAGAGAAATGGATGAGTAGTGCATAAGTAGAGCAAGAACAATGTGACGGCTTATGCCCTAGCCCATTGGCACCAAATAAGATGCTATCACTCAGGATATGAATAGATGATAGCAAAGGTATCCAACCACTGTTTAACAAAAAGCAAGAGTATAAACAAGTTCTAATACAAATGCACAAATTCTATATCTTACTTATGAAGGCTATAAAGAGCAAGAGGTTATTAAGAACACCAAGCATTTGAGTAATATATGCTAGAAATGGTGCCATTGCAACGCGATGCCGATCAATTGCTAGTGCGCAACCAGTTTAAGCACTTACTGTAGGGTTCAATTCCCAATTTAAATCCGCAGAACAGCAATAGATGCATACATAACAGAATTAACCAAGAACTTAGCACCTGGAAGAGGGAAATTTCGCCATCACTGGGAGTCAGTGATGCAAACCGCATCTGCACCTACCTACATATATAGATATGATATAAAGAATGTTAAATGTGTATGCTAGCCACTGACTCCAAGAGTAGTATGGTATACACATGTGAACAGCCCAACCGAGAAGAGAAGTTGTTTGATTGACTGATCTAGTTGGGCAGGAGGATGACCTTGCACTACGCATGGTAAGATTATCACCATCAATGCTGATACTACTCGTTCCGTGAAATCAAAGAAAAAGAGGGAAATTATGCTATGATTCTGCAACTGGAGAAGAAATAAAATGATATTGACGAGTGCAAACTCAGATTCTCCATCCTTCTACCCTTATAACTCCAGCCATAAGAGCTTCCCATCCTACATGCTATCCGCTGCGGCCGCCACCTCGGCATCGCCGGCTCAGCACATGTACCATTTGGATTGCAATGGCAGTGCAGCGGCAGATCTGAGCTCGTATATATGGCTCCAGGACTGCGACGGTAGGGCAGAAGCAGTTCCAAGCTCTGCTGGCTTCGAGATTGCGATGGGGATGAAGCCACCAGCCATACGTGGATGGATCTTGATGGCCAAACGTCCGCTAGCGCCGCCCGGTGATCTTTCTGTTTCCTGCAAGTAACAGTACACACACACCCCTGGAATCTTCCCGCTGTATGTGTAAGCAAAGGAATCACAGAACACAAGAACACAAAGAGGTTTTGGCGCTGCAGAAAGTCACAGCTTTTCTGGCTTTGCTTCTTCCCTTTAAATAGCAAGAAAACAAGAAACTGACCCACTAATTAGCTGTAGAAACTGATGAAAAAACTGACCCACTAACTAGCTGTAGAAACTGATGAAAAACTGACCTACTAATTAGCTATAGAAACTTACATGCAGACTAAATAAGAAACTGAATGGAAGACATGCAAAATTAACTAGATTATCTAACAATACTCCCCCTAATCTAGTTGTGGTTGATGTCGATGATGCCGAGCTTCGAGCGTAGGTGTAGAAAACGCACCCGGCCAAGTGATTTGGTCAGTATGTCCGCCAACTGATCGTCGGTGTGGATTTTGCGGATGGCGACTTGGCCACCCTCGACGCACTCCCGGATGAAGTGAAAGCGCGTCTCAATGTGCTTGCTCCGGCCATGGAAGACCGGATTTTTGCACAATTGAATCGCTGACTGATTGTCGATGTAGATTGTCGCGGAGCCGACGTCTCGCCCGTAGAAGTTGCCGATCATCCGCTTGAGCCAGATTCCCTGGCATGCCGCCGCTGAGGCCGCCATGTACTCGGCCTCGCACGATGATAGCGCCACCACCGGCTGCTTTTGTGATTGCCACGACACAGGTGCGTTGCCGAGGCAGAACAAAATGCCGGAGGTGCTCTTGCGATCATCCACGTCGCCGGCCATGTCCGCGTCGCTGTACCCCTTGAGCTCGATGTCGTTGTGCCCCTTGGTGTAACTAAGGCCAAAGTGGAGCGTACCAGCGACATAACGAAGTAGATGCTTGACGGCGCTCAGGTGTTCCGTCGTTGGGTTCGCCATGAACCTGCTCACATACCCGACCGCGAAGCTGATATCCGGCCGGGTGTGGACCAAGTACCGGAGGCTGCCAACCACACTACGGTAGAACGTAGGATCAACAGGTGGATTGGAGCTCTCCTTACTCAGTTTAAGACGTGCCTCCATGGGCACTTGCACGGCATTGCAGCCGGCCATGCCCGCTTTGTCCAGCAGCTTCGTCGCGTACGTCGCCTGGCACAATGTGATCTTCCCGGGTAGCTGCTTAATTTCGATCCCGAGGTAGTAGCTCAAGTGTCCGAGGTCGCTCATCTTGAATGAGCGCTTCATTTCCTCCTTGAATGATTCGATCTCAGCTTGGTCGGCGCCGGTGAGGATCAAATCATCAACATACACGCCCAGGAGCACACGTCCCCGCCCCTTGCCGCGTGTGTACACCCCGTGCTCTTCCTCGCAGCGCGTGAACCCGAGCGCCACTAGCGTGCGGTCGAGCTTAGCGTTCCACGCCCGAGGAGCTTGTCGTAGGCCGTAGAGTGCTTTGCGCAGCCATAGTACTTGCCGCTCTCGCCCGGCGATCATGAATCCCGGCGGTTGAGCGACGTAAACCTCCTCCGTGAGGTCGCCGTTCAGGAACGCAGACTTGACGTCGAGATGGTGGAGCGCCCAGCCTTCGTGCGCTGCTACTGCTGTCAGTGCGCGTACGGAGTCGAGCCGTGCCACTGGTGCAAACACCTCATCGAAGTCCACGCCAGCGCGTTGTACGTACCCCTTAGCCACCAGCCGCGCCTTGTGCCGAACCACCGCCCCTTGCGCATCCTTCTTGAGCTTGAACACCCATTTGAGGCCAATCGGGCGGTGTCCGGCCGGGAGGTCCACTGCCTCCCACGTGTCGTTGTCCTCAATGGCCGCCATCTCCTCTTCCATCGCGGCGCGCCACGCCGGATCGGTGGCTGCCTCGTCGTAGGAGGTGGGCTCCTCGGTCGCAACGAGGAGCCACTCGTCGGGGTCCAGTACGCGTGGCTCGGCAGTGTTGATGCAATTGTCCACCATGCGGAAACGCCGCGGCGCGCCATTGTCACTATGGTCGAGCCCCGACGGGATGTGCGACGGTGGAGTACAGTGCTCGACTTGAGCACCACCGATGTCGTGAATGGCGTTCATGGGCGTTCGAGGTGACGCCACAGCTTCCTCACCTTCCTCCATGGACGGGACCGCAGGGGATACAGGAGCGCTCGGCTCGCCGCTGCCCAAGACGCCGCTAACCGTGTACTCCACAGTGAACGTCTCAGGGATGGCGTCGCCGTTCGCCTCCCAATTCCACCCTTTGGTCTCGTCGAACACCACGTCGCGGGTCACATGGAGTCGCCTGCCCACCGGATCGTACACCCGGTAGCCTTTGGAGCCCGGCTCGTACCCGACGAAAACCATCTTCACGCTCCGGTCGTCAAGCTTCGCGGCGTGCGGGCGTGTAACCTTGACGTGAGCGAGGCAACCGAACGTGCGCATGAAATGCACAGCCGGTTTCTTGCCATGCCAAGCTTCATAAGGCGTCATCCCGGTGACGCTCTTTGTTGGAGACCTGTTCAAAATGAACACAGCCGTGCTCACCGCCTCCCCCCAGAATGTACTGGGCACCTTCTTTGCCTTGAGCAGGCATCGCGCCATAGCCATGACAGTCTGGTTTCGGCGCTCCACGACGCCGTTCTGTTGCGGGGAGTACGGCGCCGTGAGTTGCCGGTGCACGCCATTCTCCACGCAGTACTCGCCAAAGGTCACGGACGTGAACTCGCCACCACGATCGGTACGTAGCGCGCGCAGCTTCCGCCCAGTCTCGACCTCGACGCCGGCTTGGAACTTCTTGATCGCGCTGGCCGCCTCGTCCTTGCTTGACAACAGCACTAGCCACATATAGCGACTAGCATCGTCAACGAGGAGGAGGAAGTAGCGCTTGCCACCGTGCGTCGCTGGCGTGACAGGCCCGCATAGATCTCCATGTACGAGATCAAGCTGGCCCTTCGCGCGGTACTTGGCCTCCAGAGGAAATGGCGAGCGCCGTTGCTTGCCGACAAGGCACGCGTCACACAGCTGGTCGACATGATCCAGCAGTGGAAGCCCACGCACCATGTCGCCACGCCCAAGTTTCTTCAACCCCTCGAAGCTCAGGTGGCCGAACCGCTCATGCCAGCGCCACGCATCGTCGTTGGCGTGCGCCAGGAGCGAGATCGGTCGAGCGAGCGTGAGGGGGATCTTGTACAGTCGATTCGCCGATCGCCGTACCTTGGCGAGAAGCTCCCTCCTCGGATCGCGCACTCGCAGTACGCCATCCTCGATCAACACTTGGCACCCGACCTCGTCGAGTTGTCCCAAGCTGATGATGTTGCTGCGCAGACGTGGGATGAAGTACACGTCCGACAACATACGATGGCGTCCACCCCGAGCCGCGAACATGATCGTGCCGCGCCCGAGGATGTCCACCATTGATCCATCGCCGAACTTTACCGTGCCCGTGATGTCGCGGTTCATCTCGGAGAAGGCCGCGTCGTTTCCCGTCATATGGTTCGACGCGCCCGTGTCGAGGTACCACACGCCGTCATCCTGGCCGCCGGTGTGATTGTTGGTGTCACCCAACTGCACCGTCGCGCGTTCTTCATTGAGGAAGACCCGACCGCCGACATGCACAGGTGCGGCGCGCTCTGGGAGGCACGCGGGCACCGGTGAAAGAGAGGCCACCTGGGCCATCAACAGGGATGGCTCGTCGTCGCCGCCCTCCTCCACCAGCAGCGCTGCGGCCGCCGCCTCGTCTCTCTTCTTCTTCCGGCATTCCCGGGCCCAATGCCCAGTTTTCCCGCAGTACTTGCACGTATCCTTGTCGATGACCTTGCCGCCACCGCCCTTGCGTGCGTCGTCGGTACCGCGCTTGGGTGGCTGCGCGCCGCGCCGTGGCAAAACCGAGCCGCCGCTCGTACCACTTCCGCTGGCGCCAGTGCTGCCGAAGCGCGCACCCTCCTTGTCGCGCTTGCGTAGGCGACGTATGAGGTCCTCCTCCTTTGACGAGAGAAGCAGCCGGGAGCCCAGCTCTGCAGCCGCTGCCCGCGCGTCGAGCCGCTGCTCCACGGACCGAAGACGACCCGTGACCTCCTCGATGGACAAGTCGTTGATGTTGAGCAGCGTCTCGATGGAGATTGCGACCTGCATGAACTTATCAGGGACCACCTGCAGCATCTTGCGCACGACCTCGCCTTCGGTGATGTGGTCGCCGAGAAGCCGCAGATTATTGGCGAGGCCCGTGATGCGCATCGAGAAGTCGTCGATGGCCTCCCCTTCCTTGAATGCTATATTGTTGAAGTCGCGTCGGAGTTTCTGCGCGTTCGCCTCACGTACGCGCTCGACGCCCATCCGCATGATCTTGACAGCATCCCACGCCTCCTGCGCGGAGTCCTTATTGCCGATCGAGGCCAGCATCTCCGGCGGGACAGCTCGTGCAATCGCTGCTAACGCCAGCCGATCCACGCTGTACTCTGCGCCGCCGGGTTCGATGGCTCCCCACAAGCCTTGCGCCTGCAGGTTGATGCGCATGAGCATCGCCCACTCCGGGTAGTTGGTCTTGGTCAGCATCGGATATTGTACCGACGCCGACGCTTCCTTGACCACGCGCTCGATGACGACCTCGCGCTCCCGACCATGCTGTTGTCGCGGACGGCGAGGACCACGTGATGGCGACCGAAGGCGATCCCGCCGCGGAGGAGTGATCGACCCTCGTCCCACCGGAGCTGACATGGCCACCAAGATCCTGAACGGAGCTCTGATACCAATTGATGGCCAAACGTCCGCTAGCGCCGCCCGGTGATCTTTCTGTTTCCTGCAAGTAACAGTACACACACACCCCTGGAATCTTCCCGCTGTATGTGTAAGCAAAGGAATCACAGAACACAAGAACACAAAGAGGTTTTGGCGCTGCAGAAAGTCACAGCTTTTCTGGCTTTGCTTCTTCCCTTTAAATAGCAAGAAAACAAGAAACTGACCCACTAATTAGCTGTAGAAACTGATGAAAAAACTGACCCACTAACTAGCTGTAGAAACTGATGAAAAACTGACCTACTAATTAGCTATAGAAACTTACATGCAGACTAAATAAGAAACTGAATGGAAGACATGCAAAATTAACTAGATTATCTAACAGATCTCGACGGGGACCACGCCGTTGGCCGTGCGTGGATGGAGGCGTTGGAGAGGAGCAAAGGTGGCTGCTTATCGGCTTCCAAAGGCAACTTTCAAATTTTTCTGTAATAATTAGTTTTTACATAGAATAACTTTTTAAAATAGTGTTTATAAATTAATTGTAGTATAAACTACAATGACTTTATTTATATCGGCTAAAATTACACGTGAGTTTTTATTATTTCGTACTCTCTCACGAATAAGCTAAAATGTATAAGCTACAGTTAAACATTAAAAAAAACAGGCTCATAAATGAAAAGATGTGGGAATTATTTGTGTACAGGTTGGTGACCCTAGCGTTGCATGGTGGAAAAAATACAGCTCAGCCTTGTTGGTTCGATTTAAAATGCTTTAATTACATTTGTTAGTTAGCTAAACACTGAATTAGTTGAGTTCAGATGAAATTAAATTTTATTTTGGCTCACCTGGGCTCGTTAGCTTGATTCTGAAACTATTTTCAAACTATCAATAAAATGCATTAAATTAAACTATATCAATTCAAAAAAAAAAGCTCAATAAAACAACTCGACATCCACCCCTCCCATCCATGTGCACCCGAGCGGGCGGGAAACGGCGGAAATTTCCGTTCCTGTGGAGCCCGGCTCCGTTGCACCCCACGGCCCAGGCCCACTCACAGTGCGGGCAACCAATCAACGTCCCACTGCGTCCCGCCGGCCAGATCGGGCCGGATGCGGTTGGAAGCTGTCTCCCTTTTCACGTTTTCCGGGCCTACAAATTGGGCCGGGCCGAGTTTCAGATGGGCCAAATCGTGTCAGGAATAAGATCGACGCTTCACTTCGGCCCGCGTTGTGGGCTGTGCCTACCCGGAGCCGCCTCGGTTTTTATTTAAATGTCTTCTCGGCTGCGCGCGGCCGCGTGGAATTGAAATTTTAAAGGGGCTGAACGTGCGGAATTGGAGTGAGCCGAGAGAGGTTGTCTTGGTTCAGAGACCATGGATGCCAAATTCTGGATATTTGGGTTTTTGTTCAATCAAATTTTGGTAAGATTCTCATTTCCACTGGCTCTTTAGTTTAATTTCATTTTGCCAAACCTTGGGCCAGTAACTTTCGATGTTGCCAAATTTTGACGCACGTTGGTAGGGCTTCTGTGTCATGAACCGAACAATCGCTGTAAAAACGGACAGCGAAACCCCGTCATTCAAAACCCATACGACGCTCGCAAGGAAGAGAGCAAATTTTTATTCTTCTAGCCTTTTTTTTAAATTTATTTTATTAATAAGCTTTTGTTCAATTTATTTTCAAATCTCACCCTTTTTGGCCATGCTAACATCCGTATGTGTGGTAACACTGCCACACCACAGGCTAAGTCTAACTCTAAGCTAAAAATGACATTTTTGTCACACCGCTATGTCGTCGCGTGGCAAAACAGCACTGCCACACTAGCAGCATGGAATGGCAGGACTTGGTCACGCTAGGATGATTGGCATAGCAATGTTGTTTCATCACCACAACTACCTGTATGGACAAACGGATCATGTTTGAAGATAAATTAGGCGAGGAGTATAAATAGAAATAAAATGAAAAAATTCCAATAAGTTTTTTTCCTAGTTCTGACAAGTGGGCCCTTCACAGGAGAGAACAATTCGATGCAGAGGAGTGATTCAATGCTTTATCTCTCTACTGTATCTTACACCAATTTTGATACATTCAACGAATAAATAGCTAAAATCAATCTTTAAATATACATCAATATTAATGTAATTTACTATACACTTGATGCATTGAAGCATCTTCCTCCTATGCACGCGTCCAGCACAATCCGGTCATGGTTTGGATATGCATCAGAGCATACGGCACATTTATATATGCGGAGTGTCGGCGCTACATAGGATGCGGGCAGATTTTGCAAATTAGTTGAATGATCGTTAGCATCCACATTACAAACGCACTATATTTTATAAAATGCACTGCAGTTAGAAACTAGTGGCTAAAGATGCATTTTGTAACGCCTCCATTTTTAGGAACAGGAACGTCTCACCACCCGCAACAGCCCAGGAGTTCAGTTGCGGATGAAAGCTGTATCATGCCTGCTCATGAACAATTAAAAGAAGTTAATTTAATTGAAATAAGACCTAATGGCCAATTTTAATAGCAATATGGACGTCCAAGCCCAAAACTTAACTTACATACAGAAGAGCCGAAGAAAACTCCACAGGATCACTTGAGTGCAGTCGTAACCCTAACACGAACACTCGCAGCATCTTCTTTTTTTTTCTGGTATCTGTGGGGGAAAATTTAGCAAGTCTGAGTACCAACCACTGTACTCAGCAAATTACATGTGGAAACACTATATATCTATTTGCCAGGATTCTCAAGAGAAGGGAATATAGTTGTTTTATTATGAGGTGGATGCAATTTTATTTGCAAACAAATAAAAGTTTAAAACATTTGCTCCTTAAGATCAAGGGGTTTGCTGTTATCAAATAAAGTTTCATCATTACTCAACTTAACAACACCAGAAACACTACTTATGCCTCGTTGTTGGAATCACCCAATTAACACAACTTTATTAACTGGAAGCACGGCGTATTCGAATACCATTTATTTCACTCTGCAGAGCTGCCCTGCTTTACCCACAAGATTTCTTAACCCGCGTCTGGCTTTAAGAAAACAAGACTTTTCACTACTCAATTCTTTATATAGCCTCCACCTAGTAGGCCTCCCAATAAGCTCAGGCTGCCTCTGACTTATCTTAGCCTACTATTGTGCGGCACACATAACACATGATCGAAGTTCAGATCGATCGGTCAGATTGTTCAAATAAAATAACCAACTTTCATACGGCCCTGCTTAACCCCTTCCGTATGGACTCGCACTTTGCCTCCAAACTACTTTTGTGGAGGTTCAATCGAACTTGAGTAGTTACTAGACCAGGGTTGACGTATCAACACTTGTGGTTGGGCGATCACTGTGTCTTTTACTTAGCACAAGGGTCTTGTCCTTATATTTTCACGAGGTCCGCAACCTCCACCTTAGGGTAAAGTGGTGGACGAAGTCTGCTACACGGACCTCCACACCCTTTTTACCCTAAGCTGCACACTGGCATCACCAGTCTAGGGTACGGTGTCCCATACCACCCTACCCTAGCCCGAGTTTTCCAAATCTACCGGCCCACGGCCAAAGTCACTTAGTAGTACAAAATGTTGAATGAGATGATATATGAATATTTATACAGTATGTTAATAATTGCTATGGCTGTCAAGGTGAATGTGGCCATCAAAGTAAACAGGGCTTTTATCAGTGGTAGGATTTATCTAATTAACATGTCATTCTAAATATTTATTTTAAGCAACTATCATTTCACAACTACCAATAATGAAAATACATTAAGTAAATAATGTAAATTTCATGGGATTCAATATGATCAAAAACATGTGACTTACCTTCTTTTTGTTGTTCTTGATCTTCTTGACTAGCTTCAAATGTCTTTGCTGCCCTTCCGTTGACCAACTCGCTTGGTCCAGTCACTAACATAGAAAACGAGATCAAATAAGTTCCTACTTTGCAAGATGCAAGCTGGGAACAAAATGCAAATTAAAAACAAGAAAGAATATAAAAAGAAATAGGTTGGGGTTGGGAGGTCGAAGTTCAACAATGCTTGGTGGGTTGACATGACTAAATTGGATTGAATAGGTTCAGGGCGATTAAAAGATGTACAAGTGTTGGATAATTTTTGGGAATACAAGATAGACATTTAGAATTGGATGGTCGATTTTTGAATTGGGTGGATTTGGATTTTATCAAATTTTAAATTGGCAAAAATGGGAACTTTGAATTTATTTGGGATTGATTTTGGTGGAAGGGTTAAATTTAAATTAATAACATTTGAATTTGAAGTAATGGAGGTCAAATTTGAATTCAGGGTATTAATCTGGTCAAAATAGTGTATTTTTAGTATTTTTGGGGTTTTTGGATTTTTCTGGAAATTTTTGGAGATTTTTCTGGATTTTTCGGGATTATCTAAAATAGCATGTACAATGTTGGGCTCGGCCCAGGCGAACAGTGCGGCTTGGCCCACTGCATAGCGCGGCGGCGGCCTCTTTCCCGCGCGCAAACAACCTTTTGGGCCGGCAGGCCGAAGCCCAGGCGCGTGCGGCCGAGAGGCCATGCGCTCGCGCACAGGCGGACGGCTACGGTAGGATGTACATTAGACGGCCCAGAGAAGATCGGGTTGGACAGCCCGATGAAGTTTTAAACCACTTTGGTCGTGTCGGAACCCAGAGTAACGACTCCTGGATTCTCTGTGTAAATCGCACTAGTCCAGGATCAGCTAGTGCACACAGTACCACAAAGATAAATACCAAGCACAAATGACTGATTATAGTAAATAAAAGGGTATGGCCTTAAGGCCAAATCTTACATCAATGCTCAATGGCAAAATAAATAAAGGAAAACAACTGCGGAAGCAAACTGATAAGAAGCGAAGCCCAAGCCTGCCCACAGGCAAACGACAGTAAGACGCGGCCTACTCGTCCAGATCTTCACCGTAGTTGACGTCTTCCTTCTCTGTGTGGAGAAAGCAAGGTGAGTACAAACTTGTACTCCGCAAGTCACACGGAAAATGCACCATAATGATAAAGGCTTCAATGGAAGGCTTATAGGGTTAGTTTGCATAAAATAGAATTTAAGAAATACAATAAGTAGATTGAAAATGCTGAATTTAATACATAAGTAAAAACAATACTTGGGTTAGAAAATAATACACGTGAAAATGCTGAAAGTGTGACTTGCCTTGCTCTTCAATTTGGTTCAAACCTTCGTCGTCGAATTTCCCCGAATCGTCGAAGTCTACACATGAAAATAACCCACCAAATTCAAAATAAATTCAAATTGACTTCAAATATTTGAATTGAGGCTAGAAATGGATAGATAGGAATTTTTGATGAATTTTAAATTTTGAATGGGCTCAATCGGAGTTAGGACGAAGGAGAACGGGCTCCGGGAAGATTAAATTCAGAGAAAATGAAAAATCTGAATTTATGGAATTATTCTTCTAAAGGAAAAATCTGAGATTATGGCGTCAACATTGCGTCAGCCAGGGATTTAATATTCGGCCGAATTATTTTTGAATGGGAAAAGAGGGGGAGAGGCTGACAGTGGGCCTGGGTCCATGTGGACTAGGTCCATGGATCGGGGGAGCTGGTGAGGTGGCACACGGGCGAGGTGGCGCTGACCGAGCAAGGGAATGACGTCGCGGCGCCACACCGTCTGCCACGCACGCACGGGGCACGCTGACGTGGACGCCTGGCCGGAGTGCGCACGGGGACCGGACGCTTGCCGGTGCTCCGGCGGGCGGTGGCCGGCGGCGAGGGGCGGAGGGGAAGGAGGGGGCGACGGGGAGTGCAGCTTACCTTCGCGCGGTGCTAGGTGGGCACGGGAGGCGGCCGGCGGCGAGGAAGGGGCGGCGGCGGCTCGGGGGCTACGGCGCGGCGGCGGTGGAGAGCTCGGGAGGGAGGGAGGAGTGGCGGGGGATGAAGTGTGGGAAGGGGGAAGGCCGGAGGTGCCTTTTATAGGGGCGGACGGGGGCGGTGAATCGAGGGGCGCCAGAGTGGGGAAGTGGGCGGCGGCGGTTGCGGAGAATCGAGGGGCGTGGCCGACGATTAGGGGCGGGGTTAGAGGGAGGTGGGTGCGGGGAGAGGGTGTGCGACTCGCGGAGGTGGAGGCGTGGCCGGGGGAAGAGGGAAGGTGGGGCCGGGAATGGCGGAGGCGGTTGCGGGCGGCGGCGCGAGAGGAGGAAGAAGGCGCGGGGAGGGATGACAGGTGGGGCCGGGCGCGCAGAGAGAGAAGGGGAGGGAGGAGGCGCGGGCGGCCGGATCGTGGGGGCGAGGATCGAACGGCTATGCGGAAGGCGGGGGCGGACGGTGGGATGGGCTGGCGAGGGGGGGAAGGCAGCCGATCTGGGCCAGCCAGGTGGCGGCCCGAGAGGAGGGGGAGACGGGATTGGCCGGGCGACGTGGGCCAATCCTGGCCATCCACGTGGCGGCCAGAGGGAGGAGGAGGGAGTTTTATTTTTAAATTTTGATTTTCATTTTCAGAAAACCCGAATAAATTCTATAAAGCTCATAAAAATATGAAATTACCTCCAAAATTCCCAGAAAATTTCAGAGAACTTCCTGGAGACATTTTGGATTTAATAAAATTATTTCCAACTAATGTTGGTATTTACCTTTCAAACTTAAAATACTTTATATTTTCAAAAATAGATTTTAAACTCCAGAAAACTCTGAAAAATCAAATAAGAGACAAATAAATCCAAATAATTAATTTGAATTAGGATTTTTTTGTAGAAAATCAAAATATTATTTTTATTAATAATTATTTTTAGGTTTTCACTTAAAATACTTTTTAAGTCCAGCTTTTTCAATAACAGAAACTCAGGGCAAATTCAAATTTAAAATTTAGGCACAAAAATACTTATTTTAATTTAAAATTTTATTTTATTCAATTTGTATTTATTTATTTTATTTAAGAAAAATCTGGGCTGTTACAGGTCGGCTGGGATTGGGTGAGACGAACAACACGAACGGCTTCGATGCGATCTCCGTGAACGGTCCAAGTTAGACCGCAACGGGTGCACGGGTGGACAGGATGAGGCCACGAGGTCTCCGTCTACCTCTGTCTGCCTTCTTCCCCACGGAACAGAGGTACGGCGGCGTGGTTGAATCGACGCCGTCGCAACTTCCCGGAAAGGAATGGCCATACACAGGGGAGCGGTTCTAGTCCAATATCGCATTTTTATGCTTTTGGGAGGAAGAGAGTGAATAGGAACGGCTGGCGGCAGTCGGGAAAGCGGCGACTACCACAGTAGCGTCATTGGTCTCCGGTGGGCTTTTGACTAATCTAAGAGCATTTTAACCATCTACAGAGCCTAGGGGTTTTAGTTGTGGTGGGGTTTGAAGTTGGAAAAAGGTCAATTGAGCTGGCCACGGAGAAGGCCTTGCGGCCATGGGCGGCTTCAGTCGTCGGAACCCTAGGTGACCACCCGAGCTTGGAGGAGTACACCATCATGTCCAACAAGCAATAAAGGATGCGTCAGCAAAAGGAATTGAAAAGAAATCAACACAATTGCAAGATTGGATTTTAGGGCTCACCGGCTTAGGGGAGATGATTGCGGGCGGCAGAGGCGATGAGAGCTTAATCGGCTAGGGAAGAGGGTTTGTGAGTGCGCTAGAAGACTCAAGGAAGTGGAAATTAGGTTTTATAGCCCGTGCAGGTCGGTTTCCACGGCGAGATATTTCTCGGTCGTGTTTGCTTCACGCTGAGCGGGAGGGGGAATGCACTGGAGTGGTGCAGGCTCTGTGAGGGGGAGGTGACACTGTGCATCTGTGGTTATCTACCCAATTGTACGACCCTTTGACTCTATGAGAGGAGAAGCCGCGAGAATGCGCTAGCTGTCGCAGTGGCGGAAGCAGGCGAGGTCGTCAGAGCGCGGAGCAAGAAAGAAGCAGGGAGGGGGGGCCGACTGGTGGGGCCACGACGTCAGGCTGGGCGTGAATTTGCGGGTGCGGGTGACCGCAAAACCGGCGAGCGAAAACACGACGCGTGCGGCAGCCACGGCAGCAAGGCGGTGCGGAGGCGCACGCGCACGAAGCGGCGCCAGAAAAAGGGAGGAAGTGGCAATGCCAGAAAGGAAAGCGCAATTTCCAGAAAAATTGCCCAATTGGGAAAGGAAAAAGAATTCAAGCAAAATTCAAGAAAAGTTCAAAAATTTTGAATTTTTGGGTTGTTTTCACATTTGAAACCATTCTGATGTCCAAAGCATCGCATTTTTCAGTGCTTAGAGGTAGCATCATGTCGGTGGGGAAAGTGAAGAGACGTGGCTACGCTCCGACATTTTTGCTATACCATCGTCACTGGTTGTATGGCAAGCTGCAAATTATGCCACGGCTATTAGCATTGCTGCATTAACAGTGGTGTGGCACTCTAGAGATGCAGGATTCACTTCGGCCCCTAGCATGGCCTTCCGGTGTGTATGTGTATTGTCCATAGTCCACGTGGGGAATTTTTTTAGACTATATACCACTGTAATTGTCTTAATTCTAAAAATGCCACTGCAATTCCGGTCTTTTGAAAAATACCACTCTAATAATGAAATATTCCTAGAAATGCCATTATGCTCAATACTAACCAATTTTAAATAATACACCTTATGTATTTCAATTATTTTTGTATGCACAAAATACATATCAACATAACATAAGATAGGTGTATTCATATAAAATGGGCTTTTATTGATGCCATTATGATCAATACAAGCCGATTTTACGTAAATACACCTTCTACATTTCGATTTGTATTTTTGTGTAGATAAATAACACTCCAATCATCTCATACTTTTATAAATACCATTATAATCAATAAAAACCATTTTATATCAATAGAAATCAGCTAGTATTGAGCATAATGGTATTTATAGAAGTATTTCACGACTGGAGTGGTATTTTTCAAAGAACCAAGATTGCAGTGGCATTTTTCATAATTGAAACGATTGCAGTGGCATATAATCAATTATCCCTTTATTAATATCACAAAAATAAAAGTCACTTTTTAAAAAATTATAGAAATGACATTTGCTGCCAATTCATTCGGCGACAAAATGAATTCGCAATAGGAGCTCTGTCATCAAATGATATGACAACAAGTTGATGGGGCAACCACTGTCATCATTTTATATGGCGACAGGGCCTAGTACCGATTGATTTGGCAACTAGAGGTTTTGTCAACTAAGTGAATGTCAGCCAAATGAATTACCGACAAGTGTTTGTCGACAAATAACACCCTATCGCTAAATAAAATGACGACAAAGCTTCTATCGCCATAGACTGATGGGGAAACTTTTGTCGCCAATTCAATTGATGACAAATCCTATTGCCAAATGAATTAGCAACAGAAGCTGCCATGTCAGCCTGTTGCCAATTCATTTGGCGGCTGTTGTGGGGGTGGACCAGCCCCCAGCTACTGGGCCTTGCAACAGGCCCAATAGTATAGGGATATGTGTATAAAGGAATGTACCACTGTATGCTCACCTTTTGTAATTATTAAGGAGTAGGATGAGAATATCTTATTCTACCCTATTTATGTATAAAAATCCCCAAGAGGGGTACGAGAGGGCCAGATACACTCATTTTACACTAGCACTCTCTCTCTCAGTCGGCTCTAGCTCCCTTAGGGGTACTTGTACCCTCTGTTGTGCTCATACCACAATAGTTGGCACCATCCTTGGGGCCACACAAGAAGCTGTACAAGAAAGGACACTAGAGAAGGCTATCGCCAAAGGGACTTTTTGACGTTGAATAGGAGTATCTTAGGTTGCTCGTGTCGCGAGCGCCCTAGTTAAGTTCATCTTGACATTTATGGCTTCATAATAATACACAAATGCTGCTATATCTAGATTTGCTTTCGGTGGCTACCCCCTCTCAACTGCAGAAGTAGAGCGGCATCGTACTCAGCAACCTTCTCATCCATGGTGTTCTACTGTGCCTGCACGCACCTCAACGGTATCTGTAGCACATCCTTCATCGTCAGTCATGCGAACGGCTGAGAGCTAGTGCATACGATGCTGAGCTTGAACACGACCTCGACGTCGTCATTTTCGTAACTGCATGGTGTCCAGATGTAACAATTGTTAGACATGCGAACTGTCTTCCGCATCGGCCACCTCTGCTTAGAGCCCTCGCGCCGTCGTCTCGACACCAGAGAGTCAGCCTCCGCGCACAGCAAAGACCAGTTCTGGCCTCCGCATGCCCTTTGCTCACCTGATGTCACCTCCGCACTAGTGAAGACAGGCTTCAACCTCCGCACGCCCTTCGCATGAATCTCCGTATGCATAAGTATAATCGTCAACCATAGCGCATCAATCAACAACATGCATGGCAGCGGTCGAAGGTTTCAACATCGGATACGGTCAAAGGTTTCGACGCTAAGCTGCGGTCAAAGATGTCGACACCGGTGACGTCCGAAGATGTCGACGCTGGCAGCGGTCGGAGGTTTCGACACCAACTATGGTCGAAGGTTTCGATGCTGGCTGCGGTCGAAGGTTTTGACTCTGGCAACGGTCGAAGGTTTTGATGCTAGACTACAATCAAAGATATCGACATTGGTAGCAATCCAAGATGTCGACTCCAGCTGCGGTCGAAGATGTCGACACCAGCTGTGGTCGAAGATGTCAACACTGGCTACGGTTGAAGATGTCGACTCCAGTAGCATTCGAAGATGTCGACGCATGCCGACTGCGGTCGAAGGTTTGGATGCCGGCTGTGGTTGAATATCTCGACTTCAGCAGGGGTTGAAGATCTCGACTCCGACACCGAGTGGTCACAACTTTGTTGATGCCTGTTTGACAACCTTGGGGTCGCGACTTTATCGATGCCCATTGATGAACTACTTAGTGCTTGCTTTATACAAACGATCCATCTGCACATTATTCAACAGGTGTAGGTCCGAGGAACTAAGAAAATGATTGAGAAAAGTGGGGAAGATTCTTAGTTGTTTCGATGCATAGCATTATACAATGGAAAATATAATTTCGTATTTTCAGTAGGCCGGACGTTATATACTCAATGTAGAATTCAGCTGTTTGAAAAATGCAGATGCATAAGTTGGCACACAATCATCTTTCTGCAACTAAATTCTTATAAAGGTCCTATGATAGCTATTTGTCTTTGTGACCAGCTAGTGGCCTGTTTTATCCTTTTAGCAATTCCTTTAAAGCGATAATTATGGTCATGCAATCTCTCTATGGATTTTTCTGAGGGAGTATGAGGTTACCGTTAAGATAGCTTTCTAAACCACTTATAGCAAATACTGTGTACCACTAGAATGTTGCACTCTTTCCTGGTTTGGAGATTGAGAGTAAGGTTAAGCGTTCTAGTTTGTCCAAGGTGAATATTAAAGATGCACAAAACTTTCGCTTTTTAACAGTTCTATTTGAATTTATTAGAACAATAGGAGATTCATATATGTTAGATCCACAAAGTACTTTTTTTAGTTGACCTGACTCCTGAGTTCTGATACATCAAGAGCTTTTGGCATGTTCAGAATGACTTTCAAGTGTTTATGTTCTTCAATACAACATTCCCTCTAAATGATTAATGATTGTTAGGCTGAAAATAGGGCAATCTTTCTAGTTTCCATTTTTTTATACTACATGTAGTTCAAACCATGTTGACAATATATTTTCCTTGTAACTGTGCAGCGGTGGACATCAGCATAGTTTGAAGTTGGAAGAGTCAATGTGATGTTGCAATCACAAACACAGTTTACATGGACAAGCCCTGCTGGTCAGAACTAAGGCATCTCTATGATCCAACAGTGATTGTTAGGTTTTTTTGGTCAAGGTATATTGTCGATCATGATGTATGGATCTATGTATATGGAAGAGCTCCAGGCGTGACGAAGGCTCCTGAGGGGGTAACGATGGGAGACTCTCGGGTGACGGAGCTGCAGCCCCTGGCGGCGTGAGGGCGCCGTGAGAGCTAGGGCAGAGGGCGCGCGGGAAATAGATGGAAGGAGTTCTCAGGGAAGCCTGGCAACGGAAGTTGCTTTGCTTCAGATTAATTCCATTACAGTTGAGGGTATTTATCCCTCCCCTAACAAACCAATCTAGATCCTATTTGTTTACGGATAGAAATAGGAGATAGCCTGATTAAGAATAGAAATAGGAGATAGACCTACTAAAGATAAATTGATGGACTCCAGGCCCCCTACTGGCCGGCTGGTGTCTCTCCCTGTGCGCGCTTCCGGCACACATACGTGATGCCGGTCATAACATCTCTCCCTGCCTCCGCAAACAGCTCGTCCTCGAGCTAAAAATTGGGGTAGAGTTCTTGAAAGTGCGGTAGCTGCTCCCATGTGGCGTCGTCGCTGGACATCCTGCGCCACTGCACCAAGACGTGCCAGACTCCGCAGCGGAGCTGGGTGCGCAGGACGTGCTCCGGTGCGGCCAGTAGCCGACCGTCGTGCGTAGGCGGCACTTGAGGCATCGTGGTCGGAGGGTCGCCGTGGAAGGGTTTAAGCAACCCTACATGGAAGACGTCATGTAGCTTGGCGCCCTCCGGAAGCTGGAGACGGTAGGCCACCTGCCCGATCCGCTCCAAGACTTGGAATGGGCCTGCGTAGCGCAGTCCGAGCTTCCCCTTGGGCCAGGGCTCCAACGCCTGTGTCGGGCGGTGGAGGAGGCGTAACCACACCCAATCGCCCACCGCGAACTCCAAATCACGGTGGTGGTCGTCGTAGTATCGCTTGGCGTAAGTCCTAGCGGCGTCGGCCTTGTACGGTAGCAGCGGCGGTGGAGGCCGGCCGTAGACCACCTGGAACGGAGTGGTGCGTAGCGTGGTGTGGAACAAAGTATTGTAGCAATACTCCGCCCATGGCAGCCAATCGACCCATGCGCGAGGACGATCACCCTGACACAGCGGAGGTACATGGCGATGGCCTTGTTGACGACCTCCGATTGACCATCCGTCTGGGGGTGAAAGGCCGTGCTCATACGAAGTTTGACGCTGGCCAGTTTGAAGAGGTCGCGCCACATGTGGCCGGTGAAGACCGGGTCGCGATCGCTGACGATGGAGGTGGGGAAACCGTGGAGGCGGACGATCTCATCGAAGAAGGCCCTGGCGACGGATGTGGCGGAGTATGGGTGGCTGAGCGCGATGAAGTGAGCGTACTTTTAGAAGCGGTCGACGACGGTGAGAATCACGGACTTCCCGTGTACCTTCGGCAAACCCTCGATGAAGTCCATCGAGATGTCGGACCACACCTGGGACGGCACTTCGAGGGGCTGCAAGAGGCCAGCCGGCTGCAGGGTTTCTGTCTTGTTGCGCTGACAGGTGAGGCAGGAGCGGACGAAGTCCCGCACAAGCATCCTGTCGTCGGGAATGTAGAAGTCCGCCCGTAGTCGTTGGAGTGTCTTCTGGTGCCCTCGTGGCTGGCCGCATGGGCCAGGGAGAGCACCTGGGTGCGCAGATCGTGATGCGCTGGCACAAAGATGCGTGAGCCGTGGAGCAGGAATCCATCTGGCGTTCGCCACGGCTCCCCAATGGCGCCGTCTTGGAGCTGCTGGCGGAGACGGCTTGCCTCTTCGTCGGTGGCCGTCGCAGCTCGGATTTCGTCGAAAAGGTGGAATGAGGGTCCCAAGATAGCCTGGAGTGTGGCTGAGTCCGAGTCGCGGCGCGAGAGGGCGTCTGCCACCGTGTTGAGGCGCACGGGACGATATTCCACCGTGAAGTCGAAGCCGAACAGCTTGCTGACCACTGATGCTGCGGAATTGTCGAGAGGCGCTGGTCCAGTAGGAACTTGAGGCTGAAGTGGTCGGTGCGAATGAGGAAACGGCGCCCCCATAGGTACGGACGCCAGTGTCGAACGGCCTGCACGAGGCCGATAAGCTCTCGCTCGTAGGCCGCCAGCTTGAGATGGCGGGCAGCGAACGGCCTGCTGAAGAACGCAAGGGGGCCGGCGTCTTGGTGAAGGACAGCGCCAAAGCCAGCGCCCGATGCGTCGCAGTTGACGATGAACAGCTGGTCGAAGACAGGCATTTGCAGCACCGGTCCTTTTGTCAGTGCGGTTTTCAGCGACTGGAATGCTACCGCGGCGTCATCTGTCCAGGCGAAAGCGTCCTTGCGTAGAAGCTTTGTTAGCGGAGCCGCGATTGTGCCAAAGTCCCGGATGAACTTCCGGTAGTACCCGGCGAGGCCCAAGAAGCCGCGCAGTCCTCGAGCCGAGCGGGGCACCGGCCAGGAGGCGACGGCGACCACTTTGTCGCTGTCCATGGCGACACCATCGGTGGAGATGACGTGGCCGAGGTAAGCGACCGAAGACGCCCCGAAGGAGCGCTTGGAGCGCTTAAGGTGTAGGGAGTGAGCGCGAAGCGCGTCGAAGATGAGCCGAACATGCTGCAAATGCTCGGACCACGAAGAGCTGTAGATGAGGATGTCGTCGAAGAATACGAGCACGAACCGCCGAAGGAAGGGCCGGAGGACGTCGTTCATGAGGGCCTGGAACATTGCCGGCGCGTTGGATAGGCCGAAGGGCATGACGAGGAACTCGAAGTGACCGTGGTGGGTGCGAAGGCCGTCTTCTCGATGTCTTCCGGATGAATGCGCACCTGGTGGTAGCCGGAACGGAGGTCTAGCTTGGTGAAGTACCGAGCGCCATGGAGCTCGTCGAGGAGCTCCTCAACCACCGGTATCAGAAACTTGTCCTTGGATGTCTTGTCGTTCAGCGCACGGTAGTCGATGCAGAACCGCCAGGAGTCGTCTGCCTTCTTGACCAAGAGCACATGCGCGGAGAACGGTGAGGTGCTCGGCCGAATGATGCCCTGCTCCATCATGGCGGCACACTGGCGTTTCAGCTCGTCCTTCTGCAGCTGTGGGTAGCGGTAGGGGCGGACGGCCACCGGCGCGGTGCCTGGCAGCAAATGGATGCGGTGGTCGTAGGGTCGTGCTGGTGGAAGACCCTTGGGCTCCTCAAAAACCTGGTTGTATTGGTGCAGGAGGCGGTCCAAGAGGGGTTGCGGCGGCGCCCCGGTGATGGCGTGAAGGGCCGACTGTAGGATGTCGTCGCGGGGAGAGCCGAGGCCCTTCCAGAATACCCGCCTGCCGCCCCGCTAGAACGCCATGCAGAGGTCCTCGAAGTCCCAAAGGATGGGCCCCAGGGTGCGGAGAAAATCGACACCGAGGACGAGGTCGAAGCCACCCAAGTTGATGCCATAGCAGCTGATGGAGAAGTCCTCGGGCCCGATGCTCATGGCGACGTTGCGGGCCACGCCCGTGCAGGGGACTTGGTCGCCGTTGGCCACCGCCACGCGCATGTTAGCGCTGTCCTTCGTTACCAATTGGAGTCGGCGCAGGGCTCCGGCGTTGATGAAGTTGTGGGTGGAGCTGGAGTCGAGCAACGCCAGGAGCCGGTGGCCGTGGATGTGGACATGGAGGTGCATGGTGTCCTCTGTGCGAATGCCGGCGATCGCATGAAGGGAGACCACCGGCAAGTTAGACGCGGTCTCGTGCACTGCCGCACCGCCGGAGTCCTCGGCCGTGTCGTCGTCCAGATAATCGGTCACCTCAATGAAGAACAATCGCTGGCACTTGTGGCCGCGGACGTACTGCTCATCGCAGTTGTAGAAAAGCCCCAGTCGGCGTCGGTCGGCCAACTCAGCCGGGGAGAGGCGGCGAAACGGGCGGGATAGGGCAGGTAATGCGGCTGCTGCAGGTGGAGCTGGCGGCATCAGGGCTGACGTTTGGGCCGGCACGACCGGGGGTGAAACGGAAGCCCGCTGCGGCATGGGCAGGGCCAGCGGTGGCCGCTGTAGAGGGCGGGGCTGCCGCGGCAGCGGTGCTGGTGGCGTCGTCTCGGCGCGGCGCTCATACGCCCGGGCCAGGTGCATTGCTGTCTGCAGATCGCATGGTTCCCGAAGTTCGACGTCGATCCTGATGTGCTCTGGTAGGCCGCCGGTGAACAACTCCACCTTCTGGATTAGCGTCAAGTGTTGCGCGTGACCGAGAAGCGCATTGAAACGCTCTTGGTAGTCCTGGACCGTGGAGAGGAACGGCAGCCGTGCGAGTTCCGCCAGGCGATTGGCGCGGATTGGCGGCCCGAAGCGGAGATGGCACAGCTCCTTGAAGCGCTCTCAGGAGGGCATGCCTTCGTCCTATTCCAAGGCGTAGTACCACGTCTGGGCGGCTCCCGTGAGATGGTACGAGGCAAGCCACACGCGATCTGAAGCCATGGTGCGCTGGCCACGGAAGAATTGATCGCACCGGTTGAGCCAGTTGAGAGGGTCCTCCTTGCCGTCGTAGGTGGGGAAGTCGAGCTTGTGGAAGCGAGGGGCGCCCAGGCCGGTGCCGGCACTGCCGGAGCCCATCTCCGGCCCGGACGGAAAGGGCGGCCGCATCGGAAGCTGCGGCACAGCGGGAATCGGTGATGGCGAGTGAGGGAACTGGAGCTGGTGGATGGGGACTGGCAGAGTGGTGGCGGCGGGAAGGGTGTATGGGGGATTGGCGGTGGAGGCGGCGGTGTTGGTAGGCGCTGGCGGGCGGAACTCTAGAGCGTCCAGACGCGCGAAGATGGTCGCCATCTGCTGGGCGAGCTCGGCCAGCGCCTTGGCGACAGGATCGGCCGGCGGCGGCGGTGTCCCCTTCGGCTGCTTGCCGCCCTCCTCGCCTGGCATGTCTGATACCAGATTGGAAGAGCTCTAGGCGTGACGAAGGCTCCTGAGGGGGTAACGATGGGAGACTCTCGGGTGACGGAGCTGCAGCCCCTGGCGGCGTGAGGGCGCCGTGAGAGCTAGGGCAGAGGGCGCGCGGGAAATAGATGGAAGGAGTTCTCAGGGAAGCCTGGCAACGGAAGTTGCTTTGCTTCAGATTAATTCCATTACAGTTGAGGGTATTTATCCCTCCCCTAACAAACCAATCTAGATCCTATTTGTTTACGGATAGTAATAGGAGATAGCCTGATTAAGAATAGAAATAGGAGATAGACCTACTAAAGATAAATTGATGGACTCCAGGCCCCCTACTGGCCGGCTGGTGTCTCTCCCTGTGCGCGCTTCCGGCGCGCATACGTGATGCCGGTCATAACAGTATATATTTTGACATAGCACAAAATTAATTCCATACCAGTTTAGATTCCCTGTTGTTTTCTCACCAAATCCCATTAAATTTTCTGGTGGCTTTGAAGTTTCAATCCTGTATATTTGAATGGTTTACATACAATCAATCTCGGCTGTGGTATCTGTGAATCCAGTAGATTAGAAATCATTCTTGTTTACATAGTCCTTGGAGTTGGAAACATCTTTCATCCAGGATTATTTCAGCACATCTATATGTTCAATTTCTTTATCCCACTTCAGCCTACCTGTTTTACGGAACTCAAGAGCATGCCATCCATGTAACAAGCCCACTTGGGCCCAAAACAAACTAACCTGATTGTGTTATTAGTTAATAAGAAAATATAAATTGACAAACCAAGGAAAAAAGAAGGAAGACATTTTTGAGATCTGTAAACTTGAAAATGATAATATCTTTTCCTCCTTATTGTTTGTCTTCCTTGAACATTAGGACATGGTTTCATCACTTTTTTGAATCTTAACTAGCATGGGCAATGAATTTAAGTTGTTGTTTAAATGGTGGTCTGGAATTCAGGCCCAAGTCTGCCTTCTTACTACTAGCTTCCTTCTAAATGCTTAAGCATGATTCGGTCCCATACTCTCATGTCAATGTGCTTTGCATGCATTGGCCAGCCCATTCAGCAGTTTTTGTTTTCAAACATCTGCCCAAGTGCTCCAAGCCTCCAAGTGTTCAACCATATGCTACAAAATGTTTTAGCTTGTGTCATGACTCATGAATAAGGGACTAGAAATTATTATAGAGCAAGCAAAAGCTTTGCACATCTTTGTATTTAATAGAGAGAATGAAAACAACAGAGTTCAACACACTTGCAAACTAGCTGCAAGGAGCCATACAGCACCAAGAATTAGTACAAAATAATTACGTGGACTGAAAGGAGCTCCCCCTACGCGCTCAGCCGCCCAACTAGAGTACTACTCTTTACAGAAAATACAGGGATAGAAATAATAACCTGTGCTCTAAGATTTATCATCTCTTGTCTGTTCTAAGGATGACTGCTCCAGATAACATTGCATCTCCTGAAATATGTTTTAACTTGCTTCAGCTGTGCTGTCTTCCTCTTTATCGAACATTTGGGACATATTGTCCTTATATGGCATCATTTTTCTGCAGCTGATTGCTTTTGTTTTATGCATTTAAAAACTCAAACATATCTATCTAAGCTTCAGTCACAATAAACATTTATTTCTTTGACACTTCTGCTCTAACAAGGCAACTCCTTTAAACAACTCAACGAAAAGGCCTAAGTTGAACCTTTGCATAGTCTAGTGCATAATGTCACACAAGCATAGGTACCTGACAGGCGCAAGTCATGTTGTTACGTACATGCTGTAGATATTGAGATATTCACATCGTTCTTGTGCTGTCATGAGAGGGACATTAATCACTATATTAAGTTATTAACTAGTTGCTATTGCTTGAAATTTGAACAACAGAAATGTAACGAGTAAGTTTTTTATTTTATTTTTTTGACTATCCGCTGAAAATGGGAGTTAGACAGGGACAGTGGTGCAATTAAGTATCAACAAAATGCTCTAGTCCTGATGTCGGTCTGCAAAATATGCAAATTTATCTCTTGTTATCTGCATGTTAGGTAGTCCGGGTGATGCAATGACAAAGATCCATATAAGCTTCCAATCCATTTGAGCCTCAGCCTACCATATAGATCTTCACGCCTTCACCATACCAGAGTGGCCTGGTGGGTGCACTGGAGCTTATCATATCTTTTTTACTCCTCTCTTGTTAGGTGCCGGTTGTGACGCAATGACAATGATCTTAATGTAACACCCCGCTCACTCACTGGACCAAGATGCTACCACCTCTGCCTACACTTACCATTACAACAACACTGGAAGAATTTAAAACCAACATTAACTTTATTTATTATGCTGCACTCAGATACATCGTAGCAATTTTTGACAGTTACTCTAACCTAGTAATAGCTAAAGTACATTGACAATAGTGATACAAGAGTGCTGCTGGTTCGTGCCAGTTATCCATGTGCTACTCCCGCCCGTGCCTGACGTCTTCAACGGTCACCTAAAAACATCAACAAAGCAAGGCTGAGTCCACCGACTCAGCAAATACAAAGCAAAACAGCAAATAACAGGTTCATTCATTAGAGCAGTATCATTCCAGTTTCATTAACCACTTTCCAGTAATCCTCTTTTCCCTTTAACCACTTTACGTTTCGATGATGTGTTCATCACGCATACACATATGCACTTCTTTCTCATCTCTTTAGCCTATACTACTTAACGGTTATCACTTCCCATCTCTGTGGACTGCACCTCACTATCTCTGTAACTATTCTACCGCCATCACTTCCCCTTTCTGTGTGCTATTCCTCACTATCTCTGTAATATTCTACAATCATCACTTCCCATTTCGGTGAGCTATTCCTCACTATCTCTGTATTGTTCTACTAACATCACCCCCCATTTCTGTGAGCTATACACCACTATTTCTGTAATTATTTTACTGTTATCACCTCCCATTTATGTGAACTATACGTCACTATCTCTGTAACTATTTTACTGTTATCACTTCCCATCTCTGTGGACTATACGTCACTAACTCTGTAACTGTTCTACTGTTATCACCTCCCATCTCTGTGAACTGTATATCACTATCCCTGTAACTGTTTCACAGTTAACCCTTGTATGCAATACAATGCATCTGTAATTATATCACTGTTCTGTTTTCATGCAATGCAATGCATCTGTAATGCGTCTGTAACTGTAGCTTATACCGGTATAGCGGAGTGCTCACCCGTCGATGAGCCACTCAATCCACGTCCTCTTTCATACGGGGTTCCAAGCTCCACTCCCGTGGAGTACCTACCGAAGTAGGTCCTGTTGTCTGTGTATGAGTGTAATGCATTATGCAACATGCGGTCACTGTTGGCACTTAATCATAAGCAACTCTCATCACAGTATGATTAGCACGAAATCATAAGTACTGTAGAACATGGCACGAAAGACATAAAAATACCAATCATTTACCACAATCCACTGTTCTACCATGCCCTTGCAAGTTCATTTATGAGTTTCAACTTGACATATCTTAACGTTTATCATTCAACTTTTCTCAATATGCACCCAGAAAAGGTAAACTTACCCCAAATCATTCAATTTAACTGAAATCACTACCCGAATTCACCGCTTTACAATGCACTTGCCTGGTTAGCCTCGGGGATGACGCGTGGACGGCTCCGACCCGGGACCTCCACCTGCGCACACATCAACCCGACTCAACGACAAAACAAAACCAAGAGCTTAAACGGAAAACAGCGTCCCTAAGCTCGTATCCCGATCTCGGCGTAATCGCACGGGTTTTTGAGGGACCTGTCGCGTAGGTGCCAAACCCATTTTTTTTCTCTCTTTCTTTTTCTCCTCTTTTCTTTTTCTCCTCTTTTCTTTTCTTCTTCTTTCTTTTTTTCTTCTCTTCTCTTCTCTTTCTTTTCTTTCTCTTCTCCTTTCCTTCCTTCTCTCTCCTCCTTATTTCTTTTGGCCGAACCGGCCACTTCTCCCCTTTCCTCATCCCACTCAACCACAAGGGCCTCTCCAGGCGGCGCGGCAATGCAAGGGCGCGCCGGCCCCTCCCCGCCGCCGGCCTTCCTCCTCGCCGCCAGCCTACTCCGCCTCCTCGGCCTCCCCCTCCGCCCCTCACTCTCCCGCCTGGGGGCGGCGCGGCGGCGCAGGAGGCATGCCGGCCCTGCGGCCCGCCGGCCCCGGCCCCCCTCTCTCTCCGCCGGCTCTATCCCCCTCGCGTGCGGTGCTCGGGCGCATCTATAGCGACGTGGTGGCGCGCGGCTAGGCCGGCGTCGCCGCCCCCCGTCTTACCGCCGGCGCCCCTTCTGCCTACCCCCGCCTCCGCCTCCTCCTCTCCCGTCTGTTCGGACGGGAGGCCCCGGGCGGCACGGCGGCACTTGGCGGCGCTGGCCCTTGGCCGGCCGCCAGCAGCCCTGCCGGCCCCTCGCCTCCCGCCTCCTCCTCCCCGCGTCCCCTCTCCTGCGCACAGCCAACCGGCCGGCCCGACTCAGATCTGGGCGCGCGCTCGGCGGCGCAAGGCTCGTGGCCAAGCTGGCAACGCCGGCGTCCCCTTCCTCTCTCCCTCTATGCGTGTGTGGTGCCATGGGGTTGAGGGATGGAGGGCAAACTCGGTGGTAGCTTGGCGCGTGACCGGCGGTCGTCGACGTCCTCCGTGGTCGGTGGCGCCGTCCTCACGCTCTAGCCCCCCGAG
The DNA here is from genome assembly GCA_017311315.1 of Dendrocalamus latiflorus. Classification (NCBI taxonomy): domain Eukaryota; kingdom Viridiplantae; phylum Streptophyta; class Magnoliopsida; order Poales; family Poaceae; genus Dendrocalamus; species Dendrocalamus latiflorus. Next base: position 5,838,815 of record CM029616.1, on the reverse strand, counting down.
CTCCTCCTCCTCGGGCTCCCTCTTCTCTGTGGAGTGCTTGGAGTGGTGCTGGTGACCGGCTTCTTGGCTTGGCCGTGAAAGGAATGGAGGGAGTGCTGCTACAAGTTGGCTGTGTTCTTACCTTGACCGAGAGAATGGGTTGAGGAAATGTGGCTTGCTGCATGGGACTAGCATATATGGGCATGGTTGGGGGTTGCCCTTTGCATTTATGAAATGACTGCCCAAGGACATTTCGGTCCAAGGGGTTTTGGGGTTTCTACTACAGCGGTAAGTCGGTAAAGAAGGTAAGGTAGAAATTGCCGGATGATGAACACCCGGAACGCGAGACGGTGCCGACTATCCCTAGGCGGTCCGGGAACCTCTGGGAGTGCAAAACATACGGCTCTCTAGACGGTGCCGACTGTCCTGAGATGGTCTGGGAACCGCTGCGCGCGACACTAAATCGACACTCCAACAGGTCAAATGGGTCTGACGGCAAACTACACTCTTTAATTGCTATAATTTCCCTTATGCATTGTTTTGGGGTATTACACTTAAGTACTTTTGCACCTGACCTAACTCGTTCTAGAAGGAGTTATTGCACTTTGATCATTGATGTTACAGGTAGATCATATATACCATCTTTCAGTTGCTCAAACTGTGGTATTAGGTAAAGCTATACTGGGGACTGGGCTTTGCATCATATCCGCATGCCTCCACAATATCCCACCTACTTTAGTTTCTTTTGTTTTGGCAGGGTCCTTCTCATAAGGTAGAACCTTCACTAGACCAAACTCATTATAAATGTCAAAACATCTTTGCTCCCTTTCTTCTCATTTGCTTCGGAAAGCAAATTTCTCCAAAAGTTTATGTGACTTTCAGAGGAAAATTGCAGCTGAGCACTTATATGCCCCACTCATATCATGTGTGCAGCATGTCGCAATTTAACTTGCGGTCAAACCAGCTGGGCATTTCGCCTTGTTGATAGGGAGAATCTCACCAATTGTTCTGGTGCTCCATAATGGAGTACCTATGCCATGTCTTTGGGTGCCATGAATAAAGTATCATTCTAAATTTAAGAAGAAAATACCAGTTCACTACATATATATGTGCCTAGTGTACTGTTCTGTTCTTTCCAGGTTCTGCTACTTACTGCAAGTGCTGTTTGAGTTGACTTCGTTGTGGGACTAGTACTAGCTCAACAGTTGTGAAAAAGTTACTCGTAGTATTCTTTTTTTTTTTGATAAGACTCGTAGTATTCATTGGGTTGGGGACATGGACACTGAAACTAAATGTTCAAAAATATTGTGCCGTTTGGTTTTTAGGCAGGTTTTTGGCTAAAATAGCACTGTAGTAATTGTTAGTTTTTTTCTGATATATTCAATTAAAATAAAATTAATAAAAAATAAAAAAAACACAGTTATATCTCATATAGGAAAAAAGAAAAAGAGGGGAAAAGAAAAAGTTAGGTTAAGAAACAAGTTGTTTTACATAGTTTTTGGCTTCTGAAACTAGAAGATCTGGCCCTACTCAAAAGAGTTTTTTTAGGTGGCTTATGGCTAAAAAATACTGTAACTGACGGAGGCTTATTTAGCATAATTAAATTTAAAAGTAAAAATGGAAAAACATGTTAGCCCATCACGTATAATGCAAACAAATACGAGAAAAAAGAATTGGTAAAAAAGCTTAAAAAAGTCAAAAGTATAGAAAAAATAAAATTTATAAATAGCATAAAATAAGCTAAAAAGTAGAAATTTAAACCGAAACGAGTAGGACAAGTAGTTGTTTGGAACGTACTAGGTGGCACGAGTCTTGCTTGCTGCCGTACTTTGTATACGTAGCATGTACTATTTCCATCATTTAGCACTTCCAAGATGGAGCATCGGTGTCACACCTTAGATCTTAGATACTACAAAAGCAAAAGATGTAACACTAACATCCATTGCAACGGATGTATGGTTTGTAGGATTCTGGTGGCAGGGCATGGAGAAAAGGATCCATGTAGGCAGATTAGGGCTAATCTTAGCGTATATGCATTTCTTCCGCTTTGCTGTTGCATTATTTAACAGATTCATTAAGTGCACACAATTCTTTCTTGGTGTGATTTGGAAAAAGACAGTGTAAAAGTGTTTATGATGTCTTAGTATCTTTTCTTTTTAGCTTTTAAAAACCATTTTTCTATAGTAACTAGTTTTTAATCAGAATATTTTTTTAAGATGGGGTCTATAATTAATCGTTGTAGATACTGCAATGATTTCATTTATATTGATCAAAATTATACACAAATCTCTTTCTCGGTACTCTATCTCACGAATAATCAGAAGTTATAAGCTAAACCAAAAGTCGAAGCAAAAAAAGAAATTATGGCAAAGTCTTAGCATTTCTGTTGGACCTTCCTTGATCTGCAGGCTACTATGACCTATTGTATTTGCACCTTGCAGTCGCTGTGACTGCTTTCTCAAGAAGATACATTAAGGTGGTGCTCGGTTGGGCTGAATTTTTATTATAGCTGGCTGAAATTACACTGTATCTGATAGTGGCTTATTTGGTATAATTAAATTTTAAAAATTTAAAAATAGAAAAAATGGGTTAGCCCAGTATATATAATACAAAAAATACGGGGAAAAAGAATCAGAAAAAAGCTCAAAAAATCCAAAAAGTCAGAAAAAGACAAAATTTAGGAATAGTGAAAAATAAGCCAGAAGCCTAAGCTCAAACAAGCGAAGCGTAAAATTCATGGAGTGGTGTAATCAATAGCTTGACTGAAGAACTATCACTAGCTCCAGCTTCGACGAGCACCCTCAGATGCTCGTGTAAGGTACTGTTTTATGAAATTATGTTACCATGTGGAGGCGTTTGGTGTGTTCTTGTAATCTAGAAAGCAATATCTCTAAATTAGATGGATCCAATTCCAAGAAATTCATGTTTCTTGATTTGTTTCCTGACATCTTTGCCTAGGTTCATACCAATCTTGGTAGCATTTGTACTCGATTCGCTCAGGATCTTCAAATTTGGTTTTTATCTCGAGGGGATTGCACTCAAGATCAAGGCAAGCGATACTATCGGCCTCCCTGAGAGGTAGTACCGCTGAGCGGTCATACCGGCCCCAGTTGGTAGTAGTACCGGCATGATAAGTGCGGTACTACTAGACCAGAAGACAAGTTTGGTTATTGGCTCTTGTTGATTCCAGATATCTGTGATTCTCTTGAGGTGGTGTGATCCAAGCTTGATGACTCTCATAGTCATTTGAGTGAAGGTTTATAATACTTGAAGGAATAAAAAAGCTTCTGCAATCATTCACCCCATCTCTGATTGTCATTATCGGTCCAACACAGTAGCATTCATGTCCTTAACTACTAAGCATATAGAAGTGTTGCTAGACTTGTATTAAGCAATTTTATTTTTTTAGCATGTTTGAGTTGTTTAGCATGAGAGCCATGCACTAAGGAATCAGTAAGAAGAATAGCTTTTATTTTAGTAAGGTTATCCCTAGTGACTAGCAATTCATCAACAACATAAGCATATACAGTAGTGCCAATAGTAAAGCATGCTTCTAACTTCTCAATTTTATCTAATGCAACTCTAAGCTAGCTAACAACATTAGAATGAATGGTTCTTGCTTTGTCTAGCTTAGAGCACAATACTAGTCAAGATTCATAATTATTATCATCAGGAATTAAAGATCTAAGTCTAGCAATTTCAGCATTTAAACCCTCAACCAAGGAATCATGATTCTTGATTTTTCTTCTTGTATTTCCTAAGATCATGATCTAGATGAAGTACAACATGAGTCATCTCAACATAAGTGGGCTTTACCTCGTTCAGGTTGCTGTAAGGATCATCCTCACCGAAGATGTTATTCGTGGTCACTATGAAGCACATACCGGTGAAATCAGCTGCCTTCTTCTAACCTCGAGGATTGTTCTCCTCCTCCTCGGACTCTGTCCAAGTCACTCAATTCTAGTTGCTCAAGAGTGGACAGGACTCGGTGAACTACCATGTGGTAGCTACACTTCTTCTTGCATGTCCCAAGGTGGTGAGCACTTGCAGTAATTTTTCTCCTTCTTCACTTGCTTGCTCTTGCACTTGGGGTAGTAGGCTTGAATATGGTTAAGCTCACTACACTCAAAGCATCGGACTGGACCTCCTTCTCTACCTCTCTTTCTCAATCTCACATTGTTTAAGGCTCTAGTGAATTGGTTGGATAGGAATGCTAGGTCATCATCTGGGAACTACTCAAAGTGATCATCACTCATAGCATGTACAATAGACAAGAAGAAACCAGAAAGAACATATGCAACTGAGCTAGAAGAAGGGCTCTCAAAGGGATCCGTCACAAGTGCCATCGACTGCGATTTGTCCTTGCAAGAGAGCAAGTAAATCTCTTATGACTTCAACCTTGAATAGATCTTATCCAAGGTGAGCTCACTCATGACAACAGTATCATTGATGAAAGTAACTTTCATCTCCTAAACTGACATGTCCAAGCTCCAAGCACTTGACGTGCATTTTTAGAGTCAAAAAATGTTACATCGACGACATGCAAGTTGCTAAGAATCTTGTGTAAGTGAGAGAAGCACTCATCCAAAAATTCTTCAGGTCTCATCTCAAACTTTTGATACTCTTTCTTGAATTGATTCTAGTGCACCTCTTTGATAGCTGTAAAGCCCTCATGGTAATCAGTAAGAGTTTGCCAGATATCATGCACTAAAGTGAGATAAGACACATGGTGAAACTCGTTTCTGCCGAGTCCCTGAATTAGGAGGTTCCTAGCCCTGTTGTTTGCCTCTACATATAGAAGATCTGCCAAAGTGACCTAATCATCGACAGGGACTACATCGGAACTCTTGACCTTTTTTAGATTGTATAGATGAAAGCATCTAGGCCCCTAAAAATGGTTTTGTTAATTAATGAATTTATGTGAATACGGGAATAATGTGTTTGTTAAGTGTTCAAAAGGCTACTTCCCTAAAATGATAACAAGACGCATGCTAAGGATTAACATGAAGATCAAAGTGGCTCAAGACAAAGGTATATGTAGACTAGGATACTCTTTTTATTTTTACCGATCTTAGGAGAAAGGATGGAAGATCGGATTATAGGTTAAATGTCATACCATAAAGAGGGATCATGGCAAGTAGCTTGATTGCATAATTCTTGTGCCATTTGGACCATTTGGATCATGCATTCAATGAAAATTTAATTTGATAGCTAAATCTGTACTCTGTCTCGAAAAGCAGAAGTACCAGAGTTTTAACGGCCGTATTACCGTAGAGCGGAAGTTCCGCAGCCTTGAGCAGTACTTCCGGCGCTCGGAAGCTCCGAAAAACCGAGCGGAACCTTTTTTTTTCCAGAGAGCATCCCCAAGGTGCCCAGTGCTCTGTCCGGGCAACCGGAAGTACTAGTGTATAAATTGCGGTACTTCCGTTTGCCGGAAGCTTCGGCTATCCGATCGGAGCCTTTTTTCCAGAGAGCACCCTCGAGACGATTCCGAGTCCACGGAAACCGGAAGTACCGGAGTTTAAATGGCAGAACTAACCAGAACTACCGATCAAGCGGTAGTTCCGTAGCCTTAAGCAGTACTTCCGGAGCATGGAAGCTCCGGAGGGTCGGGCGGAACCTTTTTTTCCAGAGCGCCAACTTTCGGCCTCGGTCCAAACGGAAGTACCGCGTTGACTTCTCAGAACTACCGGCCAACAGAACTATCGGATTTATAACAACGGTAGTCTCGCGCCGACTTTCAATGGCTAGTTTAGAAGCTCTAACATAGTCGTTACTGTCGTGTCAAAATAGGTGCGGAAGTATCAGCCTTTGGCCTGCGGTACTTTCGCTCGCCCTGAATTTTTCTGGAATTTCATTCTAATGGATAGTTTTGGTTGGTGAGGATATAAATACCTGTACTCCTGATCAAGGATAGTATGTAGAGACCCTATTGAACATCTTTGAGCATTGAGCATTCACTCCACACCTCATTTACGCCTTGTGCATTCCTTTGAGGTGGTTGAGCCAAAAAGTGCATTGCATCCATTAGATTGATCCTTTAGCACTTGATTGTGGTCAAGTGAAGCTTGAGATCTTTTACTCTTGGAGTTTGCCGGCACCTGGATGACTTGGGGGAGATTGCCCGGTGATCTTCTCAAAGAAACTTGTGAGAAGGCCCGGCGTGTGTAAAGGTTGGAGCTCACCTAACCAGAGCGGGGAAGAGCTACCACTAGTGGATTTGAGGTGGAAGGCTTAATTCATGGAGCCGATCCAATCCGTTTGGGCTAACCTCAACGTGGACTAGGGGAAACCGGCAAGTTTCCGATCACCACGGTAAAACATCGTGTGTACTTGGTTTTCTCTTGTCTCCTTTTAGCTCTTGTATATTTGGTACATTGTGATGATTTATTTGTACTAGTGTTCTTGTAGGGCCACAACCTTACTAGAATTATGTACGTTTCAAGTGCTTTAAATCTTTGTCATATTAAAATTGTAAGAAATTAATTAGAAGACAAGAAAATTTTAAAACCTCCTATTCACCCCCTCTAGTCGATTATCTTTGATCCTACAATAGGCTTGAGCTTGAATATAAGTAGCCATCCTCGCCTTTCAATATGGGAAGTCGACCCCATCAAAGATGAGTGGTTTGGTGGAATACCTATATGATGTCAGGGCTCTAATACCACTTATAGAACCGATGTCGACAATCAGAGGGGTGAATGATTCCCAAAATATCTCCCTTTCGGTATTCAAATATTTAATTAATGACTATGATAGTTACTAAATTATGATTACACCACTTAGACTTGGCACGACAAAGTAAGAAACCTGAGAGACTTGGCATGAAAAAGTAAGCAACCCGAGCAAACAAAAATCAACAACCTTCAGCCTGGCCGATCAGACTACAGGTCAATGATCGATCTAACAGCAGCCGGTTGATCTGACCACTGGATGAGCATGGTCTGACCATTGGAGCAGGGCAAGGTAGATCAAGCTAGAATAGCCACAAACACAAAATCACCAATAAAGCTAAAGAACAAGCAAAACTAAGTAAGAACACAAACAAAAATATGATTAAGACAAAGCGTTGATTGATTCAGTAGAGGAAGATGTTTACAAGCTCATGGATGTTTATAAGGTGTAGCCACAACACCACTCTTTCCCTCTCTCAAACTTTCTCTCTTGCAACTATGGAAGGAGACAAAGGTGAAAGATGAAATTCTAACCCTAGAATCCTTGATTGATCCACCTCCTCTCTTCCCCTCTGAATAGCCAACACACATATAACCCTAATGGATCTAATCCATTAAGGAAACCAGGGAAACCTGTCAACCCCAACAGGGGTTTTACATAGTCAACACGCTTTTCAAAGCACTTACAAGATTCAACCCGCTAAAACCTTAGGTATTGATCCACTTGCAACTCCAGCTCTCCTTGATCTAAACCACTTTTACCTTTTGCCTCCTTGCACCGTGGTTTTGATCAAGTCACCCACTACGGTATTTGGCCAACTACCCATTTGAGCCACGTAGCATCACTAGGACTTACACGACCGATCAGATCTTAGCTCCCCCTCCTAGTCCCGGTCTATTGCCGTCGACCGCCAATGTTCTCCAATCCACCTATCTCTACTCTTAAAAAGAGGAGTTCAAGGTGATGGTACATTCTACACTTCTTTCTTATAAAAAAATCTATGCTGACTTACATGTGGGCCCTTTCACCCTAAAACCCGTGCGGTGGCTCCCCAAATCCCGTGACCCGTGCGGCTGCCTCCCCCCACCTCATTTCTTTCACCCCGCTGCGCTTCCTCTCCTCCGCGCCCGGGTCCTAGCGCCGCCGCCTCCTGGTCTTCTCCTCTCCCCCCCATTTCTTTTTCTCAGCTCTAGCGCCCCCTCCCGATTTCTTTGCCTCCGGCGCCGCGCCTCGGTGCTTCCGCGCCACTCCACCGCCGCGCCTGCTTCGGCCCCAGGCCTCCGCGCCTCCGCCCCGGGTCTCGGCGCTCCCCTTGGGTCGGAGTCCCGACGCGCCGCCCCCAAGCGCCGCCCCACCAGTGGCGCCGCAATGGGTAGCCCGACCGCCCCCCTCCGGTTTCCTCTCTCCTCCGCGCCGACTCCCCTCGGCTCGGCTTCCCGAAGCGCCGCCCCCAAACGCCGTTGTCCCGGCGGCGCCGCGCCCTGCGGTCCAACCGCCCCCGCCTGGCCGCCCTGCTCCTTACGGCGACCCACAACCAGATCTGAGGCCGAGGGCCCAGATCTGGTGCTTGCTCCTCCATTTCACTTGATCTGCTGTTGGTTTAATGGTTATCTTGCTTTGGTTCACAGGGATGCACTGGTATGTTGTTAGGCATGGGAGGTATTCTTCTTCACCCGGTGACTACCCTCGGTGATGGTTCTTTGATGCACTAGAGGTGATGGTGGCAACTAATGGTGTCTTCTTAGCTTTAGCTATGCAATGCTTGTTTCTACAAAAATAGGTATTAGAGTGGAAGTATTCTATGGCTTACCTTCACGGGTTGCCGGTTGATTTGTGGGAGGAAAAGGTTAGGGTTTGCTGGTGGGTGTTGCCTTCTCGGTGATGGAACTGTGGCTTGATGGTGGCCTCCTAGGGTTGATGGAACTCTTCGTCGCCTGGCTTCCCTCGGTGGTGGGGTTTCTCTGTTGGCTTGAGAGAGATGGGGAGAGTGCAAATGAGCAACAGAGGATGCTGTGCTCAGATTCCTTCTATGTTTTTATTCGGCTGGCTGTGTTATCTCGGGGTCACTGGTCTGGCCGGGTGCTGTCTCGGTGCAGGCGGTGATCCGCGGTCCTCCTGTGGTATATGATTCCCGGTTACGGTTTGGTTTTGGGAAATGGCATTATGGACTTTTTGATTTGCATGGTTTTGTTCCTATGCTAATCCGGTTTGTATAAATACCGTGTGATGAGCCTATGGTTGTAAGAGGTCCCGATTGGTCCTGGGACGGTCAGGTATGAGATAATTGGTTTTTTAGGACTCTAAACGTTGGGCTTCGCATATTTAGGACTCCAAACATTGGCTTCGCAAAATTAGTACTTATATCATTGACGCTTTGATTTCTATGGTATTATACCTTATTTATTATTTCTTAATCTTTTTTCTTAATGCTTGGCACCTAATATGTCCCTTATACCCCTCCCTCATTTAATCTCTTTTCTGGGTGATGCTCTGAATGAGAACATACGGAGATGCAAGTATGTGAAGCCTACACCAGTGCAGCGGCTTGCTGTTCCAATCTCCATTGCAGGGAGGGATCTCATGGCGTGTGCTCAGACAGGGTCTGGAAAGACAGCTGCTTTTTGTTTTCCGATCATTAGTCGGATCATGAAGTCAAGGCCACCACAGAGGCCAAGAGGTTCGAGGACTGCGTATCCTCTTGCACTGATATTAGCACCTACTCGTGAGCTATCAGTCCAAGTATGTCGCCGATCTGGTTTTATTTGGGGTGTTCTTGTTTTTTTTTTGTACGTGTACGTGATTAAATGAGTGAGGGGTATAAGAGTCATATTAGGTACCAAGTATTAAGAAAAGGGATTAAGAAATAATAAATAAAGTATAATACCATAGAAATCAAAGTGTCAATGATATAAGTACTAATTTTGCGAAGCTAACGTTTGGAGTCCTAAATATGCGAAGCCCAACGTTTAGAGTCCTAAAAAACCAATTATCTCGTCAGGTATCTCTGTGAACGGATTACCCTACCCGAAGTTAATCCCTAGGGCTTTGACGGCAATTCTCTCTTCTGTCCTATGTTTATTTTATGCGTTCTTTTGTTCGGTCTTTTTCGGCATTACAAACATTGGATTCGCTCACAAAGAAAACATCGATGTGGCGGCAATTTGACAACAGACTCCAATGTATGAAATCGCTTACTTGTAATCTAGCTTCCTCTTAGTATTGATGTATACTGCATATTGTAATTGTTGTTATTCTTTAATTCCCGAATGCAATATGTATGAGACGGACTTGGGTGTAAATTACTTCACACACTTCCTGACTAAATACGGTTGCATTACTATTACTTAGTCTTTGAGATAGTTATCTGGTTGAGACATAGAATCGTATATTTGTTGTAATTCAGATTGTCGCTATGATGCAATGCAAATTGTAATATTTTTATTTGACTTGACATAAGTTCTAATTATCGATCAATGAATGTTAACGATTTTACCCTATACGGATTGTAATTTAATTACTGATGTATTACAGACTGTTATATATATTTTAATTAGGTTAACTGCTCCTACTTACGCAATTCTTTTACAAATTGTTTTCGTCCTTGCCGTTGAAGTTCTAAATGTATTGTAATTGTCTATCGCTTGTCGAGTTCAATTTAAACGAAACGACTGCAAGGAAAAGTTTAAATTCCCTCGTATTTTTAGGTTATTAGCTACATAATTAATCAAGTTTAACGTTGTAATTCGTTGCTTAAGGTTAATTAACGATGTGGGTCGTTTCAGAAAGGACGGAGAAGGGGAAGGGCTCTACCAGAGTAATCTAGAGAGGCCGCGTCGATTTCATCCCCGAAGTCATTGGTGGTAGCTCCTTTCTACACCACCGATCAACCCGCGATTACTTAGGTTGGTTTCCCTGCATTTTTTTTCTCTACAAATATTGACCGGTTGTTCTATAAAAAAGTTTGGTTTTGTCTGGATCGTAGCTCGACTGGCATTTTATCCATGAGAATGTTGTGCGATACGATAGGTTCTATACAATTCGATGTCTCTCTAATCATCTAATCCAAGTAGTTTAATGCTTACCTTGCTCGATGAAATGGTTCAGTAGTTCGACTTATTCTGTTGGTATTGAATCTACAGCTATTGAGGTACTGAATCTGTTGCTTCTTTGACTGTTGTTGGGTTATCGAGAAGACTAAATCTTCTACAAGCATGTCCAAGCAATGACATGTGTTCCTCAAGCCTCAGCCTACTCGGCTTGCCCAACCCCAACTCGGCCAAGTCACTCTCCACAACTCTGTTTCCATAGCAAGATCATCGGTACATGATGTTTTTTATGCTCCCCGAGTGCTCGATAAAATGATTGATTGGTTTTCTCTTGAATTATTCTGTGCTCACTAAGTGCTCGATGAAATTCATTCATGATACTAATAGCTCGACAACCTTTATGAGTCATGGAAGAGAGCGAAAAGGCCTAAGGAAAAACGGCACAGGACACAGCTCGTTGGCAGCGACTAGAAGTGGTGAAGAAAGAGGGAGAAATGCGGTGGCTCGACGCGGCGTGGGGACCTCAACTGGAGATGGGGGCTCGACGGTGGCAGAGGCTCACCGCAGCGGCAGCGGTACACACACGTTAACAACAGGTGAACGTTCCTCTCCTAATTCCACACATCTGCTAACTACATGGTAATCAACATGCATGTATTATATTCCTCTCCTAATTTAATGACCCCATCAAAATTTTTCCTTATTCTGAGGAGGTTATGGTTGCAATTGAGAAGCATAGTTGGGATAACAAAGTAGTATTTCTACTTTGTCTTGCAAATGTCTACCCATATAGTGTAGGAATCCATTGTAACTGTCGGGTAGCCCTGCGACCATATTATTCCGATGCTACATGGGCAATACTATTGTGAAAGCCCGAAAAGTTGATCTTTGAGCTCACCTCCATCCCACGATTTTAGGCTATGGACTCACATAGGGACTTAACCGTGCCTGGTGAGGCCTATGCAGACATCTGATCAACAAGAGCATTACTAACTGAATGCCAGTGCGTTGCTACAAATTTAAATAAATTAGAACATATTTGTATGTGCGTTCCAACAAATTTTACCACCTGTTAGTTTTAGAATATGTAGTATGATAAAATTTTAAAATCCGTAGCAACGCACGGGCATTCAACTAGTATATCCAAAGATCAAGTAACCATATTGAGCTCAAGTTCCATGCACTTGGCTCATGTTAGTCAAACTAATGTATCATACAATATGATATAACCATGACCAAAGAACCAAGATTATCCCAATATCAATTCTCCCAAAATCGTCCAATTTCCAAAAATCCAATTTGCTGTCAGTTTGCCAGCCACCACCATCCCGGTCAAATCACACCAGTCTAACCACCATGGCCTGGCCAATCAGACTGTCCCAAGCACATGACTAGGTCCTCCAAAAGACCCTCTCTAGAAATTTTGGGAAAACTCTATCTCACCTTACAACTCCATTTCCAGTGAAACCTTATGAAAACTCACTACCAAACAATCCCTTACATTAGTTTGGTCCAGAAACTCCAAAATTCCACAAAAGGTTTCTAGACTGGTCTGACCACACACCCCATGCCAGTCAAAACAGCAAGACATTTCCATGCAACACTCCCTCGCACGGTCAGACCGGCCCTGCAAATCGGTCAGACCGCCCCTCTACCAGAAACCCTAAAAACCGAGGAGCCTTTTGCACAATCAAAATTTAACTCAACAAATGTGCTACTTGTTCATCACGTATTGTCTAGCGATATCTCACATGGTCTCTTAGTCATGTAAGTTCGGGTGTGGTTACATCTCAAGCGGAGAAGCTCGGGAGAAAGACAAGGGCCATTGGACTTGGGGGCTGTTTCAAGTGAAGATGATCCGAGAGGAGGTGGGAGGCTTATATGCTTGGTGGTAAGTCATTCGGCATCACGTATTTTGTATTGGAGTTTGATTTGAGGAGAAGCATCATGGAAAGGTGGTTTGCAAAACCACGATGGTGGCCTAAGGTGAATTAGATCACGTCATGGAGGTGGAACATCTTATCGGGCTATTGAAACCATGAGGAAGTCATGTCTTGAAAAGCGTGCAAGCGTGTAAGTGTAAAACGCATTTGTATATGGGTTACCAGGTTTCCTCATTTGTAAGTGATTGTATTACTAAGTGTGGGCTGGTTATTAGGGTTAGGTGTGAGGTAAGGAGCCTCCACTATATAAGCCCTTGTGTGTGTTGAGAGAAAATATCTCTTGTGCTAGATGAGAGGGAGTTAGAGTTAGGTTTACTTGTGTTGGGTGCTTTGTGTGTGCGTGCTCTTGTGAGAGCACTATCCTCCAAGGTGTGGAGTGGCTATAATCCTTTATCCCTGTGGTAATGGAAGATCAAACTTATTTATTTTATCCCTCTTGAGTTGTTTGATTTGCTTGCCTTCTTGAAGTGTTTTGAGGAGTTCTTGGTTTCTCTTGATACTTTCCTATTTTGTGCTATGATCTAAATTTCTATGACATGAGAGAACCCATCGAATATCATCCAGATCATTAAGAACACACGAGCAAGTGCAGATCGGAGTTTTCCTCTTTTGCTCGATTTTGGTGCAATCTTCCTCATTTTGGTTAAAGGTCAGAACTTTGTCTATGATCTCCACAATCAATGATTGGAATAGGTTCCTAACATCCTAAAAAGGGTTTGTATCAAGTTTTATCTTGTTTAAATTAGTGGTTTAAGAGTTAGCCTTTTTATTAGACGTGGGTAGTACTATTTTTTGCCTCTATGCGTGGAGCGGTTAGACCGCCTCTGAGATCTAGTTCGACTGACTGAGCAGTCTGATCGCCCTCTAGCTGACGGTCAAATCGATGTAAAAGTCTCAAGTAAGTTTGTGACCTTTGGCTTTTGCCTTTGGTGAAGCTTGTGGGCTTGTGTTTTCTGCTGCATTGTGTTACTACTACCTAGGGAAAGATTATAAGAAATCATTCGCTCCCTCTGACTCGTCATACCTAATCGTTCATAAATAATTATCCTAAGGTACCTCGAAAAAGAGTTGATGCAGGCTGGACATGGGTGCTTGAAGTCTTGGAGCAATCTTAACATATGGTTTTTGTAGGTTATATGTGTGCTTTCACGTGGCTGGACTGCCAATCCATACTCCAAGCACAGACCATGTCTCCTACATAACTAGGTCTGCACACGATACACCCACTTAGATATGAACTATTCACGTATTTGGCATTGTATGCACTTTTTTCAATTTTAGCCCCTGAACATCCGTTTTTGCAAAAACAACCCCTCCCCGAGCTAGAAAGGCACGACAAGCAACACGTGTTACCTGCCGTGCCGGGGGGAGCTCAGTAGGAGCCAGAGCCCATGACAGGCGAGTTGGCAAAGTAGGCATGCAGCCCCAAGCGCTGCCAAGCTGGTAAATCTCAGCAGGCTGTTGCTGAGCGCCCCGGCTTGGCAGACGGGCACGTTGTGGGCAGGGCAACGGGGCAGGGGTTTGTGTGTGCATAGAAATCCTACTATGTTTTGATCATGTGTGCATAGAAATGTTTTAGGAAGGTACAATGGAGTTCGGAGGGGTAGATGAACCACCACCACAAACTCTCTATGTTAAGTAGTAAAGATACGTTATTATAAATAGTTATCATAATAGACCATATGTAGGCCAACAAAGAAGTTTGCAATGAATGTGTGAATTACATGGCGCGTGGGGTTTAGTTAGATGTGTATGTTTGCCTCACTACACATACGATACAAGTGGTAACATGAATGAATCATCAACCCCAACTACAGCTTAGATACATGTGCTTATTTTGGAAGTCATGGTTGCAGTCAGTCATCGTACATATTTGGGTCCATCGATGCCTTCTCTTTTTTGCGAGCTTTCGCTCTCGCAACTCGGAATTAGTACTCAGCTTCTATAGCTTGTGTAGGGTTGTTCTAGTCAGAAATAAACTGGCATTTAGTAGGGGCTTCAGGGACCACCGACACCTTACCCTTGTCCTTTGCGCTATCATCCGGGTTGTAAGGTTTCCAGCTTAAAAATCTCTCAGGTGCCATCAGGTAGTTGAGCAAGTATTTTTGCTTGATGAATGCCCTGTCGTACAAATTCACGCTGTTTATCCATTGGAAGAAGTAACAGTGCTTTGTGGTCTGCCGGCATAGACAGAGTGAGTTAGAGATACGCGAAATAAAACATGCAATGTGAAATAGTAAATACATGCTTACGAGAATTTCACCGCACGTGTAGTATGCCCAGGTGGCGATTGTCGTATGTGGACTGAGAGATATGTGTCGGATTGCCGCAATTACACTGTGGCCTTAGAAACTCTGGCGGCATGAGTGTAACCTTGCAAGAATTATCAGGGTATGATCCCTTCTTCTTGGCCACCCACTTCCTCTTACGAAGCATCTCCCCATAGTTCGACATCCCTACCAATGACACAGTGATGTCCTGTATCAATCATGTCTTTCTCCTTCTCCCCTACCCCTAGTTTTGAGATTAACTCGATCAGAGTCTTGGGTCTGGTTGTGGGGCTGACCAAATTTTATAGGTAGTCGGTGCGCACTGCTCGGGAGTAAAGCTTCAATGTATTGTCATTTCACTTGGAAAAGTTGGTACACGTTGTAAAATCACTAGGGAAGCAGGTGCGTGCTGTCCACTCATGGTGAAAAGTTGGTACATGTTATCAAATCACTGGGAGAGTTGGTGCGTACTGTCCACTCACTATGAAAAGCTGACACATGTTGTCAAATCACTAGGAAAGTTGATGCATGTTGTCCACTTACTGCGTAAAACTGTGCGTGCTGTCAAATCACTTGGAAAGCCAAAGCGTGCTGTCCACTTGCTCGAAAAGCTGGTATATGTTGTCAAATCATTGGAAAAGTTGGTTTATGGTGTCTACCCACTACGAAAAGCTAGTACGTACTATCAAATCACTTACAAAGCTGGTGCGTGTTGTCCACAGGCTGTGAAAAGCTGGTACATGTTGTCTATTCACTAGAAAAATTGGTACGTGTTGTCAAGTCACCTCAGCACAATCTAGTGCAGTCAGCAGCCGCATCAAAACCGCCCGAGCCAACTTTGTGGTCTACATGGTAGCCACGTGTCATGCCACATCATTGCATAGGTGCCACGTGTCACGCCACGTCAGTGCATAGCTGCCTCGTCAGCTCCCCGTGCCACGTCAGCGCCACCTATCTACCACGTGGGCACCGTATCAACATAACCTGCCCAGCTAGCCACCATGTAAGCCTGCCACATCACCCAATCAATCATAGACCGTAGAATTGTGCCATGGCCCCGTCCCCTCGGTCCACCAGGGGATGGGCCCATAGGACAGCCTCAGTTTGAATTTTTTGCTGACATCAGCATGACGCCATAATCCCAAATTTTCTTTAGGAAAATAATTCAGCCAAAAAAATAAATCCATTGTGGACGACATAATCATCTTTTCCTTTAGAAAAATATAAATCGGCCCAGCACGCACGCGGCTGAAGCCCAGCGAGTGCGTGCCTTGCCTCGGTGGATGGCGACATGCGGCTGGCGCGAACGATGGCAATATAGAGCGGACGGGACAAGGTGGTTCAAGTTAGATCGGACGGTCGAGGGACACAGCAATCCAGCGGCTGAGGTTAGACGGCAACGAAAACGTGGACGCCTGAGATGCGTCCACATAGTCGTCATCTACCTCCCGCTCATCGCTCTCGCCGAAAGGCAGAGAACGACGGCACGAGCGGAGCGGCACCGGCGGTGCTTTTCGGTGGAAACTGAGGGTGGCACAAGGTGCCTTAGAAGGTGGGGGATTCAATTCTGGGCTTTGGGGAGAACGAGAAGGTCCAACGGCGGCGAACGGCCGTGGAGAAGATGACGGTGATTTTCGGTCACCGGAGGCCAACGGCGGCGCTCCGGGCAAATCGATGGTGACAGGAGCATCTCTGGACTGAGGGAAACTCAATGGTAGCGGTGGTTCGAGCTGAGAAGCTCTCTGGCAAGCTTGCCACTGCGGCCCCCTTTCGGCTGACGGCGAGGTTCGCCGCCAGGGCAGGGGAGGGGCGCTCTTGGCCGGCGGAGTCCACCATTATAATCAGGAGGTAAAGGGGAGCAAGTTAGTGCACGGAATTAGATTTTAATCAAGAGGAAAAGGAAAGGGGCTCGAGAGTTCACCGGCGGCGGAGGAGCTGATCGGCGGTGATGCAGACGCTCAGAACTCAATCGGACGCTCGGGAAGCTTCTTGGGAGTGTGGGGAAGGCAATGATGAGGACATCACTTCCATGCATACAACCAATGGATCTGAACCTATACACTTGCAAGGTCCAATCACACGAGCTCGCGCACAACAATTGAACTATCAGGTAACTTCGTTTCTAGGAGCATATCTTATTTCTCATGAGAATATGCTACTACCTAATGCATGTGATGTTCTTGTACTTAGAAACTTAGGAGCTGATCATGAAGACATATGTGCGATTCAGTTCGGCCTCCGATGACAGCACCAACTTCAAACGTGCATAACCTCCTCATACGGACTCCGTTTGGGACATTCTTGTACTTCATGGAAAGCTTATGAAGTCTACTTTCCCACGAATCCAACCTCATCTTCAAATTCTATCCGAGCCGGCCGCAATAATCAAAACAATTCATGTTGATTTCTGAGTCTAAGTCAAAAGGGTGCTGCGCCACCACCACTTGGGCCCATGGGCCTTGTAACCCTAGGGCGTACACTTTGGACGCCCCCTGGTTGTTCTCCCTATTTAGGAGCCGCCGCCTCCATTGCTAGGATTTGGATTTCGTTTGCTTAGTTTTTCCATTGTGAAAACTCTTATTCTTCGCTTGTGTCGACTAGACCAACCGTAAAGAACCTCAGCGGAATCCCACCTTTGTGAACTCAATTTATATATTTGCAATTTCAGATTGCTTTTGATCTTGTTCTTGCGTGTTCTTCGGTTGCATGCAGGAATAGACCTTCGTGGTCAGGTCAACCGCGCTTTTGGCACGGTTGATAACGACTTGGTGATTAGTTCAGCGATTGCTTGGTTCGTACGTGATGCGTTCGTAGCCTGGATCGTGAGAGTTGATCATCGCCAATCGAAATTATCCTTCTCATCGAAAGATCGGGACCCCATCGCCTTATCAATTGGTATCAGAGCTCAAGGTTGATCGGTGAGAATTTTCTTTACCTACAGTCCACAAAAGGCCACGAAAAAAATAGGGTTTGTTCATCCTGTCCCAAACCAATCTTTGCCTTGCAATTTTCTTTTCAGTAATTCGCTTGTTGAATTTTTGGTTGCATCGTCGTGTCTAGTTGCTGATTTCTAGTTCTAGTTTTGTCTAGTTTGCATCTTGATATCCGACTGCCGCCTCCCTTCCTTTGCCGTGGCACAGACATCCATTACCAAACATTGCCGTGGCAGCCAAAAATCCAACCGCAGCAGCCCAAAACCCCAGCCGCGGTAGCCTCCAGTGTGCCGAACTGCTGCCGCTGCCAGTTTCTCCCGTTTCTGCCGCTGTTTTGACGTTTTGGAAAGGAGGAGAAATCAAAAGGGGAAACCCTGATTAGTCAGTGTCGGTTGCTCAAAAAAAAGAGAAAAAAAGGAAAAAAAAGAAAAGAGAAAAAAAGGAGTAAAAAAAAGAGACAAAAAAAAGAGAGAGCGCCTCCTTTCCGAAAATTGATAAGCACGTCAAATTTGCTCCAAAACTGGCGAAAATTGGTGGAAACCTTCTTTGTATGGCCAAAAGCTTCCACAAAAAAATTCATCAAGGTTGATCCATGGGTTTAAAAGATATAGCAATTTCAAGTTGAACCCGAGTCGGTTTTACTCCGAGTAGGAATCCAATTCCAAGACACCTTCAGTAAAACAGGCATAACTTTTGCATACGGTGTCCGTTTTCGACGTTTTTGTACTCGTTGGAAAGCTAATGACGACGCGCGTCTGAAAATCTGACAGTGAAGCACTTGTCGCTCTCCAAGACCCTCAAAATCGGCCATCTTTGGCCACAAAATCGCATTGCAAGTTTTCAGTTTCTGTTTTTGCCCTTTTTCTTGGCCGTCCCTTCGGAATTTGGGTTTTGCTTCAACTGAAAAGTTGTAGATCTCGTCGAAACCTTTCAAACAAGTATATACAAGCCATATGAAACTTTGCCATGTCCGTCTTTGATAATAGCTGTTGTTATTGCTCAACTAGGCTTGAATCAGCAACATCGACTAGTACGTTGAACAGTTATTCAACTTGCAATTATTGATTGATTGTTGCTATTCCTTGCTACCATATTGAAGCCTTCCAAGCTCCACTTCCTACTAACTCAGCAGATATCGTTTCCTCGCAATCGTTGGGCTATTCATCAAGTGAGAGTACGAACCAGCCATCGGTTGTGCCACTTCCTTGCTGCATAGGTAAAGAGCTCGTAAGAACTTGGTATAAGCTTGAGTGTGAGTGACTTTTGAGCCTCTAGAACCTAGTAGTTAATAGGGACATATACACTGTGTTTTGTTCTTTGTTTTCTACTAACGATGGCAGGTTCAAAATCCTAAGGGGAGAATAGCAAGTCCAACGTTGAGGAAGATGCATTTCTCGGCGACATCATGCAGAGATTTTCCCGCTTGTTGAGTCAACATTCGGAGCATCTTGAGATGGTTCTAGATCGCACCAACAACGATCTTGCAGCGATCACTGCTCGAGTGGAGCAGCTCGAGAGAGCTCCACCTCCTGTTGTCGCCCCCGCTGCCGTCGGCGTTACACGACCACGCCATGGGCCCTCTGTTGTTCGCTCTTGGGCTGATGAGGTAAGAGATGAAGAGAGCCCATATGTTGCTGATACGGAGGCTGAGGGTGGAGTCAATTTTGACAATGTCCGTGAAAATATGCAACGACGCTTCAATCGCCAAGGTATGAGAAGAGAGCCACCACGTGAGGTACAAAATCATGATGATGCACTTGGTAAAATTAAGTTCACCATACCTCCTTTTGCTGGTAAATATGATCCTGATGCGTATCTCACATGAGAGTTAGCTTTAGACCAAAAATTTTCATGCCATGAATTTCCAGAAAATAAAAGGGTTAGGGCTGCTACTAGTGAGTTCACTGATTTTGCATCTATTTGGTGGAATGAATTGTGCCGCAATGAACAACACATACCTAGAACATGGGATGCCTTGAAGAGAACTATGAGACGTAGATTTGTACCTTCCTACTACTCTCGTGATTTGCTGAATAAATTACAATGTTTAAAACAAGGTAGAAACACCGTAGAAGAGTACTATCAAGAACTGCAAATTGGTTGTCTACGTTGTGGGTTAGAAGAAACTGAGGAGGCTAAAATGGCTAGATTTTTTGGAGGGCTTAACAGGGACATTTAGAATATTTTAGATTATAAGGAGTATAATTCTATTACCCGTTTGTTCCATGTTGCGTGCAAAGCTGAACGTGAAGTGCAGGGAAGACGGCTTCGCTCCCGAGGCTCTTTTGGAGTTTCTTTTGCAGGTACACAAAATCAGGTGCAGTCCTCGGGCAGGACATCATCCCATGCTGCCCCTGCCACTCCTAGCCGTCCCCCACAACCCTCCATCCGTGGGCGACCAGCGAGCACCACGCCCACATCCCGAGCCTCTGACGCAAGCAAATCAACTTCAAGCCAGCAAGCTAAGAGTTCTACTTCGGTTGCTTCCACTGGGAGAACAAGAGACATACAATGCCACCGCTATAAAGGTTTTGGACACATGATGAGAGATTGCCCAAATCAGCGAGCACTTCTTGTTAGAGAAGATGGTGAGTATACTTCAGCTAGTGATATTGATGAAGAGCATGCCTCACTTAAAACTAACCCTGCAGGTGAGCAAGATGAATCTGAACTTGATGAAGAACGACTTGGAGCTGAAGCAAGTGATAAGTTTTTGAGCATAATCGTGAAGCGTGTCCTTAGTGCTCAAGTGGAGCGTGCTGAACAGAATCAACACCACAATCTGTTTCAAACAAAGTTTGTGATCAATGAGTGTTCTTGTCACGTGATTATTGATGGAGGAAGTTGCAACAATTTGGCAAGCATTGATATGGTTGAGAAGCTTTCCTTGACCACACAACAGCACCCTCGTCCTTACTATATTCAATGGTTTAATTCACGCGGTAAGCTGAAGGTAACTCGCATTGTGAGAGTTCATTTTGCTATTGGTTCATACCAAGACTATATATGCTGATTGTGATAACGTACCTATGCAAGCATGTTCTCTATTGTTAGGTAGACCATGGCGATATGATAAAGATGCTATACATCATGGTAGGACTAATCAATATACTCTCATGCATAAGGGCAAGAAAATTGTGTTACTTCCAATGTCTCCTGAAACTATTTTAAAAGATGAACTTGAACGTGCTAAACGAGTAAATAAGGAGAAAGAGAAGAGTGAAAATCAGATTGTAGCTAAAGAATGCTTTCCATCCAAAAAGAAAGATATAAAAGGAACAAGTGCTAAGAATAATGAGATTAAATTGAAAGGGACTATTCTATGAGCTACCAAATCTGATTTGAATGAGTTGGAAGTGAATAACTCTTTTTGCTATGCTCTTTTGTGCAAGGATGCTTTGTTTTCACTTGAGAATCTTCCTGTGTCTTTGCCCCTTGCTGTCACTAACCTTTTGCAGGAGTTTGAGGATGTGTCACTAACCTAAAATTGCTTAAATACCTGGATGGATGGTTTGGGGGCTGGAATGTGGTGCAGTGGATGCACAAAATATGAAATGTGGTAGAACCATCCAGGTAACCTTAAGGACCGAATCTTGTCATGTTAACCTATGTAAAACAGTACAACCACAAGTCTGTAAAATACAACTTGGCTAAGTAAATTTCATCGAACTCCCGGACTCATCTCACTGGTAGTGGATAGAAGTGGATACGCAAGGGCAAGAGAAGGCCTAAAGGGATACCAAGTGGAGGGTGAAGTTTCCCAGCTGTTCTAACATTGCGGGAAGTGGAGCCCGACTGCGTTAGTGACTGGGGGAAACATCCCATGCATAGATGGGTACCACCGCAAGTGGGGGAAACCCATAAGGTGAGATGAGAAAAGGGGGCTAGATACCTTGAAAAGTCACTGTGATGATCTGCTCAACCACACTTCTAAGGAATCGTGTGGTGCAATGAGTTGGTTGTCTCTTGTGGTGAAAGTGTACAAACTCTGCAGAGTCAAAACTATTCGAATAGCCATGCCCACGGTCATGGGCGGACATGGGAACTTAACTAGATATAGTTCTATTTCGAAAATCTTGGTGGGTGATAATGGAAATGTGTACGGACTACTGATGGTCCTGGTTTAGAATTGCCCTGGGTGCCGTCCCAGTAGTAAGTTAAGCGGCTATAACACTGACATATGTTATATGATACAGATGCCATGTAATGGTGGATGGAATCTGTGTCAAATATAAAATCAACTTACTTTACAAATATAAGTCTTGAGTTTAAAATTGCTAGGTCTTAAGAATTTTTAAGTAATTATATTCAAAAGCACTCTTCTCAAAATAAAATAAACCCGAGCCATCCTTTGACAAGCCATACATGTTAAATATTGCATTATGTGTGTTGGCTCGCGAGCACGGTGGTTTGTGCTCATATTCGCATTACCAAAACAGAAACAGGAACTCAAGGACATTACGCCTATGAGGAGGCCCCTACCAACGTTGGTGGAAGCAATGGCGATAACTAGGGTGTTACCTGCGTATTTTGGGTCATAGACAAGAAGGCTTGATGGAGATTGTGCGCATATATATTATCTGAGCTTAGATAATGTACATGGTACATGATTACCCACAGTCGCTTGCCTGTGGCAATGGATTCACTTTTGCTCTCAATTCCGCTGCTATGATGTAATGAAACATTTGGCCCGACGGCCCCTTTTGTATAACTTTCACTCGACGTGGTGTATTTTAATTCAGTAATATTATTGATACTCATGCGATGTATGAGATGATTCAGCAATGTACCTGTGTGCACTAACTACTAATCCAGGGATTAGTGCAGTAAACACAGTAGATTCTGGATTGTAAAATCTGGGTCTGACAATATGCTACTACCTAATGCATGTGATATTCTTTTACTTAGGAACTTAGGAGCTGATCATGAAGACACACATGTGCGATTCAGTTCGGCCTCCGATGACAGCACCAACGTCAAACGTGCATAACCTCCTCATACAGTCTCTGTTTGGGACGTTCTTGTACTTCATGGAAAGCTTATGAAGTCTACTTTCCAACGGATCCAATCTCATCTTCAAATTCTATTCGAGCTGGCCACAATCATCAAAACAATTCATGTTGGTTTCTGAGTCCGAGTCAAAAGGGTACTGCGCCACCACCACTTGGGCCCATGGGCCTTGTAACCCTAGGGCGTGCACTTTGGACGCCCCCTGGTTTTTCTCCCTATTTAGGAGCCACCGCCTCCATTGCTAGGATTTGGATTTCGTTTGCTTAGTTCTTCCATTGTGAAAACTCTTATTCTTCGCTTGTGTCGACTAGACCAACCGTAAAGAACCTCAGCGGAATCCCACCTTTGTGAACTCAATTTATATATTTGCAATTTCAGATTGCTTTTGATCTTGTTCTTACGTGTTCTTCGGTTGCATGCAGGAATAGACCTTTGTGGTCAGGTCAACCACGCTTTTGGCACGGTTGATAACGACTTGGTGATTAGTTCAGCGATTGCTTGGTTCGTACGTGATGCGTTCGTAGCCTGGATCGTGAGAGTTCATCATCGCCAATCGAAATTATCCTTCTCATCGAGAGATTGGGACCCCATCGCCTTATCACGCGTTGTTCGCCGCCCTGTGCGATTCTTTCAGGAGAGGATCTGGGAGTACATCGGGGAGGCTGCGGCGAAGGTCGAGCTGCGGAACAGCCTGTACAATGAGGGGAATCTCGGCTTGTGGCTGGATGAGGTCCCGCGGCGCGATGAGGGCGGCCCCATAGATTCGGGGGGCAACACAAACCCTCAGGTGTGACGCCATGGTCTCCATGCGTTGGTATGCGTTGTAAAACACAAGCGCCTCTTTCTTATGAATAAAGTACGGGTTGCCTCATCGGCGTTCTGACTTGTGTGCCCGCCTGTCCTGAGCAGCTACCGGACCAGGGCCGACTGCTAGTTTCTGACCTTGTGACCCGACGGCGTCTTCGGCGGTGGCGGAGGGCCAAGGAGTCGCTGGACTTCTGGGCAAGCCGGGCTTCCTCGAGTGAAGCCTTGGCGCAAACGCGCATTAAGGAGGAGCCGGCCGAGTAGCGGCCTTGAGCACCCGAGGCTGTTTGTACATTTTTATTGCATGCCTTTGTAAACAACTTCCGATGAATATAAACAGGAGAGGGGGGGTTTAGCTGAAAAATGTCGCCCGTGTCTCCATCCTTGTTTATGACCATGCAGTCCCGTGGTAGATTCAGGGAACGACACCGCACTCACTTGCGTGTAGCAATCCGGACCTGGCCGAAGTCGACGCGCGAGCGCTCCGTCCCCTACCCTTCGAGGTGGTGGCAGCGAAGCTGGCACCTTAGTCGAGGTAGACGCGCGAGCGCTCTATCTCGAGGTGGTGGTAGCGGAGCTGGCACCTTAGTCGAGGTAGACGCGCGAGCTCTCCGTCCCCTACCCTTCGAGGTGGTGGCAGCGGAGCTGGCGCCTTCGTCGAGGTAGACGCGCGAGCGCTCCGTCCCATACCCTTCGAGGTGGTGGCAGCGGAGCTGGCGCTTTAGTCTAGGTAGATGCGCGAGCGCTCCGTCCCCTACCCTTCGAGGTGGTGGCAGCGGAGCTGGCGCCTTCATCAAGGTAGACGCGCGAGCGCTCCGTCCCCTACCCTTCGAGGTAGATGGCAGTGGAGCTGGCACTCCCTTACCCTTCGAGGTGGTGGCAACGGAGCTGGCGCCTTAGCATAGGTAGACGCGCGAGCGCTCCGTCCCCTACCCTTCGAGGTAGATGGCAGTGGAGCTGGCACCTTAGTCGAGGTAGACGCGTGAGCGCTCCGTCCCCTACCCTTCGAGGTGGTGGCAGCGGAGCTGACGCCTTAGTCGAGGTAGACGCGCGAGCGCTCCGTCCCCTACCGTTCAAGTTGGTGGCAGTGGAGCTGGTGCCTTAGTCGAGATAGACGCGCGAGCGCTCCGTCCCCTACCTTTCAAGGTGGTGGCAGCGGAGCTGGCGCCTTAGTTCAAGTACACGCGCAAGCGCTCTGTCCCCTACCTTTCGAGGTGGTGGCAGCGGAGCTGGCACCTTAGTCGAGGTAGACACGCGAGCGCTCCGTGTCACGCGAACACTGCAGGGTGCATGCAGAGACGAGCCTCTGCTGCCTCATGCGCGATCGCTGCAAGGTGCACGCGGAGGCCAGCCTCTAGTACGTCTTACCAAGACTCGAGGTGCATGGAAGCATCAACCACGCGTTGTTTTATACTCCGTAGAGGACGCGTAGGGATAATGCCTACGCGTGCGCGGGAGCATCCGCGTCTTGTTTATACTCCGTGGAGTGCGTGGAACTATCAACCACGTCTTATTTATACTCCAGCGACTACGCATAGGGATAATGCCTATGCGTGCGCGGGAGCATCCGCGTCTTGTTTATACTCCGTGGATTGCGTGGAACTATCAACCACGTCTTATTCATACTCCGGAGAGTACGTGTAGGGATAAAGCCTAGGCGTGCGCGGGAGCATCCACATCTTGTTTATACTCCGTGGAGTGCGTGGGACTGTTAACCACGTCTTATTTATACTCCGGAAAGTACGCTTAGGGATAATGCCTATGCGTGCGCGGGAGCATCCGCGTCTTGTTTATACTCAGTAGAGTGCGCAGGGACAACATCCGCGTCTTGTTTATACTCTGTAGAGTGCGTGCGGAGGCGGACCTCGGTGCTACGTCTTATTTAGAGTCCGTAGACTGCGCGCGGAGGTAAGCCTCCGCGTGTTGCGGGCGGTGAAGTTGCATGCGGAGGCAGACCTCAACGCTACGTCTTATTTAGAGTCCGTAGACTGCGTGCGGAGGCAAGCCTCCACGCGTTGCGGGCGTTGAAGTTGCGTGCGGAGGCGGACCTCAACGCTACGTCTTATTTATACTCTGTAGAGTGCGCGCGGAGGCGTCCCCTCACGCGTCTTTTGTTTATACTCATACCTGTGCTTTTCACGGAGAGTGCGCGCGCGAACGCGTGTCTTCGTTTATACTCATGCCCGTGTTGTTCACGGAGAGTGCACGCGCGAACGCCTGTCTTTGTTTATACTCATGCCCGTGCTTTTCACGAAGAGTGCGCGCGTGAACGCATGTCTTTCTTTATACTCATGCCCGTGCTTTTCACAGAGAGTGCGCACGCGAACGCGTGTCTTTGTTTATACTCATAACCGTGTTTTTCACAAAGAGTGCGCGCGCGAACGCGTGTCTTTGTTTATACTCATGAAGAGTGCGCATGAAGGTGATCCTTCGTGCGCTTTTTGCAGGAAACAAGACAATTTTTGCAAACGGTGAACTTTATTAAATTCCCGTTTGCGCAGGTGAGCGATTACAAAAGGTGGGATATTGACCACTGACCATTTTAAGGACGGAAGCGACCGCAGCTGTCGTTGCCCGGCGATGAGGCGGGGCATGGCGGGAGCCTCTGCTGCTGGGGCAACCCGCGTGGGGGCCCTGCGGGGTGCATTCCGGAGCCGCCAAGGATCTTCGCACCTGCACACCCGGCCTAGGTGTTGCGTCGAGCCTCGTGGTGCGGACTTCTGGTGCCGAGCTCTATGCGCCGAGCCATATCCTGGTCGCTGTGGACGGTGATGATGGCCCGTGGTCCGGGCAGCTTCATACATAGGAAGCCGTGGAGTGGGACTGCCCCGAGAGAGTTTAAGGTTGGCCGCCCCAATATAGCGTTGTAGGGGTACAAAATGTCGACGACGTCGAAGGTGGCGTCTTCACTCCGCACATTATTTATCGTCTCTGCCGAAGGAGACTTGGAGGCATATCTGGCCTAATGCCCGTAGGGGTTGTCCTCCGAAGCCCTGCAATGGGATGCCCGAAGGGCCCAATCGACTTCGGGGGATCCCCATCTGATCGAAGGCCGCTACGAACAAGATGTTCGTGGAGCTTCCTCCGTCGACCAGGACGCGCCTGACCTCGCATCCTGCGATGACGACCTGGCTGACCAGGGGATCTTGGTGGGGGAATTCCACGCCTACAGCGTCAGCGGGCGTGAAGGTGATTTTGTGTTGCGCCCACTCCGGTGGCACCTGCGCTGGGTATGCCGCGACGTGGTGCAGCTTCCTCGCATAAACCTTCCGCTATCACGCCGAGGCGAACTCCAATGAGGAGCCCCCGGAGATGACGTTTATGACCCTGCGCTGGGCTCCTTCTGGGGCCTGCAATTGCAGGAGGCCCTCCCGAGGTTGTTGCACGTGGGCCTGAATCCGCTGGGGGCCTTCCTGGGGTTGCATCCCTTGGTCCTGGGGGTGTTGAACTTGAGCCACGACGGGCGGGCGCGCCTCGGGGTTTCTGTCTCTGGCGACGCTCTGCCGGAGCGCTGCGATAGAGATGCACGCACACGTGTCGTGGCTGCCCTGATCGTGGACTTCGCACCACTGCCCAAGGTGCTGGTCGTTGTACTCTTCGCGGGCTCTGTCGTCGCGACCCCGCCCGCGCCCCCGTCCCCGGCCACGGTGCCCTCTGCCGCCACGACCAGCAGGGGCGTTATCCTCGGAGCCACCCTCGATGTCAAAGACGTAGCGAGGTTTTCGATATTTGCGTTGGTTGCGTTTGGCCTGTCACCCGAAGGATCTTTATGCTGGGTATCCTTGCGCTCGGAGACGTCCTTCACTGGTTCCTGCTTGTGCTTGCCTTTCGAGGAGCCCTCCTTCGGTGAGCCATCGTTTTTTGTTGAGCCCTCCGGCTGATTAGAGTCGGAGTCATCGTTGTGCCGCCGCCGGGCGTCCTCTTCCGCTCTAGCGTACTCTTCCATCTTATCGAAGAGCTTCGCCACTGTCTTGATTGATTTCCGCATGTTGTATTCGGCCATCGGCCCCGGGCGGAGACCTTGTATCGCTGCATTGATGACGGTTGTTTCATTGACATCCTTGACCTGGCAGCGCACCTTCGCGAAGCGTTTGAAGTAGTCCCGGAGCCTCTCCGAGGGTTTTTGCTTAACTGCGAAGAGCTGGTCCGCATCGACGCGCTCGATGTAGTTTCCCTGGAAGTTGTTGTAGAGCCGGTCGCAGATCTGCTCCCACACGTAGATGGAATTTCGCTCGATGGTGAAGAACCAAGAGAGCGTCACGCCCTGCAATGCGAGGGGGAGCCCCTTTGCATTCGTGGTGTCATCTTCATGGGTCCGTGTCACCTTTGTACGCCTCGATGACACTCGGGAACTTGAAGTCCTCCGGCCATGCCGCCTGCTGCAGGCCCGCGAAGAGTGGGGATTCCGGGTCCACGCGTCGCAGCGGGATGCGGCTGGACGTGGGCGCGTCGCGGCTATCCCCCTCTCCGGCGTGGGCTCCGATGTGACCACCGGTGGGGTCTGTTGGCTCTGATCCTCTTGCATGCCTCGAACGGCTCCGCGGAGATCCATCATCTCCCACTGAAATGCGCTGAGGGCCGCCATCAGGGCGTTCTCCACCATGGACGTGGGTGAGGCCGTCGGCGCACCTGGCGGTGCGGCCGGAGCGGCTGCAACCACAGCTTGCGCTCCCGGGCCGCCCGCTGCGCTAGTATGAAGGTCTCTGGAGTCGGTGGCGAAGCCCGCGTTGTCGCCGGAACCACTCACTGTTCCTGCACTGGGTGGAAGAGCGGACGCCGTGCCGGCGTGGGCACCGGCGTTGCCGTCTCCGACCACCCGAGTGGCGCTGCCGGCAACTGTTGCGGTACCTGCGGTGGAGTTACCTACCACGCGTGGGGCAGTCTCGACGGTTGTAGCGGCGGTGGTGGCGGGGTCAGTCGTTGCAGCGATGGTGGCGGGGTCGGTCGTCGCAGCGATGGTGGCGGGGTCGGCCGTCGTAGCGATGGTGGCGGGATCGGTCGCCGCGCCGTGAACGCCGATGCTCACGGCCGTCGCGCCCGCATCACCGCCCACGCCTGCAATTACCGACGCCGAAGCCCGGGTGTTGACGCGATGCTCCGCCGCGCCTGCCTTCTTCTTCTTCGCTGTCGACGATGAAGCTTTCTTCGGTGCCATCCTTCTCTGGATCTTGAGGCTTGCTCTTGTCCTCCCCAGGGACGGCGCCAACTGTTGTGGGTACAGACCAAACAGAGAGAGAGAGTATGGTAGTGGAGAGTTAGGTGAGCAATGGCTTAGGGTTTCCCCTGTGGCCTGTACCGTATATATATATCCACATGGGGAGTGTTTTTACAGTAATGCCCTTACATCTGTACATCGCCTTCAGGGGCACTTTCGTCATTACACATGTCCCATTTCGGGTCTTATAATCTCCTAACAGGCCTGCTGGGCTTAGGTGGGGACCATCCCTACAACACTACCAAAACCCTATTGACGATAATCGACAACCTTAAGCTTGGTATGAAATTACAACGTTGATGTGTGAGTAGTCGACAAGCGACACCAGCATAGGAGGTGTATCTACCAAAGGAACGGAATAAATAGAAATATCTAAAAGTACGTTTCTTAAGGGATCAATGAGAGACCTACCACAACCTCCCTAAGTTCCGATTTCGAGGACGAATGTAACACCCCACCCACTCTCTGGGCCAAGATGCTACCACATCTGCATACTTTACCATTTCATCAACGCCAGAAGAATTTAAAACCAACATTAGCTTTATTTATATTACTGCATTCAGATACATCATAGCATTTCTAGTGATTACTCTAGCC
Source organism: Dendrocalamus latiflorus (assembly GCA_017311315.1). Taxonomy (NCBI): domain Eukaryota; kingdom Viridiplantae; phylum Streptophyta; class Magnoliopsida; order Poales; family Poaceae; genus Dendrocalamus; species Dendrocalamus latiflorus. The sequence continues at coordinate 5,809,343 of CM029616.1, read as the reverse complement.
TAACACAGCTAAAGTACACTGATAAAAGGCGATACAAAAGTGCTGCTAGTTCGTGCCGTTATTTCATGTGCTATTCCCGCCCGTACATGTCGTCCTCAACGGTCACCTAAAAACATCAACAAAACAAGGGTGAGTCCACCGACTCAGCAAGTACATAATAGAACGATAAACACTTCCTAAACATGGCATCAGTTTATCTAGCCATAGCATTCCCCACATGCATCATCCGGTTCATATTCTCATTTCAAGTTTCTTCATTAACATACCATTAGTGCAATGCAGCACTACTCTAAATGCTTATTTGCTCATCTCATTGCATATACTGGTATTGCCGAGTGAACACCCGTCGATGTTCACCCAAAATCTTGGGCCCACCCATATCGGCACGGGGGTCTCTCCACTCCCGTGGAGGCCTACCGGAGTAGGTCTTGCGGGATCCACCCAGGCGGATCCCAGTTCTCATTTCATGAATGCACATGATGTGTATGCATGTATCCATTGTCATTGTCATTATCATTGTCATTAGTATCATCATGAGAAGGGTGGCATCACTGCTCACCCCGCTCTTTACCATGGCCAACATTACTTAACATCAACATGTCATGAAAACATTGCAATTTCATATAAGCATAATCATAGCATGGAACCATCGCATCTTACATAAAACCCACGGTCTACCGCTCTACCATGCACTTGCCTGGTTAGCCTCGGGAATGACGCGTGGACGGCTCCGACCCGGGACCTCCACCTGCGTACACGTTTAACCCGACTCAACGACAGAACAAAAATCAGGAGCTTAAACGGAGAACAATGTCCCTAAGCTCGTACCCCGACCTCGGGCGTAATCGCACGAGTTTTGAGGGACCTGTCGCGCAGGTACCGAATCCATTTTTTCTCTCTTTCTTTTTCTCCTCTTTTCTTTTCTTTTTTTCCTCTTTTCTTTTTTTCTTCCCCTTCTCTTTCTTTCCTTTCTTCTTTTTTTTCTTTCCTCTCTCTCCTCCTTATCTCTTTTGGCCGAACCGGCCACCTCTCCCCTTCCTCGTCCCACTCGGCCACAAGGCCTCTCCAGGCGGCGCAGCAGCGCAAGGGCGCGCCGGCCCCTCCCCGCCGCCTGCTCCTCCTCGCCGCCGGCCTTCTCCGCCTCCCCCTTCCACACGCGTGCGCCGACCGGCCGGACCCCCAGGGCGACGCGGCGGCGCGTGGGTGCGCCGGCTGCCGGACCGCCGCGACTCCTCCTCAACGCCGCCTCCTCTTGCTCCCCTTCCCCCTCCCTTTTGCGCGCGGATGCGCGCCTGCAGGGGCTCCTCCGGCATCGCTCGGGCGCAAGCATGGCGGCGCGGTGGTGCGTGGGTGCGCCAGCCCTGGGCCGCCGCCTACCTCCTCCCTAGCGCCGCCTCCTCCCCACTCTACTGCACCCCCGGCCGAACGGCCGGCCCCCCTTCAGGCGGCACGGCGCACGGGCGCACCGGCCTTCTCCCTCTCGCCACCGACCGGTGGGCCGCCACCGACCTCTCTCTCCTCCACAGCCCCCCCCCCCCACTCTCTCTCCCCTACAGAGTCGCCCTCGATTCGGGCCTCCTTGGCTCACCGACCCCGGCTTGCAGCCGGCCGGCGCCATGCCCTTCGGTGCGGCCCCCCTCCCGGTCTCCACGGTTTGTGCCCTCTTTCCCCAAGTGGCTTCTTGCTTGTGTGGTGATGCATGCGATGTGTTCTTCTGAACGGGAGCTCACCTTGAGCTTACCTATGTCGATCAGAAGGGTGTGGCTATGCTGGTTGACTCAATGGAAAAGATGAGGGGAAGAGTAAAGAGAGTGAGCCTGAGCTGTGGGGTTGGCTTTCGGCTTTGGCATTGAAATGGAATGGGGGAGTGGCTAAGCTCTTACCTTGGCCGAGAGAATGGGATGGGAACATGAGCTTGGCTGCATGGTACTAGTATATATGGGCATGGTTGGGGGCTGCCCTTTGCATTTATGAATTTACCGAATTGCTCTCACTTAATGCCCATGCCCCTCTCACACACTTGGCTGCCCAAGGGCATTTCGGTCCACGGCTGTTGGCTTGGTTTCTACTGCAGCGGTAAGTTGGTAATAAAGGTAAGGTGAATTTTTGCCGGATGATGAATACCCAAGTCGCGAGACGGTGCCGACAGCTCCTGGGCAGTCCGGGAACCTCTGAGGCGCTACTCGGCTCTCAAGACGGTGCCGACTATCCCGGGGCGGTCTGGGAACCTCTGCGAGCGATAAACATTCGGCACGATAAACGCCGATGGGTCTGACGGCAAAACCCTCATTTGTCTCTAATGTTTCCCTTATGCATTATTTTGGGGTATTACAACAAAATCATTTTTAAGGAGGGAAGGATATAACAACCCACGTCATTTATTAACCATAAGTGGCGAATTACGATGTTAAGTAGGATTAAATATGTAGCTAATGATCTAAAAATACGAGGGAATTTAAACTTTTCTTTGTAGTCATTTAAATTGAACTTGACAAGCGACAGACAATTACAATACACTTAGAACTTCAGCGGCAAGGATGAAAACAAATTCTAAAAGAATTGCGTAAGTAAAAGCATTTAACTTAATTAAAATAAATATAACAGTCTGTAGTACAACAGTAATTAATTACAATCCGTATAGGGTAAAAATTAATTACATCCATTGAGCGACAATTAGAACTTATATCAAGTCAAATAAAAATATTACAATTTGCATTACATAATAGCGACAATACGAATTACAACAAGTATACAATTCCATGTATCAACCAAATAACCATCTCAAAATCTAAGCAATCCCAATACAATGGTATTCAGTCAGAAAGTACATGATTTAATTTACACCAAGTTCATCTCATACATTAGAAACTGTCGTCGAGCCGCCACCACACCGCTATCCCATTTATGAGCGAACCAGTAATTGTAATACCGAAAAAGACCGAACAAAAGAACGAATAAAAATAAGCAAAGGAAAGAAGATAGAAATTGCCGTCAGAGCCCTAGAGGTTAAGTTCGGGCAGGGCAGTCCGTTCACGGAGATACCTGACCGTCCAGGGGCCAGTCGGCACCTCTCACAACCGTAGGGTCATCACTCGGTACAAACAAATCTATTTTAGTATAGAAACCAGCCAATATAAATCAAATTACAATAATGCCATTTTTAAATCCCACACCGCAACCAGAAGGCTAGCACAGCCACAGTAGAGGGGACAGCACGACATCAAGAAGACACCGCACAGCCCAAGCCAAATATCACACGCAGCCACCAAAGAAGAGAGCAGAAAAAGCACGGCAGAGCAAGCCATCCCTGTCTCTCGTTCTCATCCCCAAAACCATCACACCATCCAACCACAGAGAAACCACCGAGTAGAACCCAGACTGCAAGGCAAAGGCCAAGCGAGCCGACCAGGAGCAAGACCACGGCTCTAGCAGGCTACCCCTCTCCCATCCCCATCCCCAAACCCTCAAAACTCCACAGCCAAGCATCACCGGCCACCACAAGACCAGCAGCGGGACAAGTCAACCAGGTGCAAGAAGGTGGCAAGGAGCAAAACCACAGGCCAGCAAGCCGTAGGAGGAGGAGACCACCACCAAGACCAGCTGGTTCGCAATCAACAGGGAAGGCGACCGCCGAGCACGAGTCGCCGTCCTCACCAAAGCGACCAAAACCCACCGGCAAAGGTAACCCACCAATTACCCATAGTTTTAGCATCAATGTCAACAGTAAACCTTGCATGCCACACATAGTAAGCCACCATTCATTATCAACTAGCACTAATGAGCAACAATGAAACCATCATAGAGCACCAGTCGAGGGTAGAGGATGAGAGCAGAGGGAGCAGTGTGTACCGAGGAGGTGAGCCACCATGGTGTAGGGAGGGCACCGTGCACCCGACGGCCATGGCATGCTCCCCCGGTGCATGGCATGACCTCAAGCCCCGCCGGAGCCACCAACAACCACCCTCGGGTAGATCCCAAAAATCACAGCAGACCAATCAAAATCTAGAATCAAATCAAAGAAATAGAGGGGAGGGGATAGAAGAGGAGAGTCAAGGGGGAAGAAGAAGTGCAAATCGGGGCCGACGGACAAAATCCCCAAACCTAGGTTTAACCTAGGGTTACCAGTAGGGTGGCGAGAAGCTCGGGCGGCGAGGAGCCAGAGTCGGCGAGAGGTCGGAGGAGTAGGAGAGGGGAACCACCAAACCAGGGGAGAAAACGGCCGAGGCGAGGCACCGGCGGCGGCAAAGCCGTGCGGCGACTCGAGGACGGCGAAGCAGCGGTTCAAAGCCGAGCCGGAGAAGGAGGCGCAAGGAGAAGCTGGCGGCGGCGGCGCTAAGGACTGGAGAGGCCGAGGCGGCGCGGCGTGAGGGGCCGGCGGTGCAGCGCAAAGCCGAGGCGGATCCGATCAAATTAGGAGAGGAGGAGGCAGGTAGAGGAGAGAGAGGGACAGAAGGAAATAAGGGCGTCGACGGGGGGGGGGGGGAGAGAAAAGGAAGAAGAAGAAAAAGGAGAAAAAGAAAAAGGGGGAAATAAAATAAAATAGGAAAATAAAATGTTGCCAGCTAGATGTTGCTAAATTAGGAATCCTCACTAAAAGTTGTGTATTATAGAAATCTCATCGTATAAGAGTTAGCGCATGTAAATAAATTAATTGAGTGTCCTAAGAACTGCATAATTGAAGGTTAGCAGCACAAAGATAATAGAATTCCTTTAAAGACTATCCGTGACTTAGCATGAATCCTCAGAGTTGACGTAATACTCTTACAGTCCTATACACGTAAATAACGTTAGTCAAATAAAGTCAATTGTTAGCTACTGAATTAAAATAAATAAGAAACCCTAAGCGAAGTGAAAAGCTAGAAACCATGCAAGTGCACTTCAGCAAAATTGGCTCGATTAACTAAGCCATGTTATCGCCTCGACACCATAGATTAAGTCATAGAAGCCCAGAATATTTCTTAAGTTATTATAATAAATTTAATACCGTCCATGGATTAAAACTAGTACGCAGGTATATTAAAATCGGGTATCATCGATTACATCGCTCCATGACATATTTAGTTACTCAGACAATCTGGTTAGTAACATTTAAATTGTAGAAATCTACTACTGATTACTCCGGGTCATTAGAACAAATTAATTGTGGTTAGACAATTTAAAATATACACATCAATTAAACTTGTACGCGTAAGGATTAAATTAAGATACGGTAGTCTATACTATTTTGTTGCAGGTTTAAATACCCAGATAGTTTAGTTAAGTCCATCTAAACAGTAGAAAACCATTAATCAGTATTTATGATGGTTAGAATAAATGAGTTGCCATCTGTAGAATAAAAACGTAGCGTGTACCCATTTAACGGATGCACTGCTAATTAAATCATTCGAGGTTGTAACTAAATACCTAATTAACCTGGATAGTGTTAAATCATAGAACTTTCCTAGTAAATATTTTTGGATATTAGAAATGAATTAAATTATCATAATATCATTAAGATCTCTATTGCATATTTAAATACCTAGTTAATTGTTATTAGTCAATTATAAACTGTAGAAATCCACTAATAAGTATTCGGAATTATTGGAATAAATTCATAGCCATTAGAAGATTTAAAACTATCTACGACAATTAGAATAGTATGCGTTGATTTAAAATAGTATGTGTCGATTTAAGATTACACGTACGATTAAAATTATACGCGACGATTAAATAGTAGTTAAGTTGTAAAAATATGCAAATGACTAAAGTAAAATTTAACAGGCATAATTGCATGCACGAGATCGACTAGGATTGATGTTCGCCAATATTTGTGCGTGTATATACTTAATCGTATTGCAACGGTAAATGATCGGAAATCAACAAAAGACTAAGTTTAACTTTTAAGTTAACAACCCAGCTCCATGCTAAGCAAACAATGTCAAATGATGAGTATAGAATACGAGATAACTAGGACTACCGCGACCAGGTTAAATGGAGTGAAGTTTTACCTTAGGAGCACAAGCACATCGACACCTTGTATTTTATTATATTTTCGTAATTTAATTCGTAGTCGGCGTATTTAATTGCAGGCGACAATCCAAGCTACGGGAACGACTTCACTTGATCCTCCCTAAATCCGAATATATGGTTAAAGTTTAGGCAAGCATTCCTTTGATCAAGTCTTCAGAATATATTTCGTAAAACAAGTATTTTGTATTACTCTAGTATCACCCTGCATGAAAGAAATAAAGGATAATTAAATCGAGCAATGGATATGAGACAAGAGAAAAGAGATAGATGGCAACTGATGGAGCAGTTGGCCACCTAAGTTAATTAAGAAGGTAGGCAAAGGTTGCCAGGGCTGGTGACAAAGGTGCAGGTTTGGGACCTCTGCATAAGAATAGAATATAAGGAATTACAAACTTCATCCGTGTGAACAGACCGTACCAAAACGTATCAACCAACATCCCGTATTGACGGACGGACTAGTAGCTCTATCAAAGTATTAATTATATTCTCCACATGGGTAAGTATTTTATTAAGCCGTTGGGAGAACCCATACGATCTAGGCCAACACTTGGATGCCAGGTGGGGGACCCCGTGGAGGAACTCACACGATCCGAGCCAGCAACTGGGTGCCGGGTGGGGACCTCCACCACCGTAGAAACCCACACGATCCGGGCCAGCACTTGGGTGCCGGGTGGGGGATGCAAGGCGCATATATTAGCGCGGGTGGAGGTTGGGGTAGGGCGGGGCCGCCCTAACCAAGAACTATGTCGAGGTCGGTGGGCACCAGGCGAGGGTGAGAAACCACCCTGGGCCACCGGTTAAGAGTAGTTGGGTGGAGATATAATATCTGATATAGATGTAAAAGTACTGTACTCTGATCTGGACGCCGCATCTAAGGAAATGTGGAGATCCAGGAAGCCATCAGGATCAGAGTGGTGAAGGGTAAATGATACAAGCTTGCGCAATGCTATACAAATCATGAATTTATGCCTGCCTCCGGGAAAGGAAAATTACGGAAACTTTTGTGGTTTTTTGCTGTTCATACGAATGCTCAGTAGTTTTCTTAATTAACAATATGTAATTCTTTCAAAACAAACAAACATTATTTTCTATAAGTCATGGGAAAGAAATTGAGGAAGAAAAAGAGTATAAGAATGAGCAAGAGATTGAGGATAGGAATTGATATTCCTAAAAGTGTAAATGATAAGCATTCTGTGCATTTGTTGCTAATAACGCTTGCTGAGTACTTCTGTACTCACCCTTGCTATTATCCTCCCTTCTTAGGATGGTCAATTCAGAGAATAGCTAGGGTCAGGAGGAAGCTACCTGAATGGAATACCGTGGACTCGGAATACAATGGGTACAAGGCGGACACTCCGTGTGGAGTCGTTTTTGAATAGAAGTAGTTGGAATATTTTTTCTAAAGATTGTGATATTCAAGCCCTTGAGGCGTTGTAATAAACTGTAGCCCTACGTGGCGATATTCTTGTAATATTGTGTTCTGTCTCTAATTATTGTTCCGCTGCAACACTTTAATGGGCTTATTATTCGTTAGAGCGATGTTTTATCGGCTAAAACGAATAATAATCCGTTGATTAGCGTTATTACCCCAACCAAGCCATCAACGGCGGTGCGCTGAATGACGACCAGATGCGCGAGAGGCTCGCCACGTTCAAGGCGGCGCTGAACCGGCTGTTGGGCCTCAATGTCGTCTTCCCTAGGCCCGATGCCTCGCCCATCAACTACCCCGATTTCGCCGACTTCGCCGTGGACTTTCCGGCGCCTGCCCTACCCGTGGTGCTCACTGGCGTTCCCAAGCATACCGACGACGAGGAGCCCACAACCACCGACGAGGAGCCCGCCACCGACTACGAGCCCACCTCCGACGAGGAGCCCGCCGATGGAGCCAATTGAGCTGCGTGTTGGATAGAGTTTGAGTAATTCTGTAACTGCACAGGAATTTGGGAGGTGACTAGAGTCATAGTAATGCCGTAATTGAACAGGATTCTGATTGCCAGTTGAGTTGGAGTACAGAGAGGGGAACGTGAGTCTGCGCTCTGCCAATGTGTTTCTCTTGATTTGATTTCAATTCTTGAGTTTAGCCGACTTCACTGAAATCGTCTCTTATTTTTCAATTGTAAAATTGAGCTCTCAATCGTTTACATTTGCCCTTCAGTCAGACGATTCAATGTTGTACATACGGGGATTTGAATCGGAGGCAGGCATTCTCTTGGTGATGAGGGGCGGTCGACTGATAAATGATAATGATTAGGGGTCGACAACGGTAACGGATAATTTGTTTTATCCGATATTCGTATCCGAGAAAACACAAATGTGGTAAGCAAAAATCTGTATTCGAAAATATTCATATTCGAATTCGAGAATATTCGTATCCGTATTTGAGAGTATTCGTATTCGCATTCGTATTCGAGAATATTCGTATTCGAGACTATTCGATTCGTATTCGATCCGTTTCTAGAACCTATGAAAAATTCGTACAAATTTTGTGATTCAAAATTTGAATTTAGGCGGTTTAAAACCGGTAATGGGTCAAAAACCGGTGAAAAATCGGTAAAACCGCTAGGAATCCGTTTTATCCGATATTCGTATCCGAGAAAATCCGTATTAAAAAATATCCGTATTCGTATTCAAAAATATTTGTATCCGTATTTGAGAATATTCAAATTCATATTCGTATTCGTTTGAAAAATATATATTTGTATTCGTGTTTGAGACTATTTCATCGTATTCGATCCGTTTCCACCCCTAATAATGATCGTGTGGCCATCGTGTTCGGGCTTAACGGTGTTAGGCGGCGGCGGACTCCGGTTTCGGAGTGGCCGCACCGCGCGTGGGAGTGCGTTTCGGGAGACGAGCGGGCTGGTGAGTCGCGGAGGAGAGCGGCTGGAACCGGCGGTGATGGCGGACTACAGTAATTTATGCTAAATGTGTATATTTAAAGATGACCATGACACTTAATAATATTCTGGGTGATCTTCTGCGCTTAATCTTGGCACATGGTACCAAGAAAAATCTAGCTTATTGTCTTATTCAAAGATCAAATTTTGAGTTTTTTTTTCTTATATAACATTTTATAGTTCACACAATAGCCTCTCTACAGCTATTCGAATCAAAACAACCAGGTTAGGTTATCCTAGCTATCATAAATATAAAGTTTATGAATGTTAACTTGTACCGACTTTAGGTTAATACTGAACAACAAAAGCTAAGGTGTTTAACTGCGCAAAATTATAATTCTTCTTTCTCTCCTGGTGCCGCGCTTATTGCAGCTGCAGACTTACGCACTGTTCAGCACTATTGAGTATTGTAGTAGGCTTATTTTATATTGTAACTGTTGTTAACTTTTCAGTGTAATTATTTTTTTAAAAAAAAGGTTACATCATCCCAGACAATATAAAAAATAAAAGAAAAAGAAAATCTAAAAAACCAAAAAGCTAGCAAAAATAAAATTAAAAAACTAAAAGTTCGAAGCTAAAGGTAGGAGCTGAGTTGAGCAGAAAAGCTTGTGGTATTATTTTGCACGGCCGAATGTCGATCGTGCCACTTGGACGAGATCCGTCCATGAACTTGTACTTGCAGACGTGATTGCTCTGCCGTGGGGCCCACGCGTCAGTGACCCAACGTCACTGACGTTAACGTCAGGCGAGACCCATCCATCACCAACACCAGATTTAGTTTTTATAGTATTGTTTAAATATTTCTTATAGTTGTTAAGTTTTTATGCGAATTTTTTAAATGTAACACTATTTTGGATTCAATTATCATGATCTTGCTGCTATGTAATTAATTTTGGCAAGCAAATTGTAATTAATTTTGGCAAGCAAATTGTCATAGCCCTGTTATTTTGGGCTTGTTGTTTCTCTGAAAGTTAAAATAAACAGAGCGATTTTTTGAAGTGGATTCTCCAAACTGTTTCCTGAGTCCAAAACCGTGTGCGTTGTCCACGTCGACATCTCTGCCATCCGTTGCTGTCTCAAAAAATACAAATAAAATTTATCAACCGCAGTTCAAAAGAACAAAGCCATAGATTCACAACAACATCATTTACGTCAAATAGTGATGTTTAACTATCGGTACTAACCTAGATCTGTTTGCTTGTTGCTCCCACTTTTACAGAACTAATTCAGCCTGTTTGCTGAGTTCAGTTTTGCATGGTCAAATAAAACTATCCTCTCTTATTTATGGTTTTGCAAGCCAGTTGGCATGTGGTTGGAAGGGAAATGGTTTTGGTTAGGCCCATGGGCACAGTGAAAAAACAGAGAGAGCAAAAGGGGAAAAAAATGCAGAAGCAGATAAAGCCGAAAACAGGGGAGGTCATAAAGTAAATAAAATAAGCACAGGGGTCAAATAAGGTAGACCCTTGCCTTACCAATGCGACGTCCAGAGGCACGTTGAGTGAATCATCAGGCGGCCCTGGGAGCCCACTGAACCGGCAGGCCATCCGCATGACTCTTAAATGAAAATAACATGTAGCAAACTAATGCTTAAATAGAAACTGTAATGCACGCAAGACTTTACTCAACACCGCTCAGTGAGAAATGATGGAGGTGAGAGCGTCGTCGGAGCAAGGAGCGATGGCGGGAAGGGAGCCGTTCGGGCTGCCCAAGAGCCCGCCGAAACCGCCGTCCTCCGGCGCCATGCAGATCGTGCGCATAGCGTACACCCCGGACGGCACCCCCGTCTTCACTCCGGTGAGCTCCGGCCCGATGGCGACGGCGACGTACCAGGCCGTGGGCGGCGGCGCGCCTGCTGGCCCCAACGCGGCTGTCGCCGGAGGCAATAGCGTGGCGGTGCTCCCGGTGGACGCGGGGGAGCCGGTGCTCAAGAAGAAGCGCGGTCGGGCAAGAAAGTACGGCCCCGACGGCTCCATGTTGCTGGCATTGGTGCCTGCGTCCACGGCCGGGGCGCCGGCGGCAGCGACGCCCGGAGCTTCCGGGCCTTTCTCGCCTGCTGCCGCGAAGGCGGTGGACACTGTGCCGTCGGCGTCGCCGGACGGGGTGAAGAAGAGAGGACGGCCTAAGGGCTCTACCAACAAGAAGCACGTGCCTGCTCTTGGTAACATTGGTACATGCCGCTTCTAAACTACTCCATTTTTGTTTAAGTTCCGTTATTTTATGAAGCTCAAGAAGAGGGAGTTCGGAGGAAAAGATTTCCTCTCCTTTCTGTAATTATCTGTTTAGAAATTAGAAAATTGCTGCCTGGACTCTGGACTCGCTCAGGATTGCTGATTGGCTTTGATTAGATCTGGGGTGATGCGCTGTATGCAGACTGCGGGTCGAGTGGTCGGGAAATTACTTTTCTATCCTTCTGTTTTTTAAAAGCAAAACATCTTGTTTAGTCAAATGTTGGATAGAAAAGTTTACTTGAATTACCTTTGTGATTTATGTAGGAATATATAGTTAAGGATGCTTAATATGTTTACATTGTTGAACTATGAAACATCTGTTTAACTGAAGTTTTTTAATGTATTGCCATGCTGCTTTTGAGTTCTGTACATGTTTTTAATCTGTATTGATTCAATTACATTTTGCAGGGTCAGCAGGAGCTGGATTTACGCCACATGTTATTTTTGTTAAAGCTGGAGAGGTAAAGCAAACCCTCAATCCATGATTTCCTGGATTCTTTTCAAAAGCTGCTCACTTTTGGGTGCTGCATTTTGCCATTTGGTTGTACAGTATTCATTTTGCATTGTTATTTGTTTGAAGTGAGATTTACCATTTTTAGTTAAGTTACCATCTTTCTAAATTGGCTATTTACTTTGGACCATTCTATCTTTTGCATTAAGCCATACATCGTGGTGATGTATTTATCAGATTATTATTTTTTAGGGTTATTCTGAGCACATATTAAGAGTTGACAATTTTTCACTCTGGTTATTGGTTCTCCATTGAACGTGTGAAAAATTATAGTCTTATGCTCCCATTCTACACTTCTAGAACTGTTTAGCTCTATGCAGTTTATCTCTACTCTTCTCTCTGATAACTTGGTATAAACTATATACTCCATATACTGATATACATAATATGATCCTTTAATTGAATAGAGCCAATTGTAGTGTTATTGAGTTGGCTTTTATCTTCTGCTTTGTAATCGATTATATTGACCATCTATCAGTTATTTCCAAAAAAAACATCTTTTAGGATGATCATGATTTTTTTTCAGTACAGTTCCTATCATCTTAATCATTGCTAATTCTATGCATATCGCAAAGAAAAGTGAGATATGCTATGGAAGCACTTGGCAAGTTGTGATTGTATGTAAATGTAAAGACTAACGTTGCAAAGATCATCTATGAACAGAGTTTTCTCATGGGAAATGACCTGAATTCTGCTTTCCAGGATGTATCTGCAAAGATTATGTCATTCTCTCAGCATGGAACTCGTGGAGTTTGCATTCTTTCCGCAAATGGTGCCATTTCAAATGTGACACTTCGGCAAGCTGCTACTTCAGGTGGAACGGCAACATACGAGGTATGTACTTTTGACCGTCTGAAATTATCAAGATAATCCAACTCTTTCCATGAAATGCCAAGAATGGAAGAAGCTGTTCACACGAGTTCTCATATAGTGAAATGCTGTGATACTAAGTCCTTATCTAACTGAAGTATCAGGTCTGTTGAAGAATTATCACTGTAGAAGTGTAGATGGTATGTCTACTACAGGTAAAATAGGTGATGATACCTTCTTGTTTCTCCACAGGGCCGATTTGAGATATTGTCACTGTCTGGGTCATTCCTTCTATCAGAGAACGGAGGCCATCGTAATCGAACTGGTGGGCTCAGTGTTTCACTAGCAGGTCCTGATGGTCGTGTCTTGGGTGGTGGAGTTGCTGGACTTCTGACAGCTGCTTCACCAGTACAGGTCTTTCTTCTTTCTCATATCATCAACCTTAAAACTCAATTCATCGGATGTGTGTATTCCTAGTTTTTCTAGAGCTTCTTGAATGTAAGTTTGTTCATTATAATCTTCAGATCCTTTTTTGAAAGTAGAATTTTCAGATCTTTTCTGTTTCATACTAACTCAAAAGTATATTGATTGCCAAATTTTGTTCAGTGTCTTGGAATTTCTTTATCAAGCAATGCGAAGGATATTTGTGCTATTTTTGTGTCCTAGATTTTTGGCTTCATGCTGTTTTGAAAAGGACATGTCTATCTCTGATGTTCTGTGTACGTTGTTGAAGCTTCAGCTTCTTGGTTTTATTTCTCAGTAGTACAATTAGCACAAAGCTGTCAGATTTTGCTTATAATTTTCTTCAAAACTTTTCGACTTCATTGTCATCCACCGACTAGCGTGGTATTACACTCAAGGGAATGACTAATTACCATCTTTATGTCCACAGATTGTGGTGGGAAGCTTCAACACCGATGGAAAGAAGGAACCAAAGCATCAAGCCCCTTCAGACCCTGCGTCCGCACCATCAAAGATATCGCTGATAGGCGGGATGGGACCAAGCAGCCCGCCGTCCAGAGGCACATTGAGTGAATCATCAGGCAGCAACCATAGCCAGCCAGGCTTGTCCATCATGTCCTGGAAGTGTGCTCTGCACCAGTGACCAGACCCAGACTCCGTCTAACCGTCGTAGAACCGGCGAAAAGAATGTAGCGGCGGCACTCCGGTGCGGCGCGAAACCTAACTAGCTCTTATTTTAGCGTAGTGTGTGAAGCTTAATCAGAGCTAAAATAAGAGCTAGTTAGGTTTCGCGCCGCACCGGAGTGCCGCCGCTACATTCTTTTCGTCGGTTCTACGATGGTCAGACGGAGTCTGGGTCTGGTCACTGGTGCAGAGCACACTTCCAGGACATGCTGGACAAGCCTAGCTGGCTATGGTTGCTGCCTGATGATTCACTCAATGTGCCTCTGGACGGCGGGCTGCTTGGTCCCATCCCGCCTATCAGCGATGTCTTTGATGGTGCGGACGCAGGGTCTGAAGGGGCTTGATGCTTTGGTTCCTTCTTTCCATCGGTGTTGAAGCTTCCCACCACAATCTGTGGACATAAGGATGGTAATTAGTCATTCCCTTGAGTGTAATACCACGCTAGTCGGTGGATGACAATGAAGTCGAAAAGTTTTGAAGAAAATTATAAGCAAAATCTGACAGCTTTGTGCTAATTGTACTACTGAGAAATAAAACCAAGAAGCTGCAGCTTCAACAACGTACACAGAACATCAGAGATAGACATGTCCTTTTCAAAACAGCATGAAGCCAAAAATCTAGGATACAAAAATAGTACAAATATCCTTCGCATTGCTTGATAAAGAAATTCCAAGACACTGAACAAAATTTGGCAATCAATAATCCGGTGCGGTGCGGATCAGAAGCTTGTAGGTGGTGTCGACTCTGCAGCTCTGGTGTAGGTGTTGTTTAATCTCGGGCTCGTGGATTATTAGGTGGTTGTTTATTGTTGTCGTCTGGAAGCCGTGTACTGGATATATGCTCCAATGCATTATGTTGGAAGTCCATTGTTTCGATGTTGCGTTTAACTTGTTTAGAAGAGTTTTTGTCTGGTGTTTTTGCTGCTAATCCATTTGCCAGTACAAAGAGCATAGTACTGTGAAGTTAGTACTTATGGTTATAGTTGTCCAAGAACAGGTCATCAGGGTGTGTTTGTCCAATGATCTTAGGGCCTGTTTGATACGACTGCGGCTTATGGCTCTTAGCTAAAATTTTTGAATTTTAGCTGTTTGTGACAGAGATTAGGGAGAGAGATACTCGCTTGCGATTTTGATTAATACAGATATTGGGCTTTTAACGTGTACTAGACCCCGTCTTGAGAAAATACTCCGTTTGAAAGTTATGTTCTGTAGTAAAAGTCAATAACCATTTTTAGAAGCCGTAAAGACCAAGACCTTAGAGCCTTGCTTGCATTGTTACTGCATCTTTGGTACCCTTGCAGGCACGGTACTGGCTTGCAAGCACAGAATGCAGCTTTCACAGATCGAAGCTTCTGGATGCTAGCTGCCTGGGCATGTTTGGTAGAGCTCCACCAACTCCAGATCCACCAAAAATAGCTCCACTCCACTAATTTTTACCCAAACGCTCCAACTCCACGAAATCTGGATCCACCAAAATACTGAATCTAGCTCCAGATTCATGAAATCCATGGAGCACCTTAAGGGGTGCTCCACGAAACCTTGTTTCGTATCTACTCGTGGAGTTGAGTGGTAATTACCCACCTTTTGCCACTGGTTACACACCTCATCCCATACCACCATAAAACCCATGGGCAAAATAGGCCATTCCCACCAAAAACTCAGTTTCGTGGATCTGGAGCTGCTGTGCAAGCCAAACAGTTTTGTCCAGCTCCATGGTGGGATCCTAGATTCACGGTGGAGCTGTTTTTGATGAATCTACTGCTCCAGATTCATTTTTTCAGTGGTGGAGCTCTGCCAAACAGGCCTCTTTGGTAACGCTTTGGCAAAGTTTCTCAGCACTGGGCCTTACGCTTCATGAGTTGTATGCACTCCGTCTCCACAGGACGCTTACAGCTTTAGGACGAATGCGTCTTCCACACGAGGAGACGTAGGTCACAGAAACGTACAGACGCTGACTCTCGCTGGGCACCTGTTCGACGAAATGCCCATATCGCGCGGGTGAGCCCTCGGCCTCTTTTGGCGTGGTTGAAGCTGCTCGAATCCAGTATTCTGTGATGTGTGTGAGCCTGCGAGGAGGGGCAGCTGGACCCTGTCATCTTCTTGGACCAGGACTACGCTTACAATAACCTCCACCATCGGCTTTGGGCTGGCTAGGCTCGAGAGCCAGGCCAGGTATTGCTTGAGCTCCTCGAACACCTTCTGGTAGTCTTCGGTCCATCGGAGAGGTTCCGTCCCATGGAACATTTTGAAGAATGGGAGGGCATGCTTGACAGAATGAGATAGGAAGCGATTTAAGGTAGCCAGTCAGCTTCTGAATCTCCCACACATTGTGAAGGGGTAGCATTTCTTGTATCGCTTGTATCTTCTCAAGGTTGGCCTCTATGCCTCGTTCTGACATGAGAAACCCTAGGAACTTCCTGGCCTTTGCACTGAAGGCACACTTCTCAGGGTTGAGCTTGACCCCTGTTGCCCGAAGGTTCACGAAGGTCAGCAACAAGTCGGATGGAATGGCCTTCCCTTCTAAGGTTTTTGATCACTATATCATCCACGTAGGCCTCGATATTCGGCCGAGATGTGTTGCTAGGACCTTAGCTATTAGGCGGCTAAAGGTAGACCCGACATTCTTGAGGCCGAAGGGCATCCGTGTGAAGCAGTTGGTGCCCAGCTAAGTAACAAAGGTTGTTTTGTCCTCGTCCCCTTGAGCCACAAATACTTGGTGATAGCCAAAGTAGGCATCCAAGAAGCTCATGAGCTCGTAGTTGATCGTCGCGTCCACTAGCTAGTCGGTGAGGTGAAGCGAGCATTCACCTTTAGGGTAGGTCTCATTGAGGTCTGTGAAGTCCACAAACATGCGCCATTTACCATTGGCTTTTCTAACAAGGACAGGATTAGCTAGCCACTTGGTGTGCTTTACTTCCCGTATTACCACGGTTTTGAGCAAGTTAGCCACTTCAATCTTGGTTGCCTCCTACCTTTATGTAGACATGTGGCATAGCTTTTTCTTCTTGGGCTTCACATTGTTCTTGATGGGTGGTACAATGTGGCTTTGTAGCAGTAACTTATAGACCGGCCCTTAATTGATTTAGGTAACTTTTCACATACCCCTTGTACCACCAAGTACCCATGTTGTGCCACCAAGCACCCACCACCTAACCCTTTGCCTAAGTCTAAACTATATTTTGATTTTATTTTAAACATTGTATACACCTTCTTGACTCACCAAAGTCAAGAATATATTTTAATAAAAAATATTTTGTGTCAAAACGTTATCCTAAACCTACAATTATTTCTAAGCATGTCTTCAAAAGTTCAAATTCAAATCTAAATCCAAATCCTAAATAACATTTAAACCCATTTTCTTTCCCTCCCTCGCCTTTGGGCCGAATTCCAACCATCAGCCCAACTTGTTTTCCTTTTTCTCTCCCTGTCGGCCCGCACTCCCTTTCCTTCTTGCGGCCCAGCCAGCCTGCACACCATGCACCAACCCGACCTCCCTTCCTCTCTTTGTTTCACTGATGAGTGGGCCCCAACCCCACCTGTCAGTGCGGAGAGAAACATTGTGCTTCTTCTCCACTCTATCTCTCTCGCGCCCGCTTGTGCTGCCGTATGCACACGCCGCTCACACCAAAGCCATGCTATCCTTGCTATCTTGAGCCTTGTGCTGCCGTGACCTTGTCACGTCGCCATGACCTCGTCCCATCGCCACTTGCCCTCTCTCTCGCTCTCACGCGCTCTCTCCCTCTCGGCTCCCTTGCACCCGAAGCCAATCTCCCTCCTTCCCTCTATTTAAGCCTTGGTCGAGCACGTCAAAGTGGTCGCCCTAATCCACTCCTCATTTTCCCTAAACTCCCGCTTCCTCTCTGCCTTCGGTGCAGAAGAGTTTGGCCTTCTTCCCCAAGTTCGGCTGTTGGCTTCGCTGTTCGATTCTCACCACTTCGGTGAGTTTCTGCCACTGACAACATGTGTTTTGTGTTCACCTAGCTCCCCTCTTCCTCGTGCTCACCTTGCCGTGCCTATTTTCCCCAAGGAATGTCGGAACGCCATCAACGCCGCCGTCTCCAGAGTGCGACCATCGCCATTGCCAACCTCGCCTCCTCGTCCTCTTTGTAATGGTGAGCTTCGACCTTGAAGGTCATGTGCATCATGCTCGCCTCGTTCCCTTCTTGCCAATTCCCCTCTTCTTCTTTTGTGTCATGCACTAGAGCTGCCATAACGCACCTTCTTCTCCATCACCGACTCGGAGCGCGCACCAACCTCGCCGCTGCCAACGATCTCCCTCTTTTCTCCGTCTCATGGTGAGTCCTTCCATCCTTGTGTACTCCTTCCTTTTATGCTGCAAACTTGGTAGGGTAGTGAAGAATGTAAACCCGCCATTATGAGTTAATGGTATGTTTTGATAATTAATAACAATTATATTATAGGACTGACATTTTTTATGAGTTAGATGAATAGGTAATGTCCCATGATGATGAGGACTTTGGATGATGTCATGGGTTGATCGTCATAAGTCAAGGTTCGGGGTGAAGAATGATATCATGTGTTGATGATTATCAAGTCAAGATCTCTAGAAGGAGATGATCATGAGTTGATCATTAAGTCAAGAGAACACCCATCATTTATTGATGGAGAGCAAGTGAAGGATGTATCATGAGTTGATGCATATCAAGTACCTAGATTTGAAGTGAGGATGTTCGTCATTAAGTTTCAAGAGGATGCTCAAGGCAAAGGTATAACTAGCTAGTCTAAGGATGTGTTGCTAGTTTCTTACCGGTCTTGGTGTTAGATTGGAAGACCAGATTGTTACTTTAGATTGTCGTACTATTAAGAGGTGTTATGTTTAGTAGCTTGAGTCTCATCATGTGTTGATAGCTTAATGTTATTTGCCCTAGCTCTCTTTAGCATGATACTAGTAGCCTAGTATTTGCAAATATGTTTTGCAAATAGTTTTAGCTTATGCATAATTCTTGTGATAGGTGACTTAGATTTGTAAATGGTTGAAGTCCATGTTCCCTACTCCTTGAGGTATGATGCTTAGATTTGTGAATGTGTTTTGCAAATAGTTAAAAATTATGTACAATCCTTATAGCATATAATTTAGGTTTGCAAATGTGTTTTGCAAACGAGTTGAGTCCATGTACCCTATTCTTGTGTTATGATTTTAAAGTGTGCAAATATATTTTGCAACTTGTTATGAATCATGTTTTAGCTTTAAATATATTTTGCAACTCGTTATGAATCATGTTTTAACTTTTATTTGCATGGTACTACGTTTTGCAAAAGTGTTGAAGTACATGCAATATGTCTTTGCTGGAATTTGTAAGGCGGTATGACCACACTTTGTGTGGCGGTATGACCATGGTGGTCAGATTGACTCTATCACTGCCACCCTCACTGTTGCAGCATCACCTCGGAGCTTCTCCCGCGCACGCCATCACTGCCGTTAGGTTGGCTGGGACCACCGCGTTCCATTTTGCCCATCCCAGGTGGTCGTCGTGCTCAATCTCGCCGACGCTGAGCCCAAACTCAAGCTGCCATGGCCACCCCTCCCCGTTCCTCTGTTTCGGCCGAGGAAGAAGACGGTTCAATCGCTGACCAGTGGGCCCCGCGTATGGAAAGGTGCTTATGGAATGGATATAGTGGACAACTATGAAGAGAATACTTAATATGTGGATTTAGATGTCAGAAGCGATAACCCGGTGTATGAATACTTCCATGCCTTCGGCTACGACGTTGAAGGCAATGGCCAGGACTATGTTTAGCCCCAATCGATTACCTGTGGCAAACCATGGAGGCTCTTTTGGTTTATTTACTTTCCGCTGCTTTATGTAAACAAACTCATTTGGTCTGCTGGCACATTATGTAAAACTTGATCGTAAGATCTATTTATGACTATTTATGTAATATTAAGTACTTATTTTACTTATATGCATGTATAGATATGATATTTACCTTTGTTATATTGTGTGGACTAGTTACCAATTTAGGGGCTAGCTCAAAACACACAGAAGATTCGGATTGCCAAATCCGGGTCGCTATGTTTTTTAGGATAAACTAGTTAGCCAAGCTGGTAAAGATAGTCAGTCTACACTAGGTCTTATGTCCTGTCACTCGTTGGCATAGGGAAGGCTAAATCTGAAGCTAGGATACAATTCTGTGGGTCTATAGAATGAGAAATGGGCAAATTTAATTACTGTATCAAACAGGAAGACATTTGTTAAGTGGATACTGTTATCTCCTACTTGAATAACTGGAGAAAGAAAACAAATGTTTATTTTGGGAGCCACAAGAAATTATGTTTTGAAATCCTGTGCACGAAGACTTGTAATAGCTCCTTTCTTGTACAAATATTTGTGCGGCTCAAGGTGCATCATTCATTTCTGATGTAACCCAAGTACCCAACCAAAGAGAATCATCACATATTCTGGTTTCAATTATTTGAAGATGAATTGCTAAAGAATTGTTAAGGCTCAATCGTCACAGAAGCAGTGCAAGAGTATTAGATGATTCCACAAAATAACTCATCAAGTGTAAACTTGGTGAAATAAAAATGCCCAGTTGCCCCTGCAAAACTCAAGTTTTGTTAAAATTCCTGTTTGATCCAGTATATTACTTTTTTTCCCTCTAAGAGCATCAACACGTCATATATCAGCCACTTTATATTCATGTTTGTTCAAAATATCCTCATTCATATCTTTATGGCATTTGAACACATTGGACCGCCTCGTGGTTGTGCCTTTGTCGACGCTTGTTTGACACCTTGTGGTCGCGACTTCGTCACGCCTGTTCGAGCAGTGAGGGATAGAGCGCACGTTTCAAGTCTTCGTCCCGCCGCCGACTTCGTCGACGCCCACTACCACGTCATAATCGGCATGGTCGTGAGGCATTTTACGGCCACTTGGTGGTCGCAACTTCGTCGGCACTTGTTCGACCACCTCGGGGTCGTGGCTTCATCGACGTCTATGAACATGTCATGATCGATGTAGTTGTGGGGCATTCTACGATCACCTCGTGGTCGAGGCTTCGTCGCTTGCATCTACACACTGCCCAAATCAGAGGCTCGTCTTCGACGGGCGGCCTTGGCTGTGTCAAGGGACTTCGCTGCCCTCCTCGTAGGCATTGCCTCGGAGGGACGACCCGACCCCACGACTATGGCTCTATCGCCGCCCGCGTCAGAGGCAGGACCTCGACGGGATGTCCACTCCTTCGGCGGGGCCCGCGTCGACACGCTGCCACGTTGGAGGCTCATTCTCGATGGGCGGCCCCAGCTACATCGGGGGATTTCGCCATCCTCCTCGTAGGCATTGCCTTTGAGGGGCGGCCTGACTCACGACTACGCCTCTACGTGCCGCCCGTGTGCGAAGCACGACCTTGACGTGGCGCCTTCGGCTTTATCAGGGGACTCCATGACCATGTCACGATCAGTTCGAGATGAATCCTGTTCCGGTAGGTTGGAGCGTCCAAACCCCCCGGGGTTGGAGCTAGCAGTTGCATCAGCTCGCCCTTCGAGACCTTCGTGCTTGCTGTCGGGGAGGGGGGCTTAGGCAATTGGTCACGTCAGCTCCCCTCGGGACCTCCGCACTTGCTGTCGATGGAGTACTGTCGTGGGGGTGGCCCAACTCTTAGCTACTTGGCATTACAACTGGCCTAATAGTATATGAATATATGTATAAAGGAATATACCAATGTACCCTCATATTTTGTAATTATTAAGGGTAGGATGGGAATTTTCAATTCCCATCATACCCATTCATGTATATAAAACCTTAAGAGGGATATGAGTGGATCAGATCCACTTATTTTACACTAGCTCTCTCTTTGTTGATCGGCTCTAGCTCTCTTAGTTCCATATCCCCAAGGGGAAAGAGGTATCTTGTATTCACTATTATGCTCATACCACAACAGCTTCACAAGCCTCATTTGGCGGAAGAGTAATATTTATGTAATTTTTAAAGGGGCATTTATTTTTTGTTGTAATGATAAAATAATAGATTATTTTAAAAAAAATCTCCACGTGAGGCCGTCCAAGCAGAAAACACATATATGGTGTAATCCGCCTTTCAGCACGGAAAGCGAGCTCGCACTCGCGGAACGCGGAGCCATCGCTCATCCGGCCCAGACGCTGCCAAGCCGCACCATGCCACAGTACTCACCAACCTAGCCCGAAGAGGCGGCGGGGCCACCAGTCAGCCACGTCGCGCATCTCCCGCCTCCTTCGCGATCCCTCCTCTCGCTCGCCTCCCTGCGGCTCCCATGGCGGCCACGCACCTCCGCCGCGTGCTCAACCTCCGCCGTGTCCTCCCCTCCCCTTCCCGCCCTCTCCCCCCCGCCAGCGCCTCTGCCCTCCGCCTCCTCTCCACCTTCACCACCACCGCCTCCCAGCAGAACACCGCCACCACCACCATCGACCTCTCCTCCGACGAGAGCCGCCGCCGCCTCATCAACAGGTCCTCGCTCCTCTTCTCTCCCTTCTTCCTCTCCTTCCCTCCCTCAACTGGATCTCCACCTTTGGGTCACCGAGGAGAACAGTTCTTGATTGAGAGGCCATGTTTGCGTGCGTGTATGTGTGAGCAGGCTGGTGTACAGGAGCAAGCAGAGGGGGTTCTTGGAGCTGGACCTGGTACTCGGGAGCTGGGTCGAGCAGCACATCCACTCCATTGACGAGGCCAACATCCGCGCCCTGCTCCAAGTCCTCGACCTCGTAAGCCACCTGCTTGCCCCATCCCTCGTAATCTAATTGTTCTGCTGTGTAATCCTGTTGCTTGAGGTAACATAGATTAATCAGCTAATTGAGATTATTGCTGAATGACGCAGTATATGGTGTAATGTTAACTCAAACTGTTTGTTTCTCCTGGTCTTCTCAATTTGCAATCTGTGTTTACCCTTGGCCGAGTCAATTGGTCCCAAACCATTCCACCAGCTTAGTTGTGTTCTGTAGAGGTTAACAATTGTTAGTATGAATACGGGATTATTGGACTTCACTCCTCACTCCTGTATATTCCATGTACATACCTATTCACAAAGTTCACTAGCACTCAAGGTGTTCTTGTGGCCGCATTGCAGAAAGAATTGTTTCTTTAAATTGCATACCTTGCATGCTGCAAGTGCAAAAGTAGGTCCATGTTCATCGTTCGCTTTACAAGGTTTTGACAAGACAATCACCTGTATCTTAAGTTCAGGATTTCGTGTCTTGGTTTTACTTCTGCGCCAACCAATCGTTCTTATAAGAACATGCTTATTCAGAATGTTGTTCCTCTGCACTGTTATCTGCTTCTGTTGTAAACCGCGACATAATCCACCTCCGCCTAATTTTGCCTTGCTTTTATGATAAACAGGCTATAAAATCATCATTTCAACAAGAATTGAGCATGACACACAAAATGGCTAGTTTGGTTCAGCATAGCTCCGACTATCCAGGCTGTGTCTGCACGAGTTAGCTACTTAGTTTATTGATCAACAAAATCAGATACCAATTTCAGCCCATCAAGCTTTTGTATTTTATCCTTGACATCCCTCTAGATTAGTTCGTCTATGCATCCTCGGGTAATTGCAGTTTGTAGCAGCTTAAGATACTCTTCCAGATTGTGCAGTGCTTTACCTTTCCCAACTTGATGGAAACTCTCGAGTCTCGTCTGAAATCTGATAGAAACTCTCTTGTCTGAAATCTGGATACAATCTTTCTTTTGGAACTCTCAAGCATAGATTGTGTTTCTTACCAGTTGGCATCTAGTGCTATTTTTATTTTAGCCCTTCACTATCAGCTGCTCAAAAAAAAAAAAAAAAATCATGCAGCCAGTTACTTTTGAGTTTGCTGAGCTTCTTCAATACATTACTTCAGACTTACGCTCCATTGTTTTTTTTTCTTCTCAATTCCCTACTGCTGCCCCCACAACAATTGTTATGTTAATGATTGTAAAACTGGACAGCTTATTTGATGACCTGAAAACTCATAGCATAAAGTAGTATGGACTATTGGACTGAGCCACTGATTTGATACTAACATGAGCCATGATTTTCCTTCCAGCCATTCATCTGCCTCAAACAGTCAGACCATATCTTTGATGGATCAGAAATGTTTCATTTTTAACCATGATAGCAATCACACTAAACACTTTGTTATATCTGATGTTATACAGCGTTATTACATGATGTATCTATTGTTCTGCTTAAGTTACCACATTAGCTGCTTCATTAGACAATGGCTTCGGAGTTCGGACCATCCATTGCAAATGGACACAATATATCAATAGCATCAAATCCTACTCATATATTTTATGTCTACAGCTGAAAGGCAATAGCCATGAGCCAATGACAGTGAACCTTCTGGTCCCAACTCCCATGGTCATCAAAGAACCCCTTTGTTCATGAATACTGTTTTAAATTTGCAGATTGGTTCTAATTCTAGAACTGTTTGATTCTTCAGGAGAACCCAGATTTGTGGAAATGGCTTACCGGTCAAGAGCAACCACCAGAGGCTTTAAATTCTAATCCTGTATGTCATACCACATATCTCTTCTTCTGTCCCTCTGATTGCTTCTATACTGAACGATTGCTGTTCAAATAGGTATTTGTTGCTGTTAAATCGAAGATCACGGATAACTTGACCAAGCACGCTTCTCCAGAGACCCGATCAGCACCTGGTCAGCCATGGGTGAGAGGGTGGGATGACAAGAGAGGCATAGATGGACCTAAGTACGGAAATCAGTGATGAGATGCTTGAAAGAAGTATGGCAATTTTATGTCTTATATAAGTTCCTCTTTGTTTTTCCGCTTGTGTAGGATAAAGTAAATCGTGGCATGTGATGTGTCATGATTGAATGATTTGGAGAATTGGAGTGCCGCTGTGGATTTGTGCTAACCATGCTTTCCTTGTTACAATTGATGAAAAAAAGGAACAGTTGTGGTGTTAACGGGTAATCAATGGGTCTCCTTGTTCCTGGCAGTTCCTAGTCAACCAAGGATGGTGAAAATTCCTAATTGGTTATGCACAAATCACTGGCACATTTCCTGTAATACCACTAAATTGCAAAAGAGAAGTAGTGCGAATAATGAAAATAATCCAAGGGAGAATAAAAAAGATAAAGAAGAGTTTTGCCGTGAGATCCATCGGCTTTTAGAAAGCCGAATAAAATTAGCGCTCACAAAGGTTCCCTGACCGTCCGGGGTCGGTCGGCACCGTCTCGAAGTTGGGTTCTCATCATCCGCCAGGAAATTCCATTCTTACCTTTTTACCAACTTACCTGCTACAGTAGAAAAGCCCTAAACAGTGTAAGGTTGCCTTTGGACCGAAAGGTCCATGAGGCACATAACCAGCCAAGGATAAATGGGAAGGGCATAAATGGCAATGCACAGAGAGAGCAATGGCCATGCCCTCTTAAGCAGACCAGCCACACAAGCCTCACTTTCATTTCCCTTCTCTGCCAACCATAGCCAAGCAAGAGGCAACACCAATGTTTTGCTCGGCCAAAGCAAAAGCCACAGCCAAGCACCACCCAAGACAAAAATCCTAAGGTAGCCACACCGCATAGAGACAGTGAGGAAGAGGGAACCGGAGGAGAGGAGGCAAGGGGTGTAGGGGAAGACGAAAGAGAAGAAGACAGAGAGGAGCACGGGGACGACGACGATCTGGAGGCGCAAGACTTCTGGCAACCGTCGTCTCCACACCAGGACATCGTCCACGAACCCCGTCATCCTCAACGCCTCCTCTGGCAGGTCCCTTCCCTCCCAACCTTGACCAAGTAAGGTTACCACCCCTTCCCCTTGTCCCTTCAAACGCATCGGCGACGAGCCCAGAGCACCACCGTGAGCCCTTGGATGGCAGTGCATGCTCCCCGGCGCACGCACTCCACTAAGTCCCATCATGACAGCCACCTTAGGCTTTCCCAACCGTGCGTGGCTAGGGGCAACACAAGACGAAAGTAGCAACTAGAAGTAAATGCATGGAGTAAGGGGTAGTAGTAGACCAAAACGACGGCCAGGAGAACTGGGTAGTGGCCGGAGGTGAAGGAGGCATCGGGCTCTCGGTCGGCTGCATGCCGTGGCTGGTGAGCCCGAGGGAGGGGCCAAGTCAGGGTGGCAACTGACGGTGACGGGTAATGGTGCAGGCACCGAGCCCTAAGGGCGACAGCCAAAGGCCGTGCCGACTGAGCGGCGGCACCAAGCACCTCGTCGCCGCGTGCGCGCTCAGGGGAGGCGGCGGATTCGGTCCTGGTTGGCCAGATTTGAAGCGAAGAGTGAGGGGGAGGTGGAGTGGCCGAAGGGGAGGCAGCTGACGGCAAGGCGACGTCCGGATCTGGCCCTAGCAGGCAGGACTGGGAGGAGTTGCCGGCGGTGCACTCCAGGCCAACGCGCCGAAGGCCCCTGCGCGCTGCAATCCGTCATGGGAGAGAGGGAGTTAGGGGGAGCCGTGGAGGAGGAGTGGCCGGCGGTGAGGAAGGGCCGACGCACCCGAGCGCGCCGCGAGCTAGCCGCTGCCTGGAGGAGCACCAAATGAGAACGAAAGGGATATAGAGAGTAATGGGAAGAGATAAGGAGGTGAGAGAAGCAGTTCGGCCGGGTGGTAGGAAAAAGAGAGAAGAAAAAGAAAAAAGAAGGAAGAAAAAAGAGGGGAAAGAAAAATGGGGGAAAAAGAAAGAAAGAAAAGAAAAGAGGAGAAAAAGAAAAGAAAAAAGGGGTTTGGTACTTGCGCGATGGGTCCTTAATCCCGGGCATTTTATACCAGAGTCGGGTTATGCGCGTAGAGTTGTCATCACTCGCTTAAGTACTGGTTTCATTTTGATGTATTAAGTCAGATTAATTGCTTGTTTAGGTGGAGGTCCTGAGTCGACGCCGTCTACACGTTGCTTCGCTCTGCTTGGTTAACAGGCAAGTGCATGGTAGAACGGTAGACCGTAGAGTTTATGAAATATCCGATGTTTACATGATATGATGATGTTTATATGGAATTGCAATGTTACATGACATAATGATGTTTATCTATTTATGACAATGGTAATGGAATGGGTTGAGCAGCGATGCCACCCTCCCAATGATAATACTGATGAGAATGCCAATGACAATGGATATATACATTCGCATCATATGCATTCATGAAATGAGAATTGGGATCCGCCTAGGTGGATCCCGCAAGTCCTACTTCGGTAGGCCTCCACGGGAGTGGAGACCCCAGTGCCGATATGGGCGGGCCCAAGAATTTGGGTGAACATCGATGGGTGTTCACTCGACAATACCGGTATATGCAATGAGATGAGCAAATGAGCATGTAGAGTAGTGTTGCATTGTACTACGGGTAAAACAATGTTGGGATATATCAATGGAAGTATGAACATGATAATGCATGCGGAATATGTTATGACTGGTAGAATGGTTATATAATTGGGCAGTGTTTATCGTTCTATTATGTGCTTGCTGAGTCTTTAGACTCACCCTTACTTTGTTATTTTTTTAGGTGACCGTTGAAGACGCCATGCACGGGTGGGAGTAGCACATGAATAACTTCACGTACTTGCAGCACTTCACATATCAGATTTTGTTAATATGTTTAATTCCACTAGTAAATTAGAATAGTTGCTTTACAAATAAAATAGAGTTTACTTAAAAAGACTAGCAGTTGTTAAAAATATTATTATTATACAGTGATAATAGCATTCTAGGCCTAGAGGATGGGCGGAGTGCTACATTCCATTCAATTTAATTATTGTATTAATACACGGAATCTTAGATGCCACACAATGCATCATTGGATCGGTGTAGAAGCAAGCAAGAATGAACTAGCTGTGTAATAAATACAGCAAGCATTGCAACACAAATAATTCTTATACTGTTATTTGGATGTTAATCGTGTGATGCACAAATCACTTATTCCACCTCTCATCATACACTGAAGAACGAAGTAGATCACTCTTTACTTACAAACAGATGAACGAATAAAGGAATAACATGAGCTTACTTTGGTATTATGGTACATGTGAAAACTGCACAAAAGAGATCTTTCAGGATGAACACGATGCGCCTTGTAGCACGAAATCTTCATAGAAGGAAACATCAGTTCTGACATATTGAAGAGCCTAAGAACCAGCCGAAGCTTTCTGGGCTCGGATCACCATTTCTTCAGTAGTAGTTCCTATAATCTCATTTGCACGCTTCAATGGAACGCATACGACTCTCCCGATTGAGTCCTGAGTAGAGAAATTTATTGGAAGAATCAAGAACTCTAGAATCGATTAAGGGTTAGAGATTTTGAAGTGATCAAGTTCGAACTACATATTTAAATACAAGCACTGCACAGTTATTACATAAAGATACTGTGGAACTACTTTCGCATTAGTTAGCGAGGATAACTCAGCAGAGAGGTTAATTTTACTTGAGTGTGCATTATTTAAATTAAGAATCTTACCCGAGAAACAATTCCAAGCTTCTCTAGCTTCTTCACAGCATCGACAACATCAAAGTTGCACTCCACACCAAACTCTTCCTTAATGAGCTGCTCACAGCGTAAATCAAGATCCTGCAATGAACAAGTAAATAAAATACTGCAACTTCAGCAAAACTCATGTGTCGAAAGTCCTAAAAACATGTAAGTAAATATGACTTCTTTGCGTAAACTCTCTATTTAATATATTTAGGGGAGGAGCCATCTAGTATAGTTCTACAAAGAAGGTAATATTTTCCTGAAAACATCTATATTTATAAAGACATATAGTTTAATTAGATGGAAAACATTCAATAGCATGTAATGTGAGGTTGTTCTGCCCATATGATGAAAAGAAGGTACTCACACACTCAAATAATGGAAGTTAGCGAATCTGATGTCGCAGAGAAATTCAGGTAACTTAATTTCTGTAAAGTTTCAGATGAAACAGAGAAAGACCTGTGTAACCAGACAGTCTAGACTACAGGAAAAGTATGGTTGTGGAGGAAATGTAGTAAAACATAAGGTTTTTAAAAAACATTAATGTCAATGAGAGGCAATAAAGGAAAACAATGGATATGGATAACTGAAGTATGAGATAGAAGTTAGTAGAATGTAGACATGCTTACTTGTATAGTTGCCTTTCCTTGCTCCATCAAAATATAGTAAGAAACAATGACCTCTTTAACCTGCACAGAAGTTTACAATATGTCAGTGGCATATACAGGACAAGTTACAGCAAAGAAAAGACCTTAGCGGTTCCATACTTCTTGCTGGATCACATCATCGCATAAGTGCAGAAGTGTTCCTTTCCCACTATCAAGCTGCTTATCATACATTGATTTTGTAATCAAATTTTGGTAACTTACCATATTAGCCTGAAATCTGTTTGACAAGAGACACATTTATCTTATATTAGTATCAGAAAATAGGCTATGTTGATACACAAGTGATAATTATTAAATGGTATGTGATCGAAACAAATTCTTCTGATGGATACTGTTAAGTTAAATCACTTACGTGAAGTAGATTTTAGCACAGTATCCAATCAAACCAGACAAGATAGCTATTACAACCCATATATCAGCCTTTGGCATTTCAAGAGAACCTACTAGAGTGACCTGAAAAGAAAAAGCTATTCAGATGGTCAGAGATTAACTCAGTCGCAGTATGTCTGGTATGTAAATCATCAGACACATACCAAACCAATCACAGCAGAAATAAGAAACTTGACCCAATCCATTGGCGTTAAACTAGGGTTCTTCTTCTCTGGCTGCAGCATAAATACTATCGTCAGGTACCCACGAAGAAAAATAAACAGAACCTGCCAAAAAAACTACTGAAAACACACATAAAAAATGCACTTCAGGCAGCCTATATTACCAGAACTAATTCCATATCAGCCATGGGAATATTCTTGAAATGCTTTACAAATATTCCTCGATCCGGCTTAGTTCCTGTGCTAGCCTTCCTGTAATGAGTAAGCAATTATGTCAATGTGTCCACAATGAAGATAAGAAATTGCTTCATCATTTAAGCAGGAACGTGAAAATATGATTCGCAGAGGACCTATACACCACGATCATCCTTTCAAATGTAGGCTCTTGAATTGTCATTTTTCTTAGTAGATTCCTTATGCTGCCGTAAAAAGGAAAAATGCACATTAGATAGTATGTTCAATTTTCGTCTACAAAAAATTACGGTGAGGTTGAGCCCTAATATACAACCTCAGCTCCATTTTTTCTAGGCGAATGCGCTCAACATAGAGGTCTGGTTCTTCTGGCTCTTCATTAACATCATCAATCTTCTTTGTGTCTTTTTTGGACCTCAATTGCCGTTTCTTAGAGAACAATCTATCAATCCTGTCGTTAAATCAACATTGCAGCATTTTGACGCATTACCATTTTAAAGGAAAATTTCACTTTAGCAAAGAAAAACATGAAGTTGATATTGGATTACTATCGTACCTTGTGACTCTAAGCAATGACCTCCAAACTCGAGATATGATTACATCCACTTTCTCCAGGAAGAAGTAATCAGTTGTCTGGTCGATTCCAATGCCCCGACGGAAGACAATATACTACAGGGGTGTGGTGGTTGTGATAATAATTGATATAAAAGATTATGCAGAACTGGAACGAGTGTCAAATCTAACTTTGACATCCTCGTGAGTTATGGGTAGCAAGGAAAAACTGTTTATGAAATCATTAAAAAAAACTGGCTTCTTCCATTTTTATTTGTTTTGGTTTGTATAGATGTGGCATACTGACATCCTGTTCATTATCAGCAGTGTAAGTGTGTAACAAAAAGTAAAATGTACAATTTGTGCTCTTTAAAATAAATGATAGATACATCTAAAAAAAGAGTAAATGATGGATACCTTATCAGCGAATGTTGGTAGATTATCATGTGGGTGCTCCTTAAAGTACCTTGTCAACAATTTCTTATCCACCTATAATGGTTCAATAAACTAGTTAAGCAAGTGAAGTAGATTCTCATGTGAGCGTACATAATTGTTATGATCCTCCATTGAAAATGTTACAAAAGTAGCTTCAGACCTTGGATTCATCAACTTGGATTGGAAGGTTCAAAAGATACTGACCAGACTGGGCTACTTCATACTCTTCATCAGATAGCAACTTGAAGTTGCTCTTCTCCATTATCTACTTGAGGCCACGAATATATTTGGAAACACAGGGAGTATTAGTTATTGTCAGATAAAGTCTCACGAATCACATATAGTAGTATGAGAAGGTATAGATAGTGGGCCAACCTGAAAAATGTACGTTAAGAAATTAAGTTCGAGGGTTTCAATCTCATCTGATGTCAGGCTCTGCTGCTCCAGACTCTTCTCACCATTGACAGGATCAAATAGGGCATACAATTGCTGAATCACAGCACAAACATTCAGCTAAAAGAAAATTTGACCAACTGGGAGACAGACAGACAGCTATAAAGTAATAAAAGAACAGAAGAGAGGAAGGGGCCTACCATTAGATCCTCAAATTGAAGAAGATACCAAGCACGGATGCTGTACTCCACCCTCCTACATAGCTTCATGAACGCGGCACGGTCATTGTCATGCTCTGAAGAGTAAATCCGGAGCATGTGTGAATTTTGGGAATTTAAATGAAATCACACCATTTCAAGTCCACAGTTCTACATATCAGCTCTTTTTGAATATTTGGCAAAGGCGGGCAGCTGCCCATATTGCTCAGCTGAACATTTCCCATCAGGATTTGACACATAGAGAAAAGTATAGCCAACTCAGATATTTTTTTTGAAAAAAAAGGAGACATCGTTCACTCTTAAAATAAAAATTCAGGATTACCAATTGATCCATAACCAACGCAAGCATGCAACAAAACTGGAAAAAGAGGTCATGTTTTCGGCGAGATAGAAACGAAAGGATTGCGTCAGAGATCATCTAAAAACCAAAAAGGAACAAAAAATTTACAAAAACACATATGCCAAAATTTAAATAAACAAAACTTAGCCCTGATCCTTCGTTTAATACGGGTAGGAAAACACGGTATCGGTAACTTCGACTACTGGAACAACAACAAGAAGATGAATCTTCAGAATCACACCATGGTTTCCTCCTCAAGAACCTACAACGATCGCGGCAAACGAAGCTGTGGACGGAATAAAACCAATGCCCCGTTCTTCCTCAGCAAATTAAGTAAAACTCGTTCCGATTAACGCCCATAGGTCCAAATCTACCAAAGTACGCACATCGTTCTCGTAATTGCAAGAAGCCGCTCCAATTAAAAAGAACTAACCAATGATCAGACGACGGGATACAAGGATATCATTGCCAGTGGCCCAATCACAGATTCACAATACGATCATCGATCGCAGCCCTCAGAACTATACGCCGAACGTAGCAATTTCCTCTCCCGTTTTCAAGAAACGGGAACCCATGGCAATGCGCGGGCAACCAAAACGGAACGATCGATCGGACCCAAGCCAAGAACGAAACAGGGACGGATTGGCAGCGATACCGATGAGGTAGGCGAGCTTCATGACGAGCTTGGGCTTGAGGATGGGGATGACGGACTCCCTCTCGAGCCGTATCACCTCCTTCACCACCCCGTCCTTCTTCTCCTTCCCCTCGTCCTCCATCGCCGCCGTCCCGGGTCCTTGCCCCCTCCCCTCTGCCTCCTCCATTGATCCAAGCAGCCGGAACAATATATGGAGGAACCGACCGGAATTCGAGCCTCTGAACCGAAGGAAGGGATGGAGTCGGGTTGCGGGAAGAGGGAAAGCGATCGGTAACGCAGAAAGAGAGAGGGAAGCGCGGCTTTTGTGGGTTGTGGCACGAGCGGCCTGTTGTGTTGCCAACCCAAGAAATTTACGTTTTTCATGTTCTCCAAAAAACCAAATTTACAAGTTCCATCTCTAGTGTGTCCCGTTATCTCTACTAATATAAAAGAAAAGCTTATCTATTAATCAAATCTTTTTTATACTTTTATGAGAATAAGATGTGACTCATAATAGATGGTATAGATCAGATATACCAACTGTTTTTTTAGTGAAAATTTTTAAGGTCTACTTCGAACATAGGAGTGCTGCAAGAAAGTGTTCAAATATTCTTGCATAAATTAGAAAATCCAAAAGAATACTTTGTTTCAATTTTTTTGATTAAATCACTTGGCATAAGATAAATTATTTTGAGTTTTGAAAACACGTTGTTGAGAAAAAACTTTCACATAGTATGATATTTGAGAAAAATTTTCAACCTTACGTTTAATTATATCTATTGCCTTTTTTTAGATATCGTTGCAATGTATAGATACCTTACTAGTAAACTTATAATATACACGTAGTCAGATATATGGTTTCTCACTTCTCAATCTTACTGTTTTTGGAAAAAAAAGAATTGCCCTTTTCAATTACTATTATCATCCTCCAATCAATCTGAAAAGAAAAAAGAATGGAACAGAAATGCATAAAAAAAGTCATGACAATACATCATGAATTTTATGGAAGTTTCGCAAAAAATCACACGAGAGAATTAATTCCCATAAGAACTATGAAATTTTTTGTAACACACCGGTCTAATATCTGAGTTCAGAATGCTACCACTACTATAGAACACTCCAAATTTAAACCATCTAACAAAAATCTTCCCAGCCTAGTCCTCCACAAAGAACTAATTCATAACAAACATAACTGGATGCCCAGAGTAAAAATAAATAATTCACAAAATAAAACTTAGGTCACTCGCATCCATGAACGCTCGAGACCACGTGCTCGAAAATGCTCAGGACCACATGCCTGAGAACGCTTGGGATCCTGTGCCTTAGAACGCCTAGAACCCTACGTCCAGGAGCAACTTAAACTTGCAAATAGAACATTGTTGAGGAAATATTTATTACCATAAAAGTTTTCTAATGTTCATCATCGGTTTACGAGGGTTCTATGGACTAAGTTTCAGATTAACAAACTACTTTATTAAGGCAATGTTAAGGAAGATAAAGGTGATGCTTTAAATCATTCTTATTGGATGTGATGTAGAAGGTCCTATTCCCACCCCCATGCATATCGCCATCAACGGTTGCCTAAAGTAACAACAAAGCAAGAGTGAATCCAAGACTAAGTAAATATATAATAGAACGATAAACACTATCATAAGCATAAGCATTAATCTAACCATATCATTTTCACATGTTTCAACATAATCATAAGCATAAACATAACTATATCATGTTTCACATCCCAACATAATCATATCATTTCCCTCATGTCTCATCATCATCTCTTTCCATTAGTGTAATGCAGAACTACTCTACATACTTATTTGCTCATCACATTGCATATACCGATATAGCCGAGAGAACACCCATCGATATTCACCCATCATAAGCCCGTCCTCGTTGGCACAAGGGTCTCTCCACTCCCATAGAGATCTACTGAAGTAGATCTTACATCTCCACCCATGATAGATCTTTCTCTTTCATGATATGAAAGTGCACATGATGCAGAAGTTTACGTTTCATCGTCAATAACATTTATTATCATCATCAGTAGGTACTTATTATTATTTACTATGTTCCATCATCATTATCATTATCATCAGATAAGCAACATCATATAATCATCAGTATGTAATTCATCGCAATAAGCATGAACAATAAGGTGAATTCTTCATATAAACTAAACATCACATATTCCATAACATCTACCATGCACTTGCCTTTTAACCACGCGGAGCAGAGTGACGTGTGGACAACACCAACCCCGTAGCAACCTCATCTACAGTAAATATCTCAACTCAATATGTGCCACAACAATGCGAAACATAAAAAAAACAACATCACTCCTACGCACTCCTCGACCTAAACAACCCCCTTTCACCGGATAGTCCTCTCCGCTCTCCCATGAATAAAATACCATAACTTGTGGCTTAAAGTCCCTAACATAGGAAATCATATATTTTCTAGAAACTACACAAAATTATCTAACTTTCTTTAGTTACAAACATAATTTAATTCGGCCATCTACTTGGCTAAAATAACAAATTACTATGACTGCATCCAACATCGATCAAATTCTGCATAGCAGTCTTCCTGAAACCATAACTTCTCAACCGCTCAATCAAATCCCATGTTATTATACTCTATGAAAATTTTAAACAATTATCTATAATATTCATATTATGGCAAAGTTATGAAATAGGACATAGCTACCCAAAACTTGTTCACAAAAAAGGACATCACACCTTGTAGAATCTCAGCAGAGTTTAACCCAAACTACCCACATAACGCTCACTACAAATGGCATCTACATAAGGATTAGCAAAGGAGAGGATTTTGGATTGTTACCCCCAAAACAAATGACAAAGATGGCTCGAGCACAAAACCTTCCACTCCCTTCCTCCTTCCTCTTCTCTTCTTCTCTTCCCTCCTTTCTTGGCTAGGCCTACTTCTCCCTCTTCTTCTTTCTCTTTCCTTCCTCCTTCCCTTGTCTGAAACCCCTCTCCCTTGTCCATAGCTGCTCTGGACGGTGGCACACTACTGGGTAGAGGGGGCAGGGCGACCGACACAGGCAAACACTGGTACGGGCAAGTGGAGCGGCGTAGGGGCATGGCTGGTGATGGTGAGTTTGGGGTGGAGGCAGCACTCAACATGGGTGATGACGAGCAGGGTGGTGGCTATGGATGATGCCAACCGATGGCTACGCTGGGGCACGATGTGGCATGCGTGAAGGTCAGCGAAGCAGAGGTGCTGCCGGATCTGGGGCGACATGGGTGGCAATGACGTGACCAAGAACGGCACTGCGTGGGAGGAGTGTCTGGTAAGGGACCAGCGACGGTGCCAGTGGAGTGACTAGTGGCACTGACTTTGAGCGACTGTGGCCTAGGAAGGATGGCGTGGTGCTGGGGTGAGGGTGGTACTCAGCGTGGGCAGCTAGGCTTGTGGTTTCAGCTCGGCTCCCTTAAGGAAACAGTGGTGTCTGGTGTGAGGGAACGATGGCGATGCCACTGGGAGGGAGCAATGGTGGTTGCGCGACAATGGAGGTGGGTAGCAGCGCACGCGGTAGCTTGCGGAGGGGAGTGGCGGCCTCAGGACAGGAGGGAGCAGTGACTAGGGCTAGCGCACCTACCCTCCCTCGTCTCTTCTCTATATAGAGGTTGGTCTGGGCTAGCTAGCGTGGGCTTGCTCGAGCTGGCCTGGTGCAAACCCTCTTTTTTCTTTTGGAATATTACAAATTTCCTAAAAATTATCCAAGGGAATTGGTAGCGTTAGTAATGGCCTAAGCTTTGCACCTGAACTAGTGGCTTATCACGCTCTACGACTATGAACTTGTTTGGTATTATTGTTTTTCTCTATTACTCTGTCTAGTCACAGAAGAAAGCCATTTTAGATACATACAATCAAATCTTTATAAATTTTGATTATTGATATCTTTTTCAATATGAAAAGGATATGTATAGATTAGTCTTGAAAAGAACTATCATAATACTATAATTTTATTATGTACTATAACATCTATTACAATAGAAACTAGTAGTCAAAGATGTGTTTCATGACCTAACAGCAGTAGCACCTTCAGTGCAACGCATGCAAATACTTGTCACAATTGCTTGGGGCAGCGTGGCAGCTGTTGATCCCAATCTGATAGTCCTCATCGAGTAAGAGGCTAGCTCTCACGCGGACTAGCCTGAGGCCTCGCCATCCCGGTGTGTGACCCCCCTACGCACATGCACATACTACAATATCTCCATGGTAAAGATCTCTCGCACGCACTCGTGCACGGTGACGTATGCATGTCTAAGTGTGTGACATAGATCTCCCATCTCAACCAATGCAGCTGCTTCACCGTCTGCTCTAGCCCAATTCGCAAGCGCCCGCACCCCCGTCCATCACCTCGAATGTCGGCCTATGCACACGTCCCCTCCATATGTAGTGCAATTTGGTCAGCACTTACGTGGTTCATGGTGACTAGCTAGGCCACTGCCACTAGCTCTACTAATTTGTTGGCGCTCCCTTGCTTGGTTGGGCTTCGCACATTTTGGGGGACATGGCGCGACACACGGTTTTGGGTGCATTCTTTTTGGCTGTGGCTTGTGGCTATGACAGATGACTTTTGGCCCTAGTGTGAGCACTTGTGCGAATAAATTGAGTGTCGATAAATTGATAAGCCGCTTCAGAAAGGCTGTCCTGATAAGGGAAATTTTTACCTATCAGTTTTCACTGATTTTCAGTTTTACTAGCCCGCTTTGGTTGGTTTACATATCGTGCCATAATATTTTGGCCTAATTTAAATTAAAATTCAACCCAAACTAGCCCATTCAGCCTCCTAACTACTTGGCCCTAGTTGACGTTATGTTTGCAATTGTGCCTCTGGCCTCTGCTCTACTCTGGCGCTCCCCTATGCTTCACCCCTCCCCTTCACCCTCCCATCTACTTTGGTCCCTCCCCTCTGCTCTGCCCTACCTGATCTGTGATGGCCACCCGTCTGCTCTATCTGTGGCTCACACAGATATAGCTCCCATGAAGGATGGTGGTGGAAGAGGAGTGGTTGGTGGCCAAGAAGGTAGTGGGAGACATGAGGATGGCGGCTAGGCTGGCTTGGGAAGAGGCCATGACGGCTGCTTGGGCGGAGGGGGGGAGAGGCCAAGACGGTAGAGGTGTCGGCATCGGTCTGACTAGTTCAAGAGGATCGGCAGTGATTGGAGGTATGAAACTATGGTGTATGGAGTATTGGAGTATGGATATGATACTGCTTGATTGCTATTTTTTATGCACAAATGTAGCAATGATAGTATGAAAATAGCAATTAGTAATTGGTACTAATCTAGCAATTAGTAATTGGTAGTAGCAATTGATGATTTTTCATGTACAAATTGAGCAATTAGTAATTGGTACTGGTAGTAGAAACTAGCAATTGATGATTTACATTTTAAGCCGAGATTCACATCACATGCAAAACATCATTTACAGAATAATGGAGCGAGTCATTACCTTAACTGGCTTTGAGCGAAATACATGGTCAAATATCATACTTTTGTCTCCAATAGTAATTCTACCCTTCATTGCGGATGTGTAGTCGATCTTCACCAACAAAATTTTTTGTCCTTTTCACTAGACAATATTTTTGCAAACTAAAATAACTAAATTGAAAATTATAACAAATATAGAAAGGTATTTAGCAAATTGAACTTTGTGCAAAGAATTTATACTAAGCAGTTAGTACTAAGTTTTAGTTTCAATAAAGCCTATTCTTCTTCCACTCATTATGATTGTTTGCTATTATTGAATTTCAGGAGACATCGGGTATGCTTGGAGCTATGGGGAGCAAGTAGGAGCTAGCTTCAAGTGCAGATATTGCTTAGCAACATTTGGAGGAGGAGGTGTAACCCAGCTGAGGCAGCATCTGGCAAGTGTAATAGGGAATGTGAAATCATGCAATCATGTGCCATCAAAGGCGAAAGAGGAGAGAAGCTAAGGAGCATAAGTTTCAAATGGAGAGTATATTTTGGAACAGATGAATGCATCAATTGATGTACCCAATGATGAAGATGTACAAGAACAGATGAATATGAATGCATTATTGAGAGAACTTCACTTTCGGAAGAGTATGGAGAGGAGGGGTGGGATATATGAGCATGGAGGTGGGAGTGGTAGTGGACCTAGTGGCAGATGCGGCAGTGGAAGTGGTAGTTGTGTTGGGCCAGGTAGTGGTAGTAGCAGCAGCATTCATAAATTATTTTGCAATGCTAGGTCTCATGGTAAAGCATTCGATGTTGACATGGCAGGTAGCAAGGCTCCCGTGCAAAGTCGAGTAGACACAATGATGAACATGAAAGCTAAAGAAGTATTTGGCTAAGTTTGGGCTAAGTGGTTTCATGTTAACGGTATCCCTAGTAGGAAATCCAACTGTCCGTACTTTTGAGGAGCAATGAAGCTAACTCAGTAGCTCGGTAAAGGGGTGCAGATTCCTAAAGGGCTAGACATCGATGGGCCCTATTTGCAAGGTAATTTTGAGGGGATAAAATGCTATGTGAAGAAATTCAAAGAAGATTGGAGTGTATATAGGGTTACAGTCATGTGCGACTCGTTGACTGGGCCTACAACTATGAGCATTGTCAACTTCATGGTGTGTTGCAATGCGTGCATGCTCTTCCACAAGTCTGTCAATGCAACTGGCCATATGTAGAATTCTTGTATGATTGGATCAAATAAATGGGTGTTGATGACATTGGTCACAAGTTTGTTGTTCAAATAGTCACCGATAATGGTTCTGACTTCAAGAAAGCTTGTTTGCGGCTCATCACCTAGTACCCACATATTATTTGGTAACCATGTGCTACTCACATTGTGAATCTAATGCTGAAAGATATAGCAAGTGAGATGGAGGTGCAGAATGTCATCAATAGTACCAAGTGAATATATAGGTTCTTGTATAACCATGGTCGATTGTATGCTGAGATAAAAAAGAAGATTAGTAGAGAGCTAGTCAAACCCAATGCCATGAGGTTTGGGATAGTATTCATCTTTATGCAGAGTATCTAGGATAGAAAAGACAAACATCAGCAATGGATGGTATCCAAGGATTAGAAGAATAGTGCATGGAGTGTTGATCCTAACTATGCTTACACAGATGCCTGCTTGATAAGCAGTGCATGGTTCATTGATACACAGAAAAAGGCCACGATGTTGGGATTTATGCCGACGATGATGGGTATTTTGCATGAAATGGAAGCTTATTTGAGCCCTAGGCAGCTAGGCCAAGAGAGACGAGCAAATTCATGGACCTTGTGAAGGCAAGGGTCAAGTATCTTTACAAGAACACTCTCATGGTTGCAGGTAATAAGCATAGTGTATTGAATTAAATTATTTGTTACTTTTGCGTCATGAATTTTATTTTTTTCCCTTCATTTTCATGGAGTTGCTATACTTGATCTAGAAGCCCACTACAAGTACGGGTTTGGGAAAAATCCAATATATGCGAAAGCATTAAAGAAGACAATTGAGAAGATTACGGACTCCCCTCAGAGTGAAGTGCAGGCACTTGCACAATTTAACATGTTTCATTCTTGTAGAGGTGATTTTGACAGTATAGGTGCACGACTAGCAGCATCCCAAATGACTGCATGTAAGTGATCATACTCATCTCTGTCAATAATGCTTGCTCTTAATTTCACATGCCATTGCTTGAATGTTTTGATATCTTTCTCATAGCTGCATGGTGGTACATGTATGAAGGAAGTACGAAGGTATTGCAGAAGTATGCAATGCAGATTGTGTCGTAGTGTGTGTCCTCAAGTGAGTGTGAACGCAATTGAAGCACATTTGTGTTGGTTCACATGAAGGTGAGGAATAGAGTAGGTTATGATAAGTTGCATAAATTGGTTTATATGCATTACAATTTGAAGTTATGCCTCCAACAGCAAGAAATAGAATGCCATGAGAGGAATTTGAATCCTTGGGCGTTGTTGATGGATGTTGTACTATATGACCAAAACAACTCCATTATGGATTGGTTGTCAAGATCGATGAGTGAACCCCAGCCTATTTTGAATGAAAGGGTTGTGCTTGAAGAAGTAACAGTAGACAAGTCAAGTGAAGCACTTCTCAACAAGCCCCTTAATATTTGGGCATCAAAGAGAAAACACCTCGAGAGCATATCGAAGCATAGCGCTAAGAAAGGAAGGAAGGAAATGGATAAATATGAGGATGATGTAGGAAGTGGTGATGACACACTGACTCCTTATGGAATCCTAATATGTGAGGACACCCATGGCAGTAGTTTCCCAAATGATGATGGTGATGACGACGAACATGGTCATGGGGGACGACTAGAAGAAGATTACGACGAATCGAGTGAGTTTGTATATTAGTGTTTTTATGTACTATCTAGTATATATCAATCTACCTATTAAATTAATTTTATGAAAAGTGACTTGCCATTCACTATTTTAAGAGAAAGAAGGTGATATCACAAAGGATGATGATGATGCTTGTGGGAGAGGAAATGCAGCAAGAAGACGAATGATTTTTCCAATCTTTACTAGAGTAGATTACTTGTATATTTCATTAGTACAAGTGCATCATTTTTACTTAATATTTGAATTTTACCATGTATTCAGTCAGTGTACCCATAGATAGCCTGTGAGAACATATTCATCATTCTTCATTTCTTTGATCAGTAGCACTGTCTCAAGACATATTTAGAATGCTTAAGCCTGGCTTTTAGTCAATTTGCAGTTTACGTTTGTCTGGGAACATTCACTTTTCAATTGTCAGACTTATACAATATTAGCAACAATAGTTCAATAGATATTTGAGACTTACCTAGTTTTTCATGTGGAAGGAATCTATTACCTATATCTTACTGCAATGACATTGTTAGTATTGATGCTTACCACATGCGAAGCATAACTTAGTGACTAGAAAAATGTACTACAGCAATGCTTAAGAATCTAGCTAGTAGTTGGAGGCTTGGAGCTTGATTGTAGTTTACACAGAGCCTGCAGCTTGGCATCAATAATCGTTTTCTGTTCATGATCTTATGCAGAGTTTTCTGCTTTGTGATTTTACCTGCAAATGAGTTGTTCCTAGCGAAGTTATCCCATGATACTTCACTGTTATTGATCAACCATGTATGCTTGTCTTTGAAGGGTCTAGGTCTGGCGGTTGGTTCAATTCACTAGGTAGGATACTTAGCTTCTAGCGAGTTTAGAGCAAGGCTTCCGTGGCAAGAGGATTTGTGCAGAGTTTCCTGCTATTGGCATCTCATGTCTTTGGCAGGTGGCGGTTGAAACTGGAAAACTCTTACAATGAGTTCCTCGCTTCCTCCAGCAATGTATCTGTGCTTATGGACCTTTGAACCATTAATTTCTGTTTTGCTCTCTGAATCCAAATGCTTTGCTCTATGGCATCTGCATGCTTCTGCTCTACACAGATTGTATGAATGTGTCTGAGAATATCGGCCGATTTTTTACCCATTTTTCAAACGACTTTCAGTTGATTATCAGCGATATTCGACCGGCTTCCATTTAAAATTTAAATTTCATTTGAATTTTTTGACCTAAAATATTTTGAAAAAAAATTCAAAAATTGGATTTGCCAGTCTAACCAGACCCCTCCTGTAAAATTTCAGAATCGGTAATATGAACTATGGTCTCGTTAAGCTACTTTGAAACGACGGTAGGGAAGTCGTTCCATTTATTTATTTAAAGGAAGTCATAAGCCATAAGTTGAAAAGAACGAGACCTTCGACTTTGACAGGAACATTGGTTTGAGAAGGCGGCCCAGTGGATCCGTGTAGTGCGCGCACCCGGGCTAACGGGAGGAGCGACGGGCCGGGGTTGTGTTAGTCCAAACTCCAAAACACTTGCCTTTATCAAAGTTTTTTAACCACACTGCTAGCATGGACACATTTATTATATTATTAATTTAAAGGCAAAAGGAGCCACAACGTTCGCTCTCAAGGGGTAGAAATTATCACGTTAATCAGAGAAAAAAAGAGAAACAATCTACGTCATTGATCATGGTGGTCCCAGATTATAATAATCTAGATCAAAATAAAGAGTTCATATTAAGCACAATCCAAATAATAACTGATATTCAGAATAAAAAATAAATAAAATTAGTAATTTGGTTTCCATACATATTCCTAAGTAGAATCTCTAAATAAAATAATTTAGAATAAAAAATTAACAAAAATTAGCAATTGAATTTGTATATGAATTCTAACAAAAATAACTAAAATTCGTAATAAAAAATAAAATTAGCAATGTGATTTCGATATCAATTCCAAAGTAAAATATCTAAATAATTGTAAATCAGTATAAAAATTAAACCAAAATTGGCAATTAGATTTGCATATGAATTACAACTCAAATATTGAAATAGATAAAAAATAAACTTTGTAATTTAATTTCCATACAATTTCGAAGTAAAATTATTAAATTACTAAAAGATAAAATAAATTAATTAAAATTAGCAATTTGGTATCCAAACGAATTACTAAGTAAAATCCCTAAATAAATATAATTTACAATAAAAATTAAACAAATACTCAAAAAATAATTGAAATTTAGAAAAAAAAAATTATAATAAAATTAGCCATTTTATTTCGATGTAGGACCAAAGTAAAATCCTTTAATAATTATAATTCCAAATAAAAATAAACATAAATTTGGAGTTGGATTTTAATACAAATTTTATCAAAAAATTGAAATTCTGAGTCAAAAATAAAATAAAATTTTAATTTATTTTCTATACAATTGTAAAGTAAAATCGCTAAATAACTAAAATTGAAAATATTTTAAAGAAAATTTGCAATTTGATTTGTGCTGAACCTCTAATATAAAATGAAATTTAATAAAAAATAAAAGCTATTACAAGGATAGTATGAATAGCATCAAGGGAGACAACAAAAGAGTTGCAATGGTGTTGATTTGTTTGATAAGAAGACATTGACCCATCAGGAAGCAAAGAGCAGAAGTGATGGCCTGGGAGATGAGGATAATATTGTCCTGTCCACTTAGCCGTTCGATAAGAAAAATATCATGCTACTAGTTGAAATCATTGAAGAGAAATGTTAGAGTCAAAGGAGGCAAGGGTCACAACGACGAGTGGTTAGCATCAATATTGTTGAAGAATTTAGTGTCTAAATAAGCTCAATAATAGAAAAGCTTCAACAGAGAAGGGATGAAGTTTTGCATTAAAGATGAGCTATAACGATATGGTACCATCAGGTAGCTAGAAGCGTGCCATCCCTAGTGAGGAGGACAATGTCATCGATGATGGCGAGAAAATTCTCTATATTGTTAGATAGCGACAAAGCAAACATATCGACGTCAGTGAAGGTATGAAGTCACCGTGGTTAGTGAGAAAGCCATAACATTGAGGTAGTCAATGTCGAAGAAGAGAAGCAATTGATACAAGGAAAGAGGGACATTGAACACGTATAACATCATGCATATTTATATTCATGCATGCATCTATATAAATAGAAGCACAAGCGTATATAAGCAGAGATGGCGCAACTATAGGGAATAGGTTTAGGGCCATCCGCAAGGGTGTGACCGCTGTCCTTGGCAGGGATCAACGACGATTGCACATTTACACATGTTTGATGTTGCAATGGTCAGCATTAAGCAACAATTGAAGAAAAATAGAAAATAACTATATGGTGGAGTTTTGTGTTGGAATAGGTAGCAGTGAAGAGATTGTATTAGATTGGTAGTAGCTAAGAGGGACCGATCAAGAATTGTGTACGTTGTTGGAAATTGAGGTAGAAAAATTGTATTGGGAAGAAGTGATAGAAGACACATGATTCGGTAGGATAGGCGGCGTGTGAGGGATTATAAATTCAAAATAGGTCACCTATGGTGCATCGGTATATGCATGAGCTATATACTCTAATACCATATAAACTAATAAGATAATTTGCCACACATATAATCAACATATTGATTCGAGATTAATTGAGGTACATATTCATGCATACATTTTTTTAAAAAGAGTAACTAATAGATAAAGAATAA
This sequence comes from Dendrocalamus latiflorus, assembly GCA_017311315.1. Lineage (NCBI taxonomy): Eukaryota > Viridiplantae > Streptophyta > Magnoliopsida > Poales > Poaceae > Dendrocalamus > Dendrocalamus latiflorus. Next base: position 5,765,330 of record CM029616.1, on the reverse strand, counting down.
GGGCATATAGCTACATAATCTATGCATAATGAAGAGTGTTTATGTTTTTAAGAATCTCAACAACTTAGTATTCTCTTTGATTTTCTTCCATCAAGCTCATACTTCAATTACATTCTTCAAGTTATATTTTCTTTCAAGTTTCTATTATCATTTACAATGTTTATGATGTCTTAAAATTTTAAATAACCTATAAGATGCACAAACATATTATTAAACATATATGTTATATTATTTGATACTACAACTTTGAAATAAATCTAGCTGCACAAATGTACGGGCCACACTACTAGTTGCTATATATGAGAAGAGAAAAATCATGCATATCATGTAGCTCTAAGCCGTATACTCTACAGCAGCATTTGCACTATTCTATCTCTGCGACCGCAGGCAGTGGTGGATGCAATTAGGATCACGTGGGAATCAGGATGGTTTTTCTTCTTTCTTTTGCAACTTTTCCAAGGAAAAATATATTGAACATAAGCATGCAGTACTTAAATCAGTTCGCAGCTGAGCGACATGTAGCATGCAGCTAGTCTTGGAAGGACAACTCATAAATCTCCAGTTGAGGTGTTACTTCTCCAAACCAAAACTTGTGATGAAGCCCTGGTATGTATTTATGTAGCAATACGTTTACAAAGACAAAAAGATCGGTAAGAATAGTCTTGATCCTTTCACCCACCAAAGGTGATCCTCTCTTTTCCCCCATCTAGTAGACACTGTTCAGGTAGAAGTATACGCCGACAAGCGCAAGGATCCCGACGGCAATACCAATAGGCAGCGCTTGCCTGCACGGAGCAAAACAAATTTTTTTTTGTAAAATTAATTAATTAATTTCTACTCGAAGAAGAAGAGCTCAATTTAATTGTTTCATTTTTTCTGCTGAAGTTTACTTACCCCATGGCTTCTTCCTTCTTCAACTGCTCCTTCCTCGCCTTCCGGACATCGGTGGCATTGGCGTTCTTGGCCACCGCTGGCTGGTACGGCCTGAACCTTCTCTTTGGAGCTCCACAAACTGCATCAGCAATGGAGATTAATCGTTCGACAATGAGAAGGATTATAAACTTCATATGGCCATTTCAACCTAACTAAGAGCTGGCGCTCCTATGCAAACACTGGTGTGGAGCAATGCTGATGTGCCAGGCACACCAAGTTAAAAGCAAGATTCAGGCTAGGCAAACATGTCAGTGACAACTGTGCCGCCGGCAATTGATACGGGAGTCCCTTAAGAAGCAGTACCTGTAAAAGAAAAATGATGGAGCACTACCAGTTTACAACGCAAAATTGAACAGTGCTTGGTCAGTCATCATAAATATTTCACAACTCTTCAACGGCCTGTTGACTTGTTGTCATATATATGCTCATGCATTGCAAGAAGCAAGCTGTAGAAATATTCAAGCGTCCAAAATTAACCACAGCAAGCCTTTGATCAACAAGAAGGCAAGAAGAATCATCTACTGACTATTTGCAGAGAATGCATGAAATCTTTTTAAAAAAAAGAATCACATGAGTTTGGAATCAATCAGTTATCGTCAGTTTCTCACCAGGGCAGTAGTACTTGTCAGGCTGCTTCTCGAACGGAGTCCTGTCGTTGTATATGTAGCTGCAACGTTCACAAGGCAGGGAACAAACGCAAGTCACACACACACACATCTATGAGGAGCATCACAATTCACAATCGGCACCGGCCGAGCAACTCACCCGCAGTCGCGGCAGATGTAGGACTGCTTCGACGCGACGCCGAAGCGCATCGTGATTCGCGCCGCCGTGGCCGCCCTTGCGGCTCGCCGCCCCGCCGGCGCCGGCAGCGGCGCGCAGAACGCCGACCGGAGCTCGAGCCGGCCCGACGGCGTGGCCGGCGCGCGCAGCAGCGATGGGGCCTGCAGCTGCAGGGCCATTGCCGCAACTCAGCGAGTCCTTTGCTCTGCCTCGCGCAAGCAAAAACCAGTAGCCAAGAAGAGGGAGGAAGAAACTAGCGCCGAGGGGATAAGAAGAGGGAGGAAGAGATGACTGGTGCCTGGTGGCGCTGCCCTTCTCCGCTTGCTTTTCTGGTGAAGTAGGGCAGGAGGGAGCTGGGGACAGTGTGGAAGCTGCGTGGCGTCCATGGCGTCCCTTCGCTCGCTATCCCTCTCCCCTGGACGCCAGTGCCACGTGGCGTGCTGTGGTGAGCTCACCAAGACCAGTCGTGTTCTGCTGTTTTCTTTAAGGAAAGCTATTCTGCTGTTGGATGGCTAGTGTGAACTATGGATGATGACATTGACGCCTAAGCAACGTCCCTAATACGCCTCCGTCCTTAATTGACGCATTCGCCACTCTACGCTTTATCCCCTGTTTCCCTAGCTTCTGCTTCTGCTCCAGTGACCAGTTTTTCTCCAGCTATGGAGAGAGTGATGCCTATATCTTGCAGGACATACCAAGAGGAAACCTGTTGAGCCACACAATTATTCAAAGCTGCTCCCCGAACCATCCACATGGTAGCTGAACTTAGGCTTCTCCTTCATCATGTTATTGCCCACAACAAGGAGTTAATGGGCCTATTCTTTTCGACTAAAACTAGCAGTTTTTGGCTTTTGCTACAATATCTAACTTTCAGACGGGTATTTTCTCAAGACGAGGTTTACAAGTTAATTGTAGTGCATGTTAAAAGCCCAACATCTGTATTAACCAAAATCGCAAGCGAGTATCTCTCTCCATAATCTCTGTTGTAAACAGCTAAAATTCAAAATTTTCAACCAAAAGTCATAAGCCGTAGCCATGCCAAACAGGCCCATTAATAACTTTGATACTTGCTGCTTGCTCAAGATAAATCATTCTACATTCTAGCACCCTTACCCAAGAACAAAGAAGTTGAGGGCCTCACCCGATCTGTTTCCTATCAAGTTACAGTTGACAACTTTCTGAAAATGGTGAGCATGCTTGGCAAGGCATATGTCCATATTCCCAGTCTTGTCACAGTGGCCGGAGTTAGGATTTCTAAGATAGGTATTAGAGTTAATAAAATATTACTCAAAGGAAAAAAATGAAAGGTATTTGGTAAATAAAATCAAAGTGCAAATTGTCTCAACAAAAAAAACTTTAAAAATTACAAAATAATTAAGCAAAATATAATTTTTACTTTACAACCCTTTATGCAATTTTAGGGATAATCATTTCATTGTTCCTTAGAAGCACCTTGCTAACTTGCTCAAATTTTTATGCTATCTAACCAGTACTATCTACAAAGATTTTAAATATGCAAACTTCTTCATTTTTAAAGGTTATACGATCTATATTTCACAAATGTGCAATCATTCAATGTACTAGTTGGGATTTGCCATTTCGGAATTGGGAGGGAGGGTGAGAGACCGAACACAACTCATATGGGAATAAAACCTTGCCACAACACCGTCTGTTTCATATATCCCTGCTCGTCACCCAACTCGTAGCGTCACTTTTCTGTTCACCTGCATCACTTTGCGCCCTCACTTCGCTCTTAGAGTGCACCTGTGGCTCTGATTTGGGAATTGGTTTGCTTTCTCGCCAACTTGCCATCCCTGACTGCAACTACAAGCCGCACGCTTCCTCTCCCTTTCCTTGGCCGCCGCCGCGTGCGGCCATTTTGGGCTTGCGCTACTGTGCTACTACTCATGCCTTCCGTCTGGCCAGCTCCCTCACCCTCCATATACGGACCGCTGCCATGTTGAGAGAGAGAGAGAGAGATGAGCCAAGTTAGGATTAGGACTTAGGTGACCGGTTGGAGCCTTAAAGAATTTGGGCTGTGGTAGGTTTGGTGGGTGTAGAAGGAGCTTTTGTAGACTAAGAAAGAGAGGTGTGGGTTGAATTGGATTGATTTATATTTTTTAGGTATAAATATGTAGCATTTTGGTTCAATTAAGAGAGTGTGTGTATATATAATATACCTAGTATATACTGTATTTTTTGCAAAAAATAATAGGTATTCAACTGAACACTCATGAACTACAGAGGGACCGCCCCTGCCTAGTCATGGTCAGACTCATCATATCTGTAGAGAATTTGGGGACAAATTAACATCACCTTGCACTGTATTATCCCTCTGAAGAGCATTGACCTGACCATGCATGCTCCAATCACTCAAGCTTGATCTGTCTGCTAAGTCACTCAAGTTGAGAGACTAGCGACCTGATCTTCTAAATGTTCTAATGCATGCCTTCACAACCAAAAAAATGATGGTTTTGCATAATCCAGTTTGTTTCACCCATTCTGGAAAGAGACCATTGGGAGAGACGTCCCTCTGATTTTTTTCCCTAAGTTAGGTGAGTGATTCGAACTCGGGCTGGCTAAGTGAGACGACCTCACTCTAGCAAGTTGCCCCGGGAGAGCTCCTCTGTTTCACCCATTCTGACCAGAATAGAACTTCCAGCTTGCTCCAATGCATCACGGAATTTCTACCATTTCATACCTGAGCATAACAATAAGGCTGGTAACTTTGATTTTCTGCAGTGGACAAGCACATTGCCTTGAGCATGATCTTGGGATTATGTAGTGACCTCATCGCTGGCGACCAAGGATTCAATTCCCTTGGCACAAATTCCGGTTGAGCTCCAAACCTCACAACCTTGATGTACTTTTCAGCGCATTGGTTTGACAGTAGTGGTATAGTTGGGAAATGTTGAGAGGATTACTGGTCGTCGATCATGAGGCATTTCGTTGACCACCTGAAATACAACACCCACTGCCTTAATTGGCGCTTGTTCAGGAGGCCATTCACGGAACACTTGATATGATATCTTGCAGTCCGCAATCCAGATTGCTCCTTGTTGTCGACTTGCTGACCGGGGCCATGTAGTGTCGCCTTTGCCTTGCTGTTCTTGTTTGTCATTCCATCGGCCATGTAAAGTGCACCATCGAAGCCCTTGAAATCTCTGAATTTGTTGAGGCCGCTGTTACGGAATGTCATCTCTCTGAACAAGTGGAGCGTAGGAACGGCTCCATGCGTTCTCGAGTACAGCCAAGCACTGAAGCACAATATCCACGGAGGTCATTCCATCAAGCACCTTGTGAGCATCAGCTGCCGCTGGACTTGGACTTCGCAGGTTGCGCTCGGAGTGTGCCGCGTGGTGGCGCGCGGCCGCTTGCAGAGCCTCGAGCGCTCGGTAAATGAGCCTGTCGAATGGGGAAACGTCTAGCGCCTTTTGTACGATCGCCTGGTGTTGGCCGTTTCCTTGCGCGGCGTAGCCCCGCGCATGCGCAGCTAGTATCTCCAATGGCATGCGTGTTGATAGCACTTGCAGGGTACCTTCAGACAAGAATGGCAGCAGGGCAAAAAGAACGCCAAACCCTTGAAATAAACAACTAAAAAGTAATTGCATGTTCTTGTCAGCTGCGGTGGATGTTTTTATCTCTAGAGTGATTACTTGTATGAACCAACCGAACATCGATAGCTGCTTCAAAAAAAATCTAGATAAGCCGTTTTCAAAAAAAAAATTGAAGAAATCATTCTATTTATATAAGTCAATAAGAATGAGCCTAACAGGTTATAGGAGCAAAAAGGTAGAGTTTGCTATTCGTTCAGGATATGATCACTGTAGCTCAACTATTCGCAGCCTCTCTAAGTTTAAAAAGGAGAAATTGCACGTTGCACCAACTATTTTGGCATTAATTGCATAAAACACCATGTATAAGCAATCTTTGCTCATAACGTCTATTTTGTATTATTATAATTACTTTTAATTGTATAAATTCCTAATGTGTAAAATTGTAAAAAAAGTAAAATATCCGTAAATTCATGATTAAGTTAACCCAAATAAACATGGTAAATTCGGATTACATAAAATTCTCAAAAAATTACATAATAATTATTACTATATCGGGAGACTTCACATAAAATTTCGTAATTTTTAAAACTCGTTTGCTATATGTAAAAACTCGTAAAAATATTAAAATTTTATGAATTTTGTCAATACCGTCTGTATATGCTATTTCTATAAATACGATACAAAACAATGCCAAAAGTAACTTTAACTCTGCATAAACCATCATGTATGAGCAATCTTTGCTCGTAACATCAGGTTTAACGACTTCTTGTACACTGCACTGCCCTGTTGATCATCCTCTTCACCCTCGAACTGGCGGTGCACACCAAGAAGCAGGGTGTACCTCCTTCGGTACACCAATTAGTTGTGATTTTTCTCTGGGTTTTGATCTGTAGGGTTTCAGTTGGATTGGATCTGGGGAGGAATTGGTTGATTTTGATGGGAAAGAAAGGTTAGAGAGAACAAGGGGTGATGAACTGGTTTCAGTCGAAAATTGTGCACCAATAGCACAATGAGATTTATGGGTGCATTCATAGATCACCGTGACGATGCTTCATCGCGATAGGAACTGTAGATTTAAAATGTACTAGAAAGGGAAAGAAAAAAAGTCCAATTTACTTCCTGAACTATCACGTTAGTCCGTTTAATCCTCGAAATTTTTTTGACTTATTTCCAATACCAGTTCATTTCACTCTTAAACTTGATTTTAAAAGATGGTTTTACCCAGGGACGGAACCGCATCCCGAACAGGATAGGTTTCAGCTCAGGATATGAAAAAAATATCTAGTGTACAACTCAAGTAAATTCAGTTCAGTCTGGATAATATTTTTATAGTCTAATCTAAATAGTCTAAATCATTCTATCACTGAATGTGAGACATAACTAAATTCGGACTCCACAGATTTTGCCACCATATCACCTAGTTTTACCACGTTGGATCGCCATATCATCTTTCTTCTTCTCCCCCTCTCTGCCTGCCGATCATGCGACACATGTAATTAGGGCCGCACTCTGCAGCACAAAAGCGGAAACTGCCCCGCTGCAGCGCTGCTCCTCTGCAACCCTACTCGTGCCGATCTCTTAATCCGGTGAGCTACGTAGGAATCCGCTTGTGTCCTATTGTGTTCCACCCGTCACTACATTTATTCCCCCAATTTAATTGATTATTTTGCTCACAGTGGCCGCAGTTGATTTTCGTCTTCCTCACCTCTGTTTAGTTTTCGTTATTGCTGCTCGTTGTGTATGGTGAGTATCTGATCAATTAGGGCCCGCTTTATTTAGCTTCACGTATCGTAACGGTTGTTGACTTTTTTGATCTATTCAATTAAAAATCTAAAAAATAAGGAAAAAAATGAAAAGACTATTATATCATCGCATGACAGTAACAAGGAAAAAAAAGTTCAAATTAAATGGCCGCCTCCATGCCACCCTGCACATCAAAGACCAAAGAACTTTCCCTGCACAAGTTCTCCACAACTTAATCGTCATCAGCACACACACGAATCACATCCTCGTCTATCTATAGACAAGAACCAAACCATCCTCGAACACCAACCAGATCATCCACAACCACACATTCCATCACTATCCAAAAATCAGCCTCAGACTTCTCATTACGACTGCTAGCTCAACGAGTACTCGAAAACTACAAGTACTAAAAAATTACTATCTCTCTACTCAGAACACTCGCAAACCATACCCTTGTCCACCCATAGACAAGAACTAAATCATCACAAATACCAACCAGGTCGTCCATGACCTCAATCTCCAATGTTCTATAAAAATCCCCTTTCCGACCACTAAGTACGACCAGTTTGACCGCCAAGCACAACCGGTCAAACTGCTAATCCAACGTGTACTCAAAACTTACAAGTACTGATCACATGCAACAAGTCTTCGATAATTGATCACCACACCTATGACAACTGATCACCGACCACCGAGTACCAAGCCCCTCTGAAATACGAGTACCGAGCCCATCCAACTACCGAGGGCCTCCATCTTCTGAGTGCTGAATCCTTTGAGTATTGTTCCTCTGAGCACTGTTAACCGATCACCACCACTCACCAGTTAGTCATACCACTGGCCTAACACGAGTGCTCGAAGTACTCGAAGATCACAAGAAATGAAGTACTCGAACCGACAATGAAGTCTACGAGTACCGACCGTGATGCCAACGGCAACCGATTACAAAAGCCTTCAACTACCGATCGTGAGGTCTATAACAACCGACCGGAAAACTGAAGACAGTAGACTGCGAAGACTGGGTGACCGGGTTGTCCAGCTAGTTGTCCCTCGATCTTCTTGACGGAGACCGGGTGAGCGTCACCCAGCATGTCGCGAAGTACGCGCGCCAAATGGCGCGCGCGCGTGACCACACCATATACTCATGAGAGTTCCAGCCGGGTGATCTCGTCCTCAAAATGGCGCTCCATGCGGAGACGGTCGGCAAGCTGGAGTCCAAGTGGGAGGGCCCCTACATCGTCGCTGCAGCTTTGCAGCGAGGAGCTTATTGCCTCGCAACACTGGAAGGACAGACTCTTCGCCACACATGGAATGCAAACAGGCTGCTACGATATTATGTATAAGGCAGAAGGGAGGCCCGTTGCAAGGTCAGCACCCTGTCTTTCGTAAATCGCTCGCCCGCGCAAACGAGAGATCAATAAAGTCCACCGTTTGCTAAACTTGTCTCGTTCAAGATGCGCGGAGGCAAGCCTTCGTGCGCACTCTACGGAGCATAAATAAGACGCGCGGAGGCAGGCCTCTATGCGCACTCTACGGAGTATAAATAAGACGCGCAGAGGCACGCCTCCGTGCGCACTCTACGGAGTATAAATAAGACGCGCGGTCTTCACGCGCACTCTACGGAGTATAAATAAGAAGCGTTGTCTCCACGCGCACTCTACGGAGTATAAATAAGACGCGCGGTCTCCGCACGCACTCTATGGAGTATAAATAAGGCGCACGGTCTCCGCACGCACTCTACGGAGTATAAAGAAGATGCGCGGCCTCCGTGTGCACTCTACAGAGTATAAACTAGACACGCGGCCTTCGCGTGCACCGTGCGGAGTATAAACAAGACACGCCAGCTCCGCTGCCACCACTTCGAAGGGTAGGGGACGGAGCGCTCGAGCATCTACTTCGGCTAGGCGCCAGCTTCGCTGCCACCACTTCGAAGGGTAGGGGACGGAGCGCTCGAGCGTCTACTTCGGCTAGGCGCCAGCTCCGCTGCCACCACTTCGAAGGGTAGGGGACAGAGCGCTCGGGCGTCTACTTCGGCTAGGCGCCAGCTCCGCTACCACCACCTCGAAGGGTAGGGGATGGAGCGCTCGAGTATCTACTTCGGCTAGGCGTCTGCTCCGCTGCCACCACTTCGAAAAGTAGGGGACGAAGCGCTCAAGCGTCTACTTCGGCTAGGCACTAGCTCCGTTGCCACCACCTCGAAGAGTAGGGGATGGAGCGCTCAGGCGTCTACGGAGCACTGAGTCCTACGAGTTGGTCGGGGGCAGGTGCGATCATGAAGAGCGATAGGGACACGTACTCCAACCAAAGTCTTTATTGCATTCATAAAAGAATGATTACAGAGATTCGGCAATTACATTTGCGAAGAGCTATTTTTTTACAGGTGCCTTCGAGTGCCTAAGGTCGCTACTCATCTGGCTCCACCTTAATATACTTCCGCATCGATATCACCCGCTGGAGCCTGGGTTGCCCAAAAGTTCCGGGCGTCTTCCGCCCACGCCCAACGCTAAAGACGCCGTCGAACCATGCGGTCCGAAAGTAGTAATCGGCCCCTATCAAGTATCTGCGCGGAGCACAAATAGCACGCGTCATCAGAACACTTTGTTCAATTCCACTTTATTCATACAAAGGGGTGGGGGTCATAGAGCGCCAGCTTACAAAAAGAACGGATACATTGCAACGCACGCCTACACACTAGACCCCGGCATCATACCTGTGGGTCCGCGCCATGCTTCGGGACGGCGGCACCGTCTTCGTTGCGCCGTGGAACTTCGTCGAGCCATTGGCCGAAGTTCCCCTCGCCATGCAGAGTCCGCCGCAACGCCACCTTTGCCACTGCCTCCCCGATGTAGTCCCAAATTCACTCGTGGAAGGCCCGGACGGCGGGGCGGATGGCGCGCACGGCACCCGACATCACCCCGGCTCCGACTGGCATCTCCAGCCAGGGGTCGGCTAGCTCGTCGACGTGCTGGCATCCTCAGTGGTGGAGCAGGACGAAGGCGACACGAGAGGTGACGAAGAAGCAGTGGTTGCCGAAGGCCTTGGCGGTGTGGAGGGCAAGGTCGGAAGCTTCTCCGATTTGCTGAAGTGTCTGCGTCAGGTCCTCGCGACCGAACGCCAGGGGTGGCATGTCGACGGAGTGGTCCTTGAGGGCGTCTTCCAGAGACTGCATGGCGTTCCATGCCGCCACCGAGGCATCACCTAGAGTTCGGTCCCTCTCTCCAAGGGACGCGACGAGCTGGGCCTTCTCCTCCTCCAGCGTTGCAATCTGCTGGAGTAAGCCGTCGCGCTCTTTGGCCACCGCACGCTGGGCCTCCGTCGTTGCATGTTGTGCCTCCGCAGCGAGTGTCTGTGCATCGGAGATCCCCTTTGCGCCCTCCATCTCCAGCAGACAGATGCGCTCATCCTTGGCGGTGTGGGCCTCTTTGGCAACCCGAAGCCGGCCCTCTAGCACCCTCCGTTTGCGGACACGTGCCTCCTGCAGGGCTCGACTGAGAGCAAGGTTCTGCGTAGTGCGGTTGTTAGCGAAGTCCTATACAACGGCATAAATAGTGAAGTCAAGCACTTACCCTCATCTCCGAGGCCTCCAGCGCACCCTCTAGGAGCTCCGACTCGCATGACAACGTGCCCGTCGATCAATGCCGGAGTCGGCGCACTCCGCGACCTCTTGAAGAGCCTGTAGCATCTCTGGCCGGGGAATAAAGTCGAAAACACTTGGCCATTGAGCCTCCATGTCGACGACTTCAAGAGCGCCAAGCGTGGACATCACGTCCTGGCCAGGAAGACCAAGGACTTCGCGGCCATCTCCGTTGCTCGATCCTTGGCTGCGTCCGGAGACCTTGTCTCGCCTGATGTTGACAACGGAATTAGTGAGCAGATCGGAGAAAGCTTCGCGAAGTCATAGGGAGAGAAAGAGTTGCGCCTACCTTCGATATTCTCAGGTGAGGCACGGGGGGTGTTCGCTTTGCCTTTGCTCGGACCGTGGGGGCTTCATCTACGTCGGGGGTGGCGAGTTCCCCCTCGGGCCGGATGGCTTCCCCGTTGGACCCCGAATCTTCTACGACCCCAACCGCCACGGCGAATCCTTTCTTCGGTCGGGAGGGCGATTGTATCCGAGGGCGCTTCACCCTCGGGGACTTTGGCGATGCTTCCTCGGCCTCGGTGGTCGGCGCAGGCAATAAGGCCTCGGCAGCCAATGCGGGCGATGAGGCCTCACCCTCTTGGGTGTCGGTGCCACGGCCTGTTTCCTCGGCGCCGCCCAGGGCCCCCTCACCGGGGTTAGCGTGCTCCACCTCCACCTCCAAGTCCGAGTTGGCGTACTCCGCCATGTCGGACCCAGTGACGGTCGTGCCCTCAGCTTCGGAAGCCATCACCGAATATGTGGCCGGCGGGCTGGATACAGCGACAGGAGACCGGGCCCTACGCCGAGGGGGAGATGCCCCCACCTTGCCGTCGTCATCGCGGTGGCGGGCCTGGCCCGACGTCGGTGCTGCGCGCTCTGGCACGGGGATGCCCAGAGCTTCGCATACTCGATTTATCTGTCCCAGCTTCATCGGGGCAGTCGCGGATTCACGCAGGTCATGCTCCTTGGCCGTGTATGGCCCAAGAAACACAACTACCGCGCACTCCGCATCCTCCAGCAAGAACCTTATAGGCAGAGCGATGCATTATTCATAAAAAATTATTATACACATATATAAATATACATATGTACATAGCCTATGGCCAAAGAGCTCACGAGGATCGGAGGGCTTCGGAAGCGAAGACACTGTCGGCCGAACACCATCCCACAGGACGGGACCTGCCTGATGCTTCCACCGGCAGGCAAGCGGCGCCACTCCATACATAACGAACTCCTCGGCACGGTCGCGCATGTTGAACTGGAGGGTAATACCGACAAGCCTCCGCGCCCGATGCTCGTCGTCGAATTTGGGCCTCACATTCGGCAAACTATTGAAGGACATCGGTCGTCCCGTGCAACGGAGCCCGCTGTTAGAACCACCGCCGCATCCAGTTGGACTCCCACTTCCCTCACGTCGAGTTGGCGGGAAAGATCTTCATGCATTGCGGCCTCAGTATGAAGTTGACGCTGCCGAAGTTTGAGAACGCCTCCCCTTCGAGCTTCTTTGGCTGGTAGCGCGCGTCATGGAGAAAGGCGAATAGGGTTGCGCTGGGCCAGGTAACTTTTGTCCGTGTCGCCCAGCTATAAACAGCCAGGCGAACTACCGCATTCGGGGTCAATTGCGCCAACTCCAGCCCATAAGTCCGTAGGACGTCGCCGACGAAGGTCGTCACTGGTATCCGGAGCCCGGCCTCGAAGTACGCGATGAAGACGATTGCCTCTACTACCTCTGAGTGCGGCTCTGTCTCATCGCGAGCAGGCAGGCGAACTGCATCACGGTCCGCCAGCCTCTTCTTCCGAAGGAGAGACTGAATCGTCTACTCCGTCACGAGACTCGGCCCTAGCACGCGGGAGCAGCGGCCCCCACCTTCTCCCTGGCCGTCCATCGTTTGTCAACCTGCGATGGGTCGCGAACCACCAGGTCGTACTCTACCGAGGTTGACGACGAACTGCGCTGGCTGGACGAGGCGTCACCGCTGGGCCGGTGAGCATGTTCTTCGCGGCAAGCCATTCTCCCCTCAAAGGCGCACGGTCAAACATACGGGGGCAGAGGGAGATCGTGCCAGCAAGTGAGAAGAAAAGAGAGCAAAACAACAGAAAGGGGGCAAATGAGCCAGTGGGAACAATGCTCGCGTGCCAGGGAAAGGGTATATAAATTCTTCTCGCCTCCTCCCACTACCAGGAGGTGCAACCGGTGGTAGCGCAACCATTCGCCTCCCCACGATTGGGAAGCGCGATCGGTGGAGACCGAAGACGTGCAGTTCTCTGGCTGCCCGACAGTGCACGACACGCCAATCACGTACCGCCACGTGGCCCGCTCTCTTGGGAATGAATGCACGACCGTGGACGTGCGATCGCCTGACAACACACGACGCGCCAATCATGTGCCTCCACGCGTCCCACCTTCTCGGGAAGGAACGTGCGACTGCGGTCGCACGACCACTTGACAGCGCACAACGCGCCAATCACGTGCAGCCGCACGTCCTGTCCCACTGGGAAAAAGCGCACTGCTACAGCTGGGCAGTCGTTGATACCGCGAGACGCGCCGGTCGCATACCGTCACGTCATGCAGATCCTGTTGCACGCCTGGTGCCATTAAAGCATCGTCGTTGAGCTACGAGCCACTGGCTGTGCTTCGACTTTGGGTCGGTATGGCGAATCTGCAGCCTACCTCGACGTCGAGCCTGCACGATGACTCCGGATCCCACTTCGACTCCGTGTCCGCGGGTTGAGTCGGCCCACCGATTCGGCCTCTCCGCATCCCGTCTCGCCTGTACGTTCGTGGAGCGAGGTCGGATGACGACTCGGCTTCGTCCTGATGGATTAGCTTCGATGGAAGCACACACCTCGCGATCGGGAGGTGCCTTCGGCAGCAACTTCGACCCCGTGCCCATGCCACTAGGTCGTGCTACAACGGCAAATCCATTTCTACCCAAGACCACAGAAGGTCACAGGCCGCAGGGGACGGAGGGGGCCAAATGGCTCAACAACATGGCTTCGGCCCGTGAAACCCTTCACCATGAGAGGCTCCTGTTGTAGGGGTGGCCCCCACCTAAGCCCAGCCGGCCTGTTAGAGGGTTGTAAAGCCCAGAATGGGACATGTATAATGACATAAATGCTCTTGAGAGGGATACTTGGGTGTAAGGACATAATTGTAAAACACTCCCCATGTGGGTATATATAAAGCTGTCCTGGGCATGGGGAGGGGCCCAAGCATTGCTCACCTAACATCTCCACTACATACTCTCATCTCTCTGTTTGGTCTGTAACCACAACAGGCCCCAAACAAGGCATTGAAGATAACTCGGAAGGGACGTCAACAAATGCAGTGCTTCAGAAATGACATGGATGCCAGCCAACGTACCAGTATTAGCCACACAATGATTTGTAGGATATGCAAGACCCCAGGTACTCAATGAAGGATGACCCCAACAGACCAAGCTCATCTGGTCATCACAATGTCATAATTTCATGCTTGTAACTTTTACATTTGGACTCCAAATTGAATTATTTTGTCTCTAAAATTTTCTAAAATCATGCTCTTTCTTATTCTGCAAAATATTTGAATTTGCTCTCTATTTGAATTTATTCAGCTCTTATTTGCAATATTTGGTGTTTGACGTTTAGATATCGATGTTTTGAATAATTTCATCGACAAACCCGAGCAAGACTAAGAGTTCAACAAGCAAGGCAAGCCCTTCTTTGATCATGATGATCCCGTACTTGAATGCAAGTTACGTTCTATTCAAAACTATTATGCATGTATATAATTTGGTAAAAATTGCTATATTGGTGTAGGAAGTAGTTACACCCCAATTGTTGTGTCAAATCTTGCTTTGACAAATTTGTTACCCTACCATTGTCACCATAGCAATGATATCCATTGAATATAAAATATGGAACTTAGTAACTTAGAACATTGTAGTTGATGCTTAACTATGCTCATGACAATACTAGAAGTATTAGGTTGGAAATAGGTCACAATATTCGAAATGGGAGAAACCAAGAATTAGTACATGGGAGCTTACCTTAGATATTTTGGTTAGCAAAGAAAATAGAAAACATGTTTTAGACTTGGGCGAGTAGTTGTAGAGACCGGTGCAGTTCGCACAAGAATATAGTTTGTGGATGCCTCACCCGGGTCACTAAGGACTGGTTTATATTATGTCATAGACCCAAGTACAGTAGTACAACCATACGTGCCTTTGTGGAAAGACCTTAGCATAATAAGTTACTAGGGCTAGCAACTTCACCGCATGTGGTAGATTGTAGGTGGATTTTTGGTTGTGCGGACATGGTACAGACTCCATATTCGGAGGGACCTTACCCGTAATGGAAGGTACCTGACACACCGTATGAGTTTTAGGACGTTAAAGGGCACTCCCCATCTTAAGAATGTATTATAGCACAGTGGTTGTTAGTTCCGATAATGTAATAGCTTAGTCATGAACTCTCAAATCGGATACCAATGCTATCGCATGACATGTATAACATGATGTGATGTTTATGTCGCGTGGGTAAAGTATACAACCTCTACATAATGTAAATCTATTTGAATAATCGTGTTCTCGATTATGGACAAAGCTTGATGAAGTCCTACAATAAGTAGTTTTATGTTTTGTAAAATTGTTATGGAAAGATATGGTTGCATAGTATGATTTTTGTACTCAACCGCTGCTTGTTGAACATAGTCAAATGATGCAGAAAAAGACACATCTTGCGGGTACTATTATGCCGTAGGATTCGAAGACGAAGATACTAATTCCTAGTATTCTGCCCCAGTCAATTGCCTGTGGTTTAGGATGAGGCATACTTGCCGGTTTTGGGCGTCTCATATATCATTTGCTTCCGCTAAACTCTGATATTGTATGCTTTATTTGGCAGGTCAGCCCCAGTAGTGTAAAATTTGCCGTTTAGGCATATTCGCTACCCAATGCACCACTTTAATCTAAATTTATTGTGTGTGGATATGATATGAATGTTGTTGAATATGTGTAATAGTCACTGATCATGGGACTAGCACAGTAAACATAGAGGATTTCAAATGTAAGTTTTAGACCCAATAATTTTTGTTTATGTTTTTTGGGACGATAGCTAACAATAAAAACGCTGACATGGATGGCACAGTTCTTACCCAAAAAGGAAAAAAGAACAGGCCGATGTCGGCCGAAGGACACCAGAATGAGCGCGGCGGGGCGGCTGAAAAACGTATTTTTCATACTAGTCCCTCCACGTGGCATTCTTCTACTCGAGGATGCGTGATGCCACAGATCGCTCCGGTTGGGAGGTAGCCGAGAACGGGATGGAGATGCTGAAGGCAGCTATGGACAACTACATCGAGCTCGACCTTCTCGCCACCTTCGCCTACCTGGTAGAGTTGGACCTCCTCGACAACATTCCCCTGAAGAAGGTCCTGTTCGACTGCGTGAGGAGGACTGCAAATGATGTCGTCACCACGGCGCACCCTACTTCAACCCTCGACGTACTCGACATCATCACAGTGGAGGCTCAGATGATCAGGCGAGTTGCCCATGGTCTTGGCTTCGGGAGTGAGGACATAGAGGTTCACCATATTACAAAGGATGAGATGCTTTGGTTCCAGGAGGATGGTGATGCTAGCGGCACCCGTGATGGGAAGAATAGCAACATCGGCACTGATGACCACAAGGGCGCGTGTCAGCTCGGCATTGACGAGGGCGAGCTCTAGGTCGGCTCCAGCAACAGGGATGGCAAGCCCTGGGTCAACGTGACAATGGTGATGAGAAGAAAGTGCAGAAGATCAATCTGCTAAGTAAGATTGGAAAGCTCAAAGATGTCATTGCTTTCACCAAGACTGGCCTATTTATCCAACACAAGCAATAGGTTTTTGCAACAATCTGAATCCAGTTTGGTAACAGAAACAATATATATCATGTGCAGTAACTGTCTTTGTTGGAGAAATACCACTAGCCCTTCGTGGTGTAAGTGCTTTTTGATTCAAGTACCCTATTATGATTGATAACTGTGGTGAAAATCTGGAAATGACTGTTGAGATGCTATACACTTTTGGCATTACCTACTGTGTTGCTGAGATGCTATATGCTTTGACATTACCTACTGTGCTGTTGTTTATGGTGCTTATTTCATATTTATTTTGTTCTGATTTCTAAATCACTCTATGATGTTGCCTAATTTTGTTGGTTGGCATTGAAATATGTGAAATGATCTTTATTACAATTCAACATTTTAATGTCAATTGAGTTCAGTAATCGGCTGCACACATGATTTAGCTTTGATGGGAATACTTTTGATGTGAAGGCACCATTCACCCCTCCTCTGTTGTCATTTTCGATCTTACAGTTAGCATATTAAATGATGTTTTTCACACACATAGAAAAAGAAGTAGTACATATTTTTGTTTTTGACATATGTTATCTCTATTTATGATTTACCTCTCTCTAAGAATAACAATTAACATGGGTACTTTGAACATATTGCTTCTGAAAAATAAAATATAAATATTTATAAACCAAAACCAACTCTCTCAAATGATGTATATTTTGGATTGAAAGGATTATATAGATTCTTGTGACCACTAGATTTATGACAATTGGCACCATCAAATTCTTTCGAATAAAGCATCTAAAATATCTAGATATTTCTAGGAAACTATCTGGATTTAAGATCATATTCATGGGATCTCTAGAACCTTTAATTATCTACATCTTTTATGTAGATAAATCATCCAATATTCCATCCAGTAATTTTAATCTACAGATTAATATATGGTACTAGAAGATGATAAATTTACCATATAGCCTGATTACAAAATTGATAGCTTAAAATCTATTTATCTAATCAACATAAATAAATATTGTACAGAAACAGTCGAATTTCTCTAAAATTATCAAGTAGATGACATTTTTAAATTACTCTCATACAGTACCCAAAATTACAAGAGAACAATATAGCAGATTAGCCGATATACTAGTCTTTTCCCTAACGAATACTTTTCACTTTCTCTCTAATCCCAACTCTAATATCTAACTAAATTAACAAACATAGAGAAAACCAAATCGTTACCCAAGCGAGGAGTGAGAGAGCCAAGATCTCCTCCTGTCTTTTTCCTCGACTCTTGTCCCGTTGCTACTCCTCCTTTTCTTCCCTTGATCGAAACTGATTTTCCCCGGCTTCCTCGCTGCTCCCTTGCACCAATAGTTAGTAGCTGGTCCTCACGGTCCGCGCGTGCGTGCACCGAGGCGAAACTGGCGAACCCAATAGCCGAGCGATGCAGTGGCCAGCGCCAAGTAACATGCATGACATGTGGGCCTTCAATGAGTCTCTCTAGAATGGATCCCCAATGTTCAGCACAAGGGACAGACCATCGTCAAGATTTCTATCCTCCTCCCTCCTCCCCAAATCCGCAATCCTCACAGCCCAATCCCAAACCTCTCTTGTCTCTAGTTCCAGCCCATCCTCTTCCTTGAACTCTTCTCCATATCTCGTCGTGACGGCGGCGGCGGCTATTGCTTCGCCGTTTGTCTCAAATTCTCACGCCAACGTCATTTAACCCTCAAAGCGAAGGAATTCTTCTCTCCTAGGCGTCGTCGTCGTCCTCCGCTCTGTCGGATTGATCTCTTCTTTCGCTAGTAAGGAAGCCCTAGCTTGCTTGGATTGTTCTAAGAGTGAGCTTTGTCCTGAGAATCTTTTCTTTTCCATGAGCAATCTCATCCAAATCTTCCTTTCTGGGATGGATAGTCCAGTCCATGGAGTTTATGGTGGATTTGCTTGCTGCGTTGTGGATTACCAGTAGCAGTTTATTTTTCCATATTTTTGGGGGTTCAACTGAACCCCCATGTCCTATGTTAGGTCTGCCCCTGGTGCAAATGATGTTGAAATATCTACTCTGAGGCCAAATTTGTCATACTTGTCAATTTTTTGCATTCGTCGGTGCAAATTATGTTCTCATTTGAACGCTTTCTCTGTCTATTTTTAACTGCATGTTCTCATTTTATCTTGATGGTCCAATTACGATGATGGTAGGCAACAAAATTCTGATCCTGCTTATATGTTGACAATAGAGATGATGCATGAATGCTTAAGTAAATAATATGAATTATCACTCAAAGCACTTCTGTTTTTCTGTAAGTTGAACCTGGTCTTATAAATGTAAGTCTAGTGCTCATGGGATTCACCAATACAAATACACTGTATAATACCATAAGTTCGGCCACTCGTGTAATACAGATGTAGCTTTTTCGTACTAAATTTCGCATAATTCGCTTAATATGTTGGCAATCGGCAGTCAAAGACTTTGATACCATGGGACTTGGCCATTTTTCCATCCAACTCAAACCTCAAGGGGGTACAGAAGAGGTGAGCAAACTCATGCCATATGCAGGCAACCAAACACACCAACTTTAGACATGCATTTACCCTCATAATTCAACCAACCAAACAAGTTCTCACTGCAGCCTGGCCCGTTAGAAAAAGCCAACCAAACAACTTATCCTTGCATCTACTCGGCCTGGCTAGGTTCAGTCTGGATGACCCATACGGGCAGGCTAGGGGCATGCAGGCAACCAAACACACTCTTAAAGAAGCTAGTGTTTCAAGTTAGTACCAAGTAAATATATTAAAACTTTTCAACCAAGCCGATGTATAGGCTCTGAAACCCTATCAAGAGTTTGCATACATGATTCTAAAAAATGCTCCGAGACAAATTAATCAAGCTTTAATCATAATAAAAATTTGATCAATGCCATGGTTGAGTAGGAACGGAATGTAGTGCCCATACAGGACGGCCTCTTCCTGCTTCACCCACAGCAAATCCCATAGAAAGTTGAAATTTGGCCCTGCTAAATGATACTCCTCGTCCAATGTCTTAAGTAGAGGCCTAATGCAAACCAATAGCTAGGCGCAACCGTACAAGCCATTCAGTTTTGCAACCAAAACAATATGAAAAATTCTAAATAAAAAACTGAGAAATAAATTAGCACCCCGTAATGGAGGTTTGGCATGAACAAAAATAAAGGAATTTGAAAATTGTTGTGGTCATTCAAAAGGACTGAAATATAATAATGGTGCCTTTTTTTATTGACAATAGAATGTTTAAGCGGGGAAACTGCAGAAGAGGAGAAAATTCCTGTAAATCTACCAAATTGACTTGCATTTTTCTCCCTCCAATAGTTGATAACTTGATGACATGTGCTATCTCCATGCTATTTAGTATCTTGCTTGCACCTTTGAGATGCACACTTCAATTAACATGAGTACATCAAAAATAGGTATGAAAGTGTACGTGGTGGAGCTTGAATTTTTTTGCTGTCTCCTCATCTCCTATCTCTAGGAGGCTACCACAATATGACTTTCACACGTATGCTACTGAGGTATTTGATCGTCTTTTTTTATGTTTTCATAGCGCCAAGACAAACAATACACATACATGGGTGTAACTATTTTTTTAGACGTACTTGTGTAAATTTTACATCGCAGTTTGCAGCAATTTCAATGGTTGGACTTATAACCCTAGTGCGAACACTTGTGCGAACAAACCGAATACTGATAAAATGTTTCGAAACAACGACTGAGAAACCACTCTATTTATTTGTTTGGGAAGCCATAAACTAAAAAAACATGGTCATTTGACAATCCTACTTTCTGGCAGAGGTACATGTACAGGGTTTAGTCTTCGACACAGTTCATATAATATTACATAACAGCTGCCTTACATAACTGAACATAGGAAAGTTATACAAAACATAACTTGAAAACATCTAAAGTTTATTACTGTCGCATTTGCTGCACGGCTCAATAACCTTTAACAGTTGAGGGCACTCTCCCCTCAACATTTCTTCTAATAGCAAGGCAAGCCTTTTCAGCTTCTGCGAGAGCCTCCTTACTCATTCCCAAACATTTGTCAAACTTGACAAATCTCCTGTCATAACCAATCCTAGTGGTGATGTTTTCTCAATAATATGGCTTGTAAGCTCAATCATGCTCTTTGCAGAGCAAAAACCATTTATCATCACGTTCCTCAGGTTGTCATGGCGATATTCTGAAAGGCGCCTTGGATGGGAGGAATCACCATTCGAATCTTCAAGGATCGAATCATGCCTAGCTCAACCTGCATAGGACTACATCAACGTCTGTTCTCTAATAAAAAAAGGTTTTGACTTAAACTGGTTATATTTAAATTAATTTATAACAAATCCATTCACTAAAAATATTCAGCAGCAAGTCATCTATAAAGAAAAAGAATAGATATCGCAACAGCAAGAGCAAGTAATTTACTTCCAGAAAGAGTTTAGCAAGGCAATGAATACTATCGTTCTTGTCATATAATCAGTTGCATCAATTGCAGAATGGAAAGATATTAAATTGTCCCAACTTCAAGAAACAATAAAAATCTTATGTATGACACTTCACCACAAACAAAACATATAGGGGGCGTTTGGTTGCCCGGTTCTTGCCCAGCCAGGCTCTCCAGATGCAAGTTTCAGTTGTTTGGTTGCCCAGCCAGGCTCCCCAGATGCAAGTTTCAGTTGTTTGGTTGCCCGCATCGAAGTCTGAACCTAGCTCTCCATATGCAAAAGGCAACTCAGAGCCTGGCTCTCGAGATACGGATTTCATTTGCGTTTCTGGCGAGCCAGGCTCGCATGGGGGCAGTCAGGCTCGAGCCAGGCTCGTATGGGGCAGCCAGGCTCCACTCACCAATGAACCAAACGTGCCCATAGAGGATGCCAGCCGGTACTCTCGACTTGTAAACGGTGAAGATCAAAATGTGCTCTCTCTCTCACCCGCTCGATCGCCTCCTCTTCGAATATTTGAAATCGACACTATAAGAGGGGGCTCTCCGGCCGCAACGGTCATCTACAAATCCCCAATTGCCCGTCTCCAATTCCTCCCCACCACCGCCGATCTAGGGTTCCTCTCCGCCGCCCGAGACGAAGCCACGTCCCCCTCGCCGATTTTGCCATGGAGACGGTGCATGTCTCCGTCGCCTCTCTGCAAGAACTGGAGGACGCCATCCGAGACCATGCCTCGGCGCCGCACGTGGTCGTCGACGTGGACGTCACCAACATGTTCGAGGCGGAGGCCATGCGGCGGCGGCTCACCGGTCTACTGGGCAGAGGCTCCGGCTGGGAGGTGGCCGAGAACACGATGGAGATGCTGAAGGCGGCCGTGGACCACTACATCGAGCTTGACCTTCTCGCCACCTTCGCCGAGCTGGTAGAGCTGGACCTCCGCGATGGCATTCCCCTGAAGAAGGCCCGCTTCGACTGCGTGAGGAGGACTGCGAACGACGTCGTCACCACGGCGCACCCGACTTCCACCCTCGACGTGCTCCGCATCATCACATTGGAGGCCCAGATGATCGGGCGAGTTGCCCGGGGTCTTGGCTTCGGGAGCGAGGACGTAGAGGTGTACCAGATTACAGAGGACGAGATGATGTGGTTCCAGGAGGACGGTGACGCTGGCGGCGACGACGACCGCAAGGGCGAGCATCAGCTCGGCACTGACGAGGGCGAGCCCCAGGTCAACAATGGTGATGAGAAGCAAGTACAGAAAACCAAGCTGCTTAGTAAGATTGGAAAGCTCAAAGACGTCATTGCTTCCACCAAGACTGGCCCATTTATCCAACACAAGCAATAGGTTGTTGCAACAATCTGAATCCAGTTTGGTAACGACACAATACAGATCATGTGCAGTAACTGTCTTTGTTGGAGAAATACCACTAGCCCTTCGTGGTGTAAGTGCTTTTTGATTCAGGTACCCTACTGTGATTGATAACTGTGGTGGAAATCTGAAAATGACTGTTGAGATGCTATACACTTTTGACATTACCTACTGTGTTGCTGAAATGCAATATGCTTTGACATTACCTACTGTGCTGTTGTCAAATTTTTGCATTCATCGATGCAAATTATGTTCTCATTTTAATTGCTTCCTCTGCCTATTTTTAACTGCATGTTCTCATTTTTTCTTGACGGTCCAATTATGGTGACGGTAGGCAACAAAATTCTGATCCTGCTTATATGTTGGCAGTAGAGATGCTTCAAGTTTTATTTCTAATGCATAATTTTTTTGCTGATCCTGTTCAAAGAATTGAGGCTAAAAAGGATTTCCTACAAGAGATAAGGATTTTGCTGCTTGCAACACTATTTTGTATTCGATTTATGTACTCAGCCAAGATGTACAATGTCCATTTGCCACTGAACGATTAGTCTTTTCTTAGGGTAGAAAGATGGTGTCATCCCGGTCCAGTTTGTCATAATCCTTTATCTTGTTTGCAACCAGTGTAACTATTCAAATTGGACGGAAGCAAGCTGTAATATCTGTGCCCCCTGACCCTGATGCATGAATGCTTTGGTAAATAATATGAACCATCACTCAAAGCACTTCTGATTTTCTGTAAGTTGAACCTGGTCTTATAAATGTAAGTCTAGTGCTCATGGGATTCACCAATACAAATACACTGCATAATACCCTAGGTTCAGTCTGGATGACCCATACGGGCAGGCTAGGGGCATGCAGGCAACCAAACACACTCTTAAAGAAGCTAGCGTTTCAAGTTAGTACCAAGTAAATATATTAAAACTTTTCCACCAAGCCGATATATAGGCTCTGAAACCCTATCAAGAGTTTGCATACATGATTCTAAAAATGCTCCGAGACAAATTAATCAAGCTTTAATCATAATAAAAATTTGATCAATGCCATGGTTGAGTAGCAACGGAATGCAGTGCAATACAAGACGGCCTCTTCCTGCTTCACCCACAGCAAATCCCATAGAAAGTTGAAATTTGGCCCTGCTAAATGGTACTCCTTGTTCAATATCTTAAGTAGAGGCTTAATACAAACCAATAGCTAGGCACAATCATATAAGCCATTCAGTTTTGCTACCAAAACAATATGAAAAATTCTAAATAAAAACTGAGAAATAAATTAGCACCCCATAATGGAGGTTTGGCATGAACAAAAATAAAGGAATTTGAAAATTGTTGTGGTCATTCAAAAGGACTGAAATATAAGAATGGTGCCTTTTTTTATTGACAATAGAATGTTTAAGCGGGGAAACTGCAGAAGAGGAGAAAATTCATGTAAATCTACCAAGGTATTTCCTCATCTTTCTTTTTTATGTTTTCATAGTGCCAAGACAAACAATACACATACATGTATTTACACTGTGTAACTGTTTTATTGAGACGTACTTAGTGTAATTTTATATCCCAGTATGCAGTAATTTCACCTGTTGGACTTGTAACCCTAATGCGAACACTTGTGCGAACAAACCGAATACCGATAAAATATTTCAAAACGATGACTGAGAAACCATTCTATTTGTTTATTTGGGGAAGCAAAAACTGAAAAAACAAGGTCATTTGACAATCCTACTGTCTGGCAGAGGTACATGTACATGCATGGTTTAGTCTTCGACACAGTTTATATAATATTACAACATAGTTCATATCATATTACATAACAGCTACCTTACATAACTGAACATAGGGAAGTTATGCATAACATAACTTGAAAACATCTAACGTTTATTAGTGTGGCACTTGCTGCACGGCTCAATAACCTTTAAGTTAACAGTTGAGGGCACTCTCCCCTCAACATATCTTCTAATAGCAAGGCAAGCCTTTTCAGCTTCTGTGAGAGCCTCCTCACTCATTCCCAAACATTTGTCAGACTTGACAAATGTCCTGTCATAACCACGGGTACTGTCAAATGTAAGACACTCTAGTGTTGATGTTTTCTCAATAATATGGCTTGTAAGCTCAATCATCACGTTGTTAGAATATAATCTTGAGCATTTGCTGTTTATTTGCTTTTGTGCTTAGTCTGCATCCGGAGTAGCCGGAAGTTAAGAGCAGACTCAGTCCATTTTCTGTTGTCAATGACCAAATAGTCTGTCCGATCTAGTAGGACAGTTAGGGATTAGTTGAATCTCTTGTTTGATTGTTTCCTGCATGTAACAAACTTCATTTTGATGGTTAATATAAAAGAGGGCCTCGGCAGAACCGAGTTGGTTGCGCTCTGCATCTCCCAGTCTCCTTTTTTTTCTGTTACCTTCCTGTTTTGTCGGATTTCTGTCAGGTTACTGTTCACGTCTGAAACAAACTCTCTGAAGGCGTGAGTTCAGTTAACGCTGATGCAATCTTGAGCGATTAGCAAGAGCAGCTAATTGCTGACATTTGGTATCAGAACTCGTCTCAGATCCTGTGTCAATGTCTCACACTCCAAGCCGATACACACCACCAGGAAGGAGGAGCAGCACGGGCGATACTGGCGACAGCTCGAACGATGAAGGAGTTGTGTCGCCGGTGATGTCTCAGTAGACGACCAGAGTGTTGGGAGTGGCGCTGAGATTTCCGATGTTAACGAGAACCAATTACGCCGATTGGGCGTTATTAATAAGGGTCAATCTGCAAGCCCAGGGTGTATGGGGAGCAATTGAACCCGGAGGAGGCGACTTCAAGGAGGATCGCATGGCACTCGCGGCAATCCTTCAGGCCGTGCCACGGGAAATGTTGAGGTCATTGGCGACGAAGGATTCTGCAAAAGCGGCTTGGGAAGCAGTCAAGACGATGCGGGTTGGTGTCACTCGTGTGCGCGAGGCACAACAACAGGCTTTGTGTCACGAGTTCGACTCCATCCATTTCAAGGAGGGCGAAACTGTCGAAGATTTCGGCATGCGCATGACCGGTCTCGTGAATGATATCCGAAACAATAAAAATCTTATGTATGACACTTCACCACAAACAATTCTTGATGAGGAAAATCACTTAAGGGATAAACGATGACTTACACGCAAGATGAAAGTCTCGAAGATGGGAGATGCATCCAGAAAAGAAATCAGAGAATAAAAATCATAGTATGGGGAACAACTTTTTGTAAAAAGCACTATCTCCAAGTACTTGAGCTGGAAGAATTTGCCAAGCGCCATTGGCGTGTTGATCATTTGAAGAAAGATATCCCCAAAATTAATTGTGTACCAAGAGTAACTGAGTAATATAAACATACAACTATTCTATGACACTTTTAAGTACCAAAATAACGAATTAATATGGAAGGCGAAAACTAACCTCATCACGCGTTGACAGATAAAGGGTTTGGATATTTGGCGCAATGGATGGAAGATTGGTACTAGCGTAATCATGGTTCAAAATCCCGGCGGTTACCGACCGGTAACCGCCAGTTACCGGTTTTACCGGTGGAGACCGGTAACCAAAAAACCGGCCGGTATGAATTTTTGAGTTTTCGAATTTTGGCCGGTTTTTCGGTTACCGGTCGGTTTTTCCGGTTACCGGTTTCAAAATATCTCAAAATTCAAATTTTGATTTTCAAATTGTGACCGGTTTGAAGATGGTTTTCTAACTATCTGAAATCAACAGAGTCTTCTACTTGCAAAGGTACCACGAAGTCTGAATCGATTGTATCTCCTCAAGCTCAATTTGGCGAAGCCTGTGTGTCTGGCATCAACCTGCACTGAGAAGGCTTGGAGATGGCACACCCGTTATTGTCATCTAAATTTCCAAGCACTTCGGAAGCTCTCACAAGAAAAGATGGTCCGTGGACTTCCATTAATAGATCAAGTTGATCAATTGTGTGATTGATGTTTGGCGGGAAAACAGCGTCGAATGCCATTTCCAGAGAAGGCGAAGTTCCGGGCGCGGATGGCGCTTGAGTTGGTGCATGGAGATCTTTGTGGTCCGATCGCACCGGCGACTCCAGGAGGGAAGAAGTACTTTCTGCTGCTCGTGGATGACATGAGCCGTTTCATGTGGATTCGGCTACTGTCCTCAAAGGATCAAGCAGCAACGGTGATCAAGCACTTTAAGGCTAGTGTCGAAGTGGAGACGGGGCGCAAACTAAAGACACTTCGCACTGATCGGGGTGGCGAATTCACTGCGGTTGAATTCGGTGAATATTGTGCGAC
The DNA here is from genome assembly GCA_017311315.1 of Dendrocalamus latiflorus. Taxonomy (NCBI): domain Eukaryota; kingdom Viridiplantae; phylum Streptophyta; class Magnoliopsida; order Poales; family Poaceae; genus Dendrocalamus; species Dendrocalamus latiflorus. The sequence continues at coordinate 5,738,770 of CM029616.1, read as the reverse complement.
TCAAGGTATCAAGCGTCAGCTCACTTCCCCGTATTCTCCCCAGCAGAATGGAGTTGTTGAATGGCGAAACCAGACTGTCGTGGCAGCTCACGCAGTATGTTGAAAGCCATGGGGATGCCCGGTCAGTTCTGGGGAGAAGCAGTGGTAACTACGGTATATGTGCTGAATCGTTCCCCAACAAAGAGCTTACAAGATGTGACACCTTACGAAGCCTGGCATGGAAAACGACCCAGCATTGAGCATCTTCGGACATTCGGATGCATTGGACATGTCAGGACAGTGAAGCCTAATCTCAAGAAACTAGAAGACCACAATGCAAAAATGATTTTCATCGGTTATGAAGAAGGATCCAAAGCCTACCGGATGTATGATCTGGTGGGGAAGAAGGTGTGTGTAACGCAAGATGTTGTGTTCGATGAAATGGTGAGTTGGTCGTGGGGGACCACAAACACACCACAGGAGCTGGATCATGGAGATGGGGAATTTGTAGTTGAGCATTTCACTACACCCATGTCAGGAGCTGCAACATCAGAGACAGGAGCAATTGAAGACGTCAGGATAGAAAATGGTGCAGACGGGAATACTTCACCGACATCAACTCCGGGTGGGAGCAGCTCATCTTCGACAATGACTCCAGGCTCCACACATACTCCTGTAGGGATACACTTCTGTACACCGCCAAGTGATGTCTCCACCAACACAGATGAAGCACCACGGCGATATCGAAGGATTGAAGATCTCAATACATCCACAGTACCAGCCTTAGACTTTGATTACAGTGATCAATGTCTGTTAGTCGAGGAGGAGCCAACAAGTTTTGATGAAGCTGAGAAGCAAAGTTGTTGGCACAAGGCAATGATTGAGGGGCTGAGCTCAATCGAAGACAACTCCACTTGGTTCTTGATTGATCTTCCAGCAGGACATCGAGCAATCGGTTTAAAGTGGGTTTTCAAGATTAAGAAGGATTCTAGTGGTGCTGTGGTGAGGCATAAAGCCAGGTTAGTTGCAAAGGGCTATGTGCAACAGCATGGGATATATTTCGATGAAGTTTTTGCCCCAGTTGCAAGGATGGAAACTGTGCGGTTGCTTATAGCGCTTGCTGCACAGAAGGATTGGCAAATCCATCACATGGATGTCAAAACAGCATTTTTGAATGGAGAGCTAGAAGAAGACGTGTATGTGCAGCCTCCAGGATTTATTGATGAGAAGAACCCAAATAAGGTCTTAAAACTGAAGAAAGCCTTATACAGTTTGCGGCAAGCACCCCGGGCTTGGAATTCCAAACTGGATTCAAATCTGACAAAACTGGGTTTTGTCAAGACTGCAACCGAGAGTGTTGTGTATACCCGAGGTAAAGGGGTGTTGAGGATCATTGTGGGAGTGTATGTAGATGATCTTATCATTACAGGAGCTCAAATTGCTGAAATTGCCAAGTTCAAGGAACAAATGAAGGCATTATTCAGCATGAGTGATTTGGGTTTGCTGAGTTTTTATCTCGGGATGGAAGTTAGCCAGACAGACAGCTGCATCACTTGTCCCAGTCGGCATATGCAGCTAGAATTCTTCAGAGAGCAGGAATGGAAGACTGCAATTCTTCTCAAATTCCTATGGAGCCCAGACTCGAATTGAGTAAAGAAGGTGCTGGGGACTGCATTACAGGAGCATTGTGGGAAGTCTAAGGTTTTTGGTGAATACCAGGCCAGATCTCGCTTATTCAGTTGGATATGTTAGTAGGTTTATGGAAAAGCCGACAACTTAACAATGGGCTGCAGTCAAACATATATTGCGTTACATTGCAGGCACTCTCAATCTTGGCTGCAGGTTCAAAAAGAAGCAAGAAGCAGTTTTGCGGTTAGTCGGATTCACCGACAGTGATATGGCAGGGGACATTGTAGACCGGAAGAGTACCACAGGTTTTCTGTACATGCTTGGAGAGAATTTGCTCAGTTGGCAATCACAGAAACAAAGAATCGTGGCGTTATCTTCGTGTGAAGCTGAATATGTTGCAGCCGCAACTGCATCGTGCCAGGGCTTGTGGCTTGGGCGTCTGATTGGAGAATTAATGGAGGAAGAACCCTGTTGTGCAGCACTAAAGATTGATAATAAATCGGCCATCAACCTTTGTAAGAATCCAGTGCTACACGACCGAAGCAAACATATTGATACCCGGTTCCATTTCATTAGGGAATGTGTTGAACAAACGAAGATATCAGTGGAATATGTCAGATCTGAAGATCAGCTGGCAGACATCCTTACAAAGTCGCTTGGCCAAGTACGTTTCAAAGAACTCAGGGACAAATTGGGTTTAGCTCAGGTCTGAATGGCTCAAGATTAGGGGGTGAATTTGTTAGAATATAATCTTGAGCATTTGCTGTTTATTTGCTTTTGTGCTTAGTCTACATCCGGAGTAGCCGGAAGTTAAGAGCAGACTCAGTCCATTCTCTGTTGTCAATGACCGAATAGTCTGTCCGATCTAGTAGGACAGTTAGGGATTTGTTGAATCTCTTGTTTGATTGTTTCCTGCATGTAACAAACTTCATTTTGATGGTTAATATAAAAGAGGGCCTCGGCAGAACCGAGTTGGTTGCAGAGGGCCTCGGCAGAACCGAGTTGGTTGCGCTCTGCATCACCCAGTCTCCTTTTATACTGTTACCTTCCTGTTTTGTCGGATTTCCGTCAGGTTACTGTTCACGTATGAAACAAACTCTCTGAAGGCGTCAGTTCAGTTAACGCTGATGCAATCCTGAGCGATTAGCAAGAGCAGCTAATTTCTGACACACGTTCCTCAGGTTGTCATGGCAATATTCTGATAGGCGCCTTGGATGGGAGGAATCACCATTTGATTCTTCGAGAATCGAATCATGCCTTATTACTGACAGCTCAACCTGCATAGGGCTACATCAACGTCTGTTCTCTAATCTAATCTATCTAAACTAATAATCCACCAGTTCAAATTATTTTACATCCACCCAACAATTACCTGCTCCACAGTCATGACCTTAACTACGTCCACACCACAATATGCACCCAGAAATACACCATCATAAAAACGTACGCACCAGATTAACTCTCCTCCATTCTCTCTCCTTAGTCAACCATATCCGACGGTCATCCTTCAATGGATCTGCAGTACCCCTCCACCCCGCGCCCCCGCTCGACCTGCGCTGCCCCCTCCCTCCGCCTACCCCGCGCCTCGCCTCGCCTCCCCCTCCTCCCCCGCGCCTCCCCTCCCTCCCGCGTCCCTACGCTCGCCTCCTCCCCACCCCGCGCCGCGCCGCCGTCTTCTCCTCCCCACACCACCCCGCGCCGCCGCCTCCTCCTCCCCCCACCCCTCCGCTCCGCCGCCGCCTCCTCCTCCCCCCACCCCACCCCTCCGCTCCGCCGCTCGCTTGTTTGCGCAATCGCCCTCACGCTCCCGCCCGTCCGCGTTCCCCTTCTCCCTCCTGCTCTCGCCCTAGGCGCCGCCGCCTTTCCCTCCTCTCGCCTTGCCATGCCTCCTCCCCATCTTCTCCCACGCCGTAAGCAACGCCACCGCTCCCTCCCCCGGCCCGGCGCCCTCCTCTTCGGCTAACCCTAAATTTTGTTCCCTACTCCCCAATCCGGCTAAGGCAATCCCCATTCCATTCCCTTCTTCCCTCGGCTCCCCCCTCAGATCTCACTTACAGAAGCCGGCGCAGGCGACGGCGCGGCGTGTGAGGCGGCGCCGGTCCGGCAAGGGAGCAAGTCCGCAAGGGCCGCAGGCTGCAGCCGACATCACAGCAGGGCGGCCGGGTCGCTGGGCGGTAGCGAGCAGTCGACACGACAGCCAGGGGGTGGGGAGGCGGCAAGGGACCAAGGGGAGGGGAGGCGGCAAGGCTGCGATAGCCGCAGCCCGCAGGCAGCCGACAGGGGCACCACACCGGCAGGTTGCACTACGGCAGGGGCACCACACCGGCAAGCGGAAGGGGCGCTGAAGTTCTTTCGTTCCCTTTATGGGCACAACCTTCCAGTTCTTTGCATGGACATACCATCCGATCGAGCTCTAATAGTTACTGATTCCGCAGAAAAAATCCTGAAGATCTCGGGCATGGACTATGGACTTTGGTGACTGCCATAAGTCCCCATCTTTGTCCATACAGACGCACAGGTCCTTTCTCGTCTTTTGGTTTTATTTTATGCTTTCATTAGTGGCAGAACCTTTACACCCTTTTTGGATGTTTTCACTTTGCAGCGTAATGGATGTTAAGTTTGTTTATAAAACTCATTATATGTTCAGTGTTGGCAAAGATCGCACTGTGAATTACTGGGGTGCTGATAAATTCGAGTTGTTGTTAACACTTGAAGGACACCATGCTGAAGTTTGGTGCCTTGCGATTAGTAGTCGTGGTGATTTTATTGCAACAGGTTCTCATGATCGCTCCATTCGGCGTTGGGATCGTACTGAAGAACAACTTTTCATTGAGCTATTGTATTATTTTGTAGGGTTGAGTGAAGTTTTGTTGTTGAATATTTGCTCCATATGCCAGTTTTTTACTGTCTTCCCACAGAGTTGCCTTTGAACTCTCAAATCCCCATCAAAATGCAGGAAGAGAGGGAGAAAAAATTGGAGGAAACTTTGGAGGCTGATTTAGACAATGCAGTTGAACATAGATATGGGCAGAAAGAAGATGCTCCTGATAAGGGTTCTGTGGATGTTCCTGGTAGGGAAACAAAATAGATAGTAGCTGTTATTGATGCAATTATTGATGCACTTGACACTGCTGGGGAAGAAGTAAAACGCCTTAAGGAGCACAAGGTAGTACAAACACATATGGACATACCCCTTTTGCCATTTAGTAATGTGCTCTTAATGATGAGTCACCTAATATGTTTTCCAATTGTCAGGAAGAACAAAAGAGTGGGAAGGGAGCTAAATTTCAACGTAATGTTATAATGCAAGGGCATTCACCATCAGTCTGAATTTAGTTTCAAATGTCCGCCCAAATGACTTGGAACATGCCCTACCAGTAAGTAAGTTTTTTTTTCCTTATGGAATTGTCTTGCGTAATTTCTTTGGTTTATGATGCTTGAATTTAATGCCAGATTGCTCTGTTCTATTGATATTTTTTCATGTAGATAGTCCTGTATATACATGTTTATGTTAAGGTGCGAAAGCTTGAGTCGACTGCTTATTTTCTTTAAACAGGATCTACACGTCACGATGAATGATCTACATGAGGGCTCTCAGCGCTCGCTGACTCCTCCTACCGGTAAAATTCATATGTGATTCAATTATATATTTGTTGTTAGTTTGTTATCTATGTTACATGTGATTCTCAAACTACTTTATACCTTATTCATTCCCAAACTTCGCTGCTATATCTTCGCCAAACAAACCATCTCATGACCGGCGCAGCGTAGCGCGCATATTTTCCTGCTTTATGTTTTCATTTTCTCTTCCTTTGTGTTAACTTAATATCAAAGAAAGGAACAATTGCTGAATTTGGTAGCACAAACTCTGGATCTAATATGATTAAGGCCTGATACATCATGAAGAGGAATGCCCAAGCATACGTACAGTGGAATAAGGAATTCTTGAAACTAAAATCATGACATGAACTTGACAATAACAAGAAGTCCAAGCTTGAGCACGATTAAGTAACAAGTCAGTGATTCTTATTCTGCAGATGTCACGTACGCCGGCCAACGAACGGAGATTGTAATGGTGAAGAACTGGTGGTCGGGGAACAGGGCCCCTGGCCCTGGCCGGAGGGTTCCGTGATGCTGATCAGAAGGAATCGGAGAAGCAGAGCAGAGCAGGAAGGAAGACGACGGAGTTCAGGAGCAAGGCAATCAGGAAAAAGAGAGATAAGTAATAGACTTCTTTCTTATTTTCTCTGCAGACTCTTTGGTCTGATATATATAACAGAATAGCACGCAATCTCTATCCGAGAAACCTACTCGGACTCAAATAACTCTTATCTATTGCTAGCCGACTCTAATTCACACCTTCCTAATTAACAAACGTTTATTCCATTACAGACTGTAGCTTGACACCTCTTTGCCGGTTGTTGTCTCGCGGGTCTCAGGCGAATCCTTCTGTGGGCGCGGACGTCTGGAGTATGTCTTGCCCCACATGACAGCAGAATCAATGACTTGATCTGCATATCATACCTAGGCCAAATTTGATTTATCTGCTTGATTGCCACCTACTAAATCAGTCTAATTGAATCAGCCTCCAAGGAAAGATAAGTAGCTGCATATCAGACAAAAAATAAAACTTAAGGAGCTGTCTAATTGGCATGTATCGATAGTCATATAGGTCTAATTGGTAGTCTGGTCTTTTGTATTTGCCCTGCCTGCTGCTCTAAGAGGAATGCTGCAATGCCAACGAGAGGCGAGTTAGCTGTCTTCTTGTGCTCATAATAACTTCGTATACTGACAGAATGTGCGGATATTTTGTCAAAGATTCACTTAATTCTGTGTTTCTTCCAGGCGAGTATGAAGTTTGTTCAAAATTTACTCTTGTGTTAAACTGACTCTGATGATAAGGCTGTGGCGCTCTGCAGGTGTGGGTGAGCCGGTGAGGTAGGGAGTAGGGACTAGGCAGCTGCAGCCTGTAAGCGCCTCAAGGTGCTGGTTGACAGTGCTACATTTTTTTGCTTTGGGACGTGCCATTGTTACTTAAATGTTGTAGTAGTCATTTAGCAGCTTACTTATTGGTGTTCATACGATATTTAGTAATAAATTGCTGCAACCACAGTTGATCGTCCAGCTAAGACAATCGGTATCCTGGCTGTTTGCACATAACTGTATATATGTGGTGACTATGGTGGTTTGAGTAAGGTCCGATTGAAAATCTTTACTGGATTTCGTTTCTAGCAGCTAAGTAGGCGCACCTCGGTGTTTTAATTTCACGTTCAACTGGAGTAATACAGATGGGGAGCTCCAATTAGTGTCGTATTAAATTGCTTAAATAAAACAAAATAATGTATAAATTTCTCAACAATATATTGCAGTAATAAAACGATTTTATTTGCAATGAACAAAAATTGCCCCGTATGGTTTGGTGGAACAAATTGCTATTTTCGTTGAATTTGGCATCTTGTTTTTACTGTCTGCCATGTAACTCGTTTTCATGTCTGCTTATGTTTGATAGCTCGGTATAAGAGAAAGAATTTCCTCTTATGTTGAATTACCGTTTGGGCGCTCTTCTGCCTATTGAAACCAGGCAATCTGCTGCTTAATTTTGGCAAATGATGGCTGCAGTTGTAAGCCTTGGTTAGTATATTAAAACTGTGTATTTTTTTTGCCCCAAATGGTTGTAATGCGGTTGTGACTTGTGACTGAAGATTATGAACTGCTACAATAGTGTCCAATCGAGATATAAGAAACTTAATTCCTTTCCTGTCCAGCACCTCATGAATACAAATAAAGTTTGTAGCTAAATAGCTGTAAAAGCGGACAGCTGGAAATCTAGAACCGTTTCTGAAGCAATAGTACTGCTGCTTGTTGGGATCAGAGCTAGATGCAACCATGCAGGAGCTATTCTCTCGTAATCAAAACACTATCAAACCCTTAACACCTGTTCTCCGATTTTTAATATTGTTTTTTTGTTTTGTAATTACATGGCAGAAGTGCATGCGGACACCATACACCCGCGAGTGCACCCGATTTAGCGCACGTTTAGAATGATAAAGACTAAGAATAAATCTGTAACTTTACAAAAATTTTTGTTGAAACGTTGGGTACCAAAATTTAAACCTGGTGAGTTAAGGTCTGCACCCAAACTCCTGTACCCATCAAGAAGTGGTTCCCCAGTTCCTGGATTATTTACCGGTGTATCAGCCCGAGCAAGTCGAACTGAATAACCCATGGTCTGTTTTGTTGAACTGTCATATGACCAAGAGAGGGAAGGTTGTAAGTTGGTAACTAGAACTTGACATTTGCAGACCATATGGCTACGACAACGACACAGTAACTCCTGTCAAGAGATCTGCAACATGTAAGCACCTTATTGTTAACCAGCTACATTTGTGTCTAACTTAGATACACAGTTTTGAACTTTTGATGAACTTTCGAAGTCGGCGCTCAAGTCTACGACCACGTAAGAAGTCGGCAGAGTTCGACCACGTTGTGAAGCGGTCGAACGAGGTCGGGTCTGAGTCGGACTCAGTCGGTTGTGGTTGTAGCCGGTCGGTCGTAGTCGTAACCGGTCGGAAGTGGTCGTGGCTATCTAGCGCGTGGTCGGAAGTGCTGGATTGCGATCAGAAGCGCTTGGGGGAAGTCGTAGCTGGTCATATGTGGTCGGACGGTCTCGTGCGCGGTCGGAAGCACTCGTAAGTGGTCAGAAGGGCTTCGACCACGATGATATCCGGTGTACGTGGTCTGAACGGCAGAGCTACAGTAACTTTGCATGATGGTCGTAAGGAGGAAGATCGTGGTCATAAAACTAGCAGGCGTGGTCGAAAGGCGGTCGACCACGGCAAAATCGAAAGCAGGTGTGATTGGGAGCATCTACGACCACGAACACGCAAAGTCGAAGGTGGTCTGAAGACGTACGACTGCAAAGAAGAAGATTAAACGTGGTCGAAGGAGGCTACGATCACGTTGTGAAGGTTTCGACCACGGTGAACAGTGATTGCCAGCATCACTGCGTGGTCGTAAAGAGTTGCGATCACAGTAACTCGAGAGCGGCTGAAGGAAGACAGTGCAGCGATATAGCGGAGCGGTCGTAAACTGATACAGTGAAGTTACGACAACGACTCAAAGCGATCGGTGCCGAGTTTGAGTGGTCGTACGGCGACGTAAGCACTCGGAATCGGTCATAAACGACTCTAAGTACCCCTCTATAATACACCAAAATTTTCTTTATTAAATCCACCCCCCTCAACCACCCCCACAGTCATACCTAATCTAAGTCCACCCAGATTTGTCCATGATCTGCATCTCGCCGCCCAGCGCGTAGAGGCAGGGGCGGACCCACAGGGTATGCCGGGTGGGCCACTGCATATCCTGGGGCCCAGCAGTAAGTCATACATAATATAGATATTACATGTAAAAACAAAAGAAGAAAAAGCTTACTGTGTTTCATATTTCTTTATATGACAAAAATGTTTGTTTTCTTTGTAGCCTCAAGTTTAAACAATGTGGGGATGAAGAAAGTCATCGGTGGGTGAGTCCAATGATGTTGTCGGCTCCTCAAAGGATCAGTCGTTATGTGACATTTATTATGTGACAAAAATATTTGGTTATACAATATATGAGACGTGAATCTTAATGAATCTGATTGTTCGTTTTATTTTTTACAAATTTTATCTTGTTTTATATTTACCGTAGCGTTAGCACGGGCACTATACTACTAAACAAAAGGTTCTGACTTAAACAGGTTATATTAATCCTCACCATAGATCTTTAACTAATTTATAACAAATCATTGACTAAAAATATTTAGCAACAAGTCATCTATAAAAAAAAGAATAGATATGGCAACAGCAAGAGCAAGTAATTTACTTCCAGAAAGAGTTTAGAAAGGCAATAATACTATCGTTCTTGTCATATAATCAGTTGCATCAGTTGCAGAATGGAAAGATATTAAATTGTCCCAACTTCAGGAAACAATAAAAACCTTATGTATGACACTTCACCACAAATAATTCTTAATAAGGGAAACCAGTTAAGGGATAAACGATGACTTACACGCAAGATGAAAGTCTCCAGAAAAGAAATCAGAGAATAAAAATCGTAGTATGGGGAACAACTTGGTGTAAAAAGCACTATCTCCAAGTACTTGAGCTGGAAGAATTTGCCAAGCGCCATTGGTGTGTTGATCGTCTGAAGAAAGATATCCCCAAAATTAATTGTGTACTAAATTAGAGTAACTGAGTATTATAAACATACACCTATTCTCTGACACTATTAAGTACCAAAACAACGAATTAATATCGAAGGCTAAAACTGACCTCATCACGTGTTGACAGATAAAGGGTTTGGATATTTGGTGCAATGGATGGAAGCTTGGTACTAGCATAATATAGCATGTCAGACTCATAGTTACAAATCATTTGTACTTTCCTCACTTGCATTGAATCTCCAAGTTAGATATGTATTGGGCGCCCTTCATAGCTGAAAGACGAGAGCTTTGGAGCATTGCTTTCGATCAACTCCAGCATTTTGCAACTCATCACATCAAGGAAATTATGCTGCAAAAGCAGATAAGGTATCTTCAAGAAAATTATATCATCGCAGTGCTGTAACACCCCGACCCTCCACAGGGTCCAAGATGCTACCACCATACCCTTACCAATTCAAAAGTGTTGCTAATTCAACTTTTAGCGGCACCTCCTCTGTTCTTTTTATATCATTACCCACAGTGAGTAAACCACAAATAACTATAAATTCAACTAGTTTCATAGATTACAAGCTATAACACGAACAGAACTGTAGGCTCCACGGCCATGGAGACCTACTATCATAGATCACAAGCAAAGTACACTAAACAGCGAACGACAAGAACCTTAACACTATATTAAACATAGACGTTCAGTGTAAGATTAAACTGTTATTTTACATGTGCAATACCAAAAGGACTATCCCCATTCCATGCATGTCGTCCTCATTCACCTAAAAACAACGACAAAGCAAGGGTGAGTCTAGAGACTCAGCAAGCACACGATAAAACAGTAGCACCACTTTAGCAATTCAATCAATTTCACGAACTGTAAGCTGTAAATCCACTCTATGACTGTAAACTGTAAGCTAAGTTTGCAACTGTATACTGTAAATCAATTCTATGTCTGTAAGCTATAATTCAATTTGTACCTCCAATCAATCTGTGAGTCATGCGGATCTCCTACTGTACCTCCAAGCATTCGTCATTATTAGAAACTGAACATGACCTCCTTCGAAGTCATGAACTCCAAATGCTAATGCACATCAAAAACACAAAGCATTTCTTCCAGATACCAACATAGAAATCAATTAAAATTCTTTTCCCCATAACAATGACAAGAAAGTACCTCTTGTACTGCTTACACAGATTAGCAAATGTCAATTCGCTAATACATAAGTCATTGACTTTTAGTATCCCATCTTGAACCTTTCCACGGCTCACCGGATACTTTATTCCTCTATATTTACTCGATAATTCATCAAACACTGCCACCTTACTGTACAAAACAACACAATCATAACGATTGTCAAGTGCGCATACCACAAGATGTGGTCAAGGCTCTTTGATCAAAAGATCCACTATCAATAAATAATCCCATGAGCACCTAATTCCAAGGCGCTAACTAATCTCCACCAGCTCGACTTTAAGGATGATCAATCACCCGAATTTTAGCACACATCATATGCACTTCCGTAAACCACAATTGCTTTTAAGCATAGAATCCGTCTGTTCTACTTCCGTAGGCATGCACATGATTTCCTACAAAATGCAGTGGCAACTCCACCAACTCATGCTTAAATATTGCCACCAAATCTCACTAGAACATTATTAGCTTCATCCCTCAGAATTTGAGTCTCACTCAACTGTACAATAATTCTTCTCCATCAAATTTAGTTGGGAGATTTATCCGACATCAAGATCCCCATTCTTATCCTCCCAACTGATCCCAATAGTTCTAACATTACAATTATTGGAGCCTTCCAAAACATTGGTCATGATCATAATAATCAATCACGGTGCAGGATTGATAAACTTAGCTTTATAATCCTTCGCCTAATGCCAAACGAAAGGATAACTCCATGAGGGATTTTCCACCAAAACAATAAATTAGCACACTTCTTAACATGCCTAGATTGCACGACTGGCCTAATCAATTGGGGCCATCATAATACCAGTCATTCAATGTGGTTCAACAGTCTAAGCAACCAAAATCACCAACTGGTTCACCAATAAATCAAATCCATCTATTAAGCAGAAATGGATCTGCCTCACGCCGCTACTTCTCATGTAACTACTAAATCCTCATTGGATTCAAATCAACTTCAATCCCACAAACATAACTAAAGTTAATTACTCTCCTGGGTTCTTACAATCTAGAATTCCATACCCTACCAACCTGTTACTTTAACTACCATATCCCACGTACGCCGAATCCAACACTTCAACCACTATTGGATATTTCCTTCTCCAAACCGTTGATCTCAACCCGCAAGTCACTCCAATAATTCATATAATCAAAATTCCCCTGAATACCAGACTTGCATGGAGCATTCCCACTATTGGGTATTTCCATACAACTCAACGAGTTGCCAACCAAAGGGAACCAGCTTCCTGAAACTGAAGCAAAGCATCACTACCTTACTGTCACAAATGGCAACATGACCAGGCATCTGCCATGGCCACGGTCTCAGTCTCTATTGCATCGGTACACGACACAATCACAGCAAAGTCCCATAGGACACAAATAACAATTTCAAATGCTTGCTATCAACCCACAAGCATCAACTTTAGCAGTATAAATCAACATCACACTTAGGGAAAACACATGCAATGCAAATCCCAAACCCAATCCTACTGTGCATCAAAGTGTGTAATGTTTTAGTTCATAATTAACCTAGGTTATCAATTTATCCAGCACGGACCTAATGCCCACTCTGATACCAACTGTAACACCCCGACCCTCCACAGGGTCCAAGATGCTACCACCACACCCTTACCAATTGAAAAGTGTTGCTAATTCAACTTTTAGCGTTACCTCCTCTGTTCTTTTTATATCATTACCCACAGTGAGCAAACCACAAATAACTGTAAATTCAACTAGTTTCATAGATCACAAGCTATAACATGAACAGAACTGTAGGCTTCACGACCATGGAACCTACTATCATAGATCACAAGCAAAGTACACTAAACAGCGAACGACAAGAACCTTAACACTATATTAAACATAGACGTTCAGTGTAAGGTTAAACTGTTATTTTACATGAGCAATGCCAAAAGGACTATCCCCATTCCATGCATGTCGTCCTCATTCACCTAAAAACAACGACAAAGTAAGGGTGAGTCTGGAGACTCAGCAAGCACACGATAAAACAGTAGCACCACTTTAGCAATTCAATCAATTTCACGAACTGTAAACTGTAAATCCACTCTATGACTGTAAACTGTAAGCTAAGTTTGCAACTGTATACTGTAAATCAATTCTATGTCTGTAAGCCGTAATTCAATCCTATGTCTGTAAACTGTAAATCAATGTTGTAACTGTAACTGTAAATCGAATCTGTAACTGTAAACTGTAAAACAACTCTTTAACTGTAAATTGTAACTCACAACTATCTGTAATTGTATGACTCTCTGTCACTTTCATGCAATGCAATAACATGCAATGCATCTGTATGCTCTGTAACTGTAGCTTATACCGGTATAGCGGAGTGTCCATCTGTCAATGGACCACTCATTTGCCTTCCTCTGTAGGTCTTATTCCAGAGCTCTCTGGACTAGTCATTTGACTTTCTCACCGACCTGGCTCTTATTCAAGAGCACTCCGGACTAGTCGTATGACTTTCTCACCGACCTGGCTCTTATGCATTTTGCATGATGTAATATGCTTCAAATGTGAATGTCTAGTCATAAACATTACTCATCAAGGTATGATTAGCACATAGTCACATGCATCTCATAAATACTGTAAATCATGGCATGGAAACACGAATATCAAACATTCGTCACAGTTTACTGTTCTACCATGCACTTGCCTGTTAACCTGGTAGACGGTGCGTGGACGGCACCAGACTCGAACCGCCACCTGAACAAGCATTAACCATCTCAATTCATCACTCATGTAATACATTCAAGTATGAGCAAATGACATCGCTCTAACGCCCAATTCGACATAACCCATTCCTGTCCCACCAGGCAACATCCCATTGTACCGGTGTTTAATCAATTCAAACATTTTAGCGATTTCATCATTTATACTCGCTGATCGATTTCTACACACTTAATCTCATTTTAATCGATTATACTGTATAACCTCAATTTATTCTCCCCTTCCTCCCCTGCCACGGATCAACCAGACCAACAGTGGCAGTACAGATCGCACCGATCAGGCATTCATATTAATAACGATAATTAAATGGTCTCATGCATCAATTCTAATTATCGGTATGTTAGCTTACGCCCGACTCGGCAAATAAACAGGGAGAAAGGTTTTCGAGGCGTTACCCTGGCCCCGAGCGACCGGATCGGGACAGCCTTCCTTTTTCTCAGTCGGATCGGGCAGATCTGGCCACAAATCAGATTTTCTTTTCTCTTCCCCCTCTTTTTTTCCTTCTCTCTTTTCCTCTCTTCCTTCTCTCTCTCCTTTTCTTTTCTTCTCTTTTTTCCTTTCCAGCCGACGCTCTCTTCTTCCTTCTCTTTCTTTGTCCTTCACACCGGCCCCTTCTTCCTTTCTTTCTCACTCGGCTGGCTCCTCCCGGCCTCCTTTCCTTACTTCCTCACACAGCCGCGCCCTCCCTCTCTCCTTCCTCCCGGTCGGAGCCCGGCCCTCCCCCTCGCTTCCTTGCGCGGCACGCAGTTGGCGGAGCAGGGGAGTGGAAACGGCGGCGGCCGAAGGGCAGCATACGGCGGCGACGAGCTGAGGGCGGCGGCGTGCGCGAGCTGGGGACGGCGACTGCGCACCCGAGCGGCGTCCGCGGCAGGGGCAGCGAGGTGCAGCCGGCGGCTAATCCACAACGGCGCGGGGGGGGGGGGGGGGGGGGGGGAGGACGGCGGCGGCTGTCGGAGGTGACGAGCAACGGCGCCGGGCTAGTGAGCGGCGGCGCCAACAGCTGGTCGACGGCGGCGCGTGCGTGGGGAAGACGGCGACAAGTGGCCTAGCGGTGGTGGCGCACTGGCAACACGGGATGACGACGGCCGGCGCAAGGGGAAGAGCGGCAGCAGGCGCAAGCAACGGCAGCAACGCGAGGAGAGGGGAAGCAGCAGGTGAGCACAGGGGATGTGGAAATAGCCGCAACAGTCGAGAGTGCACGGGGGAGAAGAAGAGCAAAATGACTTTTGCTTCTCCCCCTGGCTCTCTCTCGATCTCTTATATGTGGCATACATGGGCCGGACTGGGCTTCCTCGGCCCAGGTATTACAAGTGCGAAAGTCGCAATTGCTCCAAAGCGCAAGAATTGGACAGAAAACCACATAGTTCCTCCCCTGTAATGTGGACTGAACGCAAATACACGCTTGTCAAGCTGCGCATGCAACCTACTTGCACCTCAGGGTGAAAAGAACATTCGGCAAGGAAAAAGGACTGAATTGAGCTTCCCTTCATGGATTGCTGCACGATACAGTAGCTGATTAAAAAAATTGGAGACGTTGCTTTCTTCATGTGCTGCAGTTTCTTTGTTCTGTACAAGAAAAAGAAGGATTTTTTTTTACTCTCTCTCTCTCTCTCTCTGAACTCACACGTTCATATGCTACACATTTCCTTGCTTTTTGCCTTCGCGTGATGTTTTGATGCACAGCAGAGCAAACACGTCTGAGGGCAGAGACCAGGGCAGAGAACGGATGAATCTCTGGACGAAACAGCAATAAAGAAAAGAATAAGGGTGTGTTTGATTGCCTGAATCTCCTTCGTCCTGGCTGGGTGGATCCGTATAATCTAAGAAAGAGTCTGTTTGGTTGCCTGTATGAGTGGATGCAGCCTGCATGAGCGGATGCAAAAATACGCCCTCATCCTGGATGAGTGGATACGCTCAAAATGAGCTTCACTGGCCATCCTGGATGGGTTGATGCAGTGTATCTTATGCGGTCCCACGTGTCAACCTCTCAGGTTTTGTAGATTGCATCCGCTCATACAGGCAACCAAACAGCATCTTAGTTTTTTTGCATCCGCTCATGCAACCTCACCAAACACCTTCTTTTTCTGAAATACGATTCCACTCAGTCTGCATCCACTCAGTCAGGATATACGATACAACTGTTAGAGATATATGTATAGTTTGTTATTCCCCATTGTTATGAGGGGTTCTTTGCATATTTACCTCCTGTACTTTGTGTATATATACTGGCACATTGGCCTCATATGAATACAAGTGCTATTCATAACATGGTATCAGA
Organism: Dendrocalamus latiflorus; assembly: GCA_017311315.1. NCBI lineage: Eukaryota > Viridiplantae > Streptophyta > Magnoliopsida > Poales > Poaceae > Dendrocalamus > Dendrocalamus latiflorus. Next base: position 5,722,753 of record CM029616.1, on the reverse strand, counting down.
GCCAAAACTAGGGTTTTGGCTTACCTAAGGTTCCGCGCGCCGTCGCCGACTCTGCACCACCGTCGCCGACTCCCGCGTGCCGCCTTCGCCTCCGCTGTTGCCGTCGGCCGCCGTCGCCGACTCCCGTGCGCCGTCGCCGACTCCCGGCCTCCGCCGTCGCCGGCCCGCTCGGCCTCGGCGCCCGCCCGCTCGGCCTCGGCGCTGCCGCCTTCGGCCCCGCTGTCGCCGAGTCGTCCCGCCGGTCGAGCCGCCGCTCGGCCTCCACCCGACGCCGCCGGCCCTCCGCGCCGGCCGCTCCTCCGCGCCCGACGCCGCTCCCTCCGCGCCGGCCGCTCCTCCGCGCCCGACGCTGCTCCCTCCGCGCCGGCCGCTCCCCCGCGCCCGACGCCGCCGGCCGCTCCCCCGCGCCCGACGCCGCCGGCCGCTCCGCACCGCCCCCGGCCGCTCCGCGCCGTCCGCGCCGCCAGCGGCCACCGCCGCCGCCTCCTGCGTGTGCGCGTGTGTACGTGTGTTTCTAACGGGCCGAAGGCCCGTTAAGTTTTAGGGTTTCGAAAAAAAGAAAAGAAAAAAAACGTCGTTCTAACCGCCGCGCCGTCCAGCGCCGCCTACCAATGGGCACCGTTTCCCTCCCTCGCTGCCCGGTGATCTTTGATGGTGTTAATTACACCAACTTCGTGTCTCACATGCGCATTCACATGCGTGGTCTTCGTCTCTGGGGCGTCCTCTCTGGCGATGTCACCTGCCCGCCTTGCCCTATTCCTCCGACGGAGCCTACGCCTGTTGCATTGCCTCCGACAGCCGATAAGGCTGCTGCTGATGATGACGCTGATGATAAAGCTGCCTCTGCCTACCAGGAGGCTCTGGATTCCTACAAGGATCGTCTGACCGTCTACACTCAGTGGTACGATGACGACGCTCGGGCTGCTGCTGTCTTCATCGCCAGTGTCCAGCCTCAGTTTTCTTCTGAGGTTGTGGGACTCCCTTCGGCTTTCCAGATGTGGACTCATCTACGTCAGCGCTACGAGCCCTCTGGTGATGCCCTGTACCTGTCTGTGGTCCGCCAGGAGCACTCTCTTCGGCAGAGCGATGCTACTGTTGACGCTTTTTACGCTCAGAGTTTTGCTGTCTGGCGTCAGTTGGACTCACTCCGCACTGCTGGCTGTCGTACCTGTCCGTGCTGCCTGGATGTACGTGCTGACCTGGAGTTTCAGCGGGTTTACGAGTTCCTTACTCGCCTTCGTCCTGAGTTCGAGCAAAGGCGTGCCCAGCTCCTTGCACGCCACCCTCGTGTCACTCTCCTGGAGGCTCTTACCGAGATACGCGCAGAGGAGACTCGTTTGAGTGGTGCTGGTCTGATGCCACTCCCCTCTGTGCTCGCCGCTCGTCCGTCTGCTACACTGCCTCCTCCAGCGGCTACCACAGGTGGTGGTGGCCGTCCTCCGTCTAGAGGTGGCCGTCCTCACTGTTCCTACTGCGACAAGGATGGCCACACTGAGTCCCAGTGCTACAAGAAGAAGCGGCATATTTCACGCCGTTCTTCTACTGGCACTAGTACTTCTACGACGACGTCTGCCTCGACTTCTTCAGCAACTTCTCTCACCGAGCAGGAGATAGCCAGACTTCGACGCCTACTTGCCGCTTCAGGTTCTCCCTCGACAGGTTCTGCAGGTTCTACTACTGACTCTTCGGGTACTGAGAGACCACCTCCTACACAGTCAGGTACCTCCCCGTGGATTCTTGATTCTGGAGCATCTTTTCACATGACTCCTGATCCTTCCACTCTGTCTTCTATTACATCTCTTGATTCTCCTGTCAGTGTTCTTACTGCTGATGGTACATCTCTTTCTGTCTCTGGTCGAGGATCTCTTAGCAACTCATCTTTTCATGTTCCTTCTGTTGCTCATGTTCCTCGCCTTACCTTGCAGCTTCTTTCTGCTGGGCAGATTACTGACCTTGGTTATCGGGTTATTCTCGACTCTGACTCTTGTTGTGTTCAGGACTGCCACACGGGAGCTCTGGTTGGTTCTGGCCCTCGGCGCCGTGACTCACAGCGTCTTTGGGAGCTTGACTGGCTTCACCTTCCTTCCGCTGCCACCATCGCTGCCAGTCTCTCCGCTTCTGCCACTTCGTCTACCGGCTCTTTCCAGCAGTGGCATCACCGTCTTGGCCATCTGTGTGGATCTCGTCTGTCGTCCTTAGTTCGTCGTGGTCTTCTGGGGTCTGTCTCAGGAGACGTGTCTTTAGATTTTCAGGGCTGTAAGTTAGGTAAACAGATTCAGCTTCCTTATCCTCATAGTGAGACTGTGTCTCAGCGTCCTTTTGATCTTGTTCATTCAGATGTTTGGGGTCCGGCTCCTTTCGTTTCGAAAGGGGGTCATCGTTATTATATTATTTTTATAGATGATTTCTCTCGTCACACTTGGATATATTTCATGTCTTCTCGTAGTGAGGCCTTGCCTATCTATAAACAATTTGCCACTATGATACACACACAGTTCTCCACTCCTATTCGTGTCTTTCGTGCTGATTCTACTGGCGAATACCTCTCTCGTCACCTGCGCAGCTTCCTTGCTGAGCAGGGCACTCTCGCTCAGTTTTCTTGTCCTGGTGCTCATGCTCAGAATGGTGTCGCTGAGCGCAAGCATCGTCACCTCCTTGAGACGGCTCGTGCTCTGATGATCGCCGCCTCTATTCCACCTCACTTTTGGGCCGAGGCTGTTTCCACTGCCACCTATCTCGTCAACATTCAGCCCTCTTCTGCTCTTAAGGGTGCAATCCCTGTTGAGCGTCTCTGTGGTCTTCTTCCTGACTACTCTGCCCTTCATCTGTTTGGCTACGTTTGCTACGTTCTCCTCGCCCCTCGAGAACGCACCAAACTGACCGCTCAGTCTGTTGAGTGTGTCTTTCTGGGGTACAGTGCCGAGCACAAGGGCTATCGGTGCTGGGATCCTGTTGGTCGTCGGATACGGGTTTCTCGGGATGTGACTTTCGACGAGTCTCGTCCATTCTACCCACGTCCTGCCTCTCCTTCGGCTTCCTCTGTGGAGTCTCTGTCTTTCTTGACCTTTCCAGATACTCCTATAACTGTTTTGCCCTCGTCCACCTGTCCTACTGAGTCTCCACATATTCCCCCTGTGGCCTCTCCGCCGTTGTCACCGCCTGTGTCGTCTCCTACGACTCCCCAGGCTCCTCCCACTATCGTCTACACTCGTCGACCTCGTATTGAGAATATTTCAGATGGGCCATCTTTTCTTGATGTTCCATCTTCTTCTGATGCTCCATCTTCCCCTGATGGGTCATCTTCTCCTCGCTACGCTCTCCGCGATCGCCAGTCGATTCGGCCTCCTGCCCGTTTTGCCTTTGCTGGCGCAGCTACTTGTGAGCCTGTCTCCTACCGGGATGCTGTTACTCACCCTGAGTGGCAGCTTGTCATGGCCGAGGAGATTGCTGCCCTCGAGCGTACTGGTACTTGGGATCTTGTTCCTTTTCCATCTCATTCTCATCCCATCACATGTAAGTGGGTCTATAAGATTAAGACTCGCTCTGATGGCTCTCTTGAGCGCTATAAGGCACGTCTTGTTGCTCGTGGCTTCCAGCAGAAGCATGGTGTTGACTACGACGAGACTTTTGCTCCTGTGGCCCACATGACCACTGTTCGCACTCTTCTTTCGGTGGCATCTGTTCGCTATTGGTCTGTTTCTCAGCTTGATGTCAAGAATGCCTTTCTTAATGGCGAGTTGCGTGAGGAGGTCTACATGCATACGCCACCTGGGTATTCTGTTCCTGAGGGCATGGTCTGTCGCCTTCGTCGCTCTCTCTATGGCCTTAAGCAAGCCCCTCGTGCTTGGTTTGAGCGCTTCTCCTCTGTGGTCACTGCTGCTGATTTTTCAGCTAGTGATCATGATCCTGCGCTTTTTGTCCACACTTCGTCTCGTGGTCGGACTCTTCTTCTCCTGTATGTTGATGATATGATCATTACGGGAGATGATTCTGAGTACATTGCCTTTGTCAAGGCTCGCCTTAGTGAGCAGTTCCTTGTGTCGGATCTTGGTCCTCTTCGTTACTTCCTTGGGATTGAGGTTACTTCCACTCCAGATGGTTTCTTTATGTCCCAAGAGAAATATATTCAGGATCTTCTTGATCGCGCCTCTCTCACTGATCAGCGTACTGTTGAGACTCCCATGGAGCTCAATGTTCACCTCCGACTCTCTGATGGCGAGCCTCTTTCTGATCCGACTCGCTATCGTCATCTTGTTGGGAGTCTTGTCTACCTTGCTGTTACTCGTCCGGATATCACTTATCCAGTTCATATTCTGAGTCAGTTTGTTTCAGCTCCCACTCAGGTTCACTACAGTCACCTTCTTCGAGTTCTGCGATACCTTCGTGGGACTATCTCTCGCCGTCTCTTCTTTCCACGTTCCAACATGCTACTTGGGCCAGCGATCCCTCTGATCGCCGGTCTATCTCTGCTTACTGTGTTTTTCTTGGTGGTTCTCTTATTGCCTGGAAGACGAAGAAACAGACTGCAGTGTCCCGTTCGAGTGCAGAGGCTGAGTTGCGAGCTATGGCTCTCTTGACAGCAGAGATTACTTGGCTACGGTGGTTACTTGAGGATTTTGGTGTTTCTGTCACTACACCGACCCCTCTCTTGTCAGACAGTACAGGTGCTATCAGTATTGCTCGTGATCCTGTGAAGCATGAGCTCACCAAGCACATTGGTGTTGATGCTTCTTTCATGAGGACTTGTGTGCATGATCAGGTGATTACTCTTCAGTATGTGCCTTCAGAGCTTCAGATAGCGGATTTCTTCACGAAGGCCTAGACTCGAGCACAGCACAACTTCTACCTCTCCAAACTCAGTGTTGTTGATCCACCATGAGTTTGAGGGGGGTGTTAGAGATATATGTATAGTTTGTTATTCCCCATTGTTATGAGGGGTTCTTTGCATATTTACCTCCTGTACTTTGTGTATATATACTGGCACATTGGCCTCATATGAATACAAGCGCTATTCATAACAACAACCTTCATCCACGAACTAAACGCAGATGACGCGCGGTCTGAGCAGAGGGCCTCCACATTATGCTTGCTAGACAGTACGAAAAACTCCGCTTGGATTGATGTGAAGCGACGAAGCAAAAAAAACGCGTACACATAATAGATTTCTTTTTGGGAGCACGAGCGATATTTTTTTACTCGATCATCACGTTTATTTTATGGCTATAAAATACTCTCCTGCCGCCTCACACAGCCTATCAGCCATCAGATTAGTCCCTAATTTTATTTATAATCTAGAACCTAAACTATGATCTTTATCTCTAAAACCATTAGTTGTTTTTTAATTCCAACAAATAAGGGATCCAAAACCCTTATGTAATATAGGTTCGTAACTTATGGACCGCACTCTTATAACTTCAATATGTATTATCAATCTTTAATCTCCACACACTCTAACTCAAACACAATCGTCTCCTTTAACTTTCTTGACCCTCTAAAACATAACTTCACACCAAACCAACTCCCGGTCCTCGCCGTAGACCACGATTACCTCAGAGTTACACTACACATGCAAAAACCAAAGCAACATTTTTTCACAGCACAAATTCTTTCCAACTAGGCCGACATAAGTTCACACACGTCACACGTCTCAAATAATATCAATAAGTAACATTTTAAATTATTCATCATTATAAATATTTTAGACGAAACCACATTATCTAACAGTCTTCAACACGGTTCATATGATATTACATAACAGCTGCCTTACATAACTGAACAAAGGGAAGTTATGCATAACATAACTTGAAAACATCAAACGTTTATTAGTGTGGCACTTGCTGCACAGCTCAATAACATTTAACAGTTAAGGGCACTCCCCCTCAACATATCTTCTAATAGCAAGGCAAGCCTTTTATAACTGAACATAGGGAAGTTATGCATAACATAACTTGAAAACATCTAACGTTTATTAGTATGGCACTTGCTGCACGGCTCAATAACCTTTAAGTTAACAGTTGAGGGCACTCTCCCCTCAACATATCTTCTAATAGCAAGGCAAGCCTTTTCAGCTTCTGCGAGAGCCTCCTCACTCATTCCCAAACATTTGTCAGACTTGACAAATCTCCTGTCATAACCACGGGTAGTGTCTAATGTAAGATACTCTAGTGTTGATGTTTTCTCAATAATATGGATTGTAAGCTCAATCATGCTCTTTGCAGAGCAAAAACCAGTTATCATCACGTTCCTCAGGTTGTCATGGCAATATCCTGATAGGCGCCTTGGATGGGAGGAATCACCATTCGATTCTTCAAGAATCGAATCATGCCTTATTACTGGCAGCTCAACCTGCATAGGGCTACATCAACGTCTGTTCTCTAATAAACAAAAGGTTCTGACTTAAACAGGTCATATTAATCCTCACCATAGATCTTTAACTAATTTATAACAAATCATTGACTAAAAATATTTAGCAACAAGTCATCTATAAAGAAAAAGAATAGATATCGCAACAGCAAGAGCAAGTAATTTACTTCCAGAAAGAGTTTAGCAAGGCAATGAATACTATCGTTCTTGTCATATAATCAGTTGCATCAGTTGCAAAATGGAAAGATATTAAATTGCCCCAACTTCAGGAAACAATAAAAACCTTATGTATGACACTTCACCACAAATAATTCTTAATAAGGAAAACCACTTAAGGGATAAACGATGACTTACACGCAAGATGAAAGTCTCCAAGGCGGGAGAAGCATCCAGAAAAGAAATCAGAGAATAAAAATCGTAGTATGGGGAACAACTTGGTGTAAAAAGCACTATCTCCAAGTACTTGAGCTGGAAGAATTTGCCAAGCGCCATTGGTGTGTTGATCGTCTGAAGAAAAATATCCCCAAAATTAATTGTGTACTAAATTAGAGTAACTGAGTATTATAAACATACAACTATTCTCTGACACTTTTAAGTACCAAAACAACGAATTAATATCGAAGGCTAAAACTGACCTCATCACGTGTTGACAGATAAAGGGTTTCGATATTTGGCGCAATGGATGGAAGCTTGGTACTAGCATAATATAGCATGTCAGACTCATAGTTACAAACAATTTGTACTTTCCTCACTTGCATTGAATCTCCAAGTGAGATATGTATTGGGCGCCCTACATAGCTGAAACAGGAGAGCTTTGGAGCATTGCTTTCGATCATCTCCAGCATTTTGCAACTCATCACATCAAGGAAATTAAGCTGCAAAAGCAGATAAGGTATCTTCAAGAAAATTATATCATCGCAGTGCGAAAGTCGCAATTGCTCCAAAGCGCAAGAATTGGACAGAAAACCACATAGCTCCTCCCCCGTAATGTGGACTGAACGCAAATACACGCTTGTCAAGCTACGCATGCAACCTACTTGCACCTCAGGGTGGAAAGAACATTCGGCGAGGAAAAAGGACTGAATTGAGCTTCCCTTCTCACCAGATACAAGTGAACATGGGAAGTTGTACTTTATTTCGCCATCTTGGGCCATTTGTAGAGCAAATTCTTTAATGCCAGGAACAATAGCAACTTGAAGCCATCGGTCAACATAACTAGGATGAAGACTGGAACAAGGGTAGGTTGCAAGTTTAAACGTTTTCAATCCCATGCCAGCGTGATTCTGCACAATTTGGTCAACTCTACTGATAAAATCCCTTGTTATTTCATCTTTAGATGCATCTTCATTTATGCCTAATGTATCGACATTAAGGATGATCTTGGGATAGCATCTCCAAGAGCACAGAAAACCACGAGACACGCAGGCAGCACGAGCAGCATCACGCATAGGCATGAGAGCGTGTATCTGATGAAGGATGTCCTGCACAAACAAGCACAAGGGAAAGAAAACATCAGAATGAGTTGCAGTAATAATGCTTTCATGAAATGAACAGTAGGGGGAAGTTACTATCTTGTTGGTTAACAATTTTTATTTCTTGTTAACAAAATATAGACGCACCACCGAATTGCTACAATCCAAAATACCTCCAGTGCTTGCAGCGAAGACGATGGATTTTTCACTTTAGTTACATTATTTAATCATTATCAGGATTTCATACCTCTGGAAGCTGGACCTGTGATCCCATTGCTTCGGCACACTGAGAATCATCGCCTTGCTGACAAGGTGAACACTTTATTTGAGACGCTGAAGAAGTGCATCCACCATCTGCAACTCAGCTAGGTCAGTCATTGTACAGAAAAAAGGAATGGCAGAATAAAATCGTCCGCAACGCATGAGCGCATTTGCACACACCAAAGACGAACAAATCCCCTCATCCAAACAGGCCCTTGCATTCCAGCAGCCAGGAATCATGCGGACAGATCCCTTGGACTTAGAGAAAAATGAATCCCTCTACCCACAAAATCAGTCCTTTATGCACAAAATCACCTCAAAATTATGCCTTTATGCGAAGAATCAGCATTGGAGGCGGGAAAGAACTTCGTGCGAAACCTAGCCGGGCCAGATAAATTCACCTAATTCGACCAATATGGTCACACAACTAGTAGACTCTAGCACGATGCGAGTTCACCATGAACAAACAGGAAGGCAGCCCAGCAGAACAACCACTCTCCAGAAACCAGAACCAGAAAAAACTAGGAGTAATCTGAAGTCTCAGACGACGGAGCTCAGATCTCAAACGCGGAGTCACACGGATCGAGAAACGGGAAACAGGGAGGAGGCGTACGTGTTGTCCGGACGTGCCGCTGCCGCTGGACGGACAGCACCTTCATCAGCTCCAGCATCCGCATGGCGGCCGCCCCCAAATCGATGGCTCTGTCCTCCTCCCCCCCTCTCTATCTCTCTCGCCGAATTTTGAAGAGGGGGAGCGGGCGGCGAGGTGAGGGAGTTTTTTGTTCCCTCTTTTTCCCCCCTTGTGCTCGCCGAATTCCCAGACGCTGGCTGAGTGGCCGTGACCGATTCGAACTCGTGTCGGTTTGTTCAAGTTGATTTCTATTTTTGACGTCTATTTTAAGAAAATAATATGGTCTTTTTTTTTGTGAGTTCTATATCATCTTGAGTCCTGAGCCAGTGGCCGTGACTGACTCAAAACTCACACGATCCCGGTTGAAGTGCGGAGGACTATCGGCTTGTTCGAGTTAATTTCTACTTTTGACGTCTATTTTAAAAAAATAACATGAACTTTTTTCAGCTCTTAAGAAGCTTTGGTTTCTTTCAGTGATCACTATTTATTAGAGCAACTCCAGCAGTAGCCCTCAAAACAGGGCTCCTACATTTCATTTGAGGGCTCTCCCTACTTTTGAGGGCCCTGTTTTTTTGCATCTACTCCAACAACACCCCTCAAATCTAAGCCCTCAAATTCATCCCACAACACACTGACACATGGGACCCACTCCTAAATCCGGTCGGAGACGTCGGGCGGAGGCGACGGCGTTGGGCGGAGGCGTCGGGCGGAGACGTCGGGCGGAGGCGACGGCGTCGGGCGGAGGCGACGGGCGGAGGCGTCGGGCGGAGACGTCGGGCGACGGCGTCGGGCGAGGCGACGGGCGGAGGCGTCGGGCGACGGCGACGACGACGGGCAAGGCGACGGCGTCGGGCGGAGGCGTCGGGCGAGGCGTCGGCGGAGGCGTCGGATTTTGGGGGGAGGGGCGCGGGGGATTTTGGGGGGAGGAGGAGGCGGCGGATTTTGGGGGGCGGAGGCGACGGGCGGAGGCGACGGAGAGCGGAGGCGACGGGCGAGGCGGGGGGCGAGCGGGCGGCGGAGGAGACGGGCCAGGCGGGGGGCGAGCGGGCGGGGGATTCGGCGGGGGGCGAGCGGGCGGCGGGCGGGGGAATCGACAGGGGGCGGGGAAATTTTGGGGGGAGGCGGGGAATTTTGGGGTGGAGGCGGGGGAAGTTTCACGAGCGGGAAAAAAACAGGAAAATGAGGGGTGGAGGGGGAGCCCCTAGGAATGAGGGGTGGGAGGGTGATTTGAGGGGCTCCTCAAATTTGAGGGCTCTAGTAGGGGCCCTGCTGGACCTCCATTTTTACCTCAAGCCCTCAAATATGAAGTTTAAGGGCTCAAGTAGGGGCCCTGCTGGAGTTGCTCTTACTATTTGTTAAACTAACAAGCTATAATAATAAGTTGTAACTCAAAAGAATAAACCCTATGAATACCCCGACTTGCTGAAACAGTTTCTCCACTACTCTCGCTCCAGAGATAAGGCAGAGATTATGGTCGTATCATGCATCCCACTCCTCTCACTCCTGTTTAGCGCAAGTATATGTCCATCACTTCCCCCACTGCTCACCATCTGCTTCTAAAAGCTATTTCTTTCGATAACTATCATTTATTTTTAGTCAAAAGACATCAGCCACAACCAATATAAATAGACCCTATGCCACGATATTCCACTTTGTTGACCCACGGAATTTTGATTTTGAAATTCCTTAATCGACATCTCTTTCCTTAGAGAAGCAATGTTCTTCTTTAGGAAACAAGCCATGGCCTTCTAGCGATTTTTTTGAATAATTAATTTTAATTTCGAATTACAGTACTATACATACTTTTATTTTTATTTTTTGTAGTTTTTCCATATATCGCTCTACCGTTGGGCGACATACCCCTAGTCGTTCAACCGTTTGGCGATTAGGGTTATAACCCCTCGGGCGCTCAGCTGGCGAAACGCCTACTCATTTGCTCCTTTCAGCCGACAGAAAAGGAGAAAAGGGGGAGAAGAGATAGAGAGAAGAGGAAAGAAAAGGAGGAGAAGGGAGAGAGAGGAGGGAGGAGAGGAGGAAGATGAGGCAGGAGAGGAGGGAAGAGAGAGGAAGAGAAGAAGGAGAAGAGAGGGGCGGACAAGAGAAGGATCTATGCATCAACGACGGTGAGTTTTTTGTATTATTTTGTATATTTATTTTTTAAACATGGTAGAATAGCAACTGAAATAATTAAATTTGTAGTTTAGAAAGTAACGTTAATTTAGTTGTTAATAATTGTATTATTGTTTAGATTGCTCTGTTGTACGTTTGAAGGCCCAGTTAATTTTGTTGGTCACTTGTAAATTGTAGAAACCCTGTAATAAGTTTTAGAATAATTAATAGCCATCGAAAGATATACAATTATTCGTGACGATTAGAGTAGCACCCACAGATTTAAAATAGTACGTGACGATTTAAGATTATATGTAGCGATTAAAATTATACGTGATGATTTAAAGAGCATTTGAGTTGTAAAAATCCGCAAATGATGAAAATAAAATTCAGACATCCCAAGGGACGCCTTAGTAAAATTAATTTAATTACTATTTAAGATTTACTTTTTGTTGTATTTGTAAATAAATCGTCAGACGTGTACTAATTACGAAAAAAGAATAGGTACAAAGAGAGAAGAATTTAATCCAGTGACCCTGAATACCCAACTTGCTGAAATGGCTTCTCCACTTCGCTCGCTCCGGGGACAAGGCAGGGATCATAACCGTATCATACATCCCACTCCTCTCGCTCCTATCTAGTGCATGCATATCTCCATCACTTCCCCACCGCTCGGGCCATTCAATTTTAGGTAAAAGACATTAACCTCAATCAATATAAACATACACTATGCCACGACATTCCACATCATTGGCCCACGGAATTTTGTTTTTGAAATTCCTTAATGGTGAGAGTTACCAGGAAGCGATGACACATGAAACAGAACCGATTTTGAAAAATCTATATTTGAGTTGAATTTTCGTTTTTAATTTGTTCTTCTGCCTCCTCAACCTAATTCCCACCAATCTCAACACAAAGCTACTCGTAATCACTCCTATCACAGCCGGAATAGAGGAATCAAACGACGGCACTGTTAATATCCGAAAAACTCCCACTGCCATACCAAGTTTTGTCGCCATCACGCTCCCTTCGTGACTGCGCTCACCTGCCCTTTCCCGCCAGCTCTACACTGTTGGTCGGCTACCGTACCCCGCCCCAGAAGCCCCAGACCCCGTGGCAGGCCACGCCAACCCAACCGCCACCGCCGTGTCCCTGCTTTTGCCACCGCCGATCTCCCCTGCTCACGCCAACGCTCTCCCGATTTCGCCACCATAGCCGCCCATGTCGGGGCCTATACACCTCACCTCTTCCGCCCTAACACCCCTGAACCGACCCGAGGGCGTGGCAAGACCGCCGCCCGCCCAACGCCGCCACCCCTGCTCCTTCTCGCGCTTTCCTCTAACAATCGACCAAAGCCACGCTACCACCTCTTTCGCCGCATAGAGCCACCTCAAAGCGCCAGCTCTACCCCTCTGGTAGCCACGCCGTGCCTTCCCGAAAGCCCCCGACCCCGCCACGCGCCATTGCCGTCTTGGGCGATCCCCGGCGCCAAACCACCTTACTTCGCTTATTTAAGCCACCAAGGTCTCCCCAGTGAATTTAACACTCCCCAGAGCTAGCCCAAACACCCCGAAGCTCCCCTATCCCCCTCCATTGCTGGCAATTGCAAGAAATCACAAGAGTGAGCACTAACCCAATGTCCTCTCTCCGATCAACTGTTCTTCGATTCATCTCGTCTATAGCCTCACCGACACCCCAGAAGCATACCCCAATCGTCGCTCTAGCTTCCCGGCCACCCTTCTTCCTCGGCGCCGATTGCCCCCCAACGGCCGAAACCACACCACCGTGGCCAGCTCAACTCCGGCTTCCCTAGTCTAAATCGCCACCTCCACTAGCCTCCCCTACTCCCACTGATGCTTAAACGCTAGCCAATTCGCCCGATTAAGCCCCTATCTGCTCTACAATACCCGAATTAGCCGCCGGAAAGAGAGGCTCACCGCCGGCGATTGCCGACTCCTCTGGTCCAGCCACCGCCCAAAATGGAATCCCCATAACCCCACAAACCCGGCCATAGTCCCCAATCCTGTCGCAAATCGCTGACATACCGCCAGTCGCCACCGCCTTTTCCTCTGTTCTTCCTGCGCGTGTGCTGCCGAACAGGGAAGATGAATAGTCATGCTCGGTTACTGTTCATCCGACCCAGTGCGGTTGAGTCGCACCGCCTAGCCACATCGGGTCTAACCAACCGAGCCGCATAACCCAAAAATGCAAGTTTATACTCCCTAGATCCGTTTCGAGCCCGCTAACCCAAATCTCAGGCCCATTTCCCCATATAGCCCTCCTATAAGCCCAAAATCCCAATTTATTGGAGTTGTTCGAATTTTCTTTCTTCTTTTACTTTCTTTATCCCTAGCTCAACCCTTCGGGCACGGAATTAATTTGTTTTGGTTGTTTTTGCGTTAGCTCCCGACGTCGAAGTTTTCCAGGAGCCGGAAGGAGAAGCTCAAGTTCAAGCCCAGCCCGCCAAAGAGTTCAAGCTAGTTGAGATCGTAGACTCACAAGGCAAGTCGCACGTACTTTGATCATGTTGAACCTACCTTTTCTTTAATTACTTATTTATCAGTATTTTCATTATGTTATTTACAAGTCATTATTTCATGTATAACTACTATTTAGAATGACTTGATATTAGTTATGTCCTACCACTCGAAAAAGCCCAGTTTTACTTGATAGCCATATTCACTGTGAAAAGACATAGTAGTATTAAATATGATAATAATGTAACCATGGTAGCATAGGAACTCATTAAAATCTTTTCACTGTTAAGAATCTTAGTATTTGTTTAGAGTTTTGGAAAAGTGGATCTAGGGTAAGCGAGGATCACAGAGTTGGATCCGAAGACCTTATCCTAGGGTGGAGGCTTGGTTGTGGATTGGTGGCAGTGCCGCAAGTATTGAATATGGGTTTGTGCATGGATGATGCGTCAGTTAAAAATATAAGGACTAGACCCTTACGCTGAGCAAAGAACATAGTACCCGCCCAACCACAAGCGTTGATTTTGTCAAACCTGGCTTAGTAACTGCTCAAGTTCAATTGAACCTCTGCAACTGGCGGGGGGAGACAGAGGGTGAGTTCGTATGGGAGGTGGTTAACCATACAACAGTAGGACTGCGATGAGTCGGATGAGATACGTGGGGTCATCCGAGCTTGTTGAGATCTAGAACCTACTGGGTGGAGGCTATACAAAGAATTGAGCAGTGAACAACCTTGGTTTCTTAACTCTGTTGCGGGAGTTGAGAGATCTTGTGGGTAAAGCAGGGCAACTCTGCAGAGTCATGAAATAATGGTATTTGAGTACGCCGTGCTTCCGGTAAATGAAGATGTGTTTAATGGGTGAATCCAGTAGCAAAGCATAAGTAGAGTTGAGAATGGTTTGGTAATGTGGAATGTTGATAATCACGCTTGAAAACCCCCTTTACCTTAATGAAGTTACTTTACAAGTTTTTAACTAGTTCTCAACTAAAACTGCATCCATCTAAAATAATAAAACTGTTATCCCATCATTTGTTATACCATGCATGCAGTTACTAGTGACTCCATGTGACTTGCTGAGTTCGGTAGTTGTACTCATACTTGCTAAAAATATCAACAAAAATAGCCTGCAATGAGGAAGTGGATGAAGGCGAAGAAGTGGTGTTCTACGAGATAGACGAAGCTTAGAATTAGGGTCGTCTTTCGCTCAAGCGTGTCTGTGGTGTCTTTTTGTTGTATTATATCTAAAGGTCGTCTGCCCTACTGTAAGACTTGGCTTTAAGCCCTTATATTGTAATAAAGTCGGCTTTTGTCTTGAGCATGTGTTGGCAATGTTATACACTCGAATGATGTAACTCGCAGCTGAACAATCCTGGGCAGTTGCGAGCGATTCATAACACTCCTAGAAATGGGGTGTTACAGAGTGGTATGAGAGCCAGCTTGCTTGACCGTAGGATGACCCTAAGTGCACTAGGTATATTTTTACAAAAATTATTTTGGTTATAAAAATGGTTTACTTAAAATTCTAATAATATTCTTGTATATCTCCTTCCCTCACCTATACTAATTTTATATTAGCTAAGTTTGATTTCTAAAAATATTTATATCAACTCTTGTCTAATCTCAAAATTTGGCGATGTGAACAGATGGAGCGTTGTGTTTTTCCCAATCCAGGAGCTCTGCTTGGTTGGGCAGATCGGTTATGGAGGATGCAGAGGTACCTGTACGCAACTGAGCAGCATTGTCCAGTGTTCTATGTGAGGGGATTAATGGTCCACGGGCGACTGTACCAGTGGAAGGCATGGGCATACCTGGAGCCATTACCTTTGAGGCCAGACATTCGGCGGAAGTTTACAGCATATCGCCACAAAGAGCCAGATGCTATTCAAGATGTGGTGAGGAAAGCGGTGGTGTATCTCCGCCGCTATTACGATACAGAATTCGATGAGTCGCCATTCCACCTCATTCCAAAGGAAGATGAAGGAGGACGTACTTTTTCAGTTCCACCAACGAACAGAGGAGATGATCCCAGGATTAAGGAAGCTGCACTACTCATCACCTGCCAAGAGACTCGGTACTCCCAAATAGCTGAAGAATATCAGAAGATGCAACTTCAGCTTTACACAGCTCAGCAGGAGATCTGGATCCTAAAACAGAATTTGAAACATTATCAACAGAAAGAACAAGGCGAAGCGTCAGGATGTGGTGAAACCCCTGACTACTCCGCCCAAGGCTCCAACAAGCATAGGAGAATGACGGCGCCTCACACTACTAGAAAATCCCCCTAATGCCACGAAACACATTGCAACAGCACAAAATTTGTTGCAATAGGTAGGCCTTATTGCCACAGTTTGGAAAAAATGTTGCGATATGTGGTCAATATTGCCACTAATTTATTGCGTTGCAAAAATCTTGACTTTCGTGGCAAGAGGTAGGTGTTATTGCCACCACTTTCAAAATCGTTGCGATTAGCTGACAATATTGCCACGCAATTTCCTGCGTTGTGATAATGTTGAATTTCGTTGCAATATGTTGTTGTTATTGCAACGAAATTCTAAGTGGTTGCGATGAGTTGACAATATTGCAACGAATTTATTACGTTGCCATAATCTGTAAATTACGTTGCAAAAAGTTGCTATGTATTGCAACGAAATTGTAAAGCGTTGCATCAATAAATGTTTTATTGCCACGAATTGATTGCGTTGTCATAATCTTTAACTAGTGTTGTAAAAGGTTTGTATATGTTGCAACGAAATTGTAAAGTGTTGCATCAATAAAGGTTTGCCACGATTTAAATTTGTTGGAAGAAAAACTTGTTGGGTGGCAAAAAGTAATTGTGTTGCCACAATTTATTTAAGCGAAAATAGAAAAAAAGAGCATGTCCTAGGTCTTGAACCCAGGATCTTCACGGTCATAAACATTTTTCTTACCACTAGGCTAGGCATGTGTTTTGTTCAAATATTTGTGCACTTATTCTTTTACATTATTTGCGTTATGGGAAAGGACACGTGAGTAACCCCTGGGAAATCAATCTCGCTGACGCGGATACGCTCATGTCTTGCACTTCTCAGTTAAATATATTATTTAACTGGAAGGAATTATTGAGCCGTATTAAATATTATCAGGTGAACTCTAATGTAATTGGGTATTTAATGATTATACTTGGAGATACACAGCTACCACTATTTTATTTAATTATATACAGGCCCATACTCGATCTGTACAAGCCTAAAGTAAAAATGCGTTTAGAAGATGATGATCAGGACATCTAGATTGGTCCGATTACATTTGCACGAGCTAAAAAGATTATCAGGTGAATTCTTTGTCCAGAATATATATTTTTAATTGACATCTGAGCTGCTAACTAAAGTCATTGGTTATTAGTGCCTTTAATTATTAACTAGCTTTTAAATGAATATTCAAGCCATGTTTATGATTGAGTAATCCTATAGGAACTCTTAAATGATCGCAGTTATATCCTATTCCAGTTTTTGCTAGCTATCATGAATTAAAAGTTTAAAAATTTTCTTTAAGCACTCAAGTATTAATATGCATGTAATCCCTAATTACTTGTCATTTACATTAACTAACCATGTCTGGACATTAATTATACTTATCTCTACTCTAACCATTTTTTGCATAGTAATTACTCTCTTAATTGCCTCTTTACTGCAACTTAGCAAAAAGCTTAAAAAATCCACATTTTACCGCGGTCATGGGACTCGAACTCAGGCCAGGACGGTGGAATCGCACGGTGCTAGCCACTCGGTTACACGGTGTTACCCGATGGGGTGGGGCGAACGAATTTACTTGAACCGACCGGGTGGCCGTTGGAGCAGAGGAAGCTCGGGGCGGCAGTGAGGTTGGCGGTGTCACCGGCGTGGGGTGGCTGATGAGGGCTAAAACGCGTCGCACGCACCGAGGTGAGGCCGGTGGAGGCGGTTGCGAGGGCCGGGGCCCGCCGGAGCGGGCCGGCGGCGTGAGGCGGAGTTGGGCGGCGGTGGCGCACGGCGCCGGTGGTTTGGAGTGGGGGAGGAGCGCCGGAAACCGTCGGTAAAGCTCGGGAAGCCTGCGAGGGTACTCCTCCCGGAAGGAATCGAAGGGGAGTCCACCGGTGCGGGGAGGGCGGCGTTAATGGCGGCGGCGGGTGCTTTCGGGAAAAATAGAAATCGCTCCGGCTAGCTCAGCTTTTGGGGCGATTCACCGTGGTGGGGAGTTGAGACGGTTGCGGCGAGGCGATTGGGGGTGCGACTTTCTTCTTATGGGGGCGGAGCCGTCCGGACAGTGGCGAAGGACCGGGCGGCGGAGGGGAGGAGCTGCAGGGAAAAGATCAGACCCCTGAAACTTCCTCTGCCAGACCCCTTCCGAAGATCAGTATAGGAGGCTAATATCCCCTATATGGGTAAGAAGCACGCGTGGGTTCTCCTGGCTAGCAGCGCAAGTCCTCTTCTCACCCCCCACCCAAACTCCCCGGCCGCGCGCATTCGAGCCTCCGGCTCCGCAGCGCTGCTGGGTTGAGTTTTCTGCATTTTTTGTTCCACGTGTCGGCCATCAGACACGTGCCGCCCGCATCCAACCGCTTGCCCCGCCTCCGGCCGCAGCCACCCGATCCTCCCCGTGCCACGCGTCATCCATCGGAGTGCTGTGCACTATTCGTCTCCTACCCGGTGCCGTCTCCGTCTCCGACGGGACTCCGCCTCCGCCGCCACCTCGGCCGTGGTCGCCGGACTCCGCGCTTGCCATGGAGTCGGCCTCGGGACTCGGGTATAAAAAGGGGCCAACCCCCGGGGTCTCCTCTCCGTCCCAAGCCGCCGCCAACGCCACCGCCAGCGCCGTCGCCCTCGCCGCCGTCGTCTGCCGCCCCCGGTGAACTTCACCGCCATCGTCTGCCGCCGCCGGTGAGCTCCACCGCCACCTCAGTCGCCGCCGGGCAAGTCCGTCGCCGCCCGGTCACCCCGTCGGCCAGCTCGTCTTCGCCGCTGTCCGTCGTCGTCCGCCGTCCCCACTGTCGCCGCCGTCGTCGTCCGCCACCGTTGCCGCCGTCGTTGCCGTCGCCGATGAGCCCCGCCGCCCGGTCGCCTCACCCTGCCGCCCGGCCGCCTCGTCCCGCCCACGCCCGCGACGCCTCACACCGTCCGCCGCCAGCTGGACCGCACCCGCGCACCCGCGACTCTCCGCCTTCCCGTAGACCCAGTCCGTCGTGCGCCGCGCCACCGCCAGATGGGACCCACCCACAGCTGTGAGCCGTAGACCGCGCAGCCACGCAAGCGAGGCACGTCAGCCCTAGGCCGACGTGCCATGCACACGTGTCGCCACGTGGTCGCCACCTCAGCCCTAGCCGCTCGCCAGCAGTGGTTCGCCCCCACTATTCCATACGCCGGGTTCACGGTAAACCGGTTAATCCGTGCGCCAGGTCCACAGCATAGTGCGATTTCCGAATTTCAGCCTTTTTCTCCAAATCAGATTTTCCAGAGGCCCGTTCTCCCTCGTCCGAACTCCGATTGACCCAATTCTTTTTCCTAAATTCATATAAAATTGAGATCTATCTTTTGGTTCTGATTTTTCAGCTTTTATAGTTTATTTAAATTTTATTTGAATTTATTTGAATTCATCTAAAATAGAGTTGATCTATTTGATAAGAAAATTTTTAATCGTTTCATGTCCGATATTGACTAAAAGTAAGTTGTTTGAATATAACTGAGGGGGTACTATACAATAATTATGATTTGAAATATATATGTTTACTTTTGTCTTTGTTTGTGTTGCAGTGGCTGAACTAGTTATTTGTGTTCATTTGGACTGGAAGAACATGCCTGTTGATGGTAGGAGTTGGATGCACATGCATTTTACGACAGATGAGTGGCAAAAAGGTTTCAAGAAATTTATCGAAATTAAATTTGGTGGGACTGCTCCAGGAGAAACTGCACCATGTCTATGTAGAAGATGTCGTTGCATGAACTACAGAACAAAAACAGAGGTTCAGAGTCATTTGGTTCTCAGAGGGTTTGATGAAAGCTTCATCCAAGGAGAAGATGATTTACATGAGGGCACCACTGCAACAGATGTCGATGATGGCGCAGCAGGTGACCGTAGTGCTGTGAATGAACTGGTTTCAACACTAATAAGGGGTGCTATACATGGAGACATCATAGGTACTATTAATGAAGAGCCAAATGAAGAAGCAAAGAAATTCTTTAAATTATTAACAGAGGCGAAGAAGGAATTGTATCCAGGTTGCAAGGAGGCCACTAAGATATCTTTCATTGTGAGGCTCTTTCAGATTAAGTGCATGTATGGTATTAGTAACAGTGCATTAGAGGACATACTTCAGTTGTTCTCGCTTGTTCTCCCTGAAGGTCACTGTGTTCCAGACACATTGGATAAAGTGCAAAAGGTTGTTCGGGATCTTGGCCTCGACTACGTAAAGATACATGCCTGTGTGAATGATTGCGTGTTATTTCGGAAGGATTATGCTAAGTTGGATACATGTCCAACAGGTGGTGAGTCCAGATGGAAACCGATTGTTTCCACGCATAAGGAGGAGGTAGCCAAGAAGCGTGTCCCACAAAAAGTCCTAAGGTATTTCCCAGTTACTCCTCGACTGCAAAGGTTGTACATGAATGCGACCACATCCGCATATATGCGTTGGCATAACGAGGGCCTGGTCCGAGATGGAAAAATGCGGCACCCTGCTGACTCCTTGGCATGGAATCATGTTGATAAAACGTACAAGGATTTTGCTTTGGATCCTCGCAATGTTAGGTTGGGACTTGCATCTGATGGCTTTAATCCTTTTGGGATGCTGAATGTTTCATATACTACATGGCCTGTCATTTTAATCCCTTACAACCTGCCACCTTGGTTGTGCTTGAAACAACCTTATTGGATGATGTCAATGTTGATACCGGGTCCTACTTCTCCAGGAAATAACATTGATGTATATTTGCAGCCCCTGATTGATGAGCTTAAAGATCTTTGGTTAAAGGGTGTTGAGACATGGGATGGCAAGGTGAAAAAAAAATTGAAGTTGCGTGCAATTCTCCTGTGGACAATTAATGATTTTCCAGCATATGGGATGCTATCTGGTTGGAGCACAAAAGGCAAGTTTGCATGTCCATACTGCCACAAGGATACAAACTTTTTATGGTTGAAATTTGGGTCCAAGCATTGCTATATGGGACATCGCCGCTTTCTGCCTATGGACCACAGGTGGCGCAAGAACAAGAGCAGCTTCAATAACAAAGTGGAAACCAGGGAGTCTCCAGTGCCATTGAGTGGTAAAGGGGTGCTGCAACAGTACGAAAGTTTTGAGCAAGTGACTTTTGGGAAGTCCGCTAGGAAGAGGAAGCAGCGTGAAGAAGAAAGTAGGTGGCATAATTGGAGGAAGAAGAGTATTTTTTTGAACTACCTTACTGGGAAAATTTGCTTGTAAGGCATAATTTGGATGTGATGCACATCGAGAAAAATATTTGTGAGAGCGTACTGGGGACTTTGCTTTGCATGGCAGGGAAATCAAAGGATAGCGAGAAGGCTTGGCTAGACATGGAACATTTGGGCATTAGGAAGGATCAACATCTCGTGGTGGAGAATGAAAAATACACAGTGCCATCAGCACTGTACTCTCTGGGTAAGGATGAGATGACATACTTTTGCAAATTTCTAGAAGGTGTGAAGATGCCTGATGGTTATGCCTCCAACATCAAGAGGAGCATGGACGTGAGCAGGTGTAAGGTGTCTGGACTCAAATCTCATGACTGCCATATTATTTTCCAGAAACTATTACCCATAGCAGTACGCAACATTTTGCCAGAAGATGTTGCTATCCCGTTGATTCAGCTTAGTAGGTTCTTCAATGCAATATGTTCAAAGGAGTTGAGTGCTGAAGAGTTACAACAGTTGAGCACCTCGATTAGTGAAACCCTTTGTCAGCTTGAGATGATATTCCCACCATCTTTTTTTGATATCATGGTGCATTTGCCAGTTCATCTAGCTGAAGAGGCTAAACTTGGAGGACCAGTGTGCTATCGATGGATGTATCCAATTGAGAGATATCTACGTACTGTTAAAGGCTACGTGCGGAACAAAGCACACCCTGAAGGTTCAATAGCCGAGGGGTATATATCAGAGGAGTGCATGACATTTTGCTCTCGCTTCCTAGCAGACATCGAAACCAAGGTTAATCGTCCAGAGCGCCATGAAGCCGCCACGGTGAATGAACCACCATCTGGTCTAAGCATATTTGCCAACATTGACTATACCAAGAAAGGATTTACTATCGAGACACTTACTCCGATTGAGTTACAGCGGATGAGGCACTACATCTTAAGAAACTGTGATGAGGTCATTCCATGGATCAAGTAAGATATTATTTAAAAATACATATTCTGCTTGTATGAATTACCAAGTTTTATTTAATTTCATTTACCTGAAGCCTTCTTTTTCAATATTGTAGTAAGCATATGGATGAACTTAGAAAATCAGTACTCGGAGTGTTGAGCAACGACACCAGCAACAATTTGTAGGCTGGTTTGATCGCACAGTGAGTTGGAATTTTTTCTTTGTATATTTGCTGACTAACTGACAATTTTGTACAGAACTAAAAGGGTTTATTACTGGTTGCAGATCAGCAAACTTAATGAAGAAGGAGGAACAAGTGATCTGATGTATGGTCTTTCACAAAGACCAGACCAACAAGCACGTGTTTTCAACAGATGCTTCATCAATGGATTTCTTTTTCGTACAGCTCAGATAGAGCAGAACCTTAACACACAGAACAGTGGTGTTGTTGTTTCAGGAGATGGCAGTTCTGGCGATATTGACTGGTATGGCGTGATTAAAAAGATTATCGCACTAGATTTTCCTTTTGGTAAGGAAGTGATACTGTTTCAGTGCGACTGGTTCGATGTTCCTGCTGCCGACAAGAACAAAGGAAGAGGGTACCAAAGGGATCGGTATGGAATTATTGATATCGATACAACTTGATTGCGTTATTTAGATGAGCCTTATATTCTGGGTACACAAGCTGAGCAGGTGTTTTATGTGAACGGCGCAAAGAAACCAGACTGGCGCACTGTTGTAAGAATGAAACCCAGAAATTTATTTGCCATGCCGGAATCGGCAAATTCAGAAAGCGAGGGAGGAATTGATCTTGACTCACTGGATGTGGGAGTGCAAGACATGATTTAGGTGTGCGGCGATCTCCGGCCGTTGGATCGTGGGACACGGAGCGAACGTACAGCCTAGATCTCTCGCCCCAGTGCCCCACGCCGCCTCCCCGGTCTCTCGCCCCAGTGCCCCACGCCTCCTCCCCGGTATCTCGCCCCAGTGCCCCACGCCGCCTCCCTCGCTCTCCTCTCTCTCGCCCTTCCCGCTCGCGTCGCCCACCCCTAACCCCCGTCCTTCCGCCCCGCCGCCGCCGCTGGAAAAGAAGTACGGGAGGCTGTGCGGCTTGGGATCTGCGGGAGAGAGACTAGGCGGTGCACGAGGCTGAAGGCGTCTTGGTGGAGGCTAGGGTTTCGGCGGCTTGCCCGGTCCTTCCACCGCTGTCGCCACGTTCCTCTTCGTCTCGGCATCCCTCCTCGGTTTGGTTCCTGCCGCGATGCCGACTCATCCAGGCAGCACGCCGCCGCCGACTGCCGCCGCCGACTACATCGGCCAACCTGACACTTCGATAATTGACGCGATCAAGGCTGGGGAGATATCGGTGGATCTTCCCCGACCTGACAAGTAAGTTTTCTGCTGCATCCAACCCTAATCCATGGATCGAACCCTAATCTTATAAATTGTCTACGGTGCGGATTGATGTGAGGGTTATGTTGGGTTTGTGACACTGCAAAATAAGAAACAAATCGGATTAGCTGATACGCAATGTAATGCAATGTAATTTTTGCAAACGATTAGAGACAGTTACAGTAGCCAGTAGGATCTGTAGGGATTATTATTCATTATCCAGACTACAGAGAGTAGAGATTAGAGACAGTACAAATTATGAGTAGAAATTATTATTTTTTGTAATATTAATGAATCCTCAGGCCTGCTACTACTTTGTTAGTTGCTTCTATCCAGAACATATTAATCAATACATCCTTCTATCCAGAATAGATAAACAAGTAGAATTGACGACTGCACACCATAGTATTTAACACTTAGATTAAACTTATAATAGATCAACCCCACCTGAAAGGCATCATGTGAATAAAGTCACTTTTCTGAATTTATACTGTGCCAGGTTCATTGGAGAGATTTGGAATATCAAGTTTGATTGCGTTGGGGCAGATCCAGAAGTCGAAGTTGTCGAGTTAGAACTTGACAGGGCTTATATCACGTTTTACAACTTGATGTATATCAAATCGAAGCTTGGGTACTCTGGGAGGGACTTCTTATTTTATAAGAAGCGATGTGGTAGGGCTCAGGCAAAGCTCGAGGCGCTCGATTTTGACCTCCAAACAGAAGCCATGCTATCAGAGAATGAGAGGGAGAAACAAATCAGATTTGTGTTGACAAAAGATCAACCGAGAGGTCTGCAAGTGAGCATAACCCCCATCAAGCGACCAAGGCAGTGGCCAAATGGTGATGAACCAACTTCAGGAGTAGATATTGATGCATACAAGAAATGGCTTGCAATATTGCAACGCGAAGACCCAGAGACACGTAAGTTAAGTTGCCAGACTCATTGCATTTAATATAAGATGTGTTGTTTCGACCAGACAGCTAACATATTTGTTAAGTGCAGCTTTACAAGATGACTACAGGGAGGAAACAATCCTAACTTATAAAGCATGGCTAAGGCAGCAAGGCGATCTTCCAGAAATCTGTAATTTCTTTTGATCATTGTCAGAGTACTAATTGTTAACTGTTTAACGATGCTTGCATTATTAGGCACACTACTGAACAAGAAACTCCAAAGGTGTACATCCAGAAAACTATGAAGTAATAGAAGCAAGAATTGAAAGTCTCACACCGTAGTTTATCAAAAAGAAAAGATTTTGAGACGTACATAATTAAGTTACAAATAGTTGTGAGTGCATCACTAATTCCTTTGACAGTGACCAACCTCTGTTTTCTGGACATGTTCAAGATTCACCTGATTAATAAACAAATTAAGCATTCCTCGAATCTTTCTAGAGAATCCTACATAATTAGGAGTACTTTGCAAGTTGCAACTGCAGTGAACTCATACTAATTCAGTTGGTGTTGCAGTTCTTTTTATGCTATCTAAAACTGAAATCCTTGTTTGTAGTGTTCTGTCTGTTAGTACAGCCGTACAGGAGATGTTCTTTTATATTGCAGTGAACTGAGGTTTTACATCCATAGGTTATTAGATGTTTACAGTGTTTGGTCTGTTAGCACATAAGATTATTTTACCTGATCACAGAAATCCTTCTGTGTACCTTTGGATCTGATGTTGGATATATATGCAGTATCGTATTTAGATCAGCATAGCCAAGATGATGAAATACTTGCTGAAGAGGAAAGTCATGGCAGCAGCAAAACTCCTCCGTGTTGGCCATCTCATGCTAGACGTCAAAGGAAAAAACATGATGGTATATTTTGCTTTGAACAATTTTTATTTTAAGCTTCAAAACTTCCATTCTGAATGTGTCTAATCATTTAATTGTAATTGGTTTCTAACTAGCTTCCGGCGGAGGCTTCAAAAAAGAGGGACGTGGTACCCTTAAGGGTATAGCAGCAGCCAACAAGCGAATAAAGAGTGGTGATCAGAAACTTAAGATTGAATTTTCATCTAGGCTTGGAGGTCCCATAGGAGACAACAGCCGTGCTTTTGTGGATGAAGTGGTACTGTTTACAAAGAAAAGGGCACCACTCATTGGAGTCAAAAAGTGGAAGGATATAGAGCCTAATGTCAGAAATTCAATAGCATCCGATGTACTGGTACGTGCATATTAGCCATTCAAGGGATTACATAATTAGCTAGGTTCCAAATCAGGTTGTAAAGGTAAAGGTAAATGTAATATCATTTTTTAAAATAGCATAGGATGTTTTAAAAGTACAATTTTTCTGTATGCATAATTTTGAAGTATAGTTAGTTATTATTAGAGCATAACAATCACACATGCTTTTCACCATTATCGTTATTTTCGTCACATTGTTTACAAAAGTCATCAGCAGGATAAGATGAAGCAGTGCACTGTACACGTAGATGCAATGTTACAAGGAAAAAAAAAGCTTAGACGGACGATGCTGATTCTGCTAGAGACTTGTTCACACATCTAGACGTGTGGGGTCATATCAAACCATTGTGCTCACTTGTCGCTGAATGGCAATGAATACAAATCTTTGTGCCGATTCAGTTTTATGGTATTTTTTGTTAGAGTATCGTGCTAACAACAAAATCGATATGTATGCCTAATTCTCTAGCAATAATTTCGAATTTGTTATTGTGGAGATACCGGATTTATTAGGAATATCTGTATTCACATAACTATTTAGGATTTCTGTTGCGCGCAGATTGATAAATAGTCTACTTACGATTATAACAGGAGGTTTTTAAATTTTTCTTGTTCACTTGATTAATTTTTCACAATTTAACTAACAAGAAAGTAAAAACATGGAGTAGTATACAATATATGGCTGGCTTTTGTTGCCTAAGCATGCACAGTCTCAGGTTACCAAATAATTCACCTTTGCTTTGTCTTTAAACTTAAAACAGCAAAGGTGGGACATTCCAAGCACTATGGATGAAAAGGAAAAGATATGGTCGATTGCCAAAGAGAGGTACAAAGGATGGCGATCAGCTTTAAGTTCTACATACAAGGCATACAACACTTATGCCGAGAGGATGAAAAATAAGCCCGCAGATGTAGACATTGTTGAGTGGCACTACTTGCAGTTGTATTTTGGGTCTGAAAAATTCCAGGTTCGGTACCATTTCCTATAATTTTACTATACACTTGCAAATATGGAACAAAATAGATGAAAGTTTTGAACACTTTGTTTCTTTCAATATTTCATTTTCTAATCACATTTTCATAGCAATCTGTATGTCATTCACTGGCCTCTCCACCTGTAGTTGAATTAGTTTATCAAGTAGATGTATTTTGGGTGGAGTTGTTATATTCCATAGCTTATGGATCATGGAATGATATCTATCGCTGTGTTTAACCTACTGTATTCCTTTCTCACATGATTTGCTTTGAATGTCAACAATAATCTGTGCATCTGTTCAACAGTTACAGAGTTCCATTTAACCACACTATTTCCATCTAGATTATGTTTCTCTTTTTTTTCATTGTTTCATTTATGCATAATTATTCCTGCGACTTGACAACTGGATGCAAGCACTTTATTTGACATGCTCTCATGCATCATTTCTGTTATACATGTTACATTAATCATTACCTCTTAAATATTACCATAAACAATGAAATTCACCTTCCATTATTTTAATTTGCCACTACTAGATTTACTTATTTTAACTAGTGTTCACCTTCCATTATTTTGAAATTCACTTTATTTTAGAGTGTTTTTAACGTGAACAACCAAGCTATAATACAAATTCCAGGATCGATAGCATTTCCTTTAATTAATGCATTTTTCTACTGATTTCAGAAAATTAGCAGCCAAAACTCTGAAAACCGTTATAAACAAAAGACCGTGCACATCATGGGAAGCAGAACGTTTTCTCGAATAAGCTATGAGCAGGTAATTATGACATACTAATATGGTTCTTTTTCATCAATGACAAACTCATATGATACATTGTTCCCATCTTTTAGAGAGACCTTGTAACTGGTGAAGAGCCAAATGATTTGAATCTTTGGATGATTACTCACATGAAGAATGGACAATGGTCAAACAATGCTTCGAAGGATGTCTATGTTAGTAAATCATAAATTTCACTAGTCACAGCATGCTTCAATATATTATGCATCCATTCAGTTCTGAATTCTACTTACTTCAATTATGACCTTCCTCTTAGGATAATGCATGCAACCGAATTATGGAGAGAGAACAACAATCTGACTTATCCAGCCTTACAAGAGAAGAGGAGAATGTTTTTTTCCAGTCATCGTACAAGGAAACCACAGGATGCAAAGCAACTAGACTTCATGGTCATGGGTACTTGTCGAAATATCCAACACAAAGTCGTATGCTGAATGTTCAATTCCTAGAACAAGCTCGTGCTACAGCTGCAACCAACCAGAAGAATATTGAGCTCCAAGGTGAGGTAGAATCGTTAAAAGAGAAACTTGAAAAAGAAGTTGCTGAACGAGAAAGGATATTGGAAGAAAAAATGCAACAGCTTCAAGAAGAAGAGGACAAGAAAAGACAAGCATTAAGAGAAGAAATGAGGAAAGAGATGCTTGCAGCCCTTGCAGAACAAAGGGAAGCCACATTACAGCAGGTATAAAATTGTATCATTGTTTCGACCAACTCCAGTCTTGGAAACTTTATGCAAGCTAAATTGTTTTACCATTTTTTGTATGCAGACTAATCCTGGAAGCATCGTCCAAACTAATCCTTCTACAGCTACGCCTGACACAACAAACACTGTTGGCAACAAACGTTCAAATAAAAAAGGAGGCACTTCTCAAAAAAACAATGCTTCAGCGTATTACATTTCCTCACAAAGTCTAAGGAATGCTGCGTCAAAACGTGTACTGGCATGGAACGGACAGGTATGAACTGCAGTATGTTATATTTTGATGACAACAACCAGTTGATTCAAGGGTTTTGCTTTTTTTAATCAACACCTGTTGCTGCAATACAACTACAAACAAACTGTCTTTCCGAAGAACAGATGCAGTCAACATAGTTAATTATTTAACTCATTAGTAACATATATAAGTATTTTAAAATATCAGAATATTAAGAGTGACATAAATTTTAGTTTCAACGTAACTCTCTCCATTATTATCCATCTCAATCTCCACTTTAGTTTATCTGCATCTTGGAACATGTTTATCTTAGCTGGCAGATGACATAAATTATGAATACTTGGTAATCTTTATTTAACTTGCTCAGTAATTTAATCAATTACTTATTAATGTTTTTCCTTGTTTATCTTAGCTGGCAGATGACATACCTGGAAATGATCTCCTAGGCTGATTTGTAGAGCCTCACCTTTGTCATAATGTACATGTGAGTTCTCTGCCAAAGCTTGGCATTACAGTAGGAAGAGTTATCCTTGTCTTGTTCAATCTTATAAGTTAGATGTAATGACATTTAACTATGTATGCTGCATGGACAATTCTTCAGAGTTCAGACTAGTGTTCACATTTTCAGTAAATTATTTCTTTGAGTTTAAATAATCTTGTGCAATGGAAGGTTGTATTTATATTTGATACATACTATTTGTTTGTCAAATCTTTATCAAAATTGATGGCCAGGAATATTGTTTGTGTATTTAATAAGTAGCTTTGTAGGAAGGGCTTGTAGCAGGTTGAGATTCTGATATAATTGCTTGCAATGTGTGCATGTCATGTTTCTGTAAGATTAAGCTGTGATTCCTTTGTTCTTTTCAACAGGATCACTCGGACTTAGAGTCATGGCATGGTCAAGACAAGATAACATAATGCTGATGCAAACAAGCTATGCCGAAGCCTAATATAGCTAGAATATTTATGTTATATCAATTTTAGTTACCAGTTTTCAATGACATTGTTATAGTAATAGTAACCTTTGCTTGATGATTGTACAAACTATTTTGCTGGCTATATATTACAATTAATGATGGTTTCATTCCATATTGTTGTTGCAAAATTTATAATTATTTCATTCTGTTTCAATAATGTTTAATAACCGAATTCAGAATGCAAAATGCATTGCCACAGAAACCTTCTGTTGCAATACATGTAAATGCAACATTTGTACTTCGTTGTTATAAGGGCCTATTGCCACCAGACAAATTGCGTTGCAAAATGCTTTTAATGCAATGAAACATCCTCCGATGCAACAAATATTGTTACCACGAGCTAATTTCCATGGCAATAGAGCCTATCGCCACTAGATAAATTGCGTTGCAAAATATTCTATTGCAATGAAAAATCCTCCGTTGCAACAAACATTATTACCACGAAACATCCTTCGTTGCAAAAAAGATTATTACCACAAACTTATTTTCGTGGTAATAGGGACTATTGCCACTGGACGTATCGCGTTGCAACAATGCTCTAATGCAATGAAGCAATAAGCGTGGCATTATAACCTATTGCCACGAAACAACGACGTGGTATTAGCTCTTGCTGCCACGAAACATATGCGTGGTAATAAAGCCTTTTGCAACGGATTGAAACGTGGCAATATACCTTATTGCCACAATATGGTATGTTGCAACACCTATCAACTGCAACGCATAATTACGTTGCAATTAGCATTGCTCTTGCAACAGGACGCAAAACCGTTGCAAAGACCTTTCGCCACTCACTTTTTTGCAACGGCTGCCAACGAAGTGATATTGTGGCAATTGGTATCTATTGCCACGATTTTGTCCCTATTGCCACGAGAATAAGTTTGTGGTAAGGAATCCACTAGACCGGGACCCCCTCTTGAGCCTGAGTGAGACTTCTCATGGCTTAACCACGCTCACTCAAGTGGGACTTCTCATGGCACCAACCACGCCCACTTTCAACCTACGACTTGACTTAGGTTAGACTTCGCAAATTATTCAGTCAGAGCTGTCCCATACCAGCCATGTGGTAGTACGATAGGGCTTTCCAACAGTAGCTCACAAATCGGTCCTTAATTAACTTAGGCCCAACCACATACCCCTGTGCACGACAGTCAACCCTGTGGCTACAACCTACAGAGCATGCCTGCACCCACCATGCAACCAATTGCCTAAGTCTAAACCAGTTTTTATATTTTGTTTTCAAAATATTTCAGAAACCTCCTTGACTCACCAAAGTCAAGAGTACATTTGAAAAACATATCATTTTATGTGAAAAGCCCATCATTTTATGTGAAAGATATCCCAGCCCAAATATACTTCTAAGCTAGACTAGGCATTTGCCATTCATAAAGTCTCTAGTCATACTATTGTACCAACTAGAGTTTTAATCTAGGGGACAAGGTGTCAGGGAAATTCAATGTCAACGGAGGTAATAACAAGAAGGCAGTAACTAAATTTAAATCTGAATTGAAATACGTCCAATAGAAATATACATGCAGTATAATTTAAATCAACATAATTTTATTTGAAAATCTGGGATCAACATGATCAAGGAGTGTGACTTGCCTTGCTCTTCAAATTGGTGCAAATCTTCGTCTTTGAGTTCTCCTTAATCGTCAAAGTCTACACGTGAAAATAACCCATCAAATTTAAATAAATTCAAAATAAATTCAAATTAACTTCAAATATTTGAATTAAGGCCAAAACTGGGTAGAGGGGAATTTTTTATGAATTTATAAATTTGGATGGGCACAATCGGAGGTAGGACGAAGAAGAACGGGCTTCGGAAAGTTTAAAATCAGAGAAAATGAATAAAACAAATTTCTGGGATTATTTTTCTAAAGGATAATGGGATTTATGACGTCAGCAGGGATTTTAATTTCGGCCGAATTATTTTTCTATGGGAAATACGGATTAATGATGCCATGCTGGCATCAGCCTTGAGATGGGCCGACTGACAGCGGGCCCAGGTCCATGTGGACTACGTCCATGGACCGAGGGTGGTGATGAGGTGGTGCAGGGGTGGCTTTTGCACACGTGGCGCGGACGGGGAAGAGACGGCGCCGAGGTGGCGCTGGTGTGGTGCCACGTCAGCCGCCACGCAGGCACGGGGAAGCCGACGTGGGAGGCCGGCCGGAGAGCGCACGAGCACGACGGGCTCGCCAGCGAACGGCAGCGCAGCGACCGACGGAGAGGGTGGGAATGGAGAGAGGAGGTCGAAGGGAACTCGGCGATACCTGGCGCAGAGCTCAGCGACGAGCGAAGGTGGCCGGCGACGTGGGGCAAGCGGCGGCGCAGCTCGAGTAGCGGCGGGGACGGTACTCCGGCGGCGTTCGGACCCCGGGAAGAGGCGCACGGGCACGGCGGCGAGGCGAGGAAGCAGGAGGGGTTGACGGTGAGGCGCAAGGGCGACAAAGACGGCCGGGATTTCTCGCCGAAGTCCTAGGTGGCGGCGACGGTGGGGGAACTCGGCGCGGGGGCACTTGGCTCACCGAAGAGGGGAGCGGAGGGCGAAGGGAGGTGGGGCGAGAGAAGGCAGAGCCAAGGGAGGGGTTTTATAGGGGAGGGAGGGGAGCGGCCGGCGTGAATTGCTCGCCGGAGTGGGGAGGTGGGCGGTGGCGGTTGCGGAGAGAGGAGGCCGAGTGGGTGCGGATCCGGTGCAGGGTGGAGGAGGTGGGCGCGCTACTTGCGGGAGAGGCGGCGCACGAGGGAGACGTGGGCGGGCGCGAGGTGGCCGGCGGGTAGGGTGGAGGCGGCAGTTGCGGTGGCACTCACACGGGGAAGGAGGAGGGCGGGGTGGAGAAGACGACTCTGACGGGTGGGGCCGGGGCTCAGCGAGAGAGAGGGAGAGAGCGGCTGGATGGCGGCACGCGTCGGGGGGAATGGGGATCGGACGGCTGAGGGTGAGTGGGAGGGGGCGGCCGAGATGGGTCGGGGCTATTGGAGTGGGTCGACGTGGCCGAAATCAAAGCCGGTCACGTGGCGCCCAAAGAGCAGGGGAAGGTGGGATGGAGCGACGGTGGAGATGGCGGCGACGTGGACGGATCCAGACTGTCCACGCGTCGGCCGAAGGGAGGAGGGAGTTTTATAATTTTTATTTTCCGATTTTCGGATTTTCAGAAAAGCCTAGAAAATTCATTAAAGCTCAGAAAAATATGAAATAACTTCCAAAACTTCCAGAAAAATTCACAGAAATTCCTGGAGACATTTTGGACTTATTAAAGTTATTTCCAACTAATTTTGGTGTTATATTTTCATACCTAAAATACTTTTATTTTCAAAATAGATTTTAAACCCTAGAAAACTCAGAAAACCCAAATGAGAGCCAAATAAATCCAAATAATTAATTTGAATTAGGATTTGTGTAGAAAACCAAAATACCATTTTATTTAATAATACTTTTAGGTTTTACTTAAAATACTTTTCAAATACAGCCTTTTTAAAAACAGACATTCAGGGCAAATTCAAAATTAAAATTTAGGCACAAAAATACTTATTTTAATTCAGATTTTTATTTTTATATTATACCTGGTAGTCATTACAACTACGTAGTCAAATGTACGACTATGAAGTCGTTTACGACCACACAGTCGGGCTTACGACTATGAAGTCATTTACGATCACGCAGTCGAACTTACGACTATGAAGTCGTTTACGATCACACAGTCAGACTTACGACTATGATGTCATTTACGACCACACAGTCCGACTTACGACTATGAAGTCGTTTATGACCATCAAAGCTATGACCACGTTGTCGTCAGTAGCCGCGTGATTAAAATTGGTTAAGACAGAGTTAATGCTAATGATGGATAATTAATACTGATGAGTAGTTAATAACAAATGGATCACTGACATGTTGGCTCCGCCCTTTAAAGTAAACATTAACTGGTCCCACCTGTCATAGGAACAGACAAAAGAAAATAAAAATAAAAGAAAATTTTAAAACCTGTTGTGGGCCCCACCTATCAGATTTTTATTTATTTTCGGATTAATCTGAAACTAAGAACTTCAAAAGAGCATAACTTATTCATTTTCACTCCAAATTGAGTGAAACAAATTTCTGAATTCATCTAAATTCAATATCTATCAAATGGATTAGAAACCATAATTTTTGGAGTTCATTTGAATTTTTGTGAGAATTTGTTCCGTTTACTGATTTTTATCCAAATTTTCACGCAATGTAAAAAATAGCGTACGAGGCTCAGGAGGAAGAGGCTGAGGCCGAAGCAACATTCGACGATCAAGACCAAGCCAAGGCAAGTCAATACTTTGATCATGTTGAACCTATATTTTTTTACAAATTTACTTTTGTCTAAATTATCAAATTGCATGTTGTTATTTCATATGCAAATATAAATTTGTTTTAAGATTCTAGTTATATGCCATTATTCGACTTGTTAGTATTACACCTCCTTTGGAACATTTGAATATTTTAGTCTTGTCACCCTAGCAAAATTATAATAGTAAAACTTTTAAAAATGGGTCTATAATTATATGTCACGCTTAGCATTGCTTAGATACATGGAGGGGCACCAAAATTCCACAAGCATCACTTTTAATCATGAGAAACTGATTTAGGAAGCACCACTTTCTATATATCATATTTTAAAAGCAATTTATGGCAAATAAAATAACCCGAGCCCTTCCTTGATAAGCCATGCATGTTAACTATTTACATCCTATGTATTGGCTCGTGGAGCACAATGGTTTGTGCTCACCCTCGCTCACTCAATTAATCCAGAATCAGTAGTCAGATCGCTACGCTTCAGCAATACACTTGGTCATGATGGCGAAGAAGATGGAGGTGTCAAGACTAGGTCACGTACCCCCAGTTGGCTGCCTGTGGGCATGTCCTGAGGGTCCCACCTGTTGCTTCATTTCTGCTGCTGCATTTTATTTATTTCGGCCTGATCGGCCCATGAGTAAGTATATTTACGCTTCCGCATGATATGTATTTTGATGTTCAGTACTGTATCTGTGAGCACTATCTACTGATCTAGGGGATAGTGCGGTGGAATCATAGAGAATTTTAGATTATAAAATCTGGGTCGCAGAGTCGCAGGCACGGGCGAGCCCGGGGCCATGAAGATGGCACGTGCGGTGAAGGGAAGCGCCAATAGGATGGGCTTTGGTGCGAGGTGCATGGTTGCGGTGACCATCTCACTCAAACATGCCCCACTACCGTGACGCTTTGCTAGATCGTCGCTAGGGATAGAGCCATGGAAGTGGGGACCTCGGTGGTGGCCCACATGCAGCAGCCCCCAGAGGGCCTTCTACGGATATAGGCTGCTAAGGGAGGCCAGTGCTGCATCATAAACATCATATCTGGAGGTTTGTTGCTCTAATTTTCATCTGCGTGACAAGAGAGGGCTTACGCTCATCGACTGCATCATGTGGCGACGTATCCTGCCCAGGTGCCCCCGACCTGGGCACAAGACGACATCACCTTCACAGCCGCTGGTGTGGACGGAGTCGACATTCCTCACTAGGACCCTCTGGTGATCCAGGCTACCATTGAGGGGTGCGATGTTAAGCGTGTTTTGGTCGAAGGAGGCAGCTCTGCCGACATTTTATTCATGGTAGCCTTCGACCAAATGGGAACCCCCCGCAGTAGGCTAGGGTCTCCGAGGATCCCGCTCCAGGGTTTCAGGGGGCAACCGCTAAAAGCTCTAGGCTAGATACGGCTACAGGTGTGCTTCGGTAGGGTGATCACACGAGAAAAAAGGACGTTACCTTCAACGTGGTGATCTTCCCTACTTGTACAATGCCATCTTGGGATGCCCAACCCTCAATGCATTGGAGCGGTCCTGCATCACAACTTCTTTTGCATGAAGCTTCCAGGTCCGCATGGCGTTGTTACTGTGTTCAGGGATCAAGATCTCGCTCGTCAAATAGAGCTTGGCGCGCGAGCCCCCCTCCAAAAGGTACACGCTGTCACAGACACCCTTGGTGCTGGCATGCCCTTCGCCCCAGGGTGGACGCCCAACCTAGGCCAGACGGCAGAATCAAGAGAGTCTCCCTGCACACTGCCGAACAACAAGTCTCCATCGGCGAGGGCCTCCCTCCAGAGGTTGAGCAGGACCTGCTCCACGTCCTTCGAGCGCTAGTAGGCGACCAAATTGGAGGTTGCAAAATTACTCCAATCTGAAGTCATCCGTGAAGTGCAACACCTGGACTAGCTCACGAATCTGGTGCTAGTGAAAAAGGCCAGTGGTGCATGGCGCATGTGCTTCGATTTCACTGTGCTCAACAAGGCATGTCCAAAGGACAATTACCCGCTTTCTCGCATAGACCAAATGGTGGATGCCACGGTGAGAATGAGAACTCATGAGCTTCTTGGACACATACTCCCGTTACCATCAGATCTATATGACTAAAGACGATGAGGTCAAGACAAGCTTCATAACGCAAGTAGGGACGTACTGCTTTGTTAGGATGTCCTTTAGCCTCAAGAATGTGGGAGCCACGTTCAATTGCCTGGTGGCCCTCGCCCTTACCTCCCAACTTGGAAGGAACGTCGAAGCCTACATTGATGATGTGGTCATCAAGACCAGACAGCTTGCCTCCCACAGACGAGACCTCCAAGAAACCTTCGACAACCTCCGGCAAGTAGGCATCAAGCTGAACCCAGACAAATGCGTCTTCGGCATGCAAGCTAGAAAACAACTCGACTTCTTGGTGTCTGGATGAGGGATACAGGCAAACCCCGATAAGGTCGATGCAATCCTCTCCATGGAGCCGCCCAAGACGACGAGAGAGGTCCAGAGGCTCACCGGTCGTGTGGCCGCGCTGAGTCGTTTCCTATCCAGGGCGGCTGAGAGAGACCTTCCATTCTTCAGAACCCATCACAGATGCGATGGGTTCCATTGGGATGACGGCTGTGTGAAGGCTTTCGAAAAACTCAAAAAGCACCTTGCAAGCCTTCCCACTCTAGTCGCGTCGATCCTAGAGGCTCCGTTCCTGCTGTACCTCATGGCTACGGCAACAGCAGTCAGCGTCCTCGAGGAGGGACCCCTTGAATGACCCATGTACTTCATCTCTGATGCCCATCAGGGCGCCAAAACACGGTACACCGAGCTGGAAAAATTGGCCTATGCCCTCATCATGGCTTCGAGGTAGCTTCGCCATTACTTCTTAGCTCATCACATCATTGTGCCTTCTTCGTTTCCCTTGGCGGAGATGTTGCACAACAAGGAGTCCATGGGCCGTATTGGAAAATGGGTAGCCGAGCTTGTGCCCTTCTCTTTGACGTACGCTTCCTTGCCGAGTGGACCCCACCAGCTCAGCCGCAAGCACAGCCGCCAGCAAACCCATGTGGTCCCTTCACACTAACGGAGCCTACGGTGCCCCTGGCGCCGAGGTAGGCGTAGTGATCACTACACCGGAGGGCACCACTTCTTATACTTGGCACGCCTTGGGTTCCCAGCAACAAATAACACAATCGAATACGAAGCGTTACTCTTTGGCCTCGCCAAGCTCAAGGCCCTCGCCACGCGGAGGGTGCTCGTCCACACTGACTTACGTTTGATTGTGAGGCACATCGACAAGTCTTGCCAAGCCAAGGACCCTGACCTAGCCAAGTATCTAGCTGCGGTGAGGGCAAAGGAGCGCCATTTCTTGGGCGTCACAATAAAAGTCATTCTGCGGGTAGACAATGACCAAGCTGACGGGATCGCCAAGGCTGCCAGCCAGCAAATCCCTACTCCTGCAGGGGCGTTCACCGAACTTCTAGTCACCGCAGCCATCTAGCACGACAAGCATGACACAACACTCATCCACCAGATCACCCAGCAAGGCAACTAGCGGGAGCCCATTTGTGGCCTCTTGCGGGGAATAGCTGAGCTAGACAATTCTCTTGAGCTGCGCCACCTACAACATCGCACCAAGTCCTTCAAGGTCCTAGACGGCGTCCTCTACAAGCGGGGAGTTTGCGCCCCACTATTGCGATGCTTTTTGCGTGGTGAGGGACAGCGGCTCCTCGCTGAAATCCATGCAGGGCTTTGTGGCTCGCACAATGCGACAAGGTCTCTCGTTGGCAAGGCGTTCAGACAGGACTTCTACTGGCCAACGGCCGTCGCGGACGTGCATGACCTAGTGTGCCGGTGCCAGGGATGCCAGTGGATGGGAAGGGTCACCCACATACCTCTCAATAATTTGCAGCCCATCCCACCAGTATGGCCGTTGGCGCGGTAGGGCATCGACATCATCGGACCACTCCTGCGCGCACTAGGGGATCTACGATTCATTGTAGTCGCCCTTGAATATTTTCCAAGGGGTCCGAGGTGGCTGCACTGGCCAAAGTAACCTCTGCAGCGATGCAGCAGTTCCTCTAGCAGAACATCATCTGTCGCTTTGGAGTGCCCAAGGAAATAACCATTGACAATGACCTGCAATTCAACTCCACACTGTTCAAGGCGTTCTACGATCGCATGGGCATCATGCTCCGATACGCCTCAGTCGGACATCTGTAGTCCAACGGGGTGATCAAGCGGGCAAACAGTGCCATCTCCACTGAAATCAAGAAATGCCTCGTAGGTCTCCCGAAGGGCAAATGGCCGGAAGAGCTTCCAATCGTGCTCTGGTCCCTTCGCACAACGGTCACGCACCCAACAGGGTTTACGCTGTTCAAACTCCTTTTCGGCAATAAGGCAGTCACGCCTGAAGAAATCAAGGCCGGATCGAGGAGAGTCCTTGCCCAGGCTCTGACGGAAGAGCGGGCGCTCTCTCTGGACCTCCTCGATGGTGACCGAGTATGCATGCCAAGTAGCATGTGCGTACGATCGCACCGTGTATTCGTGAGAATTCCAGGCAGGAAACCTTGTCCTCAAAAAGGCACTGCATGCGGCAATGGTGGGCAAGCCAAATCCAAGTGGGAGGGCCCCTACATCATCACGGCGGCTCTACAACGCAGGGCGTATCATCTCGCAACTCTTGAGGGGCGGATTCTCCGTCACACGTGGAATGCGGATTGCTTGTGGCGATATTATGCATAGAGGGAAAAGGACGCCCAGCATGATGCTGGCGTCGCACCATGTGTAATAGCTCGCCCACACAAACTTGAGATAAATAAAGCGCACTATTCATAAACACATTGTGTCCCATTCCAGGCAAGACATGCCGAGGGAAACCTCAGCGTGCACACTTCAAAAGGTTATAGATGGAGCGCACGCATCTACTTCATCCGACCGCCAGCTCCACTGATGCCATTTCAAAAGGTTAGGGATGGAGCGCGCGCATCTACTTCACTTGGCCGCCAGCTCCGCGGATGCCACCTCAAAAGGTTAGGGATGGAACGTGCGCGTTTACTTCATCTGGCTGCTAGCTCTACTGACACCACTTCGAAAGGTTAGGGACAGAGCGTGCATGTCTACTTCATCCGGCCGCCTGCTCCGCCGATGCCACTTTGAAAGGTTACGGATGGAGCGCA
Source organism: Dendrocalamus latiflorus (assembly GCA_017311315.1). NCBI lineage: Eukaryota > Viridiplantae > Streptophyta > Magnoliopsida > Poales > Poaceae > Dendrocalamus > Dendrocalamus latiflorus. Next base: position 5,684,384 of record CM029616.1, on the reverse strand, counting down.
TGCGTCTAGTTCATCCGGCCGCCAGCTCCAGTGACACCACTTTGAAAGGTTAGGGACGGAGCGTGTGCATCTACTTTACCACAAGATGAAGGGGCCTGGGTCGACCCCTCATCTCTACCCTACTTCACGCATATTGCATCTCAAGTGTCGGAATGCACAACCCACATCATTCTCATCTCGCATCCAAAGTCCTACTTACTGCCGATCTTTCCAAGCACTTATCGCCGTGCCAAAAGTGTTATTCGGACTTGTTCGGAGGCGCTACTCATCCGATTCGTCTTCTACTTTAACATACTCTTGCATCGATGCCTCTCCCGTCGAATGCCGCTCCTCCTAAAGACGCAGAGAATCCTCCACCTAGCCCTAGTGTCGAAGGCGCCGTCGAACCATATGGTCCGAAACTAGTAAGCGGCCCCTATCAAGCACCTGCTTGCCACAAACACCAAATATGAGCACAAGGCTTAAAACTTTCATTGCATTGCCAAAAGAGTGTGGCGATGTAGCGTTGTTTTACATAACATTGATGGGGTGTACATAGCGGGCTACATGCACGGGCGTAGGACTTCGGCATCACACCCGCGCATCGATGCCGTGCTCGGAGCCGGTGGCACCACCTTCGTCTTGCCGCTGCACTTCATCAAGCCAGGTCCCGAGGTTGCCACCATCTTGCAGGCTTCAACTCATTGCTACCTGTAGGATCGAAAATGGCAACAGGGAGGGTGAATGGTGCCTTTTTAAAATTTGCCCCCAAAGTATCCACGATCGAAACTCCTCTCCGGTAGCTATGAAAAACTATAAAGAAGGAGATTCATGTTCTCTGGAACCTCAAACACACAGGGAGAAAGCGAGGCAAATAAAAAGAGCCAAAGAAAAGATCAAACCGGAGTGAACCAGCAAGGGGCAGTCTGATCGCAATGCATCGGGCGGTCAGACCTCACTCCCAGGGCTGGTTAGACCGCACGGGCCGGTCAGACCGCCTCTTGTAGGCCAGTCAGACCACCGATCTAGGTCTGGTCTGACCGTCGTGCATGGTCCGGTCTGACCGCCCTATAAAAACCGGTCTGACCGGTTCCCTGAGCCCAGAGGTGCCGATTGAAACTCTGAAACCCGAAAACCTTGCAATTTGCTGATTTTAGGGAAATTTAGTGGAATCCTCTTGTTCTTTTCAGGTCAAGACAGCAATACCTTGAACTAAATAACATCAAAACCTTAGGAAACTAGAAATAACACCAGATGTGCTAGTAATCAAGATTTGAGCCAAGAATCTGAAAAAGTGTTGAAAATGGACAGATTTTCAAATTGCTCACAAATCTTGAGTCCTTTGCTCATGAACTTTTACAATCAACTTAGCAATGATCTCAGAACTTCTAATCCCAAGCCCCAAGCCATCTTTTGAAGGAAATCAAAAGATCTAAACATGCTCTGGCATGAAACCCTAGAAATGTTGAAACAGAGGAAATGAGCATAGGACTTTAGAAATGAAAATACTCATGATTCTTGCCTTAGCTCTTGGGAATAGCTGACCAAATGGTCTTGCTTGGACTCATGAGCTACATACTGCTGCCTCCCTCTCCTCTTTTGAAGGCAAGAGCTCATACCAAACAAGCAAATCAAGAAGTGACATACAATGCCCACTCCAAGACCTCACACCCATAAGAGGCAAAAGTCAAAGCAACCCATTTTGGAGGGAAACCAGCCTCCAACCCATGGCTTGAGTCAAATCTCAAATTTGCCCCTCAAGCACCTTTCCGGAAGCTTCTCACAACCGGTACCTCGACTCCTCCTTGAGTCTAGTCCCGGTCCGCTCCGCTGTACACGACCACATCCGGCATCCTGACCATCTGGACTTCCGACTCCACCTGAGTCTAGTCTCGATCAACTTGCCGTTGCCCGTCGTGTCCACCTGACACCGACCGAGACCTCCGACTCCACCTGAGTGTAGTCCTGGTCTATTCCGTCACACACGACCGCAACCGACCTCCAACCGTCTGGACCTCCGACTCCTCCCTGAGTCTAGTCCCAGCTCGCTCGTCGTCGCCTGTCGTGTCCTCCACCGGTAGCTCTAGCTCCGGTTCCTCGTCTCCCAACTTGCAACCACCTCACCAGCCTCGATTATCTTCGGCATCACCGACCGTCTGGACCTCAACACCTCCTGTGCCTAGTCTCGGTCCTCCTCGCCTCACCATGACCTAGCTCCGAAGTCCTGCAGTCACACAGACAAGCAAACCGTCACATAGCACTGCACGAAACAGCATAATCAATAATAGTTAATGAAAGGTACTCAACCCTAGAATACCCAAAACAAACTCAAACTCTCTAATACAACCATCAATTACTCATCACAAACATGGGGACACCTCCACATGGTCTCTCACTACCTTTGCAGCGGCCTCGCCGATGTAGTCCCATATGCACTGTTGGAAGGCACATGCAAAATGCCGGACCGCATGCACCGCGATGGAGTCCACTTCGGGGTTGGCGGCCTCAGCCTCGAAGTCGGATTCCTCCGAGAGTGCCACCACAGCCACTTGGAAGCACTCGCTCATCCTTGTGTGCGAAGCTACGCAAGCGCACTTCGCACTCGACGCTTCCGGGAGCACCATGTCAGCCCCCGTAGCCCGCGTAGGTGAGGAAGCTTCACATTCGCCTCTGACGTCCACTTCGGGCCCACGGCAGCTATTGCCTCTGCCGTCCACATCGCTCGCGGGCCCCTTGTCACCGGTAGCGCTGCGGTCTACCTCCGCTTCTAGGTCCGAGTTGGCGTACATGGCCAGGTCAGAGTCGGTACCTACAGTGGCCTCCTCAGCCTGGACGGGTCCCTCGGGGAGAACGGCTTCCGAGCTCGGTAGTCGCGCGGCAGGAGAGCAGGCCCTTCAACGAGGAGGAGAGTCCTTCCTCTTGCCATCACCATCACTGGTGCGAAGCTGGCCAATACTTGGCACGGCACGCTCCGGCACAGGAATGCCGAGAGCTTCGCACACATGGTTTACCCACCCGATGTTCACTGTCACCGCCCCTCGGAGACTGTGCTCCTTGGCCACGTACGACCCAAAGAATACCGTCGTGGCACGCTCCGCGTTCTCGAGGAGGAGCTCTGCCAATAAAATGAGTTAAACCTATGACCTATAGAATACCCACTTCATGTGCAACATGTATGGTCGAAGACTTACTTGGCTCGGTCAATGTTGTATGCTTTGTTTAGCAGGTCGGCCCTAGTAGTGTAAAATCTGCCGTTTAGGCATATTCGCTACCCAATGCACTACTTTAATCTAAATTATTGTGTATGGATATGATATGAATGTTGTTGAATATGTGTACTAGTCACTGATCATGGGACTAGCACAGTAAACACATGGGATTTAGAGTGCAACTTTTGAACCCAACAGCTTTTATTTATGTTTTTTGCGACAATAGATAACAATAAAATGTGAACGGTGAAGATCAAAATGTGCTCTCTCTCACCCGCTCGATCGCCTCCTCTTCGAATATTTGAAATCGACACTATAGGAGGGGGCTCTCTGGCCGCAACGGTCATCTACAAATCCCCAATTGCCCGTCTCCAATTCCTCCCCACCACCGCCGATCTAGGGTTCCTCTCCGCCGCCTGAGACGAAGCCACGTCCCCCTCGCCGATTTTGCCATGGAGACGGTGCATGTCTCCGTCGCCTCTCTGCAAGAACTGGAGGACGCCATCCGAGACCATGCCTCGGCGCTGCACGTGGTCGTCGACGTGGACGTCACCAACATGTTCGAGGCGGAGGCCATGCGGCGGCGGCTCACCGGTCTACTGGGCAGAGGCTCCAGCTGGGAGGTGGCCGAGAACACGATGGAGATGCTGAAGGCGGCCGTGGACCACTACATCGAGCTCGACCTTCTCGCCACCTTCGCCGAGCTGGTAGAGCTGGACCTCCGCGACGGCATTCCCCTGAAGAAGGCCCGGTTCTACTGCGTGAGGAGGACTGCGAACGACGTCGTCACCACGGCGCACCCGACTTCCACCCTCGACGTGCTCCGCATCATCACATTGGAAGCCCAAATGATCGGGCGAGTTGCCTAGGGTCTTGGCTTCGGGAGCTAGGCGTAGAGGTCCACCAGATTACAGAGGACGAGATGATGTGGTTCCAAGAGGACGGTGACGCTGGCGGCGATGACGACCGCATGGGCGAGCATCAGCTCGGCACCGACGAGGGCGAGCCCTAGGTCAACAATGGTGATGAGAAGCAAGTATAGATGACCAAGCTGCTTAGTAAGATTGGAAAGCTCAAAGACGTCATTGCTTCCACCAAGACTGGCCCATTTATCCAACACAAGCAATAGGTTCTCATTTTAATTCTTTCCTCTGCCTATTTTTAACTGCATGTTCTCATTTTTTTCTTGACGGTCCAATTACGGTGACGGTAGGCAACAAAATTCTGATCCTGCTTATATGTTGGCAATAGAGATGTGCAGCTTCTAAGTTTCATTTCTAATGCATAATTTTTTTTGCTGATCCTGTTCAAAGAATTGAGGCTAAAAAGAATTTCCTATAAGAGAGAAGGATTTTGCTGCTTGCAACACTATTTTGTATTCGATTTATGTACTCAGCCAAGATGTACAATGTCCATTTGCCACTGAACGATTAGTCTTTTCTTAGGGTAGAAAGATGGTGTCATCCCGGTCCAGTTTGTTAAGTAGAGAGTTGAAATTTGGCCCTGCTAAATGATACTCCTTGTTCAATATCTTAAGTAGAGGCTTAATACAAACCAATAGCTAGGCGCAATCATATAAGCCATTCAGTTTTGCTACCAAAACAATATGAAATATTCTAAATAAAAACTGAGAAATAAATTAGCGCCCCATAATGGAGGTTTGGCATGAACAAAAAGAAAGGAATTTGAAAATTGTTGTGGTCATTCAAAAGGACTGAAATATAAGAATGGTGCCTTTTTTTATTGACAATAGAATGTTTAAGCGGGAAACTGCAGAAGAGGATAAAATTCATGTAAATCTACCAAGGTATTTCCTCATCTTTCTTTTTTATGTTTTCATAGTGCCAAGACAAACAATACACATACATGTATTGACACTATGTAACTGTTTTTTTGAGACGTACTTAGTGTAATTTTATATCCCAGTATGCAGTAATTTCATCTGTTGGACTTGTAACCCTAGTGTGAACACTTGTGCGAACAAACCGAATACCGATAAAATATTTCGAAACGACGACTGAGAAACCATTCTATTTGTTTATTTGGGGAAGCCATAAACTGAAAAAACAAGGTCATTTGACAATCCTACTGTCTGGCAGAGGTACATGTACATGGTTTAGTCTTCGACACAGTTCATATAATATTACAACATAGTTCATATAATATTACATAACATCTGCCTTACATAACTGAACATAGGGAAGTTATGCACAACATAACTTGAAAACATCTAACGTTTATTACTGTGGCACTTGCTGCACGGCTCAATAACCTTTAACAGTTGAGGGCACTCTCCCCTCAGCATATCTTCTAATAGCAAGGCAAGCCTTTTCAGCTTCTGCGAGAGCCTCCTCACTCATTCCCAAACATTTGTCAGACTTGACAAATCTCCTGTCATAACCACGGGTAGTGTCTAATGTAAGACAATCTAGTGTTGATGTTTTCTCAATAATATGGCTTGTAAGCTCAATCATGCTCTTTGCAGAGCAAAAACCAGTTATCATCACGTTCCTCAGGTTGTCATGGCAATATCCTGATAGGCACCTTGGATGGGAGGAATCACCATTCGATTCTTCAAGAATCGAATCATGCCTTATTACTGGCAGCTCAACCTGCATAGGGCTACATCAACGTCTGTTCTCTAATAAACAAAAGGTTCTGACTTAAACAGGTTATATTAATCCTCACCATAGATCTTTAACTAATTTATAACAAATCATTGACTAAAAATATTTAGCAACAAGTCATCTATAAAGAAAAAGAATAGATATCGCAACAGCAAGAGCAAGTAATTTACTTCCAGAAAGAGTTTAGCAAGGCAATGAATACTATCGCTCGTCATATTATCAGTTGCAAAATGGAAAGATATTAAATTGTCCCAACTTCAGGAAACAATAAAAACCTTATGTATGACACTTCACCACAAATAATTCTTAATAAGGAAAACCACTCAAGGGATAAACGATGACTTACACGCAAGATGAAAGTCTCCAAGGCGGGAGAAGCATCCAGAAAAGAAATCAGAGAATAAAAATCGTAGTATGGGGAACAACTTGGTGTAAAAAGCACTATCTCCAAGTACTTGAGCTGGAAGAATTTGCCAAGCGCCATTGGTGTGTTGATCGTCTGAAGAAAGATATCCCCAAAATTAATTGTGTACTAAATTAGAGTAACTGAGTATTATAAACATACAACTATTCTCTGACACTTTTAAGTACCAAAACAACGAATTAATATCGAAGGTTCAAACTGACCTCATCACGTGTTGACAGATAAAGGGTTTCGATATTTGGCGCAATGGATGGAAGCTTGGTACTAGCATAATATAGCATGTCAGACTCATAGTTACAAACAATTTGTACTTTCCTCACTTGCATTGAATCTCCAAGTGAGATATGTATTGGGCGCCCTACATAGCTGAAACAGGAGAGCTTTGGAGCATTGCTTTCGATCATCTCCAGCATTTTGCAACTCATCACATCAAGGAAATTAAGCTGCAAAAGCAGATAAGGTATCTTCAAGAAAATTATATCATCGCAGTGCGAAAGTCGCAATTGCTCCAAAGCGCAAGAATTGGACAGAAAACCACAAAGCTCCTCCCCCGTAATGTGGACTGAACGCAAATACACGCTTGTCAAGCTACGCATGCAACCTACTTGCACCTCAGGGTGGAAAGAACATTCAGCGAGGAAAAAAGACTGAATTGAGCTTCCCTTCTCACTAGATACAAGTGAACATGGGAAGTTGTACTTTATCTCGTCATCTTGGGCTATTTGTAGAGCAAATTCTTTAATGCCAGGAACAATAGCAGCTTGAAGCCATCGGTCAACATAACTTGGATGAAGATTGGAACAAGGGTACGTTGCAAGTTTAAACACTTTCAGTCCCATGCCAGCGTGATTCTGCACAATTTGGTCAACTCTACTGATAAAATCCCTTGTTATTTCATCTTTAGATGCATCTTCATTTATGCCTAGTGTATGGACATTAAGGATGATCTTGGGATAGCATCTCCAAGAACGCAGAAAACCACGAGACACGCAGGCAGCACGAGCAGCATCACGCATAGGCATGAGAGCGTGTATCTGATGAAGGATGTCCTGCACAAACAAGCATAAGGGGAAAAAACATCAGAAAGAGTTGCAGTAATAATGCTTTCATGAAATGAACAGTAGGGGAAATTACTATCTTGTTGGTTAAAAATTTTTATTTCTTGTTAACAAAATATAGACGCACCACCGAATTGCTATAATCCAAAATACCTCCGGTGCTTGCAGCGAAGATGATGGATTTTTCACTTCAGTTACATTATTTAATCATTATCAGGATTTCATACCTCTGGAAGCTGGACCTGTGATCCCATTGCTTCGGCACACTGAGAATCATCGCCTTGTTGACTAGGTGAACACTTTATCTGAGACGCTGAAGAAGTGCATCCACCGTCTGCAACTCAGCTAGGTCAGTCATCGTACAGAAAAAGGAATGGCAGAAGAAAATCGTCCGCAACGCATGAGCGCATTTGCACACACCAAAGACGAACAAATCCCCTCATCCAAAGGCCCTTGCATTCCAGCAGCCAGGAATCATGTGGACAAATCCCTTGGACTTAGAGAAAAATGAATGCCTCTACCCACAAATGAGTCCTTTATGCACAAAATCACCTCAAAATTATGCCTTTATGCGAAGAATCAGCATTGGAGGCGGGAAAGAACTTCGTGCGAAACCTAGCCGGGCCAGATAAATTCACCTAATTCGACCAATATGGTCACACAACTAGTAGACTCTAGCACGATGCGCGTTCACCATGAACAAACAGGAAGGCAGCCCAGCAGAACAACCACTCTCCAGAAACCAGAAGTCCAGAACCAGAAAAAACTAGGAGTAATCTGAAGTCTCAGACGACGGAGCTCAAATCTGAAACGCGGAGTCACACGGATCGAGAAACGGGAAACAGGGAGGAGGCGTACGTGTTGTCCGGACGTGCCGCTGCCGCTGGACGGACAGCACCTTCATCAGCTCCAGCATCCGCATGGCGGCGAGAAAATTGATATCATACCACTCCTTTTGAAGTGGTTTCGATAAAATGCCTCTCTAGATGGCAATTATTAAAATACCATCTAATACATAATTAACTCTATAATTTGCTATTTTTAGAGGTTTTAACTATTTCTTTTTCATTTTTTATTTTTTCCCCAAAATTGCATAGCAAATGATCATAATATCCTCAGCCATTTCTTTGGAGTCTGTCTCCGTTCCATTCATTTCCGAGATCTCATTCATTCCAGGCCAGCCGAACGAGGAGGAGAGGAGACGCCGAACGAGGGTTTTCGCCGCCGCCGCCGCCGCGCCCGCGCGCACGGGCCGCCGCCGACGCGCCCGCAGGCACGGGCCGCCTCCGCCACGGTGTCAGATCCCAGTGTGGAATCAGACCAGGAGCATGGAAAATCTCAGGAATCAGATTTGAGAAAGGGGAAAAACCAGGAAGGAAGGAATGCTAAAGCTATCGCTACTGCTAGGGATATGAGATATTGGCAAAAGGCATTCCCCTTCCATACGCAACTGTGTATATATGGAGAAAATTGATAAAATATTCGATAAAATGCCATCATCTACATGGCAATTGTTAAAATACCACCTAGTATATGATCAACTCTATGATTTGCCCTTTTAGGAGATTTAACCATTTCTTTTTTGTTTTTTATTTTTTTCCACCAAAATTGTATACAAAATTACCCTAATACCCTTCTCAAAATACCACTACTCCTCAGCATGGACCAACAGCAATACCTGCCCTTCTGGATCTCCCGGCGCATGGTTTCAATCTGGGCACGGACGCCATTGGCCTTGCTCGACTCGGCCTGCGCGCGAGCTAGCTGCTCACGGAGGACCTAGAGTCGATCCATGAGTTCGGTGCGCGCGGCAGCGAGCACCCTCACGTCGGCGTGGACCTGCTCAACCTCCACGCGCGCGCCGACGACGGTCCGCGCCTCGGCCTCGATGCGCGCGGACTGTTCCGCGACGGCGCGTACCTCAGCTTCGTGCTCGGCGCGGGCCTTGGTGGCGGCGATGGAGACCGCCCGGAGCTCGTGCTGCGCGGTGATGAGCTGCTGCTGGAGCGCGACGTGGGTGGCGGCGAAGCGCTCGTTGTCGACGAGCAGCTCCTGGATGTCACGGTCGCGGGCGCCGAGGCGGTCCTCGAGGGCCGCGACGGCGGGGTGGGGCGCGAGCGCCCCGCGCGGTTGGTGGAGGAGAAGGACGGGCGGCGGGGGCTCGTCGCGGGGGGCTGCTGACGTGGGTGCTGCCGCCGCTCCCACTCGAGGTCTTGGGCCGCCGCCGCCCGCACGCCCGGGCCGCCGCCGCTCGCACGCCCGCCCGGGGATTTGCCGCCGCCCGCACTGGGTCCCGCCGCCGCCACCGCCACGGGTGCCGCCGCCGCCACGGGGTGCCGCCGCCACTGCCGCCGCCACGGGAAGACCCCGCCGCCGCCCGCACTGGGTAATTTCTCAACAATTTCTGTCATGATCTTGCGTGCGGGCGGCGGCGGCGTCCCGTGCCGGCGGCGGCGGCCCAAGACCTCGAGCGGGAGCGGCGGCGGCACCACGTGCCTGCGGCGGCAGCACCCCGTGGCGGCGGCGGCACCCCGTCCGTGCGCGCGGGCGCGGCGGCGGCGGCCCGTACCGGCGGGGGCGACGGAGGCGGGCCTTGCCGGCGGCGGCGGCGTTCTGTGCCGGCGGCGGCGCCCTACGCCCTCTCTCTGGAAAAGCAGATGGATTGGCGTGGGAGATGAGTCTGAGGAGTAGTGGTATTTTGAGAAGGGTATTAGGGTAATTTTGTATACAATTTTGGTGGAAAAAAAATAAAAAACAAAAAAGAAATGGCTAAATCTCCTAAAAGGGCAAATCATAGAGTTGATCATATACTAGGTGGCATTTTAACAATTGCTATGTAGAGGGTGGTATTTTATCGAAGCCACTCCAAAGGAGTGGCATTTTATCAATTTTCTCGTATATATGAGTACAATCCATAAGTGAGTTTAAGCCCCTCACTGCGATTACAACCAGTAAACACTCCCCTTACACTAAGTTAAGAAGCTCATTAATTAATTAAAACAAGCATTAACTGGAACAATGTAGGCCGTTGATATCTCATCACCAGACCTTTGGTAGTCCTGGCCGTAGGATGTTGCCAACAAGAATTCCACGAAGCGATATCCTTCCAACTGCCTGAAATCAGCTCTTCCGGATGTTACCAGGTTCTGACATTGCCCTCTTCTCAACAACATACTTGTCCTCAAGTATGTGAACCTTTGCCAAGCGCTTCAAACCCTCAACAAGCTTGGGAAGATCAAAGGCAACCCTGCATTGAACAACAACACACACAATAGGGAACACAGAGAGTTTCATTACTCTGATTGGACAGGCATCAACCTCCTTCTCATTTGTCAGGGTTTCATTCTTTGTGATGAACAGGTCCCAACCAACCATAGCAACAGTGTTAATACCCGGGACATCCTCAACAGACTCTTGTGTTTTTACCATCCAGATATCAATACGCTGTACACTCTTCACATGCAGATACTTCTTGTGGCCAGGGTCATAATTGGGACCCAAGATACGAACCTTCTTGCCAATTACAACCTTCCTTGAGAATTCATGACCAAGGGCTAAGAATCTGCCCTTGTCAGAAGCTGGAATCATCTCAGAAATGTTCAACATAAGAGAACCTTCCAGATTACAGTTTCTGATAGCAGTTGCATAGATATCATGAAGGGGTCCCTCGTATAAGTTCTCCACACGATATTTCTGTGCCTTCGATGGATAGGAAAGGTGGAATATCATCATCTCAAGCAGAGCATTGCTGGCTGGCAGCCAAGTTTGCATGACACACTTCAATTTTGTCAATGCGAGGTACTCAGGAGCCTGACCCCCAGGGATTACAAATGCATCATAGCTTAAAGCTTCCACACTGTCAAACGATGCTGTCAAAGCAAAATCCTGACCAGGCTTCTCATTGTATGTTTGGTCACCTTCGAAGTCATGAATGGCAGTTGGGCACTTTTCCCCAGCACCATTGTCAAGGCAAACTGCATCAACATGGTAACCAAGAGCTTGAAGAGACTGAAATGGGACCATACCCACGTAATCCTCCATGTAATCCCCACAAAGGAACAATATTCTTTTGTTTGAGCCTGCTACAGAGCCTCCAAGTGCTTTCACAAAAAGTCTGATGAATTCAGGATGAGCATCATAAGCCGCTGCAGTGAGGAGATTGCCTTCAGCAAGGCATTTTGCCATAGTATCAGCTTCTTCCCTCCTAGCACCAGCAGCAACCAAAACTAGTTTAACCACAGGATATGCAGTACATGTACGATTCCGGCCTACTGCTGTTGCTGCCAAAATCGACCGTCCATAGCAAACTGATGCGATGGGCTTCTTAGTATAAGAGAACTTCCTAACTAAATCAAGCACCTTTTCATCATTTGCAAAGTATTCTGGTGCATAGCCTCCAGGAATTACCAATCCATCATTTTCAGCAATATTATTCTCATCCAATGAAGCATTAAGAGCAAAATTTTGGCCTCTAATCTCAGAACATGTCTGATGGTCAGTCCCCTGATGAACGGCGGTGCGGTAGGCTGTCAAATCCCAATTCTTCAGATTAATCACCCTAACCAGAGGAGGCGGCTGCTGTTCCTCAAAGACTGTTTCAACCACTCCATTTTTCTTGATGGTCAACCTTCTTATCTTCAAATCCAAACTCACTATCCAGTCACATCCTAGCACAATGTCAAAGCCCTTCAATGGTAATACCTTAAAGGAATTACTGAATTTTCCTTTCCCAATGTGGTAATCAGCTTGTGCTATGTAAGATCCAGCCAACAGAGTACCTCCTCCAGCTACAGTGACTTTTTGCAATGGTGTCAATTGGATTTTACAATGTCGGGCCCCCGGATTACCAAACCCGGACCCTCTGTGTATTACAGCACTAGTCCCAGATCAAAGCTAGTGCACACAGTCAAACAGAATGGAAAACATCACCATCAACGATTTATTACAATAAATAAGAGTACTGACCACAGGGTCTCATTATTACATTGGAGGTTTAAGACCTCGCACACAAGAAATAAAGCGGAAGCAAAGATAACTCGAGGACGACCCATCAATTCGCCACAGGCAATTGACTGGGGAAGCGCGACCTAGTCCTCCGGGAAGAATCCGTCGCAGCCACAAGCGAAGCAGTAGTCATAGTCACCTTCTTGAGCTTCAACTTCCTCTGAGATTTTATTTTTAAGTGAAGCATGTGAGTACATAAAGTACTCCGCAAGTCTTGGGAAAAATGCATAGATGCAAGGCTTAACAAAGGAAGGCCATATGGTTCTTTTGCACAAAGCAATATTTAAAATCTCAATTACTACTAATTACTTTCGAAGGCATCAATTTAATGAAGTAAATGTTTTAACAGAATTAACTTTCTAGTGAAGGTTCCAACTACCAACACTAGCTAACCAATTACCATTGGTCAAGCTTTAAACTGCGGGTTCCATCCACCCTCTCTGGCTCCATCCGCCAGGATTCCCTTCCGAGAGTTCCCTCCACTCTCGGAATACAAAACTTTTGATTTTAAATCTAAAACCAGAAATCTACCATGCGAATGCATTCCTTGCCCGCCCTTGACCGTGGACACGGCTATTCGAATAGTTTTACACTCTGCAGAGGTTGTACAACTTTACCCACAAGAGATAAATTATCCTAAAAGTCAACACGCTTCCTTTGGCATGAGACCCAGACAAAATATCACAAAGCCTTTACCTTACTCTAATCTAGCTAGATACCACCCGCTGAGGTTTCACCGCAGAAGGGTTAAATCCGCCCAATCTGAAGCCCCCTCTTGCGCCATATGAGTACAGTAAATCCCTGTCCCTCACTGTGAATAACCAGTCCATCCCTGGCACCCACTTTCCACTGGTGGCACCTAAACTAGACTATCATAAGTTAGTCAGCTAGGTCGTACCCATATAGACTTGTGGTTGTACGGTTAATGCTCAGTCTGGACAAACACAAGCGTCGGTCCTTAATTGACTAGGGTGGAACATACACTTTACAAGATCTCGTGCTTCCTGCACCAAACCAAACCAACCATCCACCCTAATCTAAACCAACTTTCACTTTTTAGTTTATTTTAAGAGAACAAGGGTGACTCCAATCACCACAACTTTATAAACACAAGGCTCAACAATAAATATTAATTTCCCATTTTCAAGAGTTTCTAAAGATATTAGATAGCATGACTAAGCATTATTCTACCATTCTAATATTCACAAAGATTAATAGTAATCTCATTATTGAGTCTCATTATTGAGACAAAGGAAATTCTAGGGTGACAAGGTACATGGCAATCAATGTCAAATGAGGGCATAACAAAGTTGGAATAACTAATTCCTAAAGATTTGAACTAGTGATTTTATGTAAATAGCAATGCACATAATTTAAAATATTTAAAACATTTTAAAAGCATAGGTTCAAGATCATCAAAGGAGACTTGCCTTCTTGCAGGGTTTCTGGGTCTTCCTGTTGCTGTGAAGAGGGATCGTCGACAACGTTGGAATCTACGCGAGAAAAGACGAAGCAAACAAAGCAAATAAATACAAACAAAAATTCAAATAAAATCCAAAAAATCAACAGAGGCCATAGTTGGATAGATTATGATTTTAGATGAATTTAGAAATTTGAATGGCTGGATTTGGAGTTAAAATGAGAAAGTTATGTTCATTTGAAAATCTCAGATTTGAATAAATCTAGAAATTCCCAAATTTCTGACAGGTGGGGCCACTGGAATATTAGATTTTAATTTCTATTTTTATTCTGATAGACTGACAGGTGGGGTCCACTGGTCAGTGAGTCCACAGAGAGTTGTCCCTGACATGTGGGACCCACTGGACAATGAGCCCACTGGCTCAACCTCTGACACATGGGACCCACTAGACTCCGGGCCCACTTGTCAGAGACCAACACAGAGGGGTGGGGCCCAGGCGGCAGTGGCCAGCGCAGCCAGCGGCCGCTGACGTGTGGGGCCCACTTGCCAGTCGCGGATAAATAACGAAAAACTCAACCTCAGCGTGCGGAGCCGAGGGCTCGAATGCGCGCCGAGGGAGTCGGGGGAGGGGAGAGCGAGCGGTGATAGCCAAGTGAGCGGGGAGGCGTTGCCTACCCAATATGGGTAGATAACCCTCTTGAGGGATACCTGCGGGAGGTCCGGCAGAGGTGGTCGGAGACGACGGCGCCGGCGGCGAGGGAGGGCTGGAGAGGTTCAGGCGACGCGCGAAATGCAATCCTTGAGCGGAGGGGGTTCGGTTGGAGGGGTCGACGAGGTGCGGCGACGAGCGGAGAAGGCCGGCGACGAGGGGGTGGCGGAGCTGGCTCGGGTCCTCCGGCGCGACGGCGCTCCGGCGGCGGGGAGGGCGGCTGAGGTGTCGGGGAGGATCGCACGGACAAGAGGGAGCTCGGGGAGGCGACGGCTAGCTCCGGGGATGACCGAGGCGGCGGCGAAGGCTCGCCGGAGTACTTACCGTGGGCGCACGGGGAAGTCGCGGTGCGACGGTGCTCGGGGCTTAGGGAGAGAGGTGGAGTGCGTCGGGAGGTGGTGAGGGAGGAGGCGAAGCCGAGCGGGGGCTTTTATAGGGCGGGGGAGGGGACACTGGCGCGGGATTGCTCGCTGGAGATGGCGGCCGAGAAAAGGAAGGGAGCGGGGGCGAAAGGAAATCGGGGGCAGAGAAGGAAGGGAGGCGCGGGCGTTGGGGATTTGTTTCCCGCCGGGGCTCAGGGATTCCAAAACCGGGGAGAGGCAGGGAAGGCAAGGCCGGATCCGGCGTGGTCTCGGTCGGCCGGCGAGAAAGGAAAGAGGGGAAAAAAGAAAGGAAAGGGGGCGGCTCCGCGGGGACGACGGATCCGACAAGCGGGGCCCGGGTGGCAGCGGGAGCGGAGCGCGTGCGGCTGACGGGCGGGGCCCGCAGGTCAGCGAGGTGAGGGAGGAAGTGAGAGCAGGCGGCTGGATGGCCCGCGCGGAGACTCGGCTCATCTGAGCCGTCCACGCGTCGGGCGAGGAGGAGGGGAAGGCGGGGTCGCCGGCTGACGGGCCGGGCCCGCTGGACAGCGAGGGAGAGGGAGGTGCGGCCTGGATCGGCCGAGCGGCGACGTGGGCGGATTTGGGCCGT
Source organism: Dendrocalamus latiflorus (assembly GCA_017311315.1). Classification (NCBI taxonomy): domain Eukaryota; kingdom Viridiplantae; phylum Streptophyta; class Magnoliopsida; order Poales; family Poaceae; genus Dendrocalamus; species Dendrocalamus latiflorus. Next base: position 5,668,985 of record CM029616.1, on the reverse strand, counting down.
CCACGCGTCGGCCGAAGGACAGGGAGGAATTTTTTAATGATTTTTAATTTCAGAAAAGGCTAGGAATTTATTTAGGCCTCAGAAAAATATGAAAATACCTCCAAAAATTCCAGAAAAATTCACAGAAGCTTCTGGAGATATTTTGGACTTAATAAAATTATTTCCAACTACTGTTGATATTTAATTTTCATATTTTGAATTACTTTTTAAATTTTAAAAATAGGTTTTAAATTCCAGAAAAATCCAGAAAGGCAAATAAAAGCCAAGTAAAATCCAATTACCTTAAAATAATTAATTTGAATTTAAATTTTTCAAAAAGCCAAATTTTGGGATGTGACAAACCTACCCCCCTTAGAAAGAATCTCGACCCCGAGATTCGGACGGACTGGGAAAAAGGTCGGGGAACTCTTCTTTTAGATCCTCTTCACACTCCCAAGTCGCTTCCGATTCTGAATGGTTGCTCCACTGCACTTTACAGAACTTGATAACCTTGCTGCGCGTACGGCGCTCTGCTTCCTCCAATATCTTGACTGGATATTCTGGATAGGTGAGGTCCTCCTTCACGTTTATTTCATCTAGAGGCATCTGCTCTTCTGGAACTCTGAGACACTTTCTTAGCTGAGACACATGGAAGACATCATGCACCTTTGCCAGTTGAGGTGGAAGCTCCAACTGGTAAGCCACTTCTCCTCGTTTCGCCACCACAGGAAAGGGTCCAATGAATCTGGGAGCTAGCTTTCCACTAACTCCAAAACGTCTCATTCCTTTGAGGGGTGACACCTTCAAATAAACATGATCCCCAGGTACAAATTCTAAGCTTCTACGTCGATTGTTCGCATAGTTCTTCTGTCTGGTTTGTGCTGTTTTTAATCTGTCCTGGATTAGACGAACCTGTTCTTCTGCTTGCTTCAACACATCTGGTCCAAATACTTGTCCTTCTCCTGTCTCCTTCCAATACAATGGAGTCCTACATTTTCTGCCGTATAGGGCTTCGAACGGAGACATTTGCAAACTGGATTGATAACTGTTGTTATAGGAAAACTCCGCATAGGGCAGACTTTGATCCCAGTTAGCCTTGTTTGCTAGAACACAAGCCCTCAACATATCTTCCAGAATTTGATTTACTCTTTCTGTTTGGCCATCTGTCTGTGGATGATAAGCTGTACTGAAGTTTAAGTTTGTGCCCAAAAGTTCATGTAGCTTTTGCCAAAATCTTGAAGTGAATTGGGTTCCTCGATCTGACACAATCTTCTTTGGGACTCCATGCAAACTCACAATCCTTGACATATACAACTCTGCAAGTCTATCCCCGGAGTATGTGGTCTTTACTGGAATGAAATGGGCGACTTTGGTCAGACGATCCACAATAACCCAAATCGAATCATACCCTGTTTTGGTTCTTGGTAATCCAGTTATGAAGTCCATTCCAATTTCTTCCCATTTCCACTCGGGTATCTGCAAAGGTTGTAGAAGCCCAGCGGGTCTCTGATGTTCCGCTTTAATTCGCTGGCACACATCGCACAAAGCTACATATTCTGCAATTTCCCTTTTCATACTTGACCACCAATACCTTTCCTTGAGATCTTGGTATATCTTGGTACTCCCAGGGTGAATTGAATATCCAGCTTCATGTGCTTCTTTCAGAATCAACTCCTTTATCTCTTTCTTTTCGGGTACCATAATTCTTTTCCCAAACCACAGGGTACCTTCTTCATCCTCTGAAAATTCCGAGGCTTTCCCTTTCTTCATATTATCCTTGATTTCCTTAACGTACTTATCCTCTACTTGAGCTGCCTTGATTTGGTCCTGTAGCGTGGGTTGAACTTCTAGAGTAGCCAGGAACCCTTCCTCTACCACTTCCAAGTTGAGCCGCTCAAATTCTTCTTGAAGGGCAGGCATACTGTCCTTAATCTACAGCTTGGCACAGTAACTCTTTCTGCTCAAGGCATCAGCTACCACATTAGCCTTTCCTGGGTGATAATGTATTCCAATATCATAATCCTTTATTAATTCAAGCCATCTCCTTTGCCTCATGTTAAGATCGGGTTGAGTAAATATGTACTTCAGGCTTTTGTGATCCGTGTAAATCTCGCAGCGGTTACCAATCAAGTAGTGCCTCCATATTTTCAGTGCATGCACCACGGCAGCAAACTCTAAATCATGAGTTGGGTAATTTCCTTCATGGGGTCGCAGCTGCCTCGAGGCATATGCTACTACCTTTCTTTCTTGCATCAGTACACAGCCTAGTCCTTGCCTTGACGCATCACAGAAGACTTCAAAATCCTTTCTAATATCTGGAAGTGTTAACACTGGTGCAGAAGTTAACCTCTTCTTCAGCTCTTGGAAACTATCCTCGCATGGTTTACTCCATTCAAACTTCTTTTCCTTCTTCAGCAACTGGGTGAGAGGTCTCGCGAGCTTGGAGAAACCTTCAATAAATCGACGATAGTAACCAGCCAATCCAAGAAAACTTCTGATCTCGGATACTGACTTTGGTTGTGTCCAATTAAGCACATCATTTACTTTCTCAGGGTCTACGGACACTCCTCCTGCTGAAATCACATGGCCCAAGAAAGCTACTTTCTTCAACCAAAATTCACACTTACTGAACTTGGCATACAACTGATTTTCTCTGAGCTTTTCCAAAACTATCCTCAAATGTTCTGCGTGCTCTTCCTCATTCTTGGAGTATATCAGAATATCGTCGATAAACACAACCACAAACTTATCCAAATATTCCATGAACACCTTATTCATCAGATTCATGAAATATGCGGGGGCATTGGTTAGACCGAAAGACATCACTGTATACTCGTATAATCCATAACGAGTAGCAAATGCTGTCTTGGGTATGTCTTCTGGTCTTATCTTCAATTGGTGATAACCTGATCGAAGATCAATCTTAGAGAAGACACATGATCCTTTCAACTGATCAAACATATCATCTATTCTGGGCAAAGGGTACTTGTTCTTGATCGTCACATCATTCAAGGATCGATAGTCCACACACATGCGAAGACTTCCGTCCTTCTTCTTCACTAACAGTACTGGTGCTCCCCAGGGTGACGAGCTTGGCCTTACAAATCCTTTATCCTGCAGCTCTTCAATTTGTTTCTTAACTTCCGCCAAATCATTTGCGGACATCCGATAAGGTCTCTTGGAAATTGGAGCTGTACCAGGTGCCAGATTTATAACAAATTCAATCTCTCTATCTGGTGGCATTCCTGGCAAATCTTCAGGAAATACATCTGGGTATTCACATGCTATAGGCACCGTTTCCAAAGTTATTACCTTCAAACTGGTTAACTTACTCTCCTTCTGGGAAGGTGCATTGGACTGGAACCTTACTCGAATCCCTTCAGAATTGGTAAGAGTAACAGCTCGGTCGGCACAATCTATCTGCCCTTTATACTTGGTTAACCAATCCATACCAAGTATTACATCTAAACCCTTGGAGTCTATTATAATAAGATTCGCTAAAAACTTAACTCCATTTATATCCACAGTTGCGTCAGGGCAAACTGTGTTAGTCCTCATTTCCTTTCCAGGGGACTGGACTAGCATGGGGTTCTGTAGTTTACTCACATCCCAATTATACCTTTCAACCACATCTTTTGACACAAAAGAATGCTAAGCTCCAGAATCAAATAATGCTGATGCAAATACTGAGTTGACAAGAAACTTACCCAGAACTACGTCGGGTGCATCCTGGGCTGCTTCCGCGGTCACATGGTTGAGATGTCCTCTGATCACCACTTGTGGAGCCCTTGGGGTCTGAGGTGTCCCACGGCCTTGTCCTGTATTTGGAGCTCGTGCTGGTGTAGTCCCTAGATTGAAACGAACTGGGGTCATTGCTGGGCGTTTCTGGGGACAGTTGCTGGCATAGTGCCCCATGTTCTTGCAGTTAAAACACTGCACTCCTGCTGCTGAAGTCTTGTTCTGCTGGGGTTGGCCACCGTTGCTTGCCCGGGGAGTTTGTGGATTTGGGCGAGGTCCTGAAAAGGGAGTCCTTGGTATGCTTGACTCTGAAGGTTTGTGAAAGTGAGGTGCGTTGGGGCGGAATCGAGAGCTGCTTGCTCCTTGCTGGGCTTGAAACTTCCTCTTCTGGGTTTCGTATAGCTGACGCTGATCATCTTCTTGGACAAAGGCCTTGTTCACTAGGTGCTGGAAGGTCGGGAAATCATTGGACACCAGCTGCACCTTGAGGTTGGGGTCAAGTCCCTGCGTGAACCTCCAAATCTTGGTAGCCTCTGATGTGACCTCTTCAGATGCATACCTGGACAGTTGGGTGAACTTGTTCAGGTATTCGGAAACACTGAGGTTTCCCTGCTGCAGTTGATACAATTCTCTTTTCTTCATTTCCATTATTCCCGTAGGAATATGGGCAGTGCGGAAAGCTTCAACAAACTCATCCCAATTGATGGCTTGTGCATTTTGATGGGGCGCGCGGTAGTTTTCCCACCAGTTAGCAGCCATTCCCTTGAGCTGGTGAGCAGCATACAACACCTTCTCGTTGTCATTACACTGAGCTAGGACCAACTTCCTTTCCACATCCTTGATCCAATCATCTGCCTCCAGGGGATCCACTGATCCAGCAAAAGTGGGAGGCCTTGTCCTCATGAATTCTCCCAACTTAGACTGGGGTGCCTGGTTGGGTGCTTGCTGGGCTGGCTGCACTTGGTTTTGTGCTAAGGCCTGAAGAAGATGAAGTTGCATGGCCATCATCTGTTCTAAGTTGGGGGCCTGAGCAGGAGGTGGTGGAATGTTGTCCTCTGGCTGATTGTTGGAGTCACGGCTGTGGCCAGGGTTGCTCCTTGTGTTCACCATCTGAAGTGGTTTAGGTTAGCAGAAGGTAAGAGGGAAATAGCAAAGGTAAGAGATTAGGGGAACTAAATCACATCCCAAGCCAACACACAAGAAGAAACCAGCAACCACTTAGGGGAAAACTTTTATTAAAATCAAGATAACTCCATGAATGGCTGTACCACAAGTGCACATAGGCCTGGTACAGTCCATCTAGCACACCAAAACATAGCAATAAGCGTTCTAAAGACGCAGACATTTTATTTGGGTACTACTGACTCAAAAGACTACTAATCCTCTCCAAAGACGCGCTCCTCAGGGTCCTCCTCCGGGTCCTCTTCTGGATCTTCCTCCGGGTTTTCCTGACGCTCTCTCACGTGGTGCCTCGAACAATCACAAGTGGCCGAAGCGCGGGGACGGTTACGACTGGAGGCAGTCGAACGCGAGCGGGAAGGAGAAGGCTTGCGCTTCTTAAGAGTGATGACAGGTGGCGGACTGGGGCGTTGCACCTTCTTGCGTGCTGTGAGTCGAGTGCGGAGTCCTGAAAGTCGAACTGGCGCGCGGTGGGTAGGGGCGACGGCTGGTGCAGGGGAAGATGGCGTGTAATCCACTGTAGCTTGGAGACGTCCCGGCTTGAACTCAGCTGCCTGACACTGGCGGAGTTGGGCACGAAGAGTGTCGGAGTGCTGATAGCTGGAAGTGAGAAGCATCCGGAGTTGTCCAATCTCCTCCTAGCCAATACTAATGTACCAACTAGGATTTGATCTAGGGTGACAAGGTATAAGGAATTCAACAACAATGGAGGAATTAACAAGTAGGCATTAACTATATTTAAAACTGAATTGAAATACGTTGGATAAAAATATGCATGCAATATAATTTAAATCAACATAATTTTATCTTGAAAACTGGGATCAAAATGATCAAGAAGTGTGACTTGCCTTGCTCTTCAAATTAGTTTGAATCTTCGTCGAAGAAATTTCCCGAATCGTCGAAGTGTACACGTCAAAATAACCCACCAAATTCAAATAAATTCAAATTGACTTCAGAAATTTGAATTGAGGCTAGAAATGGATAGAGGGGAATTTTTGATGAATTTAGAAATTTGAATGGGCTAAATCGGAGTTAGGACAAAGGAGAATGGGCTCCGGGAAAATTAAATTCAGAGAAAAAGAAAAAGAGGGATATCCGGAATTATTTTTCTAAAGGAAATGGGCTTTATGACGTCAGCACAAAATTTATTTTCCAGCCGAATTATTTCTCAACTGAAAAACGGGATTATGATGTCAGCTGGCGTCAGCCCTGGGGTGTACCCCACTGACAGGTGGGCCAGGGGTCCATGGACCGGGCCCAAGGACCGGGGGCGGATCTGAGGTGGCACGGGGGTTGACCCGTGCTTGCGTGGCGCTGACGGGGTAGAGACGGCGTGGAGGTGGCTGCCACCGGGCGCCACGTCACCTGCCACGTGGGCACACGGCTGACGCGGGCGAGCCGGCCGGAGGCGCACGGGAACGGCACCTCGCCGGCGTTCCGGCGAGCGGCGGTCGGTGGCGAGGGTGGAAACGGGGAGAGGAGGCGCGGGGGAGTGCGGTGGTGGGGGCGGCGGTTACCGTGGGTGGCCGGAGACGGGTCGGCGACGAGGGAGGAGGCGGCGGCGCTCGGGTTCACGGCGCGGCGGAGCTCCGGTGATGCTCGAGTGGGCGGAGGGGCGGGGGAGCTGCGCACGGGCACATGGAGGCCGAGGGAGGCGACGGCGAGGCTCGAGGAGGCTGGAGGCGGCCTGAATTGCTCGTCGGAGCGGCAGGCAGAGGCGGCGGCGAGCGGCTCACGGCGCGACTGAAAGCATCTAGGCCCCTAAAAATATTAGTTTTGGTAATTAATGAATTTATGTGAATATGGGACTAATGTGTGCATTAAGTGTTTGAAAGGATAAGTTCAAATGGCAAAGAAAGAGGCTCACAAAATATCCCATGAAGATTCAAGATCTCTAGGGCGACAAGGTAAATAGTTTAGGTATCTATTTTATTTTACCGGTCTTGGAGTTAGGTTGGAAGACCGGATTATAGGATAGACGTCGTACTATTAAGAGGGATCATGGTGATTGCTTGATCATGTTCAAATGTGCCCTTTGGATCAATTTAGGATCATGCATGCACTTAGAAATTAAAATTAAATCAAATCTGTGCATTGTCAGAAAATCCGGTAGTTCCGGTGTGTATTGGACGGAACTACCGCAGGTTCGGTAATACCGGGCGCCCGGGCGGAACGTTTTTTTTCAGAGAGCGCCCGGACTCAGACTTAGTCTCTCGGAAAACGGAAGTACCGCGGGTTGACCTGCGGAACTACCGGATGGCCGGTAGTACCGGGCACCCGAGCGGAACTTTATTTCCAGAGAGCGCCCGGAGTTTAACTTAGCCTCTCGGAAAACGGAAGTACCGCAGTTTGACCTGCGGAACTACCGCATGTGCGGAAGTTCCGGATACCTGTGCGGAACGTTATTTCCAGAGAGCGCCGAGAATAAAACTTAGACTCGTTGAGATCGGAAGTACCGGGTCCTGGAGCGGAACTTCCGGACGTCCGGAAGTACCGCGATTTCAACGGCGGTAGTACCGCACTCATTGACCAACAGTTACTTCTGACTCTCTGACATAGCCGTTCTGTGCGGTCAGCGAGAGTCCGGAAGTACCGCGGTTTTGCCTGCGGTAGTTCCGGATTTCCTGAATTTTCAGGATTGTTTATTGTAACGGCTATTTGAGGTTGGTGAGGGTATAAATACACCCCCACCAGAACTTGGACTTGTTGTTGAACCTCCATTGAATACATTTGAGCCTAGTGCAACCTCTCACACCTCATTCACTCACTTGTGCATTCATTTGAGGTAGTTGACCCAAAATTCAAGTGCATTGCATTCTAGTTGATCCATTGAGCACTTGAGTGAGATCAAGCCGCAGTGGTCTATTCTCTTGGTGCTTGCCGGCACCTAGACGGCTTGGCGGAGTTTCGGTGATCTTCTCAAGAAGATTGTGAGAAGGCTCGGAAGATTGTGAAGGCTCGGAGCTCGCCTACCCGGAGAGGGAAAGGGCTACCAAAAGTGATCGAGGTGTTTAGGCTCATTCGTGGAGCCGGTCCGATTTGTTCGGGCTTACCTCAACGTGGACTAGGGGAGACCGGCAAGTCTCCGATCACCACGGTAAAAAGTAATCGTGTCAATTGTGGTTTGCTCTCTTGTGATCATTTTGTTTCAAGCAACGCTCTTCATTCATATTACTTGATTGCTTGATTAGTTAGAGTAGCAATTGTTATTCTCTACTATTCGTTATTGCTCTTAGTCGATTACTTGTGCTAGTGATTGTTTGAACCTCACTAGGTTGATTAGTGGTGTTAGTGTTATCTTGCTCTATTTATCCATCAAGTTTAAAATTGCTAATTAGAATTAGACGAAAATTTTAAAACCTCCTATTCACCCCCCTCTAGTCGGCCTCCTCGATCTTACAAGTGGTATCAGAGCTTGGTCTCTCATTTTTAGACTTAACCGTCTAGAGAGAAAAGGATGGCTAGTGAGAGTATAGCAATAGGAAAGGCACCTCTCTTTGATGGCTCAAATTATGCTTATTGGAAAATTAGGATGTCCATTTATTTAAAGGCCATGAGTCCTCAAATTTGGAAAGTCGTAAATGAGGGTTACGTTATGGCTCTTGATCCGGATCACCCAACGGACCAAGACGGGCGTAATGTTCATTTAGACGCCCAAGCTATGAATGCTCTATTTGGAGCCTTGAACGCGGATGAGTTCAATAGGGTGAGCAATCTTGTGACGGCTCATGCTATTTGGACTACCCTTTCGGAAATACACGAAGGGACATCCACGGTCAAGGAGGCCAAATTGCATCGGCTTAGGATCAAATATGAGACATTCACAATGTTGCCCCATGAAGACATCAATGAGATGTACTCAAGGCTCAACAACATTGTGAATGAGCTTAAAGGCCTTGGAACTAACCTTTCCGATCTTGATATTGTTCGAAAGATGCTTAGGGCCTTGCCGGAGAAATATGAAGTGTTGGTGACTCTCTTCCTCAACTCACCGGAGTTGGCAAGAATGACACCAACACAATTGTTGGGCAACCTCATCACCAACGAGCTCTACAAGAAAGACAAGGAAGAGCTCTTGGAGCAATCTTCTTCCAAGAATAAGAAGATCACCGCTTTCAAGGCTAAAGCGGTAATGAGTGAAGAATCCGAAGAAGATGATGAGGAGGACTCCGAAGAAGAATTTGCGCTTCTAGTAAGAAGAATGAAGAAGTTCATGAGAAGGCGCCCATTTCGGAGCACAAGCCACGAGAAGACCAAAAAATGGCATTCTTCCTCCAACTAGAAGTTTAGCAACATTCGTTGCTATGAATGTGATGAGAAGGGGCACATTGCCTCTCAATGTCCAACAAAGAAGGATGACAAGGAGAAGTCATCAAAGAAGAAGAACTACAGCGGCAAGAAGAAGCTTTTCAAGAAGCTTCACAAGGATGGCAAAAATGAAGCCCATATTGGTGAGTGGAACTCCGAAGAGGAATATTCGGACTCCGACTCAAGCGAGGACGAATCTCCCAAGAAGAAAGGGCTTGTGGGCATTGCAATTAAGGAGGCTCCATCACTATTCTCCACTCCTACATGCCTTATGGCTAAAGGAGAAAAGGTAAATTTGCTTGATGATGATGAGCCTTCATATGATGACTTGATGAATATGCTAGTTGAATTGAATGAATTTCTTGGAAAAGAAAAATCAAAGTTTAAGGTCTTAAAGAGAGAACACACCTCTCTCAAAGACTCTTATGAGGAGCTAAAGGAAGCTCATGATTTGCTTCTCCAAGAAAATCACAAATCTAGTACTAGCATTGGAGTTACTTGCAATATCTTGAATGAAATATCTAGTATAGAAATTTCAAAGTCTAGCATATCCACTTGTTCTGATGATTTACTTGCCATACCTTGTTCATCAAGTGTAGATTCTAGAAATGCTTTAAATCTTGTTCATGATGATGTTATTGCTAATGAGAACAAAAATTTAAAAGAACAAGTGCTAAAATTAAACAAAAGTTTAGAGAGGGCTTACAAGGGAAAAGAAACCCTTGATAAGTTACTAAGTGATCAAAGATGCTCCTTTAACAAAGAGGGACTTGGATATGTTCCCCAAAAGGGTAAGAAGCCGGTATACAAGCCTCCAAGGTTTGTAAAGGAAAATGGTAAGTATTGCACAAAATGCCGGTGTATTGGACATATGCAAAATGATTGTTCTAAGAATAACATGCATTCCATTGGTTTATATGATTCTTGTTATATGCTTAGAAAATCTACAAATGGAAATGTTATTGCTCATTTCATTGGCACCTCGATTTTGGGTGCTAAAAAGAAATCCATTTGGGTACCCAAGACCTTGGTCACTAACCTCCAAGGACCCAAACAAATTTGGGTACCTAAAAGAACTTGATTTTCTTTTGTAGGTGAACTACAAAACCGGTGGAAGGCATTGGGTGTTGGATGGCGGTTGCACCCAACACATGACCGGAGACCGGAAGATGTTCACCACATTTGAGAATGGAAGCAATGACAAAATCACATTTGGAGATAATAGCAAAGGAAAGGTATTGGGATTGGGTAAAATCGCTATCTCAAACGACCTTTCAATTTCTAATGTATCTTTAGTTGAATCATTAAATTTCAACTTGCTATCTGTTGCTCAAATATGTGATCTAGGCTTAACATGCTCATTCTCAAAAGAAAATGTTGTAATCTCAAAAGATAATAATAATGAACTAGTCTTCAAAGGCTTTAGATTTGGGAATCTCTATTTGGTAGATTTTTCTTCAAATGAGTCTTGTTTAAAAACTTGTTTAATTGCAAAAACTTCGTTGGGTTGGTTGTGGCATAGAAGGCTAGGTCATGTGGGAATGATTCAACTTAAAAAGCTTTTTAAGCATGACTTAGTGGTTGGCTTGAAGGATGTGAAGTTTGAGAAAAATCGACTTTGTAGTGCTTGTCAAGCCGGAAAACAAGTCGCTAATTCTCATCCTTCCAAAAGTATCATGTCAACTTCTAGGCCATTAGAGCTCTTACATATGGATTTGTTCGGGCCAACAACCTATAAGAGCATTGGAGGTAATAGCTATTGTTTAGTCATTGTGGATGATTACTCTAGATATACATGGGTCTTCTTCCTAAATGACAAAAGTGAAACCTCCGGGATTTTCAAAAGTTTTTCAAAAAGGGCTCAAAATGAATTTGATTTTAAAATAAAGAAAATTAGAAGTGACAATGGTTCCGAGTTCAAAAATACAAAAGTTGAAGACTTTTGTGATGAACTTGGAATAAAGCACGAACTTTCCACAACCTACACTCCGGAGCAAAATGGAGTTGTAGAGAGGAAAAATCGAACATTAATTGAAATGGCTAGGACAATGCTTGATGAATATAATACTTCCGACAAGTTTTGGGCGGAAGCTATTAACACCGCATGTCATGCCATAAATCGCCTCTATTTACATCGACTCTTGAAAAAGACTTCCTATGAGCTTCTTGTTGGAAGGAGACCGAATATCTCTTACTTTAGAGTATTTGGTTGCAAATGCTATATTCTAAGAAAAGGTGTTCGGCTCTCAAAATTTCAAAGTCGATGTGATGAAGGCTTCCTTTTAGGGTATTCCTCAAATAGTAAAGCCTATAGGGTCTTTAATAAAAATTCGGGTTTAGTGGAAGAATCATGTGATGTTCAATTTGATGAAACTAACGGCTCTCAAGAAGAGCATGAGAACTTGGATGATGTAGGAGATGAAAGTCTTCGCAAGGCAATGGAGAACATGCAAATCGGAGACATCAAGCCAAAAGAGGATCCAACATCACCAAGCTAATCTAGACAAGTGGAACCACCCTCCTCTTCCACAACAAACGATGTTCAAGTTATAGAAGATGAAGAAAAGGATCAACCGCAAAATATTTTCAAGATTCACAATGCAATAGCCAAGGATCATCCAATTGTCCAAATATTGGGTGACATGAGTAAGGGTGTTCAAACTCGCTCTAGAGTAGCTTCATTTTGTGAACACTATTCCTTTGTATCTTCACTTGAACCTAAGCGTGTAGAGGAAGCATTAGATGACCCGGATTGGATAAATGCCATGCATGAAGAGTTAAATAATTTTGCTCAAAACGATGTTTGGACTTTGGTGGAGAGACCCAAGGAGCACAATGTCATTGGCACAAAATGGGTCTTCCGGAACAAACAAGATGAGAATGGAATTGTGGTAAGAAATAAAGTAAGGTTAGTAGCTCAAGGTTATACTCAAGTCGAGGGTTTAGATTATGATGAGACTTTTGCGCCCGTTGCTAGACTTGAATCAATTAGAATCTTGCTTGCTTTTGCATCATGCTTTGACATTAAATTGTTTCAAATGGATGTCAAAAGTGCATTTCTTAATGGTACAATTTCCGAATTAGTATATGTGGAACAACCCCCGGGATTTGAAGATGCTAAATACTCTAATCATGTGTATAGATTGTCAAAGGCGCTATATGGTTTAAAGCAAGCTCCTAGAGCTTGGTATGAGCGCCTTCGTAACTTTCTAGTATCAAAAGGCTTTAAAATTGGTAAAGTAGATACAACTCTATTCACAAAAATTATTGGAGATGATTTCTTTGTATGTCAAATCTATGTTGATGATATTATATTTGGTTCTACGAATCAAGACTTTTGCAAAGAATTTGGTGAGATGATGTCTAGGGAATTCGAGATGTCGATGATTGGTGAGCTAAGCTACTTCCTTGGACTTCAAATCAAACAACTTAAAGATGGGACGTTTATTAGCCAAACAAAGTATGTGAAGGATCTACTCAAAAGATTCGGAATGGAAGAAGCCAAACCCATCAAAACACCCATGGCAACAAACGGGCATCTAGACCTCAACGAAGAAGGTAAGTTGGTAGATTTAAAGCTTTATAGATCCATGATTGGTAGTTTGCTTTATCTTACCGCATCTAGGCCCGACATTATGTTTAGTGTATGCATGTGTGCACGTTTTCAAGCTTCTCCAAAAGAGTGCCATTTAGTGGCCATAAAAAGGATTCTAAGATATTTAAAGCATTCCTCAAGCATAGGGCTTTGGTATCCCAAAGGTGCAAAATTTGAATTAATTGGATATTCGGATTCTGATTATGCGGGATGCAAAGTGGATAGAAAAAGCACCTCGGGTAGTTGCCAATTTCTAGGAAGATCTCTAGTGTGTTGGTCATCCAAGAAACAAAATTCCGTAGCACTTTCAACCGCCGAAGCCGAATATATTTCAGCGGGAAGTTGTTGTGCTCAATTGCTTTGGATAAGGCAAACATTGTTGGATTATGGGATCAATTTTGATAAAATGCCTCTTTTGTGCGATAATGATAGTGCTATCAAAATATCCAATAATCCCGTTCAACACTCAAGAACCAAGCATATAGATATACGCCACCATTTCTTGAGAGATCATGTGAGCAAGGGAGACATTGAAATTAGCCACATCCGAACCGAAAATCAACTAGCGGACATTTTCACCAAACCATTAGATGAAAGCCGCTTTTGCAAATTGAGGAATGAATTAAATGTCATAGACTACTCAAATGTAGCTTGAAATCTCATTTCATCCATTTCTGCTCTTTTGTTGTGCTCATATGGATTTTTGTTGGATTTTCCCCTATTTTGGTCAAAAATTCGTTTAAATTCATAAAAATTAGTTTCAAAATATAGCATTAGCTCAATTGATGCATAATGATCCTGAATGACTTTAGTTGGATACAAAACTAGGGATCATTTGCAAAATTTCCAGTTCCAAAAGTCAAATCCTGAAAAGTTCCAGAAAATTCGGAACTACCGCAAGTCTTTGGGCGGTACTTCCGCTCCTGACAGAAAAACCGGAACTATCGCAGTGTAATCCGCGGAACTTCCGGAATTTCTGTGAACACGGTACTACCGGCGTGTTACGCGCGGTACTACCGCCTTTTGCGGGATTTGTTGCGGTTTCCAAAACCGTCGACTGCCTTTACTCCCCTCTCTATACTCCTACCGTTTCTATCACTCTCTCTCCTCTCCCACTCCCAAAACCGCAGAGGGCCTCCTCCTCCTCTCCTCTCTTCAAACCTCTCTCCAACTCCCAAATACCCCTCCTCCTCCTCTCCCGATCTTCGAATCCGAGGGGAGCTTTTCGTTTTTGGGCGATTCATTACACTTCCAGGGTTCCTCTCCTTCGCTTCCACAAGGTAAATCGGATTAAACCCCTTTTATCTTGTTCTAAGGACCCTAGAGTTGAAATTAGGTGAAATTTCAAATGTAGCGATTTTTGCTGTAGTTTCTTTGGGCAAAATAGTTTGTTTGGGGTATTAGAATGTTTATTCATACATGCACTGGATTCAATCCAAGAAATACCCCAAAAAGATTCAATTTTTATCATGCCCTAGAAATGTCCAGAAAAACCGGAACTACCGGTCGAGCGGCCGGAACTACCGGGGTCCCGGAAGTTCCGCATGTTTAATGCCGGAACTACCGGATTTCCCGGAAGTTCCGCAGTTTTGCCGTCGGTACTTCCGTTTTTCCTGGAAAAGCAGAAATTCATTGCTTTCAATTTCAAACCTACTTTCGCTTATTCTACCTCATACCTTGATTATCCTTTTGTGTCATTGAAGATGCCGAGGATGAAGAATGTCTCGCACAAGTCCTATGGGGGCACGGCTGGTCAATCCTCCTCCTCGACTCCTGCATCTCAGACGGCGGAGCACAAGGGCAAGGATCCCGCCTCCGACCCTGAGAGTGACTCAGAGGGTTTGCATGAGAGCGGATCTGAGGCCTCGCATGAGAGCGAGGAATATGCGGTCTCAGATGAGGAGATGCCTGAGGTAACGGCAGATGAAGAAGTGGACCTAGCCAAGATCACAAATGAGGACTATGCTATTCTTCGTCGCCGCAGTCAGTATGTACGCCCTCGAAACTCAATGAACCCCCAGTTTCATTCCAAGTTTCAAGAGAAGGTGTACCAAGAGATGTATGGTCCGGCTCGCAAGTTTGCTGCACACAAGTATGTGGATTGGGATCACTTGTCGCAGATTGACAAGTTCAGTGGTGCTTATCAGCTCTTTCAGCAAGCCGATATCCATCAACTTGTTGCATTCAAATGCAACTATATGGACAACATGATTAGGCAGTTCTATGCTACCCTGTACATCTCTCCCAACTTTGAGCATCTGAGTTGGATGACAGGGACCCAGTTCATTGAGTGCACCAGGCACGAGTTTGAGTTAGCACTTGGGACGGAAACCAGTGCCTATGAGAAGGTGTACAGCAAGCGAGCTCTTCCTATTGCTGCATATTCAGAGTACTATGACCAAGCAGCTGAACGATCACTGGGGACGACAATTGGCTTACTCCCTATTCCCAGCCTTGTTAACAGGATCATCAACCACACCATTCTTCCCAAGAGTGGGAATTATGATGCTATTCGTGGCCATGCGTGGAATGTAATTGATTACATTATGCGCGGCCAAAAGTTTGATGTGGTGGATCTTATCATCAGGGGGATCGACGCCAATAAAAATGACAAACAGAAAAGGATCAACTTTGCACCATTCATCATGGCTGTGATCATTCGGAAGACTGGATACCGAGGAGCACTCTGCACCCCGCACAAGCCATACAAGCCGCGTGCAGAGCCTCCTGTTCCAGCTCCTGCTCGTTCCCGTGCTCAGTCTCAGCCTCAGCCTCAGCATCAGGCAGCTGCTGATCCTCCTCCCCAGGGCGAGGGTGATGTGTCGCTATCCCAGATTTACTCCGCCATACTCAGACTTGAGGAGCGCCAGGATGTCTTGATCTCCACTGTGTCTTCTCTTGGTGATCGCGTATCATCCTTGAAGAGTGCAGTTCATCCGCCTTCTCCAGTTCACTATGGTCGTCGCACTCGTCGCCGTGGTCCTCCTTCTCCCAGTGCAGCTCAGGACTAGCTCCTCTTTTTGGTACTTCGATGCCAAAGGGGGAGAAATTGTAGCAAGGAGAAGTTTAAGTCTTTAAGTCTTTATCTATCCTTTGGGCTTTGTAATAAAGTATGGTGAAATGAACCATGTAATGCGGTTGTGTGGTTTAAACTCTGTGGATGTTTAGTATTTTAATTTCTGATGCATTGTAATGAACTATGTCTTGTCCTTAATGCAATGCTTGTTTACTTGTCTATTGCGTATCTTTGAATTTTGGTGAATGTGCTGTAATGCTATGATGTAATCATGCCTGATAAATTCCTATAAAATTTGATGCACATGTTTAGGGGGAGCTCTTTCTTATTAGTTTCTAAAATGCAAAAATTCCCCATGTTCTAAACTTCTAAAATTTCAAAGACCTTGTGATATACATCTTGCAAACTAGGAGTATATCCAAATCTTAAATTCTTCTCATAAATTGCTCTTGTTGTCATCAATTACCAAAAAGGGGGAGATTGAAAGCATCTAGGCCCCTAAAAATATTAGTTTTGGTAATTAATGAATTTATGTGAATATGGGACTAATGTGTGCATTAAGTGTTTGAAAGGATAAGTTCAAATGGCAAAGAAAGAGGCTCACAAAATATCCCATGAAGATTCAAGATCTCTAGGGCGACAAGGTAAATAGTTTAGGTATCTATTTTATTTTACCGGTCTTGGAGTTAGGTTGGAAGACCGGATTATAGGATAGACGCCGTACTATTAAGAGGGATCATGGTGATTGCTTGATCATGTTCAAATGTGCCCTTTGGATCAATTTAGGATCATGCATGCACTTAGAAATTAAAATTAAATCAAATCTGTGCATTGTCAGAAAATCCGGTAGTTCCGGTGTGTATTGGACGGAACTACCGCAGGTCCGGTAGTACCGGGCGCCCGGGCGGAACGTTTTTTTTAGAGAGCGCCCGGACTCAGACTTAGTCTCTCGAAAAACGGAAGTACCGCGGGTTGACCTGCGGAACTACCGGATGGCCGGTAGTACCGGGCACCCGAGCGGAACTTTATTTCCAGAGAGCGCCCGGAGTTTAACTTAGCCTCTCGGAAAATGGAAGTACCGAAGTTTGACCTGCGGAACTACCGCATGTGCGGAAGTTCCGGATACCTGTGCGGAACGTTATTTCCAGAGAGCGCCGAGAATAAAACTTAGACTCGTTGAGATCGGAAGTACCGGGTCCTGGAGCGGAACTTCCGGACGTCCGGAAGTACCGCGATTTCAACGGCGGTAGTACCGCACTCATTGACCAACGGTTACTTCTGACTCTCTGACATAGCCGTTCTGTCCGGTCAGCGAGAGTCCGGAAGTACCGCGGTTTTGCCTGCGGTAGTTCCGGATTTCCTGAATTTTCAGGATTGTTTATTGTAACGGCTATTTGAGGTTGGTGAGGGTATAAATACACCCCCACCAGAACTTGGACTTGTTGTTGAACCTCCATTGAATACATTTGAGCCTAGTGCAACCTCTCACACCTCATTCACTCACTTGTGCATTCATTTGAGGTAGTTGACCCAAAATTCAAGTGCATTGCATTCTAGTTGATCCATTGAGCACTTGAGTGAGATCAAGCCGCAGTGGTCTATTCTCTTGGTGCTTGCCGGCACCTAGACGGCTTGGCGGAGTTTCGGTGATCTTCTCAAGAAGATTGTGAGAAGGCCCGGAAGATTGTGAAGGCTCGGAGCTCGCCTACCCGGAGAGGGAAAGGGCTACCAAAAGTGATCGAGGTGTTTAGGCTCATTCGTGGAGCCGGTCCGATTTGTTCGGGCTTACCTCAACGTGGACTAGGGGAGAGCGGCAAGTCTCCGATCACCACGGTAAAAAGTAATCGTGTCAATTGTGGTTTGCTCTCTTGTGATCATTTTCTTTCAAGCAACGCTCTTCATTCATATTACTTGATTGCTTGATTAGTTAGAGTAGCAATTGTTATTCTCTACTATTCGTTATTGCTCTTAGTCGATTACTTGTGCTAGTGATTGTTTGAACCTCACTAGGTTGATTAGTGGTGTTAGTGTTATCTTGCTCTATTTATCCATCAAGTTTAAAATTGCTAATTAGAATTAGACAAAAATTTTAAAACCTCCTATTCACCCCCCCCTCTAGTCGGCCTCCTCGATCTTACAAGTGGTATCAGAGCTTGGTCTCTCATTTTTAGACT
The DNA here is from genome assembly GCA_017311315.1 of Dendrocalamus latiflorus. Lineage (NCBI taxonomy): Eukaryota > Viridiplantae > Streptophyta > Magnoliopsida > Poales > Poaceae > Dendrocalamus > Dendrocalamus latiflorus. The sequence continues at coordinate 5,650,996 of CM029616.1, read as the reverse complement.
TAACCGTCTAGAGAGAAAAGGATGGCTAGTGAGAGTATAGCAATAGGAAAGGCACCTCTCTTTGATGGCTCAAATTATGCTTATTGGAAAATTAGGATGTCCATTTATTTAAAGGCCATGAGTCCTCAAATTTGGAAAGTCGTAAATGAGGGTTACGTTATGGCTCTTGATCCGGATCACCCAACGGACCAAGACGGGCGTAATGTTCATTTAGACGCCCAAGCTATGAATGCTCTATTTGGAGCCTTGAACGCGGATGAGTTCAATAGGGTGAGCAATCTTGTGACGGCTCATGCTATTTGGACTACCCTTTCGGAAATACACGAAGGGACATCCACGGTCAAGGAGGCCAAATTGCATCGGCTTAGGATCAAATATGAGACATTCACAATGTTGCCCCATGAAGACATCAATGAGATGTACTCAAGGCTCAACAACATTGTGAATGAGCTTAAAGGCCTTGGAACTAACCTTTCCGATCTTGATATTGTTCGAAAGATGCTTAGGGCCTTGCCGGAGAAATATGAAGTGTTGGTGACTCTCTTCCTCAACTCACCGGAGTTGGCAAGAATGACACCAACACAATTGTTGGGCAACCTCATCACCAACGAGCTCTACAAGAAAGACAAGGAAGAGCTCTTGGAGCAATCTTCTTCCAAGAATAAGAAGATCACCGCTTTCAAGGCTAAAGCGGTAATGAGTGAAGAATCCGAAGAAGATGATGAGGAGGACTCCGAAGAAGAATTTGCGCTTCTAGTAAGAAGAATGAAGAAGTTCATGAGAAGGCGCCCATTTCGGAGCACAAGCCACGAGAAGACCAAGAAATGGCATTCTTCCTCCAACTAGAAATTTAGCAACATTCGTTGCTATGAATGTGATGAGAAGGGGCACATTGCCTCTCAATGTCCAACAAAGAAGGATGACAAGGAGAAGTCATCAAAGAAGAAGAACTACAGCGGCAAGAAGAAGCTTTTCAAGAAGCTTCACAAGGATGGCAAAAATGAAGCCCATATTGGTGAGTGGAACTCCGAAGAGGAATATTCGGACTCCGACTCAAGCGAGGACGAATCTCCCAAGAAGAAAGGGCTTGTGGGCATTGCAATTAAGGAGGCTCCATCACTATTCTCCACTCCTACATGCCTTATGGCTAAAGGAGAAAAGGTAAATTTGCTTGATGATGATGAGCCTTCATATGATGACTTGATGAATATGCTAGTTGAATTGAATGAATTTCTTGGAAAAGAAAAATCAAAGTTTAAGGTCTTAAAGAGAGAACACACCTCTCTCAAAGACTCTTATGAGGAGCTAAAGGAAGCTCATGATTTGCTTCTCCAAGAAAATCACAAATCTAGTACTAGCATTGGAGTTACTTGCAATATCTTGAATGAAATATCTAGTATAGAAATTTCAAAGTCTAGCATATCCACTTGTTGTGATGATTTACTTGCCATACCTTGTTCATCAAGTGTAGATTCTAGAAATGCTTTAAATCTTGTTCATGATGATGTTATTGCTAATGAGAACAAAAATTTAAAAGAACAAGTGCTAAAATTAAACAAAAGTTTAGAGAGGGCTTACAAGGGAAAAGAAACCCTTGATAAGTTACTAAGTGATCAAAGATGCTCCTTTAACAAAGAGGGACTTGGATATGTTTCCCAAAAGGGTAAGAAGCCGGTATACAAGCCTCCAAGGTTTGTAAAGGAAAATGGTAAGTATTGCACAAAATGCCGGTGTATTGGACATATGCAAAATGATTATTCTAAGAATAACATGCATTCCATTGGTTTATATGATTCTTGTTATATGCTTAGAAAATCCACAAATGGAAATGTTATTGCTCATTTCATTGGCACCTCGATTTTGGGTGCTAAAAAGAAATCCATTTGGGTACCCAAGACCTTGGTCACTAACCTCCAAGGACCCAAACAAATTTGGGTACCTAAAAGAACTTGATTTTCTTTTGTAGGTGAACTACAAAACCGGTGGAAGGCATTGGGTGTTGGATGGCGGTTGCACCCAACACATGACCGGAGACCGGAAGATGTTCACCACATTTGAGAATGGAAGCAATGACAAAATCACATTTGGAGAATGGAAGCAATGACAAAATCACCATCGCCCACAGTTTCCCTGCCCTGTCGCGTCTGCCTCGGCCAGTGCGACGCCAACCCCGCTGACATTGCACTGTGCAATCACGCCCAACAGCCCCTCTGCCGCCGCCACCTTTTTCGTGGCTATAAAGCCCAGCTCTTGCCCCTAGATGTTTCGCCGCACTTCACCCTTTCTCCCACCCGAACCAATTAGCCTCCCATGCCCCACAGCTCGCCGGCGACATTTTCTCCCCTAAATTCGGCTGGCGTCACCGTAGTCCGATTCCTCCCCATCGGAGCACGCTCGGAGCACCGCGACGCCGTTTCCCTCCTCAGCCGGACCTCCCGTTGCCTACATTTCGCTTGCACCATGCGCCTCCTCCGCCCATTGCCGTCGCACGCCGCCAGCTCTCCACCGCCAATCCCGAGCCGCACCGACCCCCGAGGTAGACTCCCAAGCTTGTCTAGATGCTCCCCTCCCATTTAATTGAACTCCGGTGCCATGCGCCGCCGTAGCCACCATTCCCTTGTTCGGCCGCCGCCCACGGTCAACGCCGGCCAACGCCCAGTCGAATTGGCCGACGAGACTCCATCTTCGGGTAGGCACAGGCGTGAGCAACCCATTTTGGGGGGTGCTTAGCTCCGGCCGCCGTCTCATCCATTAGCGACGAGCGTCGGCTGGAGGAAGACGATGCAACTTGTTGAAGCCCAGTCCCATGACTATGAATACCTGGTACTCGTTACGACCACGTAGTCGAATTTACGACTATGAAGTCGTTTACGACCACACAGTCGGGCTTACGACTATGAAGTCGTTTACGATCATGCAGTCGAATTTACGACTATGAAGTCGATTACGACCACACAGTTGGACTTATGACTATGATGTCATTTACGACCATACAGTCTGACTTACAACTATGAAGTCGTTTACGACCACTCCGAGCTACGACCACGTTGTTGACAGTAGCCGTGTGATTAAAATTGGTTAAGACAGAGTTAATGCTAATGATGGGTAATTAATATTGATGAGTACTTAATAACAAATAGCTCACTGACATGTGGGCCCTGCCCTTTAAACTAAACAGTAACCGGTCCCACCTGTCATAAAAACAGAGAAAAGAAAATTTTAAAACCTGTTGTGGGCCCCACCTGTCAGATTTTTTTTATTTTCGGATTTATCTGAAACTAAGAATTTCAAAAGGGCATAACTTATTCATTTTAACTCCAAATTAAGTGAAACAAATTTCTAAATTCAATATCTATCAAACGGAACCTAAACCATAATTTTGGAGCTTATTTGAATTTTTGTGAGAAGTTGTTCCATTTACTGACTTTTATCCATATTTTCACGTAATGTAAAAATAGCGTACGAGGCTCAGAAGGAAAAGGCTGAGGCCGAAGCAACATTCGAGGATCAAGACCAAGCCAGGGCGAGTCAATAATTTGATCATGTTGAACCTACATTTTCTGTAAATCTACTTTTGTTTAAATTATCAAATTGCATGCTGTTATTTCATATGCAAATATATGTTTTTTTTATATTCTAGTTATATGTCATTATTCGACTTGTTAGTATTACACCTCCTTTGGAACAATTGAATATTTGAGTCTTGTCACCCTAGCAAAATTATAATAATAAAACTTTCAAAAATAGGTCTAAAATTATACGCTATACTTAGCATTGCTTAGATACTCGGGGGCACCAAAATGCCCCAAGCATCACTTTTAATCATGAGAATCTGATTTGGAAAGTCATGGTAGAAATGATTGGTATATTTTGACATGATTATTTTATGCTCTCAAAAACCCCAACTTGCTTAAATACCTGGGCAGATGGTATGGGGGGCTTGTACGTGGTGCAGTGGAAGCACGGTGTGTGGATTGTGCTAGAACCACTCAGATACCACTAAGCACTGAATCTTGTCATGACCTCCTGTGTAAAACAGTACAACCACAAGTCTACAAATTGCAACTTCGACAGGTAAATCTATCGAAACCCCTGGACTCATCTCACCGGTAGTGGAAAGGAGTGGAATATTGCAAGGGCAAAGGGAGGTCTAAAGGGACACCGAGAGGAGGGTGAAGTAACCAGTCATACTAGCGTTGTGGAGAGTGGAGTCCGAATGTGCTAGTATCCGTGGTTGCATCCCACGCAACGTATAGGACCCATCGCAAGTGGGAGCATCCCATAGGGTGAGACGACAAAAGGGGCTAGATATTTAGAAAAGTTACTGTGATGTTCTATTCAACCACATGACTAAGGAATCGTGTAGAGCAAAGAGTGGATTGTCTCTTGTGAGTAAAGTGTACAAACTCTATTTGAATAGCCGTGCCCACGGTCAAGGGTGGACATGGAAACTTAACCAGATATAGTTCTATTTCAAAAACTTTGTGGGTGGAAATGGAAAAGTGGAGAGCAGTGAAAAGCCCTGATTTGTGTTGCCCTGGGTGTCGCCCCAGCGATAATGTAAGCGGTTATAACGCTGAAAAGTTAGCATATGGTGCAGAGGCCATATAATGGTGGATGGAATCTGGATCGCTATTAGTATCGTATTCTTTCACACATTATGTTTTAGTTCAAACTGCTAGGTTTCAGGAGATTTCTATGTATTATATTTTAAAAGCAATTTATGGCAAATAAAATAACCCGAGCCCTTCCTTGATAAGCCATGCATGTTAACTATTTGCATCCTATGTATTGGCTCGTGGAGCACAGTGGTTTGTGCTCACCCTCGCTCACTCAATTAATCTAGAATCAGGAGTTAGATCGCTACACTTCAGCAATACACTTGGTCTGATGGCGAAGAAGATGGAGGTGTCAAGACTAGGTCGCATATCTCCAGTTGGCTGCCTATGGGCATGTCATGAGGGTCCCACCTGTGTCCTTCATTTCCGCTGCTGCATTTTGTTGATTTCAGCTTGATCGACCCCTGAGTAAGTCTACTATTATATTTACGCTTCCGCATGATATGTATTTTGGTGTTCAGTACTGTATCTGTAAGCACTATCTACTGATCCAGGGAATAGTACGGTGGAATCACAGAGGATTCTAGATTGTAAAATCTAGGTCTGACACCCACTGGCCGAGGACGGGGTCATAGAGTTGCAGGCACGAGCGAGCCTGGGGCCATGAAGATGGCACGCGCGGCGAAGGGGAGCGCCAACAGCATGGGCTTTGGTGTGAGGTGCACGGCCGCGGCGACCACCTCACGCGAACATGCCCCACCATCGTGATGCTTCGCTAGATCGTCGCCAGGGATATAGCCTTGGAAGCGGGGACCTCGGTGGTGGCCCATGTGCAGCAGCCCCCGGAGGGCCTTCTACGGATATAGGCTGCTAAGGGAGGCCAACGCTGCATCATAAATGTCATATCTGGATGTTTGTCGCTCTAATTTTCATCTGTGCGACAAGAGAGGGCTTACGCTCATCGACTGCATCATGTGGCGACGTATCCTACCTAGGTGCCCCCGACCTGGGCACAAGATGACGTCACCTTCATAGCCGCTGATGCGGACGGAGTCGACATTCCTCACCATGACCCTCTGGTGATCCAGGCTACCATTGATGGGTGCAATGTTAAGCGTGTTTTGGTCGACGGAGGCAGCTCTGCCGACATTTTATTCATGGCAGCCTTCGACCAAATGGGAATCCCCCGCAGTAGGCTAGGGTCTTCGAGGATCCTGCTCCAGATTTTCAGGGGGCAACCACTGAAAGCTCTAGGCCGGATAAGGCTATAGGTGTCCTTCGGCCAGGGTGACCACATGAGAAACAAGGACGTTACCTTCGACGTGGCGATCTTCCCTACTCGTACAACGCCATCTTGGGATGCCCAACCCTCAACGCTTTTGGAGCGGTCCTGCATCACAACTTGTTTTGCATGAAGCTTCCAGGTCCGCACAGCGTCGTTACTGTATTCAGGGATCAAGACCTCCGCCCGTCAGATAGAGCTTGGCGCACGAACCCCCCTCTGAAAGGTACACGCTGTCATAGACACCCTCGGTGCTGGCATGCCCTCCGCCCCAGGGTTGACGCCCAAGCCCAAGCTAGACGGCAGAATCAAGAGAGTCTCCCTGCACACCGCTGAACAACAAGTCTCCATCAGTGAGGGCTTCCCTCCAGAGGTTGAGAAGGACCTGCTCCGCGTCCTTCGCGGCAATGTGGATATCTTTGCGTGGTCGCCAGCTGACATAAAGGGGGTGCACCATGCCATCATTGAGCATAGCCTCGCGGTTCGCCCTAATACTAAGCCAGTCAAACAGAGGCTCCGGTGTATGTCCCTCGAGCGCTAGTAGGTGGCCAAATTGGAGGTTGCGAAGTTACTCCAATCCGAAGTCATCCGTGAAGTGCAACACCTGAACTAGCTCACGAATCTGGTGCTAGTGAAAAAGGCCAGTGGTGCATGGCACATGTGCTTTAATTTCACTGTGCTCAACAAGGCATGTCCAAGGACAATTACCCACTTTCTCGCATAGACCAACTGGTGGATGCCACGGCGGGAATGAGAACTCATGAGTTTCTTGGACACATACTCCGGTTACCATCAGATCCATATGACTAAAGACGATGACGTCAAAACAAGCTTCATAACGCCAGTAGGGACGTACTGCTTTGTTAGGATGCCCTTTGGCCTCAAGAACGAGGGAGCCACGTTCAACTGCCTGGTGGCCCTCACCCTCACCTCCCAGCTTGGAAGGAACGTCGAAGCCTACATTGATGATGTGGTCATCAAGACTAGACAGCTCACCTCCCACAGACGAGACCTCCAAGAAACCTTCGACAACCTCCAGCAAGCAGGCATCAAGCTAAACCCAGACAAATGCATCTTTGACATGCAAGCTAGAAAACAACTCGGCTTCCTGGTGTCTGGATGAGGGATACAGGAGAACCCCGATAAGGTCGACGTAATCCTCTCCATGGAGCTGCCCAAGATGACAAGAGAGGTATAGAGGCTCACCGGTCATGTGGCCGCGCTGAGTCGTTTCCTATCCAGGGCGGCCGAGAGAGTCCTTCCATTCTTCAAAACCCTTCACAGATGCGATGGGTTCCATTGGAATAACGGCTGTGCGAAGGCTTTCGACGAACTCAAAAAGCACCTTGCAAGCCTTCCCACTCTAGTTGCGTTGACCCTAGAGGCTCCGTTGCTGCTGTACCTCACGGCTACGGCAACAGCAGCCAGCGCAGTCCTCGTCCTTGAGGAGGGACCCCTTTAACGACCCATGTACTTCATCTCTAAAGCCCTTCAGGGCGCCAAAACACGGTACACCAAGCTAAAAAATTTGGCCTATGCCCTCGTCATGGCTTCAAGGAAGCTTTGACATTACTTCTTAGCTCATCACATCATTGTGTCTCTTCGTTTCCCTTGGTAGAGATGCTGCACAACAAGGAGTCCATGGGCCGTATTGGCAAATGGGAGGGTGAGCTTGTGCCCTTCTCTTTGACGTACGCTTCCTTGCCGAGTAGACCCCACCAGCTCAGCCGCAAGCACAGCCGCCAGCAAACCCAGTGTGGTCTCTTCAAACTAACGGAGCCTACGGTGCTCCTAGCGCCAGGGTAGGCGTAGTGATCACTACACCGGAGGGCACCACCTGTTATACTCGGCATGCCTTGGGTTCCCAGCGACAAATAACACAATCGAATACGAAGTGTTACTCTTTGGCCTCGCCAAGCTCAAGGCCCTCGGCGCGCGGAGGGTGCTCGTCCACACTGACTTACGTTTGATCGTGGGGCACGTCGACAAGTCTTGCCAAGCCAAGGACCCTGACCTAGCCAAGTATCTAGCCGCGGTGAGGGCAAAGGAGCGCCATTTCTTGGGCGTCACAATAAAAGTCATTCCGCGGGCAAACAACGACCAAGCTGACGCGCTCGCCAAGGCTGCCAGCCAGCAAATCCCTACTCCTGTAGGGGCGTTCCCTGAACTTCTAGTCACCGCAGCCATCTAGCACGACAAGCACGACACAACACTCGTCCACCAGATCACCCAGCAAGGCGACTAGCGGGAGCCCATTTGTGGCCTCCTGCGGGGTATAGCTGAGCCAGACAATTCTCTTGAGCTGCGCCACCTACAACATCGCACCAAGTCCTTTGAGGTCCTAGACAGCGTCCTCTACAAGTGGGGAGTTTGTGCCCCGCTATTGTGATGCCTTTCATGTGGTGAGGGACAGTGGCTCCTCGCCGAAATCCATGCAGGGCTTTGTGGCTTGCACAATGCGACAAGGTCTCTCGTCGGCAAGGCGTTCAGACAGGGCTTCTACTGGCCAACGACCATCGTGGACGTGCACGACCTAGTGCGCCGGTGCCAGGAATGCCAGTGGATGGGAAGGGTCACCCACAGACCTCCCAATAATTTGCAGCCCATCCCACCAGTATAGCCGTTGGCACGGTAGGGCATCGACATCATCGGACCACTCCTGCGCGCACTAGGGGATCTACGATTCATTGTAGTCGCCCTTGAATATTTTCCAGGTGGTCTGAGGTGGCTGCACTGGCCAAGGTAACCTCTGCAGTGATGCAGCAGTTCCTCTAGCAGAACATCATCTGTCGCTTTGGAGTGCCTAAGGAGATCACCGTTGACAACGGCCTGTAATTCAACTCCACGCCGTTCAAGGTGTTCTACGACCGCGTGGGCATCATGCTTCGATACGCCTCAGTCGGACACTGTAGTCCAATGGGGTGATTGAGTGGGCAAACGACGCCATCTCCACCGAAATCAAGAAACGCCTTGTAGGTCTCCCGAAGGGCAAATGGCCGGAAGAGCTTCCAAGCGTGCTCTGGTCCCTTCGCACAACGGTCACGCGCCCGACAGGGTTTATGCTGTTCAAACTCCTTTTCGGCGATAAGGCGGTCACACCTGAAGAAATCAAGGCCGGTTCGAGGAGAGTCCTTGCCCAGGCTTTGACGAAAGAGTGGGCGCTGTCTCTGGACCTCCTCGATGGTGACCGAGTCAACGCCACTGAACACGTCGCGAAGTATGCATGCCAAACAGCACGTGCGTACGATCGCACCGTGTACTCGCGAGAATTCCAGGCAGGAAACCTCATCCTCAAAAAGGCACTGCATGCGGCAACGGTGGGCAAGCCAAATCCAAGTGGGAGGGCCCCTACATCATCACGGCGACTCTACAACACAGGGCATATCGTCTCACAACTTTGGAGGGGCGGATTCTCTGTCACACGTGGAATGCGGATTGCTTGCGGCGATATTATGCATAGAGGGAAAAGGACGCCCAACATGATGCTGGCGTCGCACCATGTGTAATAGCTCGCCCACGCAAACTTGAGATAAATAAAGCGCACTATTCATAAACACATTGTGTCCCATTCTAGGCAAGACATGCCGAGGGAAACCTCGGCATGCACTCTTCGGAGTATGAATAAGACACGCGGAGGGTAGCCTCGGTGTGCACTCTTCAAAGTATAAATAAGACACGCGGAGGGCAGTCTCTGCGCGCACTCTTCGGAGTATAAATAAGACACACAAAGGGCATTCTTCGCGTGCACTCTTCAGAGTATAAATAACACACGTGGAGGGCAGTCTCTGCATGCACTCTGCAGAGTATAAATAAGACATGCGGAGGGCAGCCTCCGCGGGCAACCTTCGGAGTATAAATAAGACACGTCGAGGGAAATCTCGGCATGCACTCTTCGGAGTATAAATAAGACACGCGGAGGGCAGCCTCCGCGTGCACTCTTCGAAGTATAAATAAGACACACGGAGGGCAGCCTCTGCGTACGCTCTTCGAAGTATAAATAAGACACACGAATGGCAACCTCTACGTGCACTCTTCGGATTATAAATAAGACATGCTGAGGGCAGCCTCTACATGCACTCTTCGGAGTATAAATAAGACACATGGAGGGCAGCCTCCGCGTGCACTCTTCAGAGTATAAATAAGACACGCTGGGGGAAACCTAGGTGTGCACTCTTCGGAGTATAAACAAGACGCAGAGGGCGGCCTCTGCATGCACTCTTCAGAGTATAAATGAGACACGCAGAGGTGAGCCTCCACGTGCACTCTTCGAAGTATAAATAAGATACACGGTGGGTAGCCTCCACGTGCACTTTTTGGAGTATAAATAAGACACGCTGGGGAAAACCTCGGTGTGCACTCTTTGGAGTATAAATAAGACATGCCGGGGGAAACCTCGGTGTGCACTCGTTGGAGTATAAATAAGACACGCGGAGGGCAGTCTCTGCGTACACTCTATAGAGTATAAATAAGACACGCCGGGAGAAATCTCGGTGTGCACTCTTCGAAGTATAAATAAGACGCGGAGGGCGGCCTTCACATGCACTCTTTGGAGTATAAATAAGACACGTCGGGTGAAACCTTGGCATGCACTTTTTGGAGTATAAATAAGATATGCCGAGGGAAACCTCGGTGTGCACTCTTCAGAGTACAAATAAGACACACAGAGGGAGCCTCCGCGTGCACTCTTTGGAGTATAAATAAGACATGCCGAGGGAAACCTCGGTGTGCACTCTTCAGAGTATAAATAAGACACGCAGAGGGCATCCTCGGCATGCTCTCTTTGGAGTATAAATAAGACACGCCGAGGGAAACCTTGGCGTGCACTCTTGGGAGTACAATCAAGACGTCGAGGGATGCCTCACCGCCTGCTCCGTTGACACTACTTCGAATGGTTAGGGATGGAGCACGCGTGTCTACTTCATCGGGCCACCAGCTCTGCTAACGCCACTTTGAAAGGTTAGGGACGGAGCGCACGCGTCTACTTCATCCGGCCGTCAGCTCTGCTGATGCCACTCCAAAAGGTTAGAGATGGAGTGCGCGCGTCTACTTCATCCGACTACCAGCTCCGCTGATGCCACTTCAAAAGGTTAGGGACGGAGCGCGCGTGTCTACTTCACCTGGCCGCCAGCTCCGCCGATGCCACTTTGAAAGGTTACGGATGGAGCGCACGCGTCTAGTTCATCCGGCCGCCAACTCCACTAACACCACTTTGAAATGTTAGGGACGGAGCGTGCGCATCTACTTTATCACAAGATGAAGGGGCCTGGGTCGACCCCTCGTCTCTACCCTACTTCACGCATATTGCATCTCAAGTGTCGGAGTGCACAACCCACAGCATTCTCGTCTCGCATCCAAAGTCCTACTTACCGCTGATCTTTCCAAGCACTTCTCACTGTGCCAAAAGTGTTATTCGGACTTGTTCGAAGGCTCTACTCATTCGATTCGTCTTCTACTTTAACATACTCTTGCATCGAGGCCTCTCCCGTCGAATGCCGCTCCTCCTAAAAACGCAGAGAATCCTCCACCCAGCCCAAGTGTCGATGGCGCCGCTGAACCATAAGGTCCGAAACTAGTAAGCGGCCCCTATCAAGCACCTGCTTGCCACAAACACCAAATATGAGGACAAGGCTTAAAACTTTCATTGCATTGCCAAAAGAGCATGGCCATGTAGCGCTGTTTTACATAACATTGATGGGGTGTACATAGCGGGCTACATGCACAGGCGTAGGACATCGGCATCACACCTGCGCATCGATGCCTTGCTCGGAGTCGACGGCACCACCTTCGTCTTGCCGCGGCACTTCATCAAGATAGGTCCCGAGGTTGCCACCATCTTGCAGGCTTCACCTCATGGCTACCTTTGTCGCGGCCTCACCGATGTAGTCCCATATGCGCTGATGGAAGGCACGTGCAGAATGCCGGACCGCATACACCGCGATGGAGTCCACTTTGGGGTTGGCGGCCTCAGCCTCGGAGTCAGATTCCTCCGAGAGTGCCACCACCGCCACTTAGAAGCACTTGCTCATCCTTGTGTGTGAAGCTACGCGAGCGCACTTCGCACTCGACGCTTCTGGGAGCACCATGTCGGCCCTCACAGCCCACGTAGGTGAGGAAGCTTCACATTCGCCTTCGACGTCCACTTCGGGCCCACAGCGGCTATTGCCTTTTGCCGCCCACATCGCTCACGAGCCCCTTGTCACCGGTAGCGCTGCAGTCTGTCTCCGCCTCTAGGTCCAAGTTAGCGTACTTGGCCAGGTCGAAGTCGGTACCTGCGGTGGCCTCCTCAGCCTCGACGGGACCCTTGGGGAGAACGGCTTCCGAGCTCGGTAGTCGCGCGGCAGGAGAGCAGGCCCTTCGACGAGGAGGAGAGTCCTCCCCATTGCCATCACCATCACTGGTGCGAAGCTGGCCAATGCTTGGCACGGCACGCTCTGGCACAGAAATGCCGAGAGCTTCGCACACATGGTTTACCCACCCGACGTTCGCCGTCACCGTCTCTCAGAGACTGTGCTCCTTGGCCACGTACGACCCAAAGAACACCATCGTGGTACGCTCCGTGTCCTCGAGGAGGAGCTCTACCAATAAAATGAGTTAAACCTATGACCTATAGAATACCCACTTCGTGTGCAACAGGTATGGTCGAAGACTTACTTGGCTCGATGGGCCTCGGTAAAGACACGACCGTCGACCGAATGTTGTCGTCGCGGGCAGGGCCAGGTTGCACGTGCCATGGGCCAGCTAGTGGAGCCACGCCATACATTAGGTACTCCTCTGCGAGGTCCCTCGTGTTGAACCGGAGTGCAATCCCCACCAGCCTCCACGCCTGGTGTTCGTCGTCGCGGTCGAGGGCCACCGAAGGGGAGGTGTTGAAGTCCATTAGGTGACCCGTCCACCTCAAGCTACTGCCGCCCTCCACGTGTTAGTATAACCACCACCGCATCCAATTCGACTCCCACTTCATCCGAGTGGAGTTCACCGGAACAACTTCGTGCATGCCGAACACAGCACAAAGTTGACTCTTCCGAAGTTTGAGTACTCCCCTCTGTCAAGCTTCTTTGGATAGCATCGTGCGTCGTGAAGAAATGAAAACAGAGATGTGCTAGGCCACACTGTCTCCATTCGTGAGGCCCAACAGTACACCGCCAAGCGGACCAAAGCATTCAGAGTCAACTGCGCCAACTCCAGCCCGTACGCCCTTAGTACCTCGCCGATGAACATGGCAGAGGGGAATCGGAGCCCAGCCTCAAGATAGGCGACAAAGACCACAGCCTCCGACTCTATGGGGTGGGGCTCCATCTTGTCGACGGATGGGAGCCGAACTACGCACTGTCCGAGACCTTCCCTTTGCGAACCAGTGACCAGATAGTCTCCTTGATCATCAGGCTCTGCCCCAGCATGTTCGAGCAGACACTATTGAGTTTCCTCGCCATGCTCTACCGCTTGTTTGCCAGCGAGGGGTCGCGCCTAACTAGCTCGTAATTAGCCTCGGTCATAGATGACTCACGGCGACTAGAAGAGCCACCGCAGCTCGACGAGGCGCCGCTGCTCAGTCGACGGGAGCAGTCATCGCCATGGGCCATTTCACTATGAGTCTTCACAGCACGACCGGTGGCAAATGACAGGGAGCTTCTGGCTAGCCTAGTCACAGCATTGTCTACCAACAGGGGTCGGCAAAAGGGACAAATATGGCGGCGGTGGACAGCGGCAACAAGCGGCATATACGGCAGCAGTGCACATGGGAGCGGTGGTGGAAAAAGCAACGCTGTCATAGTAGGTCAGTGTGAAGGGTAGCGACGCGACAGCTAGCGTAGCTTTAAAGCCCGTTTGGCTGCCCCATGCTTAGGAAGCCCAACCGGGAAAAACTGACACCGCACGACCCGCCAATCGCGCGCAGACACATGTCCCACGATGCCGCAAATGGCTGCATGACGCCAGTCAAACTCCAACCGGAAACACACGACGCGCTAACAGCGTTCGGTTGCGTGTCCCACTACGCGCAAAGAGGCGGTGCGACTTCGGTCAGCCATCACCTTGCCTTCGGCCTGTAAGGCCTAAGACGGATCACATCATAGGCCGCAAGGACGCAGGGGGCCAAAGGGCTCGACGGCATGATTTCGACCCATGAGAAACCCTTTATCATGAGAGGATCCTATAGTAGGGGTGGGCCCCACCTGAGCCTATCTAGACTATTTAGGGGATTGTAAGACCCAAAATGATACCCAAAATGATATATGTAATGACATGTGTACCTTTATAGAAGACACACGGCTTTAAGGGTGAGATTGTAATTGTGCTTCATGGAGATATATATACGCCCTGAACATGGAGAAGGGGTAGGCATTGTTTATCCATCATAACCACTCCACTACTCTCCTAGTTTACTATTTGACCAGTAGCCACAACAGAGGCAATGATGAAGAAACTTGTGATAGAGAGGATCACCTACATGAATGTTGTGTGGGAGCTCATCAAGGTGAATGGAAATGTAGCATGGAATCAGTACATGCAGATTGCCTTCCTGCTCGAGGTGGCCATTTACGGGAAGCCAATGGTGTACATGAATTTCGTACACAGGGCACCAAGAAACCTTGATGATGCCAGGGCCTCTACAACCGAGCAACCGCAGGGCGAGCTTGAAGACGGTAGCACAGAACGTGCTATCTCTGAGGGAAGACTCAAGCATAATTTCATGTGAAATGAGGGTGCGGAATTGTAGTGGTCAGCTTGCATTGACTGCTAGGAGTATCTACCAGACCAAGCACTCGGGTTGGAATCCGACGAGAACGCTGACCCAAGCTTGGATGGTAGCGATGAGGATGCCACTAGGCGGGTGGTCATACAAGGGAATTGTGTCATCAGAGGTGCCCTATGTGGCCTCAGACCTGATGATATTACGGTGCATTCTCTTGTACTGCCACAATAAGAAGGGTCTCAATGGGGGGTTTGATGCCGACACCCTCTTAGCTCGGCAGTTCTTTCCTAGCAAGGTGGCTGTGCAATAAGCTCTAGCATGGTACGCCTTTCCCATTAACCATGTGTACCGACTGCACTGATCTAACTCAGGACATTACGTAGTGAAGTGCGTAGTGGAAGGCTGCCCTAGCAATGTCAGTGCTCAACGAGCAAAGATTTTTGGCTCGGTCTTCGCGGTCAAGGTGCTGACTGACCATAATTGCGAGCTTAGTGAGCCCTCACGGCATCATCAGAATGTGACTTCTGCATAAAGTACAAATCAATAAGTATAGCACTTACCCCTAGTTGTAGGGCATAAGTATGAATTCTTTGTCGCGGTGAGCCTTCAATGCCTTCATCATATAATTCTCGACGAAAGATGCATACTTGCTATTTTTGGGCGCCTCATATATCATTTGCTTCTGCTAAACTCTAATGTTGTATGCTTTATTTAGCAGGTCAGCCCTAGTAGTGTAAAATCTGCTGTTTAGGCATATTCACTACCCAATGCACTACTTTAATATAAATTTATTGTGTATGGATATGATATGAATATTGTTGAATATGCGTACTAGTCGCTGATCAAGGGACTAGCATAATAAACATAGAATTTGGAATGCAAGTTTTGGACTTAACAACTTTTATTTATATTTTTAGAGACGATAGCTAACAATAAAAACGTCGACGTGAACGGCACAGTTCTTACCAAGAAGGCAAAAGAACAGGCCGATGCCAGCCGCAGGACACCAGAACGAGCGCGGCGGGGCGGCCGGTACTCTCGACTTGTAAACGGTGAAGATCAAAATGTGCTCTCTCTCTCTCACCCGCTCGATCGCCTCCTCTTCGAATATTTGAAATCGACACTGTAGGAGGGGGCACTCTGGCCGTAACGGTCATCTACAAATCCCCAATTGCCCGTCTCCAATTCCTCCCCACCACCGCCGATCTAGGGTTCCTCTCCGCCGCCCGAGACGAAGCCACGTCCCCCTCGCCGATTTTGCCATGGAGACGGTGCATGTCTCCGTCGCCTCTCTGCAAGAACTGGAGGACGCCATCCAAGACCATGCCTCGGCGCCGCACGTGGTCGTCGACGTGGACGTCACCAACATGTTCGAGGCGGAGGCCATGCGGCGGCGGCTCACCGGTCTACTGGGCAGAGGCTCCGGCTGGGAGGTGGCCGAGAACACGATGGAGATGCTGAAGGCGGCCGTGGACCACTACATCGAGCTCGACCTTCTCGCCACCTTCGCCGAGCTGGTAGAGCTGGACCTCCGCGATGGCATTCCCCTGAAGAAGGCCCGGTTCGACTGCGTGAGGAGGACTGCGAACGACGTCGTCACCACGGCGCACCCGACTTCCACCCTCGACGCATCATCACATTGGAGGCCCAGATGATCGGGCGAGTTGCCCGGGGTCTTGGCTTCGGGAGCGAGGACGTAGAGGTGTACCAGATTACAGAGGACGAGATGATGTGGTTCCAGGAGGACGGTGACGCTGGCGGCGACGACGACCACAAGGGCGAGCATCAGCTCGGCACTGACGAGGGCGAGCCCCAGGTCAACAATGGTGATGAGAAGCAAGTACAAAAAACCAAGCTGCTTAGTAAGATTGGAAAGCTCAAAGACGTCATTGCTTCCACCAAGACTGGCCCATTTATCCAACACAAGCAATAGGTTGTTGCAACAATCTGAATCCAGTTTGGTAACGACACAATACAGATCATGTGCAGTAACTGTCTTTGTGAGAAATACCACTAGCCCTTCGTGGTGTAAGTGCTTTTTGATTCAGGTACCCTACTGTGATTGATAACTGTGGTGGAAATCTGAAAATGACTGTTGAGATGCTATCCACTTTTGACATTACCTACTGTGTTGCTGAAATGCAATATGCTTTGACATTACCTACTGTGCTGTTGTCAAATTTTTGCATTCATCGATGCAAATTATGTTCTCATTTTAATTGCTTCCTCTGCCTATTTTTAACTGCATGTTCTCATTTTTTCTTGACGGTCCAATTATGGTGACGGTAGGCAACAAAATTCTGATCCTGCTTATATGTTGGCAATAGAGATGCTTCAAGTTTTATTTCTAATGCATAATTTTTTTGCTGATCCTGTTCAAAGAATTGAGGCTAAAAAGGATTTCCTACAAGAGATAAGGATTTTGCTGCTTGCAACACTATTTTGTATTCGATTTATGTACTCAGCCAAGATGTACAATGTCCATTTGCCACTGAACGATTAGTCTTTTCTTAGGGTAGAAAGATGGTGTCATCCCGGTCCAGTTTGTCATAATCCTTTATCTTGTTTGCAACCAGTGTAACTATTCAAATTGGACGGAAGCAAGCTGTAATATCTGTGCCCCCTGACCCTGATGCATGAATGCTTTGGTAAATAATATGAACCATCACTCAAAGCACTTCTGATTTTCTGTAAGTTGAACCTGGTCTTATAAATGTAAGTCTAGTGCTCATGGGATTCACCAATACAAATACACTGCATAATACCCTAGGTTCAGTCTGGATGACCCATACGGGCAGGCTAGGGGCATGCAGGCAACCAAACACACTCTTAAAGAAGCTAGCGTTTCAAGTTAGTACCAAGTAAATATATTAAAACTTTTCCACCAAGCCGATGTATAGGCTCTGAAACCCTATCAAGAGTTTGCATACATGATTCTAAAAATGCTCCGAGACAAATTAATCAAGCTTTAATCATAATAAAATTTTGATCAATGCCATGGTTGAGTAGCAACGGAATGCAGTGCAATACAAGACGGCCTCTTCCTGCTTCACCCACAGCAAATCCCATAGAAAGTTGAAATTTGGCCCTGCTAAATGGTACTCCTTGTTCAATATCTTAAGTAGAGGCTTAATACAAACCAATAGCTAGGCACAATCATATAAGGCATTCAGTTTTGCTACCAAAACAATATGAAAAATTCTAAATAAAAACTGAGAAATAAATTAGCACCCCATAATGGAGGTTTGGCATGAACAAAAATAAAGGAATTTGAAAATTGTTGTGGTCATTCAAAAGGACTGAAATATAAGAATGGTGCCTTTTTTTTATTGACAATAGAATGTTTAAGCGGGGAAACTGCAGAAGAGGAGAAAATTCATGTAAACCTACCAAGGTATTTCCTCATCTTTCTTTTTTATGTTTTCATAGTGCCAAGACAAACAATACACATACATGTATTTACACTGTGTAACTGTTTTTTTGAGACGTACTTAGTGTAATTTTATATCCCAGTATGCAGTAATTTCATCTGTTGGACTTGTAACCCTAATGCGAACACTTGTGCGAACAAACCGAATACCGATAAAATATTTCAAAACGATGACTGAGAAACCATTCTATTTGTTTATTTGGGGAAGCAAAAACTGAAAAAACAAGGTCATTTGACAATCCTACTGTCTGGCAGAGGTACATGTACATGCATGGTTTAGTCTTCGACACAGTTTATATAATATTACAACATAGTTCATATCATATTACATAACAGCTACCTTACATAACTGAACATAGGGAAGTTATGCATAACATAACTTGAAAACATCTAACGTTTATTAGTGTGGCACTTGCTGCACGGCTCAATAACCTTTAAGTTAACAGTTGAGGGCACTCTCCCCTCAACATATCTTCTAATAGCAAGGCAAGCCTTTTCAGCTTCTGTGAGAGCCTCCTCACTCATTCCCAAACATTTGTCAGACTTGACAAATGTCCTGTCATAACCACGGGTAGTGTCAAATGTAAGACACTCTAGTGTTGATGTTTTCTCAATAATATGGCTTGTAAGCTCAATCATCACGTTGTTAGAATATAATGTTGAGCATTTGCTGTTTATTTGCTTTTGTGCTTAGTCTGCATCTGGAGTAGCCGGAAGTTAAGAGCAGACTCAGTCCATTTTCTGTTGTCAATGATCGAATAGTCTGTCCGATCTAGTAGGACAGTTAGGGATTAGTTGAATCTCTTGTTTGATTGTTTCCTGCATGTAACAAACTTCATTTTGATGGTTAATATAAAAGAGGGCCTCGGCAGAACCGAGTTGGTTGCGCTCTGCATCTCCCAGTCTCCTTTTTTTCTGTTACCTTCCTGTTTTGTCGGATTTCCGTCAGGTTACTATTCATGTCTGAAACAAACTCTCTGAAGGCGTGAGTTCAGTTAACGCTGATGCAATCTTGAGCGATTAGCAAGAGCAGCTAATTTCTGACATTTGGTATCAGAACTCGTCTCAGATCCTGTGTCAATGTCTCACACTCCAAGCCGATACACACCACCAGGAAGGAGGAGGAGCACGGGCGATACTGGCGACAGCTCGAACGGTGAAGGACTTGTGTCGCCGGTGATGTCTCAGTAGACGACCAGAGTGTCGGGAGTGGCGCTGAGATTTCCGATGTTAACGAGAACCAATTACGCCGATTGGGCGTTATTGATGAGGGTCAATTTGCAAGCCCAGGGTGTATGGGGAGCAATTGAACCCGGAGGCGGCGACTTCAAGGAGGATCGCATGGCACTCGCGGCAATCCTTCAGGCCGTGCCACGGGAAATGTTGAGGTCATTGGCGACGAAGGATTCTACAAAAGCGGCTTGGGAAGCAGTCAAGACGATGCGGGTTGGTGTCACTCGTGTGCGCGAGGCACGACAACAGGCTTTGTGTCACGAGTTCGACTCCATCCATTTCAAGGAGGGCGAAACTGTCGAAGATTTCGGCATACGCATGACCGGTCTCGTGAATGATATCCGAAACAATAAAAATCTTATGTATGACACTTCACCACAAACAATTCTTGATGAGGAAAATCACTTAAGGGATAGACTCGTCATGCCGAGAGCAGACAAAGACAATTAGTATCAGTCACCCATCATTTTAAGGGGGGTAGCCAGAATAAACAAGGAGTGTCAAAGCACCAGGATGATAGGCCATTGCTACCACTCCGGCATAAAGGAAAAGCAGCAACCAGCGTTGAAGAATAGCAAGCCCCAGAAAATGTTAATCGATGAAGTGAAGCCAGCTGCGATCAACCTAGAAGAACAAGGTTTCTCCTGTGTGGTGTGACCCACTTTTGTATGGATATCCTCTCTCCGAGTGACTCTAAGGAAAGGGTGAAGTGTCAAGCAAAACCCTGGAACCTGTTGCTAGCCAGCTTGCCCCACCTCCTTCTTTCTACTCTACCCGAATCTCGGGGACGAGATTCCTTTTAAGGGGGGTAGGTTCTGTAACATCCCAAAAAGAGACTTTTTGTATTTGTGAAATTTTAAAATCTTTTATTTGTTTTTCTAGTGCTGTTTAAATTTTTTGGTGTTGATTCGATTTTCCTGTTAGGTCCCTTGCTAAAAATCCAAACCAATAAAATGAAAATCTTGATCAATAGCCAAGACCGAGAATCAAAGCAAGGAAATCTCAAATTCCCATGGAAGACCTAAACTCAAAATATAATAAATTGAAATTCGGATATTCAAGAATGGCAATTGAAGACCAATATAAAATCTTTCCAATCCAATTTGCATACCTAAAAAAAATCAAAATTTGAGATTAAAACTCGGAGATCTTAAAGTTAAAGTGTTGAATCCAGAATTTGAACTATAATATCAAATACAAAACCTAATTACAACTCCAATATTTTGAAATCCCTAAAATTTCCAAAATTCTTCTTGGGCCCGGCCCATTCCTTTTCCTCCTAGGTCCGCTTCCTTTCTTTCTTTTTCCCGGCCCGTCCGGCCTTTCTCCCCCCTCCTGGCCTCCGGCCCACCAGAACGCCTCCTTCCTCCATCCTTCCCCTGCTCCTCCTTGGCTCTTTCTCGCCTGGTCCGAAGCTGCCACCCCCAAGTCGCGCCACGCTCTCGCGCACGCTCGAGGCGCTGACCCCGTCGTGTCACCGTCCCCTCCTGCGCACTGCACGAGCCCATTTCCCGACAGCTGTGTCGTGTGCGCCTGCGCCAGCGCCTTGTTTTCGTCAGCTTCAATCACCTCGCCATCTCGTCGCATGGTCCTACACCTGCCTGCACACCCGTGAGCCCCTGCACGTCCAGCCTTGTCGTCTTCGCGTGCTTCTCGCCATCAATGACATCAGCTCACCAGTCTGCCGGCTATAAAGAAGCCCGAGCGGCTGATCCTCCCCTAAGCTCGCGCCCGCCGCTGCCGCGTCCGTGCCGTCCCGCCGCTCTGGTGATGCCCCCGCCGGTCGGACCGCGTCACGGCGTGCCTCGAGCAACGTCCTCCCTCCTCCCTCGAAGAATCAGACTCCGGCGCCCCCGGCTCGCCGCGTGGCCATTCCTCCTCACCGCCGGCCAAAGCCGCCATTTTCGCCGCCGTTTGCAACTCGGCGCAAGGCGCCTCGATTTCTTGGGTGTGGAGCACCACCTCACGGCCCTGAAGCTTCCCCAAGCTCCTCTCCGGCCTTCCCCTCACCTCGGCTCGCTGGTGCTGTGCCTATGCCTGCGCCCGGTCGCCGATGCTAGCGCTCCTCGTCGCCTCCCCGCCACCTTGGACAGCACGGTAAGGTTCCCCATGACTCACTCCCACTCGTGCTCTCCTTATTTCGCTCCCTACCCCCTCCGGCCGCTGCCGCCATTACCGGCCTCCCCCGCCGTCCGCTTTCCACCGCCGCCTGCTCGCCACAGTGCCTCTCGGCCGAACTCGGCACCTCCTCAGGCTTCCTTGTGGCCCCAGGGTCCCGTTTTTTCGGTCGCCTCCGCCTCCCCGGCCGCCCCGTGCTGGCGTCACCACCTGCTCCGACCGCCGTGCACCTCCCCTGTTTCGGCCGGCTGGCTCTGTTTGGTCCCCAACCACCCGCTTGGTTCTTGTACTTTGCTGCCTCCAGTGAATCGTGAAAAGCTAAGCGCCCAGTTGGCTAGCCGAGCGAATGTTGGCAGCAAAGGTCATGGGTTCGAACCCAGGCTGCGCGTTCTAATATCCTTTTTCCTCCTTTCTTTTTTCCCTTGCTCTTATTATCTTTCTTTGATCCATTTCAAATAATAAACTGAGGAAAATTTGAAAACAATCCCTGGAAGCTAATAAATCTATTTAAGATTTAATGTTAGGGTAATCATCATATATGAATAAATTAATTTAGCAAGTTTGTGCCACATAAAATCATAAAAATAAACAGCTCATCTCTAAAAATCATAAGACCTTTCTATAATTAGTATTTAAAATAATTTTGGTAAATTCTCCCATAAAATGCCAAGATTTAAATTAAGGGTCACCTCATATTTGTTTAAAACATTCTCGAAATAATTAGAACATCAGTAATCTTTTGTCAGTATCCTGATCAATCTCCCTCTCATCTCTAAAAATCATAAGACCTTTCTATAATTAGTATTTAAAATAATTTTGGTAAATTCTCCCATAAAATGCCAAGATTTAAATTAAGGGTCACCTCATATTTGTTTAAAACATTCTCGAAATAATTAGAACATCAGTAATCCTTTGTCAGTATCCCGATCAATCTCCCTCATCCATCCGTATGCCTCGTCCAACCTATGGAACTTCCTTAATAAATAAAATTTAATTGAGGCAAGCTCGAGACTCGGTATCTTGCAATCGGCTATGTCTAACCACATTCCGATCTAAAAGCGGGATATTCTCGTGAACATTCCTTCGACGCCGATCCTCCTTTTATACCCTTCCCAGCGAAGTTACTCCGTCACTTCGCTTCCACCCCAAAAATTCGCTCGACTCCATCTCTATCCTACAACCCGCTACATACCTTTAATCATAAGCAGATCATAAATGAACTCAATTAAACTTATTTGGACTTTTGCTGGATTTGTTGAATTTGTTAGTCGTTAGTCATGCAATTAGTCACTGGAGCCACGAAGAGACGACAAGTTCGAGCAGGATCAAGATTTGGAGAGAGACGAAGGTCAATAATCCAAATAATCGACTGAGAAGGCTTTGAATGAAATTGAGGCCATGGTAAATCGAGCAAGGCAAGTCATCACTTTGACCATATTGATCCTACATTTTATGCAAAAGTATGTTCCTTTAAATTTTCAAATTGCATGCTTACTTTATTATGCAAATGTATGTCAAAGCTTAAGGTAGTTACATTCCTATTTGATGTTTTAAATGCTGCTATGCCTTTCCTTGACACTTGAATCACCTGACCGTTGTCACCCTAGATGTTAATAATAACTTTACTAGCTATAAGTCATATTAATACCATGCTAGTCTTGTCAAGTCTAGGGCACTAGTGGCCCTGATCATCAATCTTTAAATATAAAAACTAGTTTTGGGACAGTCACGGGATGTACGTGGCTGATTATTTGTGATATTTTAAGTTATGCTTCTCAAAACCCTAAAAATCTGCTATACCAGTCTGGGCGGATGGAAAGAGTGGTGGGTGTGGATGTAACACAAGGTTTGTGGTTTGTGGAATGAACTGCCCGGACAAATGAAGGACTTAATTCTGTGATGACCCCTCCGTGTACAACAGTACAACCACAAGTCTGCAAAGTGCAACTTGGCTAAGTAAATTTATCGAAACCCCCGGACTCATCTCACCGGTAGTGGAAAGAAGTAAATATGCAAGGGCAAGGGGAGGCCTAAAGGGACATCGAGTGGAGGGTGAAGTAACTAGCCGTACTAGCGTTGCGGAGAGTGGAGCTCGGCTGCGCTAGTAGACGTGGTTACATCCCGTGCATAGTATGGGACCCACCGCAAGTGGGAGCAGCCCACAGGGTGAGATGACAACAGTGGCCAGATACTTTGAAAAGTCACTGTGATGATCTACTCAACCATGTGACTAAGAAATCATGTGGGGCAATGAGCGGATTGTCTCTTGTGGTGAAAGTGTACAAACTCTGCAGAGTACAAACTATTCGAATAGCCGTGCCCACGGTCAAGGGCGGACACGGAAATCTTCCTCGAGTTAGTTCTATTTCAAAACTTTTGAGGGTGGGAGAAAACTGTCAGGCGGAGGTAACCTGACTTTGGAAATTTTCCTGGAGGGATGTACTCCAGTGTTGACAATAAGGTGGAAGTAATCTATTGATCAAAATCTAGCATAGGTGGATGGAACATACACTACTATAATTGCTGCACAATTTCAAACTCCATAAAGCATATTTGTAAAATGCTAAGTCATAGGAATTTTTAATTATGCTTATTTCAAATGTCGCGTTTAGCAAATAAATGAACCTCAAGCCTCACTTGACAGCCTTGCATCTATTATTATTTGCATTCTATGTGGTGGCTTGCTGAGTACCGTTGTACTCATTGTTGCTCAATTACCATCATTCAGTCGATAAGGAAAAGAAGATCAAGCCCCATGGTATCTTAAGGTGATCAAAAGAGCTAGAAGATGAAGAGGCCAAGAACTAGGTTGCGAACCCCAGTTGGCTACCTGTGGGCAAGTCCTGAGGGTCCCACTTGAGTGAAGTTTCCGCAGCTGCATTTATTGTTTTCGGCCTGATCGGCCCATGAGTAAGTGTTACTATATTATCTACGCTTCCGCATAATACGTTTTTGGTATACAGCAAAGTATCTGTGAGCACTATCTACTGATTCAGGGAATAGTGCGGTAGAAATCACAGAGGATTCCGGGTGCCAAATCCGGAGTCTTTACATAGGGTAAATTGTAAAAGGGTCATTACCTATATGGCTATATGTTATAATTAGTTGATATGTTTTGGTGAAATTAGTAGTTTTTTGGGTGCCATTTCACTGGTGGATTTGAATAGAAGTGTGAGTTTGCTTCATTTGTGTTGTCTATTAGTGTAACCGATATAACCCTTTTTTTGGCTTACCTAGCATGCCTGCTTGGTCCTTGCAATATACTAAGCAAATTTATCAAGTAGTACTCGAATAATTCTTATATATCTACTAATTCTATTTATTTGAACAAAAAAGGGGAACTTACGACTTATGGGTACCCTAATGAAACATGGAAGTGACCTTGCCTGCTGAGGAAGTTCCCCCAGAGATTCCTGAACCAGCATTAGGAATCAACTTTGCTAGGGATGGCATGAATGATAAGGATTGGTTAGCACTAGTTGTTGTTCACAAATCACTGTGATTCATGGTTTCTTGCTGTTGCAATCTACTTTGCAACACGCTTTGGGTTTGACAAAGAGGCCACGTAATGATTCCATGATCAACAACAATGTAGTATGTACCTATGGCTTCATGTCCTTTATTGGCCATATCTGCATTTATTTCATCTACAATTTGGTTAGTCCTTGATCAAGAGATGCAAGAATTGCTAAACAAATTTCCCTTTGCTAGCTTCTGATTATTTTCTTAAGATATTGTGATTCCTTTGTCAAAAGAAACTAGTTATATTACAGATGCAAGTATGATTAATAGTTTAATACAACTAATTAGAATTGTATGTTACCATTTGTTAGGATTGTTGCTAGATGGAGAGAAATTATTCGAAAGATGTCTCTAAGAAAAGTACCTCAACCGTCTTTGATATGACAATGTTGCTATCGGAATATGTTGTCAGCTCTAATTCATATGGTAATCTCTGATATTTTGCTAAGGTATCTATTTTCTTGGTTTGGTACTTATCATATCCATGCCAGGTCGTGCGGTCGGGGACGGATGAACAGTAGTCGTGCGGTCCCCGACCGCACAATTAGTACATGAACAGTGGTCTTGCGGTCAGGGACTGCACGATCTGCCACGTGTCAGCTCCAGGAAAATCATGCGATCGGGAGGGGGCTAGAAATGGAAATCCTGTTGTTTGGGGGCTATAATTGGAATTCTGATGATCAACAGTGTCATATATGTCCAAAATTCGCATGATGAGACACGCCATGCGCGCTAGGGACGATGCACACGCCTGCGAACTTTTCCTTCAATTAGATCTAGTGCCACTCTATTGAACTAAAATAAATTAATTTATAGCTAAAATTACACTGTAGTTGACTAAAATTACACTGTAACTAATAGTAGTTTATTTGATGCAACTAAATTTTAAAAAAATTAAAAATAGAAAAACAGGTTAGCTCATCACAGACAATGCAAACGAATACAGAAAAAAGAACTGGCAAAAAGCTAAAAAAGCCAAAAAACCAGAAAAAGACGAAATTTATTAATAGTGAAAAATAAGCCAGAAGCTCAAGCCGAAATGAGCGGGCCCATAATTTTATTTCTGGATTATGGCTACAAAGTACCTTTTTGGCATCCTTTAAACTATAACATAAAAATTATATTTGTTCAACATTAAAGTTAGTCCCTAACCCCATCTCTATTTATAGTTTAGGGTTACGAGTTATTATCCAATTCCAACAAATAAAGGACTTAAAATCCTTACGTAACACGCGTTTTTCAACTTTTGTCACACTATCCAATTTTGAACACTCCAAAATTATCACATGTCTTAGCCTCCGGACTGTATCTCCGTAGCTCCAACATGCATTATTCATCTTTGATCTTCACGCACCTCAACTCAAGCACGACCGTCTCCTTCAGCATCCTTGATCCTCTGGACCATGACTTTGCACCAAGTCATCTTTCAGTCTTCGTCGTAAACCACGATGGCCTCCAAGTTACCCTGCATATGCAAAGATCAAAACAACATCTATTTCCAGCACGACTTCTTTCCAACTTATCCGACATAAGTCTACACACGTCAGTGATGTCACACTCCTCAAATAACAGCAATAAGCAACATTATCAATTATTCATCATCATAAATATTTTAGACTTAGCCACATCATTTAATAGCTTTTGACTTCACCTTCTATGAACCGATACTATTTATCAAGATATACTAGTCACAACTAAAAGTCATGGACCATAGCTCAAAAAACTGGGCCAAAAGACTCATCATAAACAAAAGAAAAGCATCAAACAGTGCCCCACGGCCTACCGAGTTTGCCCAGCACACGACCCAACCTGAAAGCTTCCCTGCAGCCCACAGCTCTCATCCCGTGCACGGAGCCCACAGCTGGGTTCGAAGTGAGTTCATTGCCCGATTCAAGCAACTCACAAACCACACTCCCCGTCCCTGATGACAAATTGGGATGGTCCTCTTAACAATAAGAGCAGTTTTCCTATCCTTGAGGAGGTACCAAGAGGTACAAGGTACCAAGAGGTACCAAATTTTGAGCCGTTGATCACACTGATTGAACAGCTGGATCTAATTTGGTACCTCTTGGTACCTTGTACCTCTTGGTACCTCGCATCCGGTACCACTAGGTACTGCCAAATCTCAGCCGTTCGATCAGTGTGATCAACGGCTCAAATTTGGTACCTCTTCCCCCTCAAGGATGGTAAAATTGCTGTAACAATAAACATGTTTGGATGTGGGCAGCACAAAAACAAGCTCAATAATATGGAAATTGAAGGCCAGAATTCAAGTTGATCGAACCAGCTACATATTAAGGTCCCCGTTCCAAACAGGGCCTAAGTGCGCTTATATCTGAATTTATGCAATTTTATCGTAACCATGCCGAGTGATACGTGGTTAGTCCCAACAGTGTTTATACTCGGTAGTACCGAAAATATGATTTTCTGAAAATTTGATCTCAGATGTTAGCATAGAAGCATTTCTCTGAATATTCAGGTACATGCAAGCACAAGCTGAACACGAAAACAAGAGCTAGCTAGATTTGTTCTTCCATCACCTAAAATATGGGAAGCTACGGGCTGTTCTTTTGGGCTTTTGAAATCGGCTTTTGGCTTCTGCTACAGTACCTAACTTTCAAACAGAGTATTTTCTCAAGACGGGGTCTACAAGTTAAATGATCTACATGTTAAAAGCCCAACATCTGTACCCGCCAAAATCACAAGTGAGTATCTGTCTTTCCGTAATCTGTACCGTAAACAGCCAAAATTTAAAATTTTCAGCCAAAAGCCAAAAGCCGCAGCCGAAAAGAACAGGCCAACCTAACATGGACAAGTATTTTTTTTGCACAATTAACTGTGCAGAAATCCAGAAGAGCTTTCAAGCACACACTTGAACACAAGTTTTCAGGTCAAAAGGATTCTTCCTGATCTTCCTCACCCACCTGAACATATGTGCCATCCGCAGATGCAGCAGAAAAACAAATCAGAAGGAATCACCAGGCAGTTGGAATCAAAGTATCCGACTGATTTCTTTTCTAGATTGCACCAAAATTTATCCCGGATGCTGCATCTGATCAAGAACTCCATGGATGAAGATTTGGTCGGCGCGCACACACCACGGTTATGTGAGCTAGCTAGCTACAAGATCATACATATCATGCTGTGCCGGATTAATGGCAGATCAAATGATCCATATGCATAGCTCACGTGCAGCTCCTTGGAGGGAGGATTCAGGAGCTAGTTTAGTGGCCATTCTTGCTTAGGGAAGACAAAGGATTAATTTATGGGCATTGCGCCATGTCTTAAGTCTGATCAAATAAGGGCAGCTCTTGAGCTCATGTGGCCTGTCTCCCATGGTGATCTTTCAGGGTTTCAAAAAGCACAAGTTGCCCTGTTCTTAATCTCTTCTCTTGCCTTTTCTCTTCTCTGCATTCTTTTAGTCTTAGAACCACTCGTTTCTCGGATCTGGTGTCCTTCCATCTCCGTGCTCGTCCTGTCAAAATGATTAGATTCAGAGACAACACTTGTTTCAGGCAAAAATGAACTAGTGAGTAGTGACTACTGGCTAGTGTGAAGTGTGTAACAACCGCCATCTAGTATACTGCCTACTGGCTATCCTGAGCTACATAAAGATTTTGAAAGTTAGTCCATTTAGGTATATGTCAGATATGAATCGAAAATGTGAATTTTGATATATTTTTTCATTCTTTTTGAAATGGATTCTTGAGATATATCTCCACTATTCATAACCAGCCGGAAACTAGACTGCGACCAATTTGCAAATATTCCATACTAATATATCAGAAAGACTACTTCATCCATTCCCATCTGTAGAGCCGGTACAATTTTTTGTTGCACCGGCAGAACAGGAACTAGTCCGACTTCGAAACAGAGAACCTTGCTGGATACCATAGCATTTGATGTGAGTAATGAAATCAAATTTCTTACAAATGTTGATCTTTCATGATCAGCCTAGCTGCTAGCCAGCTATTGAAAATTCTAGTAGGACATGCATACAAAATGTGCAAGATAAGGTTTTGAACTGAAAGATCACCAGTACCTTTTGAAGCTTTCTCTAGTTCATCAGGCTTTGAGTGTGGTTAATACCCATACAAATGCGTCCCAATGGGAGGCAAAGGGATGGTGTGATCTCACTAGTGCCTTTTGATCCTCAGGACAAGATTTTGCTGTTGTACTTGACATAATATTATCTCTTCAAACTATAGAAAGGGTTAGTGGTGGTCCTGTGGTCTATCTACGCATCTTTGGAGGATGTTAACATTATTATCACTAGTCAAGGATCACATCACACCACCAGATGAAAGTGCCAAGTGGTTTCATAAGAGTTCTTATTCTAATGTAATATGTACATTAATTATGATAAGATGATCACAAGCAGCTCTATGGGTCGTCGAAACGGCAAATTTTTTTTTTAGTCTAATATTTGATCCCCTCTAGTTGCTGTTGACTGAGAAAATGATGATGTGGTGCTTACCATGGAATTTTGGGCTTGGTGATGAGGTAGCTTCAATTGCCATATATGCATGCAGGGCTTCTATGTGTATGAAAGAAACTTCACATAACAGATCCTCAACTGCAAACGCTGTGTGAAGAGGATAAAATCTATTCCTCCCCACATGACGTCAGTCATAGGTAGAAGTAAGGCTCATATCAGGGTTGGCATGTTCGCAACCTTGTGTGCCCACTGTTGGTGAAATTCAAGGCATCTTCTTTATTTCGATGGCACGAAAAATACATAATAATTCTAAAAACAAAAAAAAAATCCTAGAAAATCTCACATATCGAGAGAGAAAAAGAGAATGATCTGTATCTTTTATTTTGATAGGGCCAGATTATAATGGTGAAATTATATATAGATATTAGAGTTATATAATAAATACAATTGTATTTTCACTTATAGGCATTATAATTGTATATCAATGCCAATTATATTGTAATATCTAGCCACACAATTACGCAGATCATTATGCTAGTTAGTTAAAAAAGTTGATGAAATGCCACGCTTTTATGAATTAGGTGCTGGTTTGAAAGGCAGTTACTCAAATTGACTCGAAACAAATGCCAAATTCTAGAAATCAACCATTGCCTGAATGCACTAGCTAGGTTTTCATCCATAGAGAAAATTGAGGTCATTTTCAGTATTATTCTGTCTAGGCATTGGATTGGTACTGTATATTTGCTATGATGAAAGATCGGATTTAGGATCTGATAAACTCAAAAAATTGTCCGCTCTTCTTTTCTTTGGAGTAAAATAAACACAACATAAAGCAACACTAGTGAGTACCTAGCTAGCTAGGTGTGGGCTAATTGCAAATATTAAGTATTACTTGTACTTTTCATGGACAAAAATCAAACCATTGTTTCTTGTCTTGTCAGGGAATAGAAGACTGGTTACACCAATATGCTTAATTGGAGGTTGGAGCTACCTATATGAGGTAAAAAGAACTATACAACGAACAGAGAATGCATCAACATTTGGTAACCATTGACTTTAATAGAAGCAACAAGATAAAAAGTGGTGACAAGGCACTCAAATCACATCATCCCAAAAAAATATTTTTGTCAAAAGGCACCATTGACTATGTCATTGTGTGTCATCACTCACAAGGTCAAGTCATCTCAATGGGATTTCTCATCTAATTAAATATATTCCTGGTGGTTATCATTGATACTATTTTGTTTGCTTTTGGTTGGCTATTTTGGCTTCCTGGACTTCATTATGAATAGAACACAATGTGTGTTTGTGTGTTTGAAAGAGT
Organism: Dendrocalamus latiflorus; assembly: GCA_017311315.1. NCBI lineage: Eukaryota > Viridiplantae > Streptophyta > Magnoliopsida > Poales > Poaceae > Dendrocalamus > Dendrocalamus latiflorus. The sequence continues at coordinate 5,620,398 of CM029616.1, read as the reverse complement.
AGTAACACATGGTTTCGGCACTTAGTACATCAATACAGATTCTGGCACAGGTGATATGTTATCCCTTGTTTTCCTCCTCCTTTCCTGCCGTTTTCAAGGATCCTGTCCCCCTACAAACTAAGCCTTGTCACCTACATATTTACTATTTTCCTTGTATAATTTTTCCTGTAACTTCAATATGAGCTACCAAATCCAGCAGATCTCCATTCTATTGATCTATTCACAAAAAAAAACCCTTCACCCATCGCTGTGTGAAGTTGGTTGACAAGCAATAAACAAACAAAAAATCATAGACTAGTTTTAATATATTCTTTTAGGCAGACAAGCCCAATTGTTTACAGTCCAGTTAGTTGTCTATCGACTCCATTAATTATCTCTTTCCAATGCAGGTATACAGTCTCCATGTCCAGTATTGCAACTGAGATGCAGTTCAGAGCACTGTAACATGGTCTAATTAGTTTACAGAGATGTTATTTGTTACTAGAAAAACTGATGTATCATAATTAACAAGGTAGTACAAATAGCAAGTTGCAGAAAGTTCGCTGAAGTCAGCTGGCAACTTGGCACTTTGTGCAAATAACAAGTTGTAGAAATGCAGTCTTGCAGGGTGTCATACATGAAAACAGAGTACCTATAAGGCAGTGGAGAAATGCTAAACCTGAGAAAATTTACGTAACAAAACAAATTTGGTGTGTCAATTTAATGGGCGACGTGAGGAAACCAAGTCAATCAGCAACTTCGGATCTTATGTATGGCAGCAAGAGACCAAAAAATGGACAGCTGGTGCAAATCTGACCTTATGATCTCCCTTAATTACTTAGACTGGCTAAATCTTCTCACATCTGATTTAACTGATTGACTGATTAAAGAACAAATTTAAGTTGTCAAATGATGCAACAGTACAGGGAGAATATAGTTGAATCTCCTACTGATAAGTTTGTATTTTATATTAAAAAAGCAGGATTCTTCGGAGTAAGAGATTTGTCATGTGTGTCATTCTGCGCTTGACTGAAATTAAGATGTCCCAAAAGGTCAGCTTAACATTCTACTAAAATGCTTTCTTGATAAGAATCCACAAAGCATCAACAAGAAGAAACATTTTCAGGCATTCAGTAACCAGAGGGAACAGGTCACTGAATGGTCAGAAATGATACTGTATCATTTGGTTAATTTTTGCCTGCAAATATTTCTGTCAAAGTCAAACTTAGTGTGTGATCAATTCAGATTATTGTGTCAAAGCCAATATTAGGCATTTGATTAGATATCTGATCACTAATAAAACAATCAGGGAAAAATAGACTGAATAAAAGCATTTTGCAAGATTAGCATCACATAAATAAATCCATGGCAGCATCAACAGTACATTCCTGGTGGCATGGCTATCCAACAGAAAATAATATTGCTGATCAAAGTAATAGTTCCAGCCTCAGATTGGTCAAGCAATCAGATGGACTCCACTATTTTACACGTGAAAGGGCATCCAAGAAAATCTTTCGTTTTTCATATCAGAATCAGCAGTTTGTCAGAAGGCCAGCTGAAGAAGAAGAGCAACTTCAGATGCATATATACATCAATTACATGTAGATCATTTCCTTCTGTCACTGGTGTATACAGGAGAAAGTCAAATTGACCAGTTGACCTAGCTTTTGTTGTAAATTGAAGGAAACTCAAATTGTTTTACCTTTTCGTCTGTCAGTAACTGACTAACAAAGTTCATGAATAGAATTCAGAACAAGGTCTGTGCACCAGAAATCCATCTTCAGATGTGAATATATCAATCACATTAGTACAAGGAGGTTAGTAGTGCCTTTCACATTCCTTGCAGAAAAGTGTGATGCTTCTTTCACTGAAATCGGGTGGCCCATTTGATAAGAACTTCGGCCCCATTTGCCAAGAAACACACATACACTTACAGAAAACATATATAAAAGAGGCACCAAAATTAAGGAGAGGTAACCATATGAATCTTTGACCCATAATAGCTGCATCTGATCACAAGCTCCAAGACATGAGCACATGTGTAGGCCCTTCACAAATATATAACATGCACACTACCTTGTGCTCTCTTTCCCATAAATTTGTTGCACCACAAAAAAAAAGTATTATACACAACAACTCTCTCTCTCTGAAAATTTCCACACATGTATCATGATATATATATATATATATATATATATATATATATATATATATATGTTAGACCATGTGGATGGTTGTAAATTAAGAGATGATGAATAATTGACATTTTGTTTTGCTTTGGATTTTGCATTCGTGAAAGATTCGGTCATTTGCAGTCAAAGACTTTGCCTTCGAATGGTTTTGCTTAGTTACAAGTGTTTGTGCTTTGCTTCGAGTGATCTCAATCGGCTCCAACTGATTGTGGCCTTTCCTGAGTACCATACTATAACCATGACTTCGACTGCATCAGATTACAACCACGGCATGGCCTAACAACCACAGACTTTAGACTTCGACCACGGCATGCTCCGACCACAGCACTTCGAAAACGACTACGGCCGGCTTCGACCACGTCTGGCTTACAACCACGGTAGCTTTCGACTACGTCGAGCTTACGACCATGGCAGCTTTCGACCACGTCTGCCTTATGACCGCAGCAGCTTTTGACTACGTCTAGTTTACAACCACGACAGCTTTCGACCACTTCTGGCTTACGACTACAGAAGCTTTCGACCACGACAGCCTTCGATCACATATGGCTTCGACCACAATAGTACGACTTCAACTTTACGACTATGGCAGGTAATCGTAGCTACAGTACCTTTGCATGGTCATAAATTCAGTACTCGATGTCATAGACTTAACTAGTTATACTCGATAGTCGAAGGCTTTACTGGTCGATAGTCAAGGGCTTTGCGGTCATTGGTTGTGGCTTTTGTGGACTGCTTTCATGGTCTAGATTTTGTAGTCTTGTTGATACTCGTAGACTTCACAGTCTACTGTTCTGTCTTCGGTAGTCAGAGCCTGAGTGATCAGTTGTCGTAGGCTTCACGGTCGGTATTCATAGACTTTATGGTCGGTACGAGTGTTTCACTCTTGTGATCTTTGAGTACGTCGAGTACTCGTGTTGGGCCAGTGGTTGACTGGTCAGTGTGTGGTGGTCGATGATGAATGGTCGTTGCTGCAGTACTTGGTGGGTACTCAAGGATTAAGGTACTTGTAGTCGGAGGACTCGGTACTCGATAGAAGTGGTTTCACGATCGTGGTAAAGCGGTCAAGTGTCGGAGTGTTTTCTGTGCTAGGAGGGGGTAATCTGAGGTCCAGGCGATCAGGATGCCACGCGAGGTGATCGAGCTCACGCGAGAGTACGCGGTGATGGTGCACGATAGAGATACAGGAAGGGATATCCTAGAGGCTTCATCGTGGGAAGTTATGGATGGAGTCTATGACTTGTATAAGGTAGTTAAAACCCATGTTAGGAAGGGTTTTGGGTCTCTTGATTTGAGGAAGAGATAAGATTGCGTGTCCAGGTGGATAGGGACACGGTTTGAGATGTTTGAGTTGAACACGCTTTGTGCGCTGGCCTATAAAAGCAGGGGATGTTGTAGATTAGCGTAAGAGGTTTTAGGGCTTTCGTAGAGAAGGTTTTTAGGGGTGCCGTGAGGCGCTTTGTAGCCAAGAAATTGATGAAGAAATAGTAGATTAGATCCTTTTCGGAAAAAGTTACTCGACGACTTGTCTTTACAGAGCATCGGTCTTCCTCTCTGTTTTACCTACTCTGTTTTGTCTTCAGTTTGTACTCATTCGGTTGATGGTCAAACGGTTGGGGACTTCAGGTGGAAGGAGGTTATGACTATGTGTGTCTTTGTCGTGCTGAGCGTTTGTGAAGAGCGGTCTAACGAGCGATCGAGACCAGCAGTTGCACGATAGTGGCTCTTCGAGCACGTACGAGCAGGCAATCTGTGGTCGTTATTCTTATCCGGTGATTTAGATTGTTTTTCTTTTGTTTATCTGCTTTGTGTTTTGATTTCAGGTGGTAAAAGCGGAGACAATCATTCACCCACCCTGTGATTGTGCCATACGATCCTGCAATACACACACACATACATACACGCACGCACGCACGCACGCACATACATACATACATACATACATACATACATACATACATACATACATACATACATACATACATACATACATACATACATACATACATACACATGTGTGTATATATATGTGTATGTATACAGGGGCATAGCCACCAGTGAGGCTTCGTAGCGCTCGAGCCCACCCTCCGCTGGTATCAGTTACCCTACATGAAGTATCTTTATTGTATTTATTTTTTCTTTTGAATTTATTTCTCTTCTATTTATGTATGAATTTGGATTGTATAAGCTCAGTTTGTTATGTTTGTCTCAATTTATTTTAATCCTTCTCGATTTTTAGTTAAAAAATAGCTTAGTCCTTCAAACTTTTCCTCCAATTTCATCCTAGCTTTGCCAATGTATGTATAAATGTATCATCGAGACCAAGAGCAGCTCACCTCTGGCATAACAGTACCTGCACAAGAAGAGGCTACAAGCACCTCCATGTCCTGGCAGAGCGAGTGCATGCGTGCATGGATCTAACAATGTCGACAACGACGTCCACGTCTCCTGCTTCCCACCATGACCATGGTCAGCACCTCTCCTCCTCCTCATCCGTCATCTCATCGGCGTCGACGGCAATGCCACCGCCGTCACAGTTGTCTCTACCGCCGACGATCCCGGCCACCGACCCTCACGACGGCCCGGCGTGCCTGAGGCTCATCGAGGACCTGACCACCCACGCCGGCGCCATCCAGCGGCGCGTCCTCAACGAGATTCTCGCCATGAACGCCGGCACGGACTACCTCCGTGGCTTCCTCGGCGACGTCGGAGGCAGCCACTGCGACGAGCTCGCCGCCGCGTTCAAGGAGCGCGTGCCGGTCGTCGAGTACGAAGACGTCAAGCCGAGCATCGAGCGCATCGCGAACGGCGCCCCGTCGTCCCTCATCTCCTCCAAGCCCATCACCGAGCTCCTCACAAGGTAACATAAGTTAAACCACACTCACATGCTTAATCTTGACTTCGTAATTCTGCCACTAACGGCGGCGCTGGTGCATGCGCAGCTCCGGCACGTCGGGCGGCCAGCCGAAGCTGATGCCGGCGACGGAGGAGGAACTCGACCGCAAGACCTTCCTCTACAACCTCCTCGTCCCGGTCATGAACAAGTAAGTCGTACTAGACATGTCACTCATGCACGGACACGCGCACGCGCGCAGACACGTGTGGCTGAGGCATGTGCATGTCGGCATGCAGGTACGTGCAAGGGCTGGACGAGGGGAGGGGGATGTACCTGCTGTTCGTGAAGCCGGAGATCACGACGGCATCGGGGCTGGCGGCGCGGCCGGTGCTGACGAGCTACTACAAGAGCCGCCACTTCCGCCAGCGGCCGGACAGCCCGTACACGCGGTACACGAGCCCCAACGAGGCGATCCTGTGCCCGGACAGCCGGCAGAGCATGTACGCGCAGCTGCTCTGCGGCCTCGCTCGCCGCGGCGAGGTGCTCCGCGTCGGCGCCGTCTTCGCCTCCGCCTTCCTCCGCGCCGTCAAGTTCCTCGAGGGCCACTGGCGCGCTCTCTGCGACGACATCCGCGCCGGCCGCGTCAACGGCGCGCGCGTCACCGACCCCGCCTGCCGGGAGGCCGTCTCCAAGGTCGTCTCCCGGCCCGACCCGGCCCTCGCTGACGCCATCGCCGCAGAATGCGCTGGCGGGTCGTGGCAGGGCATCGTGAGGCGGATGTGGCCGAGGACCAAGTACATCGACGTCATAGTGACGGGGTCAATGGCACAGTACATACCGCTGCTGGAATTCTACGGAGACGGCTTGCCGCTGGTGTCAACGATGTACGCGTCGTCGGAGTGCTACTTCGGCATCAACCTCCGGCCGCTGGATCGGCCGGAGGACGTAGCGTACACGCTGCTGCCCAACATGTGCTACTACGAGTTCATCAAGGTGGAGAAGGACGGCGAGGAGATCCGGGAGGGGAAGGTGGTGGACCTCGTCGACGTCGAGGTCAGCGGCTACTACGAGCTCGTGGTCACCACGTTCACAGGTGAGCGGCGTGTGCGTTCTCCGTTAGCTCTTGCATGTGTTTGTTCCAATTCACGCTGATTCGCTGCATTTTGTTCAACAACTGCACACATTCAAGGCCGTCCGATTCCAAAATCAATGGCTGACACTGGGTGAGTGCCAACTTAGTAACTTAATTTTGAAGGGTGCTGCTACGTTACAAATAGCTTTTAACTATGTATGCACATATCAATTGCTCTTTTGGCTGAAAATGAAATTAAAATGCAGAGTGAATTATACTTTTTGGATGTGATGCCATACTGGCATGGTGGTCTGTTTTTCAAAGATAAGTGTAGGCGTACGTCTTAGATGAGAAGATTAGTGACTTTGCTTTTACTCCTACTTGTTTAGTTTTTATTTTGGCTATTGCGGTCTCCTTGGTGTTCCTCTAATGGTCGACAGCATTGAGCTTTGATTCCCTCAGCCACAGTACACCGCTTGCATATTTTGTACGGCTTAGGTTTTTTCACACTATAGTACTACCTTTATATCTGTCCAACTTAGGTTACATAAGTTATTTTTTAGGGAGTGTCTATATAATATTTGACTGTTTTTTAGGATAAAACAGTCAGATTTTGAGCCGTTAGATGGAGATCCAACACCTTAGATCATTGTTTTTGGAGGGGGGCTTGTATGGGTGAATCCGTTGGATGGAGATCTAACGTCCCAGATCAATCTGACTGTTTTTGTCCTAAAAAACAGTCGAATGTTGTATAGCAATACTCTTTTTTTTATCAGTTAAGTAGTGTCTTGTGTTTTCTGACTATAGGTTTTCCTTGAGAGTTGAGATTTGGGGGTCCAACTTAAGATATGCTAACAAATCAATTGGTTGGGCCAAATATTTTCTTAACTACTGTGTTTTCAAGAGTATGATCTAGTTCATGACAATGCATGGGTGTGAACGGCAATCTTCCCCTACCACATAATTTCCAATTCTTTCATATTTAAGGATTAAGTAAATAAATAAATCACATTTCTTCGATGCTTGTGTTTATTGTGATTAGATGGTACAAAATTAAATTAATGGCCGGCACTTGGTGATTTGGAGTAGAATCCTGGCTTTTGGCTAATGGCTTCTGACGGGCCTGCTTCAAACGGCTTTTGTTTTTGGTTTCTGGTTTATTTTTTATTTTTAGCTTTCTTAGGATTTTTTGCCTATTCTTTTTTCCTCTTATTCCTTTTTATTGTTTGTGTTGATATAATATTTTTTTTACTTTTTATATTTAATTATGTAGAATAAGTAAAAATAACTACAGTACAAAATAAGCTATAAACTCCGACTTATAAGCTACTTAAAGTGTAATAATTTGCCCTGCTCGTTTCGACTTGAACTTCTGGCTTATTTTACACCATTTATAATTTTTTTTCTTATTCTATATTTTTGGCTTTTTTGAGTTTTTGCCGGTTCTTTTTTTCTCGTATTTGTTTGTATTATACGTGACGGGCTAATATGTTTTTTCTATTTTTTAATTTTTTTTAAATTTAATTATGTTAAATAAGTCTTCATCAGCTATAGTGTTTTTTCAACCAGTTATAGTGCTTTTTAGCCATAAGCTACTAAAAAATTTTAGCTCTTTTGAGCAGGATGGGGGTGTAGGCCTCTAGGGTGCTTGACTCCCACTTCCTAGCTTGCAAGTGCAATAACCTTTTCATGTCTGTACTGAAAACTACACTCGCTTTTACCCCGACAAGGAGATATTGGAAGCTACTGTTTTAGTCAGGGAAGGAATTAAAAAGGGCAGGTCAGACCTATGTACTCCTCTAACTATGGACCTGTTATTTTTAGCTGAGGCCTGTGACTTTTGGCTGTGGTTTGTGGCTTTTGAGTTATTCATGCGAGAGATTACAGAGTAACAGAAACTCACATGCAGTTTTTGCCGATATAAATGAAGTCGATACAATATGTACTACAATTAACTAGTAGACCTTATCTTAAAAAGGGATAGACTATTGCACAGGTGACTGAAATTTTTTTATCTTTCAGTCACCTAAAGTTGCACTTTGAATCACCTGAAGTTGCACATGTTTTTTTGGAAGGGGCTGCAATTTTAGTTGATTGAGAATGCAATTTCAGGTCACCTGAAGTTGCACTCTGAATCACCTAAAGTTGCAACTGTTTTTTTGGAGGGGGGCTGCAATTTTAGTTCATTGAGAGTGCAATTTCAGGTGACCGAAACATAAAAAAATTTCAGTCGCCTGTGCAATAGCAAAACTGTCTTTAAAAACACTTTGTTTAAAAGCTAGTTACTGCAGAAAAGCTAAAAGTAGAAGCCAAAAGCTGAAAAAGAACAGGGCCTATACATTGTATGCTCATGAACATAAATACAAATTATTTTTCAAGATAAATCTAATGATATTATTTTTATATGATAATTATATATATTGTTTGTGTATTAACGGTAAAAATTTTGAAAGCTTCACTATAGAAATCCCTCGACAACCTATAATTAATGATAGAGGGAGTATCTCATGCCGTGGTGAATTTATTTTCCCAAATCAGCAAGAGTTTTACTAGAATTTTCCCTAGATGATACTTCTTTTGTGTTTCTAACAGAGCCTTTCCTCAGGCATCGCAGTTCAATTAGTATGCTCTAGTAGCATTTGAACGTCTAATGCAGTAAAAAAGTAGCGCTCGGGATAAAAGCGAGCGAAAAAAAAAAATCTAAACTAGATATACTTAACAACAGAAAGAGTATATTAACATGAAACATTTTGCATAATCCCGTAATTTAATTGGGTGCTTATGAATGCGCAACTGTGTTTTAAACGGTATATTAATTGGCAAATGACATGCTTCACCTTTTCTCTCTAAAAAAATATAAATTCTGTAGACATGGTGCTGCATATTATTAAAGAAACTGCATGATTGTGTAATGGAGATAAAATTTAATCTTCACTTGAGCATGATTGAGTTAAAAAAAAACTTATGGGGGCAATAACTCATGCTACCAAAATCAACAGGCCATGGATCGGAAGAATCAATAATATATGCCACAAGAATAGGAAGATCCAGATGTGACATTTATTAAAACAATATTCAGTCAATTTGCCATCCCTCTCAGCCGCACACATCAGCTTAATTAATTTTATTAGCTTCACCTTATAGTTTTGTATTTCTATAAATAAACTGAACTTGACATCACCTTCTGAATCACGAATACCTTAAACTATGCCCCTATGGAGAAAGTTATTTAGGCTCTACTCGTTTCAGCTTCAGTTTCTGCCTTCTGGCTTATTTTTCACTATTCATAAATTTCGTCTTTTTATGAACTTTTAGTTTTTTTGAGCTTTTTTTGTCGGTTCTTTTTTTTCGTATTCGTTTGCATTGTCCGTGATGAGCTAGCATATTTTTTCTATTTTTAAATTTTTTTAATTTAATTACGCCAAATAAGCCACCTCCAGCTACAGTGTAATTTCAGTCATAAGTCATAACTTTTCAGCCCAAATGAATGGGCTTAATGCATTGAATCAAATATATAGCCATTGCATGTGGAAAGTCAAAGTGGGGCACAAAGTCAAAGTGTCCATTATTGTAGCATGTTCTGTCCCCAACAATTGGAGTTATTTAAAGTTTTTTTCCCAACAGTTGGAGTTATTTAAAGTAAGATGAGTAGTACATTTATCAGAGAATAGTTGTTAGCTTGAGATATATTTTGGCTCAATATATTTTTCAAAAATAATGTATGTATGTTTCCTGAATGGTCGAGTCATAGAGAATGACTCTGCCACGGGCACCCGTAAACCAAGGATTTTGCTAGTCATATATGTAAATTAGGATGTTTCTATGGGAGGACTGAATCATGCATGGATTATAGGTAATTCATACCACAGGTCTTACTACTGAAATAACTTTTATGTTTGTTTGGTTTGTTGTAATAATTTACTGTGTACTTGAGTGTACGTACCATGTCATCAAACCCAACTATCAAGGACTATTTGTGAAAAAAGAAACACAAATTTTCTTTTCTTTTTAGTATATGCAGTTTATCCAACTAAGCTCGAACTACTTGGCTACTTGTTAGTAACTTTATTTGATCATCACTTTTTAGATGGAAATTGTTCTGCTAAATCTGTTGTTCCTTGTAGGGACATTATCTCACTCTTTTCTTTAAGGAGCTTACTATGGTATAAACGTGCAACACATACACCCGTTGCCAAAAGGACCTAGCTAAAAGGCAGGGCCTTCCATGGTCTGACTAGACTAGCTTGTCATTTCTGCAGCTGAGGTCTCACTGGACTGACACGGGCTGCTATCTTGTTGCTTGGCCCAACATCTTATTGGCTCCACTCTTTCCTCTTTTATTCCCCCATATTTTAGACTCTGCGTGCCACGTATACAAAATGAACCTCCTATGCGGAGGATTTCCACAGTTTAGGCCCCGCTCGGTTGGGCTGAAAAGCTATGGCTTATAGCTGAAATTACGCTGTAGCAGTTGAAATTTCACTGTATATGAAGATGGCTTATTTGGTGTAATTAAATCTAAAAAAATTAAAAATAGAAAAAATATGCTAGCTCAACACGGACAACGCAAATGAATACGAAAAAAAGAACCGGCAAAAAAGCTCAAAAAAAACCAAAAATTCAGAAAAAGATGAAATTCATGAATAGTGAAAAATAAGTCAGAAGCTGAAGCAGAAAAGACGAAATTGACTAATTCCTTACGAAAGTTTAACATTTCTACCATATAACACTACAAACCTCAAAAATTCTTTTGACATTCTTCCAATCCAAACTAGTCCTTGAGATAATATGGTTAATGGATTTTCGCCTTTGTATAGCTTAATTTTACGGTAGAGCATGCTCTTACAACTACTCTCTCCATTTCCAAATACATTTCATTCTAGTTTTCAAATTTTGTTTCCAAATACTCCCTTCGTCCTGCAATATAAGTCCAAAGTCCACTATACGCACAGACTAAGAAGACATTAAATTTAAGAAAAAAAAATCACTAGATTATGCATACTCCTATTAAATAGAATACTACAACTACTCAGTTATTTTTAGAGCATCTCCAGCAGGGCCCCTACTTGAGCCCTCAAAACCAAATTTGAGGGCTTGAGGCAAAAATAGAGGTCCAGCAGGGCCCCTACTAGAGCCCTCAAATTTGAGGGGCCCCTTAAATCCCCTCTTCAGCCCTCATTCCTAGGGGGCCCCTACTCCGGCCCTCATTTTTCAGCTTTCCTCGTTTTATCCCGTACGAGTGAAACAAATTTAAATTCGGAACAAATTTGAATTTAAATTTGAATATTCGAAACAAATTTGAATATTCGGAATAAATTTGAATTTAAATTTGAATATTCGGAACAAATTTAAATTCAAATTTGGATATTCGGAACAAATTTGAATATTCGAAACAAATTTGAATTTAAATTTGAATATTCGGAACAAATTTGAATTTAAATTTGAATATTCGGAACAAATTTAAATTCAAATTTGGATATTCGAAACAAATTTGAATTGAAATTTGAATATTCGGAACAAATTTGAATTTAAATTTGAATATTCAGAACAAATTTGAATTTAAATTTGGAACAATAAAATTCGAAACAAATTTGAATTTAAATTTGAATATTCGTATTTGAATTCATAAATTTAAATATTGTCCCTCATTTTGAAATCATAAATATTTTATTGTGTATTGTGCTTTTGTCTCATACATATGCATATAGTGTGTGAGGAAATAGAGGGAATTGAGAAGTAGGGGCCCTGTTTTGAGGGTTCCTGCTGGAGTGCAGCCCAGAAAACAGGGCCCTCAAAAGTAGAGGGAGCCCTCAAATTAAAAGTAGGGGGCCTATTTTGAGGGCTCCTGCTGGAGATGCCTTTAGCATTAAAGTAAGGGTATATAGTGAAAATATTGCAATAATTACGCTTTTGGTTTTCACAATAGACTTATATTGTGAGACGATGTTTTCTAAAAATAGGAATTTATATTATGGAACGGAGGGAGTACATGTTATTCTACCATTTCGAGGTGACTTTTTACCACTTTTTCCTTATACACCCCTCCTCTTTAGTTATTTCCAATGTCATTCCCATGAACTAAAGTAAGACACACCAATCAAAGGACAATAAGTGATGTAAAGAAGAGAGATAATACATTTTTTTAGATGTACCATGATTGAAGTATAAAATCCTAGAACGACGCCCATTCAGAAACTGAGGGAGTATATACTTATATGGAAATGATGATACTTATAGAAAGTATCCAGACATCATCCGAATATTTTCTTTTTAGCTACTATCTAAATTTATGACCCTTAGATTAGAGATCAAGGGGAGAGATTTTGGGAGGGGGTAAAATTCAAGGAGGAGAGGGGAAAATTTATGTCTATTAGATCTCTAATCTAATAGCTCTAAATCTAGATGATAATTAAAAAACATCCAAATGGTGTACTTATATTGGTATAGCACGCAACGTTACATTAACCTTTTGCTTGTCATGCGTGCAGGGCTGTACCGGTACCGTGTCGGCGACATCCTCCAGGTGTCGGGCTTCCACAACGCGGCGCCGCAGTTCCGGTTCGTGCAACGCCGCAACGTCGTCCTCAGCGTCGACACCGACAAGACCTCCGAGGACGACCTCCTCCGCGCCGTCACCAGCGCGAAGCGCCACCTCGCGCCGCTCGGCTGCCTCCTCTCCGAGTACACCGCCTACGCCGACACCTCCTCCATCCCCGGCCACTACGTCCTCTTCTGGGAGCTCACCCCGCCGCCGCGCCACGGCGGCGACGGCGAGGAGGAGGTCGTCCGCGTCATGGCCGCCTGTTGCGCCGCCGTCGAGGCCGGCCTCGACGCCGTCTACCGCCGGTGCCGGAGCCGCGACCGGTCCGTCGGGCCGCTGGAGATCCGCGTCGTCACCCCCGGCGCCTTCGACGCGCTCATGGACCTCTGCGTCTCGCACGGCTCGTCGGTGAACCAGTACAAGACGCCGCGCTGCATCAAGCACCCAGATGCCATCGCCGTCCTCGAGGCGCGCGTCGCCGGGCGGTTCTTCAGCGACGCCGAGCCGCACTGGGAGCCCTTCAAGGTCAACGGCGCAAGCGCAAGCACAAGCACGTGTGAGAACTGAGAAGCGAGGTGAGTAATACGTACCACTACGAGCTACGTACCTGACTACGTATAATGTCGGGCAAGTACGTACGTACGGTGATTCACCGGAGATCGGAGGTAAGCTGAAGAGATGGACGATAGTTGATGTGAAGGTGGTTTAATTATGTAGATAATTGACGTGCATTCTGATGTTTAGAGGAGTGTTAATGTGTAATTCGTGTTTAATTACTCTGTCTCCAATTACATTTGAGATTGATCATTGTTAGGGCCATGCATGCATGGTCTGTGTGTATGTCAATTGGTCATTGACTCATTTAATTGTTAGTGAATCAAGACAAGTCGTCACGGGTTTCTGCGTGTGTTCTAGTGCCCGCAGATCGATTAATGTTGCTCAAATACTACTTAAACCAGTTCTAGTTGTTCAAATGTATTACCAATTGAGAGATATTTCCCCTAACAGCCTCCACTACTACAGAAAGCCTAATACTAGACGGCCAATCACAGACGGTTTGACAAAACCGTCTATGACCAACACTAACACAGACGGTTTTAATTTGGACACCGTCTGTGTTGGCGGCGTCGGAGAAAACGAGTATCACAGACGGTTCTTAATGATGAACCGTCTGTGATAATTTAGTATCACAGACGGTTTGTATTAAAAACCGTCTGTGATAATCCCAGAATATCACAGACGGTTTTTAATACAAAACTGTCTGTGATAAGTTGGTTATCACAGACGGTTTTGTATTAAAAACCGTCTGTGATAATGGCAGTAGGCATTTATTGCGCTGCTCAGACCGCATCTGTCTTCATTTCGATCTAGATCTAGCTGGTGCTTTACTCTTTCGCTCAGGAGGCAAGCTTGGCGATTTCACGCCAGTTAATTTGGTGGGAGGAGGCAGATATTGAGCTTTGAAGATTTATACTTTCCTGGATGCTCTAGATATGGTTAGTAATGAATTTTATTTTTTCTTTGCATCTATTACAATTTAGATCTAAGTAATTGGTGAGTGTTATTAATTAAAGATGGTTTGCAAAATTGTTGGTTATATAATAGCTGTTGTGTTTATAATATGAATTGAGGTAGCAAATTAAGCCTCAATATAATACATGTGGCCGGTATATATGTGGTAATAATTAGTTAATTTAATTTTTAATACTAAGTTGTTATATATGTACGTAACGTAGGACCGAAGCTGGATGTATGCCACGAGCCGTGTGAGTGAAGAGTACATTAATGGCGTGTCTGCTTTTACAAGAGCTGCCGAGAAGGATATGTTGAATAAGGGGTGGAATATATATACTGTTCATGCACTGACTGCGAGAATTTAAAGATGTTTAAGAACCGAGGGCAAATTGAAGCGCACTTGATTCAGAGGGGTTTCAAAAAGGGTTATACGTGTTGGACCAGTCATGGTGAAGTCAATGATCAAATGCCGCCGGATGACATCGCCGGTGAAGTGAATGATATGCCGTCGGATGACATCGCTGGTGAAGTGAATGACATGCCGCCGAATGATGTCGATTGTGGTTCAGATTCAGATAGGTTGCATGATGATAATCTGGATCAGATGCTTCGCGATGTAGAAGAGAACTATGATGAGAGAGAGTATGTTAAATTCCAGGGCTTGATGGAGGACTCGGAGAAACCTTTGTTCACGTGCTGCAAGTACATGAGGTTGTCGGCTGTGCTTGAACTGTTGAAATTGAAGGCAAGCAACGGTTGGTCCGACAAGAGTTTCACGGCGCTGCTAGGTCTTTTAGCGGACATGCTTCCGGAGGGAAATGTGTTGCCTAAAACCACGTATAAAGCCAAGAAGGTTCTTTGTCCGTTGGTAATGGAAGTAGAAATAATACATGCATGTCCGAACGACTGTATCCTCTACCGTAAAGAGTATGCAAATATGCATGTATGTCCGGTGTGCAACGCATCCCGATACAAACGTAACAATCAATCAGATGATGGCGAGGGAACAGAGGCGAAGAAAGGACCTCCTGCTAAGGTGACATGGTATTTTCTTATAATGCCCCGTTTGAAAAGGTTTTTTGCAAATTCAAAGGAGGCAAAACTGCTGCGTTGGCACTCGGAGGAGCGCAAGAAGGATGGAATGCTAAGACACCTTGCTGATTCCGCGCAGTGGAGAAACATCGATAGGAGTTTTGCAGACTTCGGTGCAGAACCAAGGAATATAAGGTTTGGACTGAGTACAGATGGAATGAATCCTTTCAGTAGCATGAGCAGCCGACATAGCACATGGCCCATGACTCTCTGCATCTATAACCTTCCTCCTTGGTTGTGTATGAAGCGAAAATATATTTTGCTGTCGATACTTATCCAAGGGCCAAAACAACCTGGGAATGATATTGATGTGTTCCTAGCACCGTTGGTGGAAGATCTAAAAGTACTGTGGAATGAAGGGGTACAGGTATGGGATGCATACAAACGAGAGAACTTCACTCTGCGCTCCTTATTGTTCTGCACCATAAATGGTTATCCTGCACTTGGTAACCTATCGGGCCATAGTACAAAAGGTGACAAAGCTTGTACTCACTGTTTAGATGGTACCGAGAGTGTGTGGCTGAAACACTCACGCAAAACCGTCTACATGTGTCACCGCCGGTTCCTTCGGAGGGCTTACCCATACCGCAAGATGAAGAAACAATTTGACGGAGAGAAAGAAGACGGTTCAGCTCCAAGGCATTTAAGGGTACACGAGGTTTATGATATGGTTTAAGGATTTAGATGTTGTCCTCGGAAAGGGACGTAAATTGAGGGCTCATGAGAAGAACACCTGGAAGAAGAGATCAATATTTTGGGACTTACCTTATTGGAAGTACCTAGATGTTCGACACTGCATCGACGTCATGCACGTAGAAAAGAATGTATGCGACAGCTTGATTGGTCTCTCACTAAATATTCGTGATAAAACAAAGGACGGCGTGAACGCGCGGCTTGACTTGGCTGATATGGACATCAGGCCTGAGTTAGCATTGACATGCACTGATAATGGACGAACGTACCTTCCCCCTGCGTGTTACACTCTGTCCAAGGCTGAGAAAACAGAACTGTGTCAGTGCTTGCATGGTGTCAAAGTTCCGTCTGGTTACTCCGGCAACATGAAGAAACTTGTTTCGATGCAAGATTTGAAGTTAAATGGCATGAAGTCTCATGATTGTCATGTGCTGATGACACAGATGCTCCCTATTGCAATTAGAAATATTTTGCCGATCAAAGTCCGAGAGACAATAATGAGGCTATGTTATTTCTTTAACACAATTGCTCAGAAGGTCATCGATCCCGAAGGACTAGATGCTCTGCAAAACGAGGTGGTGATGACTCTATGTCACCTTGAAATGTATTTCCCTCCTTCGTTTTTCGATATCATGGTCCATCTCATTGTTCACATTGTGTGGGAGATAAAAATGTGCGGGCCCGTATTCCTACGTATCATGTACCCATTTGAGAGGTTCGTGGGAATTCTCAAGTCATACGTACGGAATCGTTCTCGACCGGAGGGCAGCATCGTCGAAGGTTATGCAAGCGAAGAGGTCATTGAGTTTTGTGTCGATTATATGGCTCAGATTCAACCGATAGGTGTGCCTCAATCTCGTCATGAGAGGAGGCTGAAAGGTCTCGGAACTATCAGAAGGAAAGCAATCACTCCAGATATAGACACGTATACTCAAGCCCATTTCACGGTTGTAAGGACCCAGATTTTACAATCCGGATTCCTCTGTGATTCCACCGCACTATTCCCTGGATCAGTAAATAGTGCTCACAGATTACAGTTCTGATTAACAAAGTACATATCATGCGGAAGCGTAAATATAATAGTAGACTTACTCATGTGCCGATTAGGCCGAAATCAATAAATTGCAGCAGCGGAATGAAGCACACAGGTGGGACCTTCAGGACATGCCCACAGGCAGCCAACTGGAGGTTCGCGACCTAGCCCTTGACATCTTCATCTTCTCTGCCAGCTTGTCCAATCTTGTTGCTGAGGCGAGGTGATTTGATTCCTGATTCTGAATTTTGTCGCAAAAGCGAGTGTGAGCACTCCAACCCCGTGCTCCGCGAGCCAATACACAGAATGCAAATAAATAGTATGCATGGCTTATCAAAGGAGAGGCTCGGGTTATTTTATTTGCCATAAAACGCGTTTAGTAGCATTTCTATTATTATATCATATTGTTGTTTTTGTGACCTAAAGACCCATCACCGCAAATGACATCATTGACTTAATCCATCAAAGACTCACGCTCTTTATTAACTGCTGTCTAAGACTCCCAACAGTGATTGCCATAATTGACTTAATCCACCGAAATTACACTTTCTTTATTGAGTGCTGTCTAACTCCAAGCAGCACGTGTCACCCTCTATTCAATCCACCGATCATATTCTTGCTGTAATGGTTGCTGTCTAAGACTCCAAACAGCGTGTGACATTATTTAGATATTCCACCAAACATACTCTTTCCAAATTGATTGCTGTCTAATCTACAAACAGCGAGTGGCATCACCTAATTAATCCACCGAACATTTTCATCAAAATTTTCTAACAATCCAATCCTTTTTATTATTGATTCAAATCCACCAAGAATATCATTGATCAAGCCTACGATTCAATATTATATATCCACCAGGAATACCATTGATCAATTCTACGATTCACCATTATATATCCACCAAGAATATCATTGATTAATTCTACGATCCACTAGTATCCTCCCACCAAGTAAATCACTAATCAGGAACTATAATCCAATACTTGTATTACTCCTCCAAATTCCCGAAAATTCAATTAGATCATCTATTTAGCCTATCTATTCAGCTAGACTCCACCAATTTATTTCTCCCCGAACCCACACTATCATTTCCTATTTATGATCGATATAAATCCACCAATACCTTTATGTGTACACTACAAACATCTATTTCCTTTACTCACGACCCTGCTTATTCTTTCCATATTTTATTTTGTAGGAATAGAAATGCCACTATATGAAATACAATACATAAAATTTCCTGAGACCTAGCAGCTTTGGAACAAAACATAATGTTCAAGGAATATTAGCATGATTTTTTTCATACATATGGCATCACACCATATGCCTAATATCACCATAAGTTTTCCATACATATGGCATCACACCATTTGACATCTTTCAGCGTTATAGCCGCTTAACTTACCACTGGGACGACACCCAGGACAACTCAAATCAGGGCTTTCCGCTGCCCTCCGCTTTTCCATTCCCATTTTCCAAACATTTTTAAACATAACTATATCTAGTTAAGTTCCCATGTCCGCCCTTGACCGTGGGCACGTCTATTCGAATAGTTTTGACTCTGCAGAGTTTGCACACTTTACCCACAAGAGATAAATCCACTCGTTGCCCCACATGATTCCTTAGCCATGCGGTTGAGTAGACTATCGCATGACCTTTACAATGTATTTTTCCTAGCAGAGTTACGTCCGCTAAGGTTTCCACTTCCTTCGGGGTACGACCACCCTTCCAAAAGCCCCCTATTGCGCCGTCACATCGGAGGATGTGGCCATCCTCTACCCGCCCGTGGTCACACCGGCGCAACTCTTACTAAGTCGATGCAAATTAGTTAGCCCTGCCAACAATTTGCCAGCTTGTGATTGTACTTGTTGTACACTAGGAGGTCATGACAAGATTCATTCCTTAGTGGTATCTGGGCGGCCTACCACTAACCCACTTTGTGCTTCCACTGCACCACACCTACACACCCTCGAACCAATCTGCCCAGATATTTAAGCAAGTTGGGGATTTTGGGAGTGTAAAATAATCATATCAAATATACCAGTCATTACCACCATGACTTCCCAAACCAGTTTCTCATGATTAAAATGACAATGATGGTTGGGGCATTTCAGCGCCCCCTGAGTATCTATGAAGTACTAAGCATAGCATATCATTAGGGACTTATTTTCGAAATGTTACTATTATAATTTTGCTAGGGCGACAAGGTTCACACATTTAAATATTCCAAAGGAGGGGTAATAATATTGAAGGTAAACAAAGGGGCACATAACTAGAATATTAAATTAAACATGTATTTGCATATAAGATAACAGCATGCAATTTGATAATTTAAAACAAAGTAATTTGCAGGAAATGTAGGTTCAACATGATCAAAGTATTGACTCGCCTTGCGCGGTTTACCGCGGTCTTGAGCTCACTCAAAGCTATCTTATGCGATGGTTTTGAGCTTCCGGTCTTTATCTTCGCCTCGGTCTTGATCTCGCTTGATCCGTCGAATCGTCACGCCTTCCAATTTCTAATTGCGTGCTAAGCAACTGAATCCAAATAATGCAAATAACTCAAGAGATCCAAATAAACTTGATTTAGCTTTATTACGAGTTAAGGGGTGGTTCGGGTGACTTGAGGCAGGGTCGGGGCAGAATACGATGACTCGATTTTGTTATTATTAGATTCCTTTATTATTATTTTTGTATTTTTCAAGGAAGTTCCATGAGCTAGGTTAGACCTATAATTTGGGGTACAAGTTTTAGCTGAGCTTTGTTTTTGTCGAGCGTTAATCTTCAGGGCATAGGTTGTATATAGAGATGTATATAATTTTTAGTTTACCAATTAAATATTAGAGTCCGGTTTTATTGCATTTTATGGCTCAACATTTTATGTATCCTCAGTTATAACTAGGCTTAGTTTAACTTAAATTAGGATCTATTTATATGGGTCGTATCTTAATATACTCAATCATGTTTGACATTATTATTTACTAAATCTAACGTTGAGGTTTAATTGGTGGCACCATTATCATTTTGTCTACACCTTTGTTGTTATTATTAGACGTAGCTTTATTTATTTATCTAGCAAGGCTTGTTTTATAAGGTTATATTTCAATATTTGCTATTTAGCAAAATCTAACACTAAGATTTATTTATCGATGACACTTTAGTAACTACTATTTACGTAACTACATTAGGTAGCTTACTTTTAACATTTGCTAACCTAGGGGTTACTTTATTATAATTGCTACATATATACACATATATCTTTCTAATATGACACTTCTACTTGAAGATGCCTTTTTGATTAAAGGTTGCTATCAATTTATGTACCTTTTAAAGACATAGGGGCGACAACCATATTTTAGATGACTACATTTTACACTAATCATAGGTACCCCTAAAAGTAAATCTAGATTTGACGCACAATAATCCCAGGCTGCATCTTTATTTTGCATGAATCTTAATGCTAGGGTTTAACTTAATTTATCCCTACACCATATTTTGTTTATGTTTTTAATTCGCATTCCAATTAATTATTTAAATTTTACCTTAGGAATTGTTGATGGTAGTCTATATCTACAAGGGCGCCTTTTTACGATTCCCACATAATTTAGTTTTTGTACTTTGATTTAAGTTGCACGGGCATGTCGGCTAATTACCTTGATCTGAACTTATTTGTTATTTTTATTTTAGTTAAGGTTTTTGTGGTGCATTGACATTTATACCAAAAACCTTCTTCTGCTAATGTTCTTTTATCAATTTTACAGATTTAGAGCAAGTAATAAAGGCACATTAATTATTCATGCATGATAATGTACCTAATATTAAACCTTAAATAACATTATTTATGCCCTAACTAAATTTATCAGTTTCCATGAACAATTTTTGATTTTCCCAAATTTGCTTGACAAATTTGCTAATTGAATTGGATAAAAATAAAAGAGCGTGCGAGGGGGAGAGTAAGAGACTCGAACCCAGGACCTATACCGCAATGCCTGGGTCGGCAAACCACTGGGCTGTTGCCCCTATGGTGATAATAGCAGGGAAATAAATTTGGAGAGGTGAGGGATGACCGGGGCAAAACAGAGCAAACTGCCAAACTGGGGTGGCGCACGGCCGACGGCGTCGCTGGCGAGTGACAGCCAGAGTGGCGCTAGGGACCACTAAAACGAGTTGCTCGGGAGGTAGGGAAGCTAGGGCGTTGGCGCATTGGCCGGAGCGGCGTCGGCAAGGGGGCGGCAGCGGCGTGCGGCAGCCGGCCATGGAGGGGAAAGGGGAAACAGCGGCGCTGACATGGGGGAACGAATCCGGGGCGAGCACGAGCTAGAGGGAATCATAGTACACCTACCATGGCGGCCCGTGGAGTCCCAGGGTGGCCGAGGTGGCCCGGCGGCGTGCTTGGGTGGCGGCATGGGCGAGTCGCCGTGGAGGGAAAGACTTCGGGCGACGAGGAGCTCCGCTGGTGACTTGAGGGGGTTCGGGGTGCCGAGGGGTCGCTCTCCGAGTGGGGAATCGGAGGGAGCCCGACCAGGGAGGGAGCAGCGCGGGCGGCGGCGATTTCGACCGGCGAGGGAGGAGAATGGCATTACGCGGACTCGGTGGTACGAAAATTCGATCAAGCTTGAGGGAAGGTAGAGGGGAAGCAGGCGCACATCGTGGCACGGTCATCTCGGCCGGAGCTCCAACGGGCGGCCGGAATGGCGAGGAGGCGGCGCGGCGGCTTGCTTGCGGCGGAGGGGGAAGAGGGGGGGGGGTAGGAAAGGGATGGCTCGGGGAGCAAATGGGGGAGCCGGTGGCTTATTTGTAGCCATAGGGAGGTGGGGAAGAAGTGGTTGCTGGGCGAACCGAGGATGCGCTCGGCGGCAGTAACGCCGGTGTGGGCAGCGGCATGGCGGAGGGGACGGCGACGCGACAGGGGCGGTTGGCGCAGGGCATGGCGCGGGTATGGGCGACGTGCTGGCGCAGATGCAAGGACGGGCGTGACGCAGGCCGGATGGACGGCGACGGGAGCAGGCGCTGCTGTCGGAGAAAGCAGAGGGCAGAGGGGATGGGTAAAGAAAAGAAAAAAATGAAGGGAGGAGGAAGAGCCACCGTGCGGCTGGGAATGAAAGAAGAAAAAGGTGGCGCGGGTAAGCCGGGCCCAGGTGCAGAGGAAGGAAGGAAAGGAGAAACAGGGGGGAGAGAAAAATAGGAGTGGGCCCACATGGAAGTGAGAGGGGAGAGAGGGAAAAAAATGAGAAAAGAAAAAGGAAGGGCTAGGCACATTTTAAAATCTGGATTTTTACTTCAAACTTTAGTCCTCATTAGGATTTGTTAATTTTTGAGTTCTGGGTAATTTTAAAATTTAACTTTGGTTCAAGTATCCAGCCATAGGATCCAATACTCCTTTATTGTTGATTTTATTTGACGTGCCCTCGGATGTCGATTTTTATATTATTTCGCTCTGAATTGCATATATATATATATATATATATATATATCTAAATTTGAATATTTTATCCTTGGGTCATGTATGCTGATTGAATTTAAAGAAGAATTTATTTATTTGTTTGTTCTAATCATTTAGAGATATATTCTAATATTCTTTTGGTTTCATTTTATTAACTTGAATTTGAAGTCAAGATTTTTGGTATTTGATTCTTAGAGTTTTAAACTCCCAAAATTATTTTGTATCTTTTGTCGTCAAATTCTTATTTGTATTTGAGATTTATTTCCAGTTATTATTTTGCTCAGCACAAAAAACTCAAGAAACCCAATTAAGATTTTGAACAAAAATTCAAATGCCAGTGAGGTGCGAATAAAAGTTTTTAAATTGCTCAAAATTTCAAACATCCAAAATTTAGGATGTTACAACGGTGTTGCAACACATGACTGAAGTGGCACCTTATGTCGACCAGCACAAGGATGTGCTTCGGCAACAGAATCCGGAGCGGCCGAATGTTTGGATCATGAGGCAACACAATAGTCGGTTCAACCAATGGTTGAAGGAGCAAATCGCTATGAGCTCGCCAAGTGAGATGCTGACATGGTTGGCAAAAGGACCGACATTTACAGTTGTGACATGGCAAGGATATGACATAAATGGGTACACATTCGATATGCAGTCTCAGGATGTCAAGAGCACTAACCAGAATAGCGGTGTTCGCATAGATGCGTTCAGTACTGATGGGTCGAGAAACTCGTACTATGGCTTTATAGAAGAGATTTGGGAGCTCGACTATGTGGTTTTCAAGATCCCCTTATTTCGCTGCCGTTGGGTGCATCTCCCACAGGTGAAGGTTGACAAGTACGGTGTCACTACCGTAGACCTCCAACGTGTCGGGTACAAAGACGAACCATTCGTACTCGCCAATCAAGTTGTTCAAGTTTTCTATGTAACCGATCCGGCAAATAAGAAACGCCATGTAGTTTTTCATGGAAAAAGGAGAATTGTCGGAGTAGAGAATGTAGTGGACGAGGAAGAATACAATCAATTTGACGAGTTACATCCTTTTGGAAATGGCATAAGGGTCGACGACGAACAACGTGACGAAACTTGTTACGTACGCATTGATCATGATGAAGGGCTAATTTTTAAATGAAATAAGCAAGTACAATGAGATTAGCATGTATGTGGGCATTTACATATATGTATATAACAATGCATTTGTGTGATGTATATGTGAATTGTCATTTATGTATACAACAATACATGTGTATGATGTATATGTGAATTGGCATTTATGTATAGAACAATGCTGCAGTGTGATGTATTTGTGAATTTGCATTTATGTATATGTGAAAATGTGTGATGTAGTCAATTTTGAGATTGAGAAAATGTGTAAAGAAATACATTGTGTTGGTGGTTGGTGTTGTATGTATATGAATGCAGCTGGTAGGTGGTTGATCATGAATGCAGCTGGTTGGCGGTTGATCATGAATGACTACAGTCGGGCAAAGGCTTATCACAGACGGTTCTACACTTAGAACCGTCTGTGATATCAATATCACAGACGGTTCTAAGTTTAGAACCGTCTGTGATAAGCCTACAATCTCAGACGGTTCTAAACATAGAACCGTCTGTGATAGTAGGCTTATCACAGACAGTTCTAAACTTAGAACCGTCTGTGATATTGATATCATAGACGGTTCTAAGTGTAGAACCGTCTGTAATAATCCCCTATATATACCATATAGCTAGGGTTTTCCGTGTATTCTGCAGTTATTCTACATCTAAATCCCGATCTGCCTCCCCGAGCCGTCACCGCCGCCTCCCTCGAGCCCTCGCCGGCCGCTTCCCTCGAGCCGTCGTCGCCGCCTCCCTCGAGCCCTCACCGGCCGCCTACCCGAGCCGTCGCCACCGCCTCCCCGAGCCCTCGCCGCCACCTCCTCGCATCTGTGAGTTTCGCCGCCGCCTCATCTGTCAACTTCAAAGACTATGTGTGTGGGTTTGGTGATTGCTCTGTGATGAACTAATCAAAGACTGAATAGATCTTGATAACGGGATAAGGATTTTGAGCTCTAGTGATTAGTCTTCTACTGTCTATATTAGGGCTGTGCACATTTCACCCGAACCGAAAAACCGACCCGAAAAAACCGAACCGAACCGGTCAACTCGGTTTGACCGGCTTTCGGTATTCGGTTCGGTTTTAATATTTTAGTGATTTTTTGTGTTCGGTTTTTTCGGGAAAAACCGGCAAAAAACCGAAGAAACCGAATAAACCGTTTTGTGTACAGTACTAGCAATCTAACATGCAGGAAGTCACGATCGCCCGTCGACCCCGTCCAGGTAGGCATGAACAACGGGAGCCCCAGGCCCTGGTTTTATAGCGCGCGCTCCCACGCCAACATCCTCTAGCAAGCGATGTGGTACTAAACGTGCGCACCTTTCGCGCTGTGTATGCTCAGGGGGTCAGGATGAGGAATTCGAACGTGCATGGGCCGACGCTCGTAGTGGGCTGCCTTGTATGGGCTGAATCGGACGCCGTGTCAGTCACGTATGGCCGTATGGGCGTCCAGTGTGCGTAAGAACTAAGAACAGGAAAGCTTCTCCTTTTCTTCTTTTATTTTTTTTGGAAAAGAACAACGGAGGCTGGGCATTTCAATTCAATGATGCACATGCAATGCAGGTATACGGGGAAGTGAACGAAAAGATCCCTCAAATGAATATGGTATGCCTCGATAGTCATTATATCGTTTGCAATTCACGTCAACTTTGGTAAATATGGTATTTACCGATACCGCACCGAAATAAATTGAGATTTACCGATACCGAACCGTACTTCTAAAAATACTGTATATTACCGAACTACAAAGACCGTATTTACCATATATACCGTATACACCGAACCGATTAAACCGAAAAAACCGATTGCACAGCCCTAGTCTATATCCATGCAGACTTTCGGCTGGTTAGGTTTGTTCATGTGCACTTAAGTCCTTGCTGTGCAGTACTCTAGTTGTCTCAGAGGAGATTCCTTTTATATTAGATGCTGCATGTACTCTAGTCCTTGCTGTGCAGTACTCTAGTTTGATCAGTGGTGACAGTAGAAAACAAAGCTGTGAGCTCAAATCCTGATTTCTGGTATTAGATTAATTATGAAGAGTCTTGATATTAGCATGAGAAGGCCAAGATTTGCAATCTTGCGCAACTCTGTTCTGAGAGCACCTAATTTACTTCAATCTGTTGAACATATGCTAGATTTAAACATATATGTTAAGGGTTCAATGAGATTAGCATGTAGATTCTCATGTTTTCTTGTCATCATGCTAATGTTGTACATATATGTGACATCTATGTTGAGTATATGTTACTTTTGGAATAACTTAAGTGATTCACATGCTGATATATTAGCTAAGTCATTTATATGCCATGTTTATCATGCTTGTGCTATTATAATAATTGCGGGAATTAAACTAAGAAATATGCTTATGCCTCATCTGTCAACTTCAATATGTTTTGTGAGTGTTAGTATATAGTATTAGGTGCTAAGATAGGCACATCACCCCCTTTCTCTGTCCACATCACCTCCTCCCTTCTCCCCCTCCCCTCTACTCCCCTCCTCTCTTCCTAACATTGAGCATCAAATGTATGTTCTTTGTTCTAACCAATCAATATACAAACATATATTTTTATGTAAACTATCTGGCTAAAGGTTATAGTTGGAACCAATCAATATGATCACTTTCTTATCTTATCCTAATAGACCCACAAATTGAGCAACATGTCATCCGCGCATTCTTCAACACCATCGCCGGAGGCGTCTGCTTCAAAATCAAGATGCCAAGGAAGAGGGCTATCGAAGAAGCCTGAGGGCCGTTTTACCATCACACAGGTCGATGTATCTGGGGTCCCTCTCCTTCCTCGCAAAGCAGTAAGTGCATGGAAAAGCATGATCGGAATCGTTGCATGAGAACGAATTGAGATCACATTCAATTCGTGGAAGGACGTGCCTGCGACTCGGAAAAGAGAGCTGCTGACAAAAATTTTGGCATCGTTCGAGATCCCAGAAGAACACCAAGACGCTGTGCAACGACAAGCCTTGCTAGGGGCGTGCAAAGCATGGAAGAACTTCAAGAGCAAGCTTGTCAAGGACTACGTGGAGAAAGACGAAACGCCCTTTCATAAATACCCATTCCTGAAACCACAATGGGAAGAGTTTAAGGCTTTGAAGACGACCGAAGATTTCAAAAGTACAAGTGCGGCGCACAAGGCCCTCCAGGAAAAAAACACACACCCCCACATACTTGGCACAGCTGGGTATGCGGGTAAAATCCCGCAGTGGAGGAGCGAGGACGACCAGGCAGCCCTGCAGGACATCGCCCCGCCATTTGCCAATATCCCAGATGAGCGCGCTCGAAATTGGATTAGAGTAAGGTCATCCACAACGACATCGGGGGACGTCTCCTTTCGAAACCCTGCAGACCAGCAAGTGTCCCAGCGCTTGCTAAGATATCGATGGAACTACGTAGCTTGTAATTACTTCACAACTTCGTACGAAGTGAAATGACATGTCGTGCTATTGCAGGAAAAGCTGAGTTTTGAAACTACCCTGGGATCATTCCAGAGAACAAGGGAGAATGATATGCTCTCCGCGGCCCTGGGAAACAAGGAGCACCCGGGCCGTACGAGAGGCCTTGGCCTTTACGTTCCTTGGAGACATGGTTTCCAAGATGACTCCGACATGTATCGGCGCAGGAAGAGAAACAAAGCCGAGCGTGACGCACGGCTACGAGAAGAGATCAAGGCATCTCTTAGAGAGGAGCTAATGGGTGAGCTAGCTGATGTAGTTAGAGATGAGGTGCAGAAACATACAGAAAGTCAGCAGGCCGCCGCCACCGCTCCTGTGCTAGCTAGCCCGCACAACCGTCCGAGTAGTTGCACGTCCAATCCGACGCAAACCGATGCCAGATTTCCTGTCGACGACATCCTGGTAATAATTATTATCTCTCGAATGCTTGCTCCATTGATAGGCCTATTCGACTAGCTAATTCTGTATCGTTATGTAGAAGCCTACGAAGTGCAGGCTCCAAGTGAGATATGCCTCCGTTCCCTTGCACGCTGCTTGGGGGCAGGCATATCCGTCTGGTATCGGGGCCATGCTGCACGGTCAAGCTTTAGCGCCAGGCTTCGCAAAAGTTAATGTGGATGGTGTGCATGTCAATTTTGAGGTTGTCCCGCTACCGAAGTCCCCCAACGACGAGATCGTGACTCTAGGGCAGGCCATTGGAACATTCATCCAGTGGCCCAAAAGCGACATCTCCCTGGAGGCTTCTTCACCGGTTGCAGGACCAGAAGGGCAGTGCGAACCATAGCAACATGCACTGGTGCCATCTCCACTACAAGACTTGTCTCCACCACCGCTAGCTGCACCTGTGCTATCTCCACAGGTGCTATTCTCGCCAGAGCAACTTGCACCGCAACTACCTTTACAGTCGACTGCTATTAAGTCAACCTACAGCCGAGGCAGCAAGGTCAGCAAGGCCAGCAAGGGCAAAGCAAAGAAGACCAATGATGATATTCCGTACCTGCCATTGGCCCGCAAATTCGTGCTTGGCCAGCCGTTGCTCGAGCGCAAGGTCCTCCAACCCCTAGCATATAGTTGCCTGCAATTGCACAAGTGGTATATGGAGCAGTCCAATAAGCCAGAGGGAGAACGAATCTCAAGTGTCACTGTCAAATTCGCACCGGATGACTTACATCACACTCTTCAAGAGTGTCTTCGTGGTCGCCTTTGACGATTTATTCGATCTTTTCACGCTCAACGCTCTTAACGTCTCACTCATGCGATGCTGGACGCTGTAAGTGTGTACAATCACAGTCTCCGTTCATGTCATACCGATAAATGTCATATATAATTTGTTGCTTTCGTGTGTATATGTATAGACACATGCTGACTAGAGCTAGAGAAACCAAATCATCGTCGGTTGGTTTCTTGGACCCACACTTGGTCGCCAGGAGTACCATCGACGAGGAGTCATCCGTCGTCGAGAGGTACATTGCAGCAGCACTGCTGCAATACCGCAATAAGGAATATGTACTTATGCCCTTCCATCAGAACTATCATTGGATTTTAATAGTAATTGTACCAAAATGGAACAAGGTATATTACCTTGATTCCCTAAGTAAAAATAAAATGGACTTCACAGTTGTCAGCCAAGTAATCGATAGGTAAGTACATTTTCTCCATACATACCTATATTGTACTTTTTCTTTCCTTCCGAATGACTAAGGTTAACTTTTTCGAATCACGTAGGGCGTTCGCGATGTACATTGCAATGGGAGGTGACTCGAAGCAAGGGGCCAAAGGCCTGACACATGCTTGAGATTTTAAGGTATTCGCTATTACACATTAATTAATCCTATGCAACAGTTGGTACTAATGCCTCTTGAATTAACACATTGCATTTTTTACAGTGCCACCAGCAGCAGCCGGGCAACACATGTGGATTCTACGTTTGCCACCATATGGAACTACTCCTCGATTTCTCGAGGATCACCAATTCCAAGATTTGTCAATCTTCCCATAATTACTTCATACTTATCACGTTATATATATACGCACATTGATATTCCTATCGACAGGCTGCATTCATCCCGTCAACTGCATTCAAACAGCCCGACCTTTCACACATTCGAGGAGAGATGGCGTACTTTCTGGTGGCTAACGTCATAAACCCAGCTAGAAAGTTCCACTGCGCACCATGATTTTTCATTGCTCTTATCACTCTGGAATCGAGGTCTCGCGAAAGGAACAGTGTATAATCAACGAACTTTGTCAGGCTGCACAAGCAATACTTGAATGGCAATCATGCACCATCCAAGTATTGCTTGTGCAGCCTGACAAAGTTCGTTGATTATGGCTCTGTTTCTTTCGCGAGACCTCGATTCTGAAGTGATAGAGCAATAAAAAATGCAATGTTACCATCTAAGTGGAAATGCAACGTACATCTTTTGTAATTGTATATTTGTTAATGGATATGTTATTTCATTTCAATTAATTGATTTGCGAAATTGATGTTTTATGTTTGTCAAATGGATGTTTTATGTTCGTCAAATGAAGTGCGATGTGAATTGGATGTTGTATTTTTGTCAGAAATTGGATGTATATCTGCTTGTTTCAGAGGGCATGGCTAGCATTTCCTGAGGCTAGCCAATAAACAGGAATAGATTTAGGGGTAGAAAGGAATATCACAGACGATTTTTAACTGAAAACCGTCTGTGATAGATGATATATCACAGACGGTTTTTAACTGAAAACCGTCTGTGATAGTTGATATATCACAGACGGTTTTTAGTTAAAAACCGTCTGTGATATTTGCAGCACAGACGGTTCGAAAACCGTCTGTGATGACCTCGTATTATCACTGACCCATAAATTCAGACGGTTCACAAAACCGTCTGTGATGACGTTTTGAAACCGTCTGTGATGACTTTTTCTGTAGTAGTGCTCAAGAGATTTTTTTTACCGAAGCTTCCCTACTCGTTAATTTGTAACTAGCATTTGCCATCGTTGACCATCCCTCCTGTATATCATAGCCATGGCCACAGGTATATCGTCCGTTCGTGTCCCCGCGAGGAAATAGCCTCCGAGAAAAGTGTTCCATACATTTAATTTCCTTTTTTTTTGCTTTTTAGCCTGTTATCAACTTTGATTTTTTCAACCACCATTATCGACTTTGATTTTTTTCAATCACCATTATTTATTAAACTATTAAATCATAGCTAAAAGTCATAAACAGCGGAAAGAATAAGACCATAGCTTGACCATGCATGCTTGCAATAGTACAACCGAGCGCACACCATTCAATTACTATATAGCTATGTGCACCTCTTGAGCATACTAGTTTTCACGTATGGCTACATGCATCATTGATAGTTGAACTGTGGACCCACCTCTTTGGCTACATGCACCCTTCTCTTTGCACATGAATTCTAGAAGAGAGCAAAAGCCAGTATGAATTTGAAAACAATTGATTATAAATTCGAAAGCAAGTGGAGATAAACATAGGAGACAAATGAGTGTAATTTTGCAATAAATTTTAAAATAAATTTTGAATCAAATTAGTGAAGAAGTTAAGAAAATCAAGATAGTTTCTTGACATAAAATCAATAAAATTCTAAACCAATTATTATAAATTTGAAGCATGTCAATGTAAATTTAGGAGCAAATTCGTGAAACTATCAACGCAAATCTCCTCTTTGCACATGAATTCTTAAAGAGAGCAAAAGTCAGCATGAAGCTGAAAGCAATTGACTATAAATTCGAAAGCAAGTTGAGATAAGCATGGAAGACAAATGAGTATAATTTTGCAATAAATTTTAAAATAAAATTCGAATCAAATTAGTGCAGAAATTAAGAAAATCAAGATAGTTCCTTGACATAGAAACAACAAAATTCTAAACCAATTATTATAAATTTGAAGCATGTCAATATAAATTTGGGAGCAAATTCGTAAAACTTCCAACGCAAATCTTCTCTTTGCACATGAATTCTTGAAGAGAGAAAAGTCAGTATGAATCTAAAAGCAATTGACTATAAATTCGAAAGCAAGTTAAGATAAGTATGAAA
The DNA here is from genome assembly GCA_017311315.1 of Dendrocalamus latiflorus. Lineage (NCBI taxonomy): Eukaryota > Viridiplantae > Streptophyta > Magnoliopsida > Poales > Poaceae > Dendrocalamus > Dendrocalamus latiflorus. The sequence goes on along the minus strand of CM029616.1, from coordinate 5,589,404 downwards.
GACACATGAGTGTAATTTTGCAATAAATTTTAAAATAAATTTTGAATCAAATTAGTGTAGATGTTAAGAAAATATATCAAGATAGTTTGTGACATAAAATCAACAAACATTCTAAACCAATTATTATAAATTTGAAGCATGTCAATATAAATTTGGCAGCAAATTCGTGAAACTTCCAATGCAAATTTTGTATGAAAAATTAAAAATTCATTTAACTTTGGAAGATGAGTCAGTATAAATTCAAAAGCAAGTTGAGGGCAAACATGGAAGCAAATTGAGCATAATTTGCAAGAAGAATTACAAATAAAATATAAAATCAAATTTGTGTAACTCAGCATAAATTTGAAAGCAATTGATTATAAGTTCAAAAGCAAGTTGGGATAAAAATGGAAGTAAAAATGAGCATAGTTTGCAAGCAAAATTACAAATAAAATATAAAAAAAAAATCAAATTTGTGTAAGTCAGCATAAATTTGAAACAATTGACTATAGATTTGAAAACAAGTTGGGATAACACATGGAAGAAAAATGATCATAATTTGCAAGTAAACTAGAAATAAAATATAAAAATGAAATGTTTGTAAATGTGAAGCAAGTTAGGATAATTTTGTTGAAGAAACATAAAAAATCAAACCCAATTATTATAAATTTGGAAGAAGATCAATATAATTTTTGGAACTAAGTATGTTGGATAAAACTTTAGGAGCAAAATTGAGAATAATTTGAAAGTAAGACAATAGAAAATCTCAAATTAAATTTCTATGCAATGCAAATGTTGGCTCATTCAACTATTTCTTTGCCATTGCATGTCAGCATATGGGCCTTCATGGTGTGTTCCATTTGTTATTAGAACTAGCGTGCATTATGGGTGTATAAGTTAGTTGTTCTCTCTAATCATATAGACATAACAATCTACTATGTGACAAAAGAAAGTTTCACATGACTTCATGGCCGCACGGACGACTTGAATTGGCTTTCTTCAATCCAACTACTCCTAACTCCGTGTGGATGATCACATAAATGCATGCACCTGCGGAACAAGGGATTTGTGGAACTTTTAAGTTCAACTCCACAGTTTTGGTAGTGCTCATTTGGGCTTATAATTAAGCGTTGAATTCTGGCTTTTTTATACTGTAACGGTTGAAAATATGTTATAGCTGCTATTAGTTTTTCAGCACAATTAAATTAAAAAAATAAAAAATTATATCATCACAAACAATATAAAAAGAATGAGAAAAAACAAGATAAAAAACACTAAAAAACGAAAAATAAAAAATAAAATTAAAAGGTTAGAAGTCGGAAACCAGCAAATAGAAGCAGCAGGTTACGGGCCTGTTCTTTTTGGCTACGGCTTGTGACTTTTGTGCTGTTTGTGCGAGAGATTACAGAGTAACAGAAACTCAAATACGATTTTTACCAATATAAATGAAGTCAGTAAAGCATGCATTACAAATAACTAATAGACCATATCTTAAAAAATATTTCGTTTAAAAATTAGTTACTATAGAAAAACTGAAAAACATATTTTAGAAGCTAAAAAAAATCAGGACCTACCTTGTGTCCGCGAGACGGACCGGCCTCCTAGGGCAGCGCAACTCTACCCTGTACTTAAATCTTCCAAACCAACACCAGAGCTCTTTGGAGTAGCCGAGTAGGGATCCTACGTGTGTACGATCATTAATTGTCATGCTAGTAGGACTGGGAGATGCTGCCATCACATTTTTGACAAAAGCAAAATAGTCGGTTACAGTAACATGAAATTGGACGTTGTCAAAAGGAATTACAACAAAGGCAAGATTTGGGGATACATGATAGACCACGGTAGAAATATATAGAAAAGCCGACTAAGGAAAAATCGATGCGTAATCAGAAAACTTCGAAAGATCAGAGATTTGAAGATTTAAAGACGCGCAGTGACTTTATTAAAGAAAAGGTTGTGTCCAAACGGAGAGAGAAATTTGAGGCAGAATTCAAGATTGAGGTAGCTAGTTTAGATTATTCATACCTTATACCGGTTGACTAAAAAACTTACACACACTAAATTTGACTACTTTTTGGTAGTTATTTTGGACTGTTCATACATTGTACCGGTTGACTAAAAAATTTGCACACACTAAATTTGACTACTTTTTGCACATCTATTTTTTGTAGGACCGAAAATGACAATAGAGGGGGAGTGAGGGTGAATGGTGCCTCAAAATTTTCCACAAATATTCACCAATCCTTCACTTCAATAGCTATAGAACTATGAAGATTAGGATGAAAAGCTGCCACAAAAACTATTGAAGTGAGACCCTAAAATACTAAGAAAAATCAGCAAAAACGGAACTACTACAACTGTACTTGTTGTACTATCAGTTGCTACAGTACCCCACGGTATTACCACTGCTAAACGGAACTACTGCAACTGTACTTGTGGTACTACTGGTTGCTACAGTACCACGGTACTACCGCTGCTACAGTAAAATCAGGGCGAATAGTATTTTCATCGTGATTTCAAAAATCAAAATCAAAGGAATTTTTGATCCATAGATCTAAATGACATGAAATTTTACAGTGATCTTCTCTAAGGTATTATGAACATATTCCAACAAACGATCATGAAAATCATGGTCAAAATTAAGACTTTTTTCAGTTTGAAGGAAGGTTGCATCGAAACCGAGTAAAAACCAAAATCGGTGAATACAACTTGCTCGTGGGTGGATGATGACCAAGATAGGTCTAGATGTATTTTCACATGTCACAGCAACTTAGAACACTGAAAAATCAAGCCAAAAACCCTCGAATCATGAACTTGCTTGAAGAGGCTAAAGTCAAGTAAAAATGGGTTTCCTCATGAACTTGCTATCAAAGTGCTTAAATGGGTAGGGATAGATTTCTAGAGATTATCTCCATTTCTTACATGTCCTTGGCACAACAAGAGCACATCAATCAAAACATGAGAGATTCAAAGAAATGCACAACGATTGATGTATTGCTTACTTGAGAAGATATATTTTATATCCACTCCATCTTAGAGGACAAAAAGCACACAAAACACTCAACTCTCAAACCCTAACGCTAGACAAGAGAGCACAAAAGAGATGGGTTGGATGGTTAACAATATGTCTCCATCCCAACTCCTTTTATAGGTGTGCTAGCCAGCTACATCTATTTCTTAATGGACACTATTCACTTAGCACAATGGGGAACCCGTTAACCCCACACACGGGTTTTACTCACACATGTTCACTTATGTATGTTTTTCAAAGTGTATAAACTGAATCCATTAAATCCCTAGCCTTGATCCATCTTGATCAAACCAGCTCCACCTTAACCTAAACCACTCTTTCAAGTGCCACACATACGCTGCAGTTTCGATCCAAAATAGTTTCCGGTATTTTGGCCAAACTACTAAAATACTCTTCCTTGACCTGGTCCTCATTTCCATTGTAAGTAATTGCAATGCTTGCCACATGTAGGTGCACTACTAGCTTGCCACGCGTCGCTAAGTCTTGCCACATGTAGGTGATGACCCGCATTTTTACCGTGGGGTTAAAAATACTAGTCAATGGATTATTATTCGTTTTAGCCGATAGAACATCACTCTAATTAATAATAAACCCATCAGAGTGTTGCAGCAGAATAATAATTAGAAACAAAACACGATATTACAAGAATATCGCCACGTAGGGCTAAAGTTTATTACAAAGCCTCAAGGGCTCAAATATCACAATCATTAGAAAAGAAAATATTCTAACTACTTTCTATTAAAAAAAGACAATAAAACTATGCCCAATCGTACTCAGTTTCACGAAAGATGTTTCCTAAATGTTTCCTACTTCACCCAACCTCCACACGAGGTGTCCGCCTTGTACTTATTGTATTCCGTGTCCATAGGATTCCATCCAGATAGATTTCGCCTAATCCTAGCTATTCTCTAAACTAACATACTCCTAAACAAGGTAAGATAATATCAAGGGTGAGTATAGAAGTACTTAGCAAGCGTTATTAGCAAAATGCACGAATTGCTTATCTTCTACACTTTTAGGAATATCCATTCCTGTCCTCAATCTCTTACTCATTCTTATTCTCTTTTTCTTCCCCATTTTCTTCCCACGATTTATAGAAAATAAGGTTTGGTTGTTAGGTTTTGAAAGAATTCTAGATTATTAATTTAGAAAACTACTAAATATTCGTATGAAGAGCAAAAACCCCCATAAGTTTCCATAATTCTCCTTTCCCAGAGACAGGCATGAATTTATGATTTATATAGCATTGCGCAAGCTTGTACCACTTTACCCACCATCAATCTGATCCTAGTGGCTCATGGATCTTCACATTTCCTTAGATGCGGTGCCCAGATTAGAGTATAAAACTTTTACATCTATCTCAGTATATTATATCTCCAACCAACTACTCTCAACCGATGGCTCGGGGTGGTTTCTCACCCTCGCCCGACGCCTACCGACCTCGATAAAGTTATTGGTTGGGGCAACCTAGCCCTTCCCCAACACTCCACCTGCGCTAATATATGCGCTCCGCATCCCCCACTTCTGGGCTTTCTCTCTCTCCCAGTTCTGGGTTCCTGCGGTCCGTGCCCCCCACTTCTGGGTTCTCTCCTAGTTCTGGGTTCCTGTGGCGATGTCCCCCACTCCCAGTCTCTTGACTGGCTCTGGATTCCTGCAGTTGGTTATACTATTTACCCATATGGAGGATATAATAACTTTGATAGCATTACTAATTCTGTATGTCCTCAAATGAAATGTTGGTTGATACATTTTAGTACTGTCTGTTCATACGGATGAAGTTTGATTAACCTTATATCTTATTCCTATGCAGAAGATCCCATACCTGCTCTTTTTCCTCCTGCCCTTGGGACCTTTCACCCATTTATTTATTAGCACGACAGTGGCTTCTCCAACTCTCTACCTGATCTTTTTCTTATCTTTCTCACCACAACTATTTGCGTTAAACCTGATTTTCCTTTTTATGCATGGTGGCAATAACTTGATAGGAAAAATACGTTATTTTACAGAAGATACTCTGATCATATGCTCAAAGGGATGCTTGCCTGAGTCTAAAAGAAAGTTCTGAGTCTCCATGCTACCCTGATACAATTTCCTCTGAAGACCTGGTACCTCGCCTGCAAATTATATGACTACTAGGTTTAATATATGATGTCAAAGAGATAACATGGCCTAATTAATTGAGCAAATTATACTAAAGTGTTTCTGCTTGATTTCTAGATTTTTGCCTTGTGTATAAATGGATTCCTGAGGTCTCTTATTTATTTTACTTGTTAGTTACCAATTGGCACTATTCGACCGACGTTATTTAAGGGCGTGAAACTTTAGTAAAATTAAATCGACATAGGGAATTTATGTTAATGTCTCGGATCATTCTCCACTAAATTTCTTTTATTTTTATATGGCTAAGATTTATTTATGTAATTCGTTGGAACCCCTAATTGATTGATTTAATTGCGAGGAACAATTACGTGGCGAGATTTCTACATTCCATTACTTTTAGTGAGTAATCATAAATTGAGAAAAATTAACTTGCATATTTTCATTCTGGCTTATTTTCTTTTCCCCCTTTTCTTTCCCCTTTTTCTTTTTCTTCTTTTTTTCCTCTTTTCTTCCTTTTTCCCCTCCCTTTTTCTTTTCTCACCCGGCTGCTTTCCCTCATTTCTCACCTTCCATTCTCTCTCGTGGCTCCTTCCCCACGCTGATCTGGATCTAGCCCCAGCTCCTCTCTGCGCCTCCTCCCCTTGGCTCGGCTGCACCGTGGCTACGCCGCTCTTGAGTTGTCGCACAGCCTCGCCGTTGCCGGTGCCTCCCCGTGGCCGCCCTCTCGCTAGTGCTGCCGGTTCCCCTCTACATCGGTTTCTCCGGCCCCCCACCTCCACCGGCATTCATTGCCCAAGCTCTACTCGCCCTTATCGGTAACCCTAGGTTGGCCGGGGTTGGGGCTATTGCCCGCCGGCTCCTATGCGTCTTCTCCTCCTCCCCCTTTACTCCTCTTCGCCTCTCCTACCCCTCTCCTTCTCTCAATTTATTTAAGTGTATCTTAAATTTTGACTTGTTGTTTTTGATTCTTGGAACTAAATCGAGGGTGGGGTTTGGTGGCTACGGCGGGGCTCGAGGTTACCCCATGTGCTAGGGGAGCATGGGATAGCCGTCGGGTGTGCAGAGTTCACCTGGCCCTACGGCGGCTTGCCTTCTTGGTAACTTTTGCTCCCTTGCCTCTATTCCTCTACCATCGGCTAGTAATCTTTGTGATGGCTCCATGGGGCTCTAGTGATGCTATGTGACATTCGGCTATTTGCTTATTGGCTATGGACTATGCATGGTTTACTTCTTAAGAACTTGCTGGTATTACTAGGAATGGATGGTGGGCTACCTTCGTCGGTTGATTGTCGGGTTGCTTTGGGAGGGAATTGGAAATTGCTTGTGGTGGTCGCTTTCTTGGTCACTTGTGTGTCGCCTGTTGGTGACCTCCTCCTAGGGTTGACGGTCTTGTGGCTAGCGGTCTAGCTTCTTCCCGGCTTCTTGCTCCTGGTCGGCTTGTCCTGATGCTGGCCTTTTGGTGGCCGGTGATGCTTGGCTGTGTGATGCGATTTGGGGGATGGGAATGGAAGACAGAGCTGGCTTGCCGGTGCTGTGGTATTTCTTCTCCTTTTACTTGGTTGGCTGCGTGTGCTCTTTTGCTGGTGGCTGGCCGCGCTTTCTCGATGCTTTGTTGGCCTTCTGGAGGATGTGGAACTGGCCTTCTAGAGGATGTGTGTTGGCCTTACTATTGCCATGTGGTTGCCGAGGGTTATTTTGGTAATTGATCAGCTAGCTGGTGGCTATAGTATTTTAAATATACTTCAGGTTTGTTTATGCCGAGTGATGACCTAATGGCTATGAGAGGTGCCGACTGGCCCCGGACAGTCTGGGAACCTCAACGAACGAAATGCCCTGCTTGAAATTAACCTCTAGGGCTTTGACATCAATTTCTTCTTTTAATTATTTTCTTTTGTTTGGTCTTTTTTGGTATCTTTATATTTGCTCCTTTCGTAATTGAATTGTGTTTCTTTTGGGTGTCTGGCAATTTGTAATTGCTAGATGAAATGGGATACATGTAATTGATTTCTATAGCTTCTAATTAAAGGTATACATGTATGAGATGTTACTGATGGAAATAAAGTTCTCTAATTTCTAATTAGTTGCAGTTGTGTTGCAATTATCTAAGTTTGTGAGACAGTCGTATGGTTGGGACCGAGAATTGTAAATTCACAACAATTTGTATTGTTGTTATTAATGTAAAGAGAGTTGTAATATCTTTATTTAATTTAAGACAATTTTAATTGTAGCCTGTTGAATGTAAATTGATTTTCTATACAAGAACTGTGATAATTACACTGTTGTACTACAGACTGATATATATATATATATATATATATATATTTATTTATTTATTTAATTGAGTTGAATGATTTTACTTGTCGTGCAATCAAATTTTACTTCTCGCTCTGGTCTATACAAATTGTTCTTCGCTCTCGTCAATGGAACTGTAGAGGTAACATATTTGTTTATCGCTTGTTGGTTTTCAATCTAAACTGATACACAAAAAGTTTAAATTCCCTTGTATTTTAAATCATTATTTACATAATTAATCCCACTTAACGTCGTAACTCACCACTTAAGGTTAATCAAAGATGTGGGGCGTTACATCCTCCCCTCCTTAAAAATGATTTCGTCCCCAAAATCGGAACTGACTTAGGAAGGTTGTGGTAGGTCTCTTATTGATCCCTTACGAAACGTACTTTTAGATATTCCTATTTATTCCATCCCTTTGGTAGATACACCACCTATACCTATGCTGGTATCGCTCGTCAACTCCTCACACATCAATGTTATAATTTCGTATCAAACTTAAGGTTGTCGATTATCGTCACTAGGGGTTTGGTAGCATTAGGGTCGAGATTATAACTCATATTGAGATAGGGAAATTCGTTTGATTTATCCTAGGGTGCACCGGTTAGGATTTATTTTTTAAGCATTTAATTTTTCAAAAAAAACAGTGTCCACAACTCCCCTCCTTAATCCTTTACCCGCCACTTGATTCCTTCGAGCCTATTCTTTCATCTGTTCCACTCGTCATGCTCATTGTGCGGTCATGTGCACGCACTGCTACAGAAAGGCTAATAGTAGACGGCAAATCACAGACGGTTTTGTGAAACCGTCTGTAATGTAAACTATTACAGACGGTTTTAATTTGAAGGCCGTTTGTGGTTTTGTGGCGGGAAAAAGGAGTATCACAGACGGTTCTTACAGCTGAACCGTCTGTGATACTGGAATATCACAGACGGTTTTTATTAAAAACCGTCTGTGATAATCTGGGATTATCACAGACGGTTTTTTATTAAAAACCGTCTGTGTTGTGTCGACTATCACAGCCGGTTGTAGATACGGGTGCATTCCCTTGGTATGATACAAGAGTTGGATACGGGGTCTAACCATACACTTCGAAAGAGATAGCACTAGGCAAGGGAAAAGTTTTTTCGGGGAATTTAGGAATAGATTATTAGGGAAAAGACTTATTTGATTTAATAAAGGCTTTAGGACTAGACGATCTACCAGCCTGAAGTGGAAAAATAGCTAGCGTCTAATTCAGTTACGCTCTAGGGATAACCCAATCCAAATTACATGATTCGTAAAGATGGATGATAGGAATGAATGATCTATAGTAGGCCTCTTAAGGACTAGTCTAAGTCTAGTAGTCTTGGTGGTTCCATATGACTGGTTTTAGAAATAGTAAGGAATTGAGCGTTTCCCCACATGACACACTAGACTCTAGATTTTACTTGTTTTAGTTGCGAGTGCTCATCCTACACTTAGTCACATTAATTTAAGTTATAATTAAATTTATGAAGTTATAGTTTTGACAATAATTGCTTATCATGACGTTATCAAATCTCTTGCACCAAGTGGTTAGAAGAGGTGCGAATAAAATTTTATTTATCTTGTAGACACAAGTTTTCTTATTGATGTTTAGCATGCGAGTAGATGAGAAGTTATTTATGTTTAAATAGTAGAATGCAGCATTACTTCCTCTCTGATGTTGGTCTTCACATTGCAACATACACATTAGGCAAATAAAGCCCAAGAAACAAAGAGATGCAAAAAAAAAAAAAAACAACTCCTACACTACTCTTGGACTAGGTGCCCAGCTACGCTCGAGAACTCGCTCTCGAGACCGCCCAAAACTACGCGTTTGGGGCTATGCTCAGAGCTTGCCTCTGAGTGCAAACCTACACTACCTTGGATCTTCGTGTCCAGGCACGCCTGAGAACTCGCTCTTAGGATTGCCCAAAACTGTGCGTTTGGGGCCACGCTCAGGGTTCATCCCTGAGTACACCTAGGATTTCGTTCCTAGGTACGCCCAAAACTTACGCGTTCAGGAGTGCCGCAGACCACTTGTCCAGGAAATCTCATATGCAGAACTGAGGAAAGTCAATTTTATTTTGGATCATCTGCCATCATTAAAGATTATGCCTGTTATCATTCTATACCTGTCTCTACTTAATTTTGGTGGTGGAGGATGTGTTCATTTAGTTACAAGAGTGAAAAGATAAGTCTCGAAGTTTGGTTCACTTCTAAACCACTATAACTACTTATATTTACCTTAGGTTGCCCTATGTCGCTACGGTTGAGACAATAGAACAATCATACATTAACTGAAATGCAATAATTTAAATGCAGAATACCTAATTGCAGCGAAAATTAAATGTTAATTACCTACCTATCTAGAATACTGCAATTACACTAATTTCATAACAAGACCCTAAGTTCATAATTAACATTATATTGTTTACCATCAATTACTATAATTTTGTAGAGACTTAACACTGCTACAGTTGAAAAGAACTAATACTAAAATTTAGATCGTCATAACTATTATTGTCGTCATTCCCATCCTTGCTACCCATTCTGATTTTCAATATATGTGGTGGTCTGACAGTAAAAATGACAAAGTCTAAAGCAAACTAAATAAGAAATGATGTAAGGAAGAGAAGTATTAAAGGATGTGTATTTCCATATAGCGAGGACAACATCCTTAAGTCAAGAAACCGTCTCTAATTATATGCGTGGCCCTCGAGCCATTGCTCTAATACCACCTGTGATGACCCACATTTTTACCGTGGGATAAAAACACTAGTCAATAGATTATTATTCATTTTAGCCGATAGAACATCGCTTTAACGAATAATAAGCCCATCAGAGTGTTGCAACAAAACAACAATTAGAGACGAAACACGATATTACAAGAATATCGCCACACAGGGCTAAAGTTTATTACAAAGCCTCAAGGGCTCGAATATCACAATCTTTAGAAAAGAAAATATTCTAACTACTTTATATTCAAAAACAAAGACAATAGAACTACGCCCAACGTACTTGGTTTTACCAAAGACGTTTCCTAAATGTTGCCTACTTCACCCAACCTCCACACGGGGTGTCCACCTTGTACTCATTGTATTTCGAGTTCATAGGATTCCATCCAGGTAGAATTTGCCCGATCCTAGCTATTCTTTGAGCTGATATACTCCTAAATAAGGGAAAATAATAGCAAGGGTGAGTACAGAAGTACTCAGTGAGTGTTATTAGCAAAATGCACAGATTGCTTATCTTCTGCACTTTTAGGAATATCCATTCCTATCCTCAATCTCTTGCTCATTCTTATTCTCCTTTTCTTCCTCATTTTCTTTCCCATGATTTATAGAAAATAAGGTTTGGTTGTTAGGTTTTAAAAGAATTCCAGATTATTAATTTAGAAAACTACTAAATATTCGTATGAATAGCTAAAACCCCTATAAATTTCCGTAATTCTCCTTTCCCGGAGACAGACATGAATTCATGATTTGTATAGCATTGCGCAAGCTTGTACCACTTTACCCATCATCAATCTAATCCTAGTGGCTCATGGATCTTCACATTTCCTTAGATTTGGTACCCAGATCAGAGTACATAACTTTTAAATCTATCTCAGTATATTATATCTCCACCCAACTACTCTCAACTGGCGCCCTGGGGTGGTTTCTCACCCTCGCCCGATGCCCACCGACCTTGACATAGGTGTTGGTTGGGGCAGCCTAGCCCTTCCCCCAATACTCTACCTGCGTTAATATATACGCTCCGCGTCCCCCAGTTCTGGGCTCTCTTCCCCAGTTCTGGGTTCTTGTGGTCCGCGTCCCCCACTTCTGGGTTCTCTCCTAGTTCTAGGTTCCTGCAGTCGTGTCCCCCACTCCCAGTCTTTTGAGCGGCTCTGGGTTCCTGCAGTTGGTTATATGTAATATCCTGATTTTTAGAGCTTTTTTAAGCTTTTAAAGTAAAATTCACCATTTGGATTTTCTGGAATTAATTAAAACTTAACTAGAATTTTTATTAATTAAAAGGATTTAATATGACTAAATTAAAATTTAAAATTTGTTGGAAATATTTAATTTGGGTTCCTTGAGTCTCAAGGATTTTTCTGTAATTTGTTTGGATTTTTCTGGGTTTATTTGCTATTTTCTAGAGCTTTTTTTATTTTATTTGAATTTTGGAAAAAGGCAAATCCCTAAAATAAACCCCAAAAGTCAGGTGGGCCGAGGCCCACTCCGCCAGCCAGCCTAGCCCAGCCCACATTTCCCTCCGCTTAACCCAACCCACCAACCCGACCCGTCAGCCCGCTGTGCCTCAGCCGTTCGATCTACTTGCTGCGTGTCGTCCATCCAGCCGTTCTTCACACCAGCCTTTGGATCTCTCCCTAGGACACATGTCAGGCATCCGGTTGATCGAGCACTGTGTATTTGTGCGGTTTAACGTCAGTCGTTCGATCCTTTCCCAGCCACGTGTCAGCAATCTAGCGGTGCATGCACTGTTCTTCATCTCCGTTTCGGTCTCTCACCGTGTTCGCTCCGAGGTCCGCGTCATCGCCGCCCTGGACTCCACCGCCTTCTCCGAGTAGGCCTCGACGTCCACACCTATTTAAGCGTGCTATCCCCCTCATCTTCCGCACCCGAGAGTCGCATTCGCCGAGAGCCGCTAACCTGTGCACCATCGAGTTCATCGTCGTTCTCGCCGTCGTCTTCGGTTCTGGTCATCGTCGGCCCTACCGTCAATCGTTGTCACTGCCGACTTCTCCGCAGAGCGCCGCCGCACAACATGACCGCCTCCGCTGACCGTTCTTTGTCGCCGGTGAGCCTCGTCGCTGCTCTCGCCGTCTCGCTTGTGCCTCAGTTCACGCGCTTGCTAGCTCACCCCACACCCGCGCCTGTGTGCCTCTTCATCTCCTCTTTGGACGTGGTTCACCGTGCACTAGGCCACTGACATGTGGGTCTCCCATGTCAGAGGCACTGTGCCGTGAACCCGTGAGCCAGTCGAGCCGAGTCAGCACTCCACGTCAGCCCTATCCACCACGTCATTAGCCTAGTCATAGTGCACTGTTCCATGAATCGAGTCCACCGTAGACCGCCTATCTCATGAGCTGGGTCCACAGCATAGCAGAATTTCTAATTTTTAGCCTTTACCTTTAGATTAGATTTTTCGAGAGCCCGTTCTCCTTCGTCTTAGCTCCGATTGACACGGTTCTTTTTTTCTAAATTTATCTAAAATTGAGCTCTATCTTTTGGTTCTAGTTTTGTAGTTTTGTAGTTTATTTGAAGTTTATTTGAATTTATTTTGTGTTTCGTTTCGTTTTCTTTTTCGTTAGATCACGCTTTTGAAGGAGCTGAAGCAAGATTTGAAGATCAAGAGCCATTAGCTAAGCAAGGCCAAGGCAAGTCATGTTTTTTGATTATATTGAACCTAGTTTTTAAATCTATTACGCATTATTTTGGTTTAAATTATCATGCATCGCTGTTTTATTATAAACCCTTGCATTGATAGTTATTGTTCATATTGATTAATCCCTCCTTGATAATTTGGTTGCCATGATTCTATTATCACCTTAGGATGGGTAACTATCTAGTGATGCAATATTAGTTATCACATAGGTTGTGCATTTAATTTGCTTAGCCATGCTTATAGTAACGTTGGGTTTATCATCACATGTGATCAAATAATTAATTTTAACTTAATGAGATATTGAATCATGGTTGTGTCCACAGTGATAAAATTTGTGTGCCATGACATTGGTGTGTCATTGGTGTTGGTTATACAAAAATGGTTTTCACCTGGTCGAATGATCGTGCAGTAAAGGGGGTGCAGTTCGCACATTAGGATGTGGATGTTTTGTCTGGGTAAGTCTAAGGACTTAACTTTGTGCACCATTGATCAGAGCCTTACCGTACAACCACATGTCTAGTGTGGGATGGACCTGGCTGATTAATTTGTGATGTTTCAATTTTGGTTCCATCGTTGAGATGAGTGTGGTGTGGTCGTAGCCATGGATCCACATTGGCGCAAGAGGGGGTCGGATAGCGAAACCTTAGCGTGGCGGAACTGGGTTAAGATTGAGCATTGTAAAGGCTTTGTCATGATTTCTTCGTCGTACACCAAAGGAAGTGTGTTAATCGTGTGGCAATATGATATTATCATGTCTTGTGGGTAAAGTTGTACAACCTCTATAGAGTGTAAAACTATTCGAATAGCTGTGTCCCCGGTTATGGACAATGCTCGGTGATTTCACACGAGGGGTAGAGTTTTCATAAAAATTTGAATGGATTAAGTTGGGAAGTGAATGGTTGGTTCATTGGTGGTTCATTATATGAATGGTAGTTCACAGGTGGTTCATTGGAGTGAATAGTCAGTTCACTTGTGGTTGCTCTTAATTCCTTTGATTATTTACTTATTAATTATTATTTTTTTCAAAGTCCGCTTTCAATCTATTTATTGTATTTACTTTAAATTGTTGCTTTACGCAAATTAACCTTTCAGCCATCCATAAGCCTTGCACACTATATTGTATCTTTGTTACAAACGACTTGCTGAGTACTCCATATACTCACAGCTTTATCCATATTTGCTTAGTTAAGGAAGAAGGACCAGATCAACAGGAGGTATTAGAAGGAGGATACTTCGACGACTTCGTGGATTAGTACTTCGCTCCCTAGTCGATTGCCTGTGGGCATGTCGAGTGGTTACTACACTTATTTTTGTTTTTTCGCTGCAAGTTTCTTAAGCCTTTAAGGCTATTATATGTAAGCTTGGCCATAAGGTCGCAACTCTGATAATTATTAATAATATTTGAGTGTTGTCTTAGTGAATCATGATATGGTCGATATTTCATCTTTGTTTATACTAGCTGGTGGCTATGGTATTTTAAATATACTTTAGGTTTGTTTATACCGAGTGATGACCTAATGGCTGTGAGAGGTGCCGACTGGCCCCGGACAGTCCGGGAACCTCAGTGAACAAAATGCCCTGCTCGAATCTAATCTAAAGGGCTTTGACGGCAATATCTTCTTTTAGTTATTTTCTTTTGTTCAATCTTTTTTGGTATCTTTATATTTGCTCTTTTTGTAAATGAAACTGTGTTTCTTTTGGGTGTCCGGCAATTCGTAATTGTTAGATGAAATGGGATACATGTAATTGTTTTCTATAGCTTCTAATTAAAGGTATACATGTATGAGATGTTACCGATGTAAATAAAGTTCTGTAATTTCTAATTAGTTGTAGTTGTGTTGCAATTATCTAAGTTTGTGAGACAGTCATTCGGTTGGAGACGAGAATTGTAAATTCACAGCAATTTGTATTGTCGTTATTAATGTAAAGAGAGTTGTAATATCTTTGTTTAATCTAAGCCAATTTTAATTGTAGTTCGATGAATGTAAATTGATTTGCTATACCAGAACCGTAATAATTATGCTGTTGTATGGACTTATATATATATATATACATATATATATATATATGTATATATGTATGTATATATATGTATATATATATATATTAATTGAGTTGAATGCTTTTACTTATCGTGCAATCGAATTTTACTTCACTCTGGTCTATACAAATTATTCTTCGCTCTCGTCGATGGATTTTGCACTCATGGTAAGCATCGAGGGTCTCCCAAATATCGAAGGCAGACGAAAGATGAGAAATGCGATCAAACTCATTTCGGCTCAAACCTTGAATGATAATGTTCCTTGCCTTCCCATTCGCCTCAACATCAGCCATGTTACCGGCATTGATGTTCTCATCGGCAGGAACAACAAAGCGAACCTTGACCTTGCGCCAAATCGCATAGCCCTGGGCCTGAATGTAGGTCTCCATCCGACTCTTCCAAAAGGGATTGTCGATCCCATCGAAGATCGGGGGCTTGGTGGAATACTTATCCGTTGCCATGGCTCACAGACCGGTTAAAGATCTATCAACAAGAGCTACTGGCTCTGATACCAATTGTAGGATCGGATATGGCAACAGAGAGGGGGGGTGAATGGTGCCTCTTTAAAAAACGACCCCTCAAAAGTATCCACTAAAAATCTTCTCTCCGATAGATATGAAATCTATGAAAAGTTAGATTCTTGCTCTCTGGAAGTACAAGACACATAGAAGAAAAAGTGAGACAAGAACCATCAGAGAAGAAGCATAAAAAAGGAAAATCACAGAGGTCACAGAGCTTGGGCGGTCAGACCGCACTGTCCAGGCCGGTCTGATCGCAAGCCTCCGGCCGGTCAGGCCACTGGCATGGAGCCAGTCTGACCGCCAGCCTGGCCGGTCCAACTGCGGTTCTCTGGCCGGTCTGACCGGTGGCCTAGGGCCGGTCTGACCGGTGGTCAAGGCCGGTCAGACCACAAACAAAGGGCCGGTCAGGCCGGACCTCGGTCCAGAGCACCCCGAGAGCAGATTTTCAGATAGTAAAATCTGAAATCTTTACACAACAACGAAATTTGAGAACTCTTGATGAAACCCTTAGACCAGCAGGTTAATAACTTAAACTAAATACCATTGGGGTTCTACAAACAAGGGGATTTCAACATTAAACCAAGAAATGAAGACTTTGAGTGAAATCTGAAAATGATGTTGAGAGAGATGCTCATTTTCAGATTTCTCTCAAATCTCCCTTGCTTTGCTTGTGAACTCTTGTATTCCAGCTAGTAAAGGTCACACAACCATAAAGCACAAACTTAGAGCAACCAAATCACCCACACAATCATAAAGCACAAACTTAGAGCAACCAAATCACCAAGAACCCAAGGAATCAAACATGCTCTGCCTCCAAACCCTAATTTTCAGAGAATAGAGGAAAAGCATCTTTTGATTCAGAAAAGAGAGTATTCAATTATTCTAGTTTTTGCTCTTGGAAATTGAATGGCCAAATGGCCTTGAGGCTTTTCCCATCACAGAGCAGCCCAAATGGCAAGAATCAAACAAGGGTTTTCCTCTGAACCTCAAGAACAGGACAAGCAGCAGAAAAGAGAGACTGAGAGTAAAGTTCATCACAGAGAGAAATAAAATGAGAATAGCCAACACAAATCATTCTCATATTGATTTAGAGACAGAGATATGAATGATTACAAATGGTTTAGCTCACATCTCACTACAGGATTGAGATGAACACACACATACTACATGATTCTCTCAGAATCACTCACGAGAGCACGCTGCTCACTCCCTCTCGTGAGCTCACTCTCTCCAGCACTTCCTATATCTTGCAATGAATAAGCTGAACTCTACTGCCCTCCTCTTCTCTTTTTGAAGGCAAAGACTCAACTCAAATTAGCAAATCAAGAAGTGGCATACCACTTCCACCCATTCTCCTCATATCCACATGAGGCAATAAAGTCAAACACTCTTTTGGAGGGAAAGAACCAGCCCTCCACCTCATTGCTTGGGTCAAATGTCCATTTTGCCCCTCAAGCACCTTCCCGGAAGCTTTCCGCAACCGGCGCCTTTGACCAACTGGACCTCGACTCCTCCCTGAGCCTAGTCCCGGTCTGTTCCGTCATGCACGACCGCAACCGATATCAACCGTTCTGGACCTCCGACTCCTCCCTGAGCCTAGTCCCGGTTCTCTCGTCGTCGCCCGTCGTATCCGTCACCGGTAGCTCCAGCTCCGGTTCCTCATCTCCCGACTCGCAACCACCTCACCAGCCTCGATCATCTTCGGAATCACTGACCGTCTGGACCTCAACACCTCCCGTGCGTAGTCCTGGTCCTCCTCGCCTCACCATGACCTAGCTCCGAAGTCTTGCAGTCACACAGACAAGCAAACCATTACATAGCACCACACAAAACAGCATAATCGATAATAGCACAAGTAAAGGTACTCAACCCTAGAATACCCGAAACAAACTCAAACTCACTAAACCACCGTCAATTACTCATCACCAACATAGAGATACCTCCATGTGGTCTCTCACAATGGTTCATCACAAACTTATTCTGAAGACATGCTCCTTCATCTTTTCTATACCGTAGGATAAGCCCGTAGCTAGCACATACCAATCTTTTCACTTTAATTTGATTTTGACCAATATTGATTCGGATGGACGTATTGATAAACCTTTAGGGTACGTCTATCGTCAATCTTACTGATTCACAGAAGAATCAGCTAACTTTTCGTATCCGCTACCAGGAAACAAACATGGTGCTGCCGCCACAAATTTTTGGGCGGCAACATGTTATCGTAGGATCGATCGGACGGTAGAACCATTGATAGGATCGAAAATTGTTATTCTACGTTATGGCTGCATAACGGCGGTGAGCTGCGTACTTAGTTATTGCATTGGGCCGGTACGTGTGGGTCGGATGGGCGGTGGCTTCTATGTTGGGCCGACATGGTAAGCCGCACAAGGCACATGGGCCGGGCTACTGTTGGCCTGTGGGCCCCAACTGTCGAATTTGCTGCTCATTGTTACTGGCCATTCACCTATCACTAAGGTGCTGTTCGGTTAGGCTGAAATAAGCAGATTTATAATTAAAATTATATTATAGTTGACTAAAATTATACTGTAACTAATGGTGGTTTATTTGGCGTAACTAAATTTAAAAAATTTTAAAATGGAAAAAACAGGTTAGTCCATCACAGACAACGCAAACGAATACGAGAAAAAAGAACTGAAAAAAACTAAAAAATCAGAAAAACGAAATTTAGAAATAGTGATAAATAAATAAAAAAACTAGAAGTTTAAGCACGGACATAAGCGCTGGCTCAGTCGCCGAGGTTGCCATCTACCAACCCGCTGGCCGGCGTTAGATCCACCGGATCGGACGGGGCTTCCCTGTGCCTGTGTGCGTGTTCCCATCTGTGTTTCCTCTTGACCACTGGCTGAGGTTTATATAGTGGGTCCACTCCAAAGAAACGGCATTTCCATTTGAGGACTTAAGGAAGAAAAGAGGGAAGGAATGGCTCTCGCCGGCGAACGTCGTCAATGCGATGGCATCAGCCACCTCCAATTAGAAACTGTATGCTCGTATTTTGATCTTTTACATTCATCTAATCCTACATCTAGTGACGGAACCATAATTTAGCTAAGCCCCGGGCTGAACTCTAACAACCTAAAACTAACGCTAATTTGTACCCATACCACGATATAACAACAGTATATCATAATTGGCTAATTGCATTACTGATATGAAACTTGAGTTCAATACTAAACAAGTAAACATAAAGCATAATAAGAAAAACATGGCTAACCAAGAACCAAGATGCCGAAGCTGAACATATCTGTCTTCACTGAATAAACTCCACGGGATGCATACTCCGGAGCTATGTAACCACTGAAATCAAGAGAGATTTAAATTGTAATATTAACACACCGGGACACAAGCGATGCTAACCGTAATGATTGATATACCATGCAGCTCATACCTAGTGCCCACAATCCTGGTTATACGCTCTTCTGCTACGTCTGAACTCAGTGTCCTAGCTGATCCAAAATCACAAATCTTTGGGTTCATGTTATAATCCAAAAGAATATTATGTGGTTTCAAGTCCCCATGGACAATCCATAACATGGAGTGCTTGTGCATGTAAACAAGACCCTCCACTAACCCTTTTAATTACATTAAATCGCTTAGACCAGTCTAGTAACGGTCCTTTTGTTTTGTCTGCAAGAAGTTGAAACAACAAACCTCTTTTAGATGAAATACATAATTGCAATGTCTATGCTATTCTAGATCAAATGAGAATAGTTCCAAATCAACTATGATAAGAACAAACAAACAATCAAGTGAAACTGGAGCTGTGCTAGCCTTTCATTTGATCATAACTGTTTTGAATTAATGCTCATATTTACAAGGAATTAAGTGAAGCATATCATGAAAAATAACTAGCCATAGGGAAAACATACCAAAGATGAACTGGCACAAGCCAATCTTTTGATGGCAACCATGAGTCCATTGGGCAACTGACCCTGCAATGGTTCCAAGTTTTGACAACATTCTCTCGTTTAGAGGTTGTAAAGAAAATAAATTGACTCAGGGTGCATGAACGCCCTAAAAATGTAAAGCAACTGTCTTGTTTCGAAATTGTCCACATTATGCTGAATGCATGCAAAATTGCAATTATTTACTACTACATACGAAAACAAAGAATAGCAACCTTGAGCAGCTTGTGATTCATCCTCTCATCCAGATGCTTATGCGCCCCAAAACCCAACACCTAAACAGAGTAGAGAGATCAGAAGACTCCAAAATGCAGCATCAGAAGAGGAAGGTAGTTAACAAGATTGGTGTGAAAATCTCACGGTGTTGATGACGACCGCGGCGCGCTCCTCCTATCCGTACCCTGCAGGCAGAAGCAGAAAGCAAGCACGGAATCAGCACAGATTCGAGGCGAAGGGGCGCCGCCGAGCTACCTGGGGGTTAGTGAGGTACCGTACCGGGGCGGTGGATGCCGAAGAGGAAGGCGAGTAGGCGATGGGCAGCAGGATGGAGCACACCACCAGCGCGGGCACAGTCGCCGCCAAGCCGGTGCAGCGGTGGCGTCGGCGTCGCTTTTTCGGCTTCGGGCTTCTGCGACTGTTTTGCCTTCGGGAGGTTAGGGTTCTGAAGCAGGTGAGGCTGCGAGGGCGAGCGCTGTTGCGCCATTGGGCCGAGCGAGCGCGTGATGGGCCGCGCAGCGCGGAGACGGGCTGACGGCCTGGTGGGATGCTATGGGCTATTGGGCTACCTGGGCTGAATGCTAATAATACTACCCGGGCTGGGCTAAAAATACCTGGGCTATAGGCTGTATTTTTTTCACGCCCCGGGCTAGAGCCCACCTTGCCATGGGTCCAATTCCGCCCCTGGACTACACCATGTAGTATGACTGTCCATTCCAGTTTTTTTTAACTGTAGCTCGATTAAATTTACAAGCGTAAAGGCATCCAATCGAGTTGAACCTTGCATCAAAGGGAGATATAAGTATTGGGGGGTTGGGGGATTTTGTTTTAATCATGCATGACACATGGATATGTTTGTGTAATCATGTTCCATTTTGCACAGGATCGAAACGTTTTCGTTTTGAAGCTCCACACATGTGCCGATAGATAGTAGTATTATCCACCCCCTCTATAAACCATAATCTCTATCGAATGTACTCTGTCGTGGGAACAGAATGAAATAGAGCTGGCTAATCTTCTTGTGCGGGGACAAATGCTGTAGGGCCTAGCAGTTAAATCTCAGCCAACCATGCATTGGGAATACGGATCGGAACAGGCACACGGGCTCAGGGCGTCACGTCACACGTGCGTGCTTTTAGTGTGAAAGTGTACATCCGTGTTTCATGAGGTACCAGATAATTTAGGATTTACCTAACAATCCATACTTATGTGTGTGTGAGGATTTATCAAACAATCTCATCTCTAGATCTAGTGTGTGTTTCAGTAGAAACACACACGTATGTGAGTAGAATTTTTTTAATAATCTTTTTATTCGAAAATACAAAATTATACCTGCGTTTTTAATCTTTAAAAAAGTAACCTTTGTCGTCCAACCATTGGACGACTAGAACCTTTCGCTCAACTGCCGAGCGGCATGTAGGCAGTCGTCCAACCGTTGGGCCACATAAATGCAGTTGCCCAACAGTTCGACGATAGGTGCTGTTGCCTAACCGTTCGGTGGCAGCATTTCCTGTCGCCCAACCGTTCGATGACTGGATGGCCTTTATATCTTGGCCGCCTGAGTGTCCGAGTGAATCGTTCGTTCTCTGGCGACGCCGAGCACATGAAGAGGAGAGGAGAGGAAAGAAAGAGAAGAGAGCAGAGGAAAGAAAGAAAAAGAGGAGAGGAGAAGAGGAGAGGGAGAAGGAGAAGGAGGAAGGGAGGAGGTTCAGCTACTTCTGCGAGGAGAGATTCATCTATAAGGTAAATTTTTTTATGTTTTAGTATATATTTCTGTAGTAAGTAAATAGTTTTTTAGTGTAAAAAATAGTATAACTAGCATTCATAAAAAATTATAGTTGAGAAAAAATAGTATAACTTCGGTTAGATAGCTGGAAATAAAGGTAAGAAAAGAGGAGAAAGAAAAAGGGAGGAGAAGCGCACGTATAATTAATTTATTTTGTTGCGAATATTTAGCTATGAGGATCCAAATTCAAAGGGAGGAGAAGCACGCGTATACAAATGATGGGTACAGTAGAAAATCCAAATTTAAATGTAGTAACTAGCTTTAATCGACGGGGGGTTTGTCTATAAGCCACTCTAGTATAGCATATTATATGTCACCGTAAATTAAAACATAATCTTTTAATTTGAAGAAATGAAAGAAAAAACAATGCAAGTATGTTTCCGTGGGCAATGGAATGGTTACGCTACGAGGAAAAATTAACTGATATGAAGTGGCCTACATGTTCATTATGGCCTCTGCCATAGGAAATGAACGATGCCTTAACTATGTGGTAGTGTAGTTGTTCACGATAGGCGAACGGGCGTAGAAATCTAAATTGCAGCACATCAGTACTTCCATAATGTTCAATACGATTTGACTAGTTGCAAATTGGAAATATTTGCAGGCAGATATCAACCATATTGGTACCCACTAGATTGAAAGTGTATTACGGTGTTAGCACTATTCATGAATGTCCGTATGGTGTTGACTTGAGTAGCTTTTCGTAGGCCATTCTGGTACACCCGGATGGCAAGAATGCACGAATTGCAGATGTGATGTACTGGCTCACCCGCAGTTTCTCCTTGGACCCTGAGTTGTGCAGCATCATCATATAATGGCTTTGGAGCCGATCTCTCATGCAAATTAGATGGGAGTTGAGAAGATTGATGTGCACGGTTGTGTGGAAGGGCTTTCTAGAAGGCTATCGGCACTGTGGAAATGAGTGTGTGCTTTTTGTGCAACCATGCTTAAAAGAAATTGTACAAGGCCTTGCCAACGTATATCATCCGGGTGGTGGGAGCAGCTTGGGCGCCTAGCATGTTAGTGAAGAAGAGGACCCGGAGGCCGGTATTATGGAGGGTGCGAAGGATGTTGCTCGTGATGAGGCCAACGTGGTAGATGCAAGAGAGGAAGATCCGTCACCGCATGCTGAGCCTACAGGACAGGCTGATGAAGGGGAGTATGTGGAGTACATAGTGTCTTAAATGGAGAGCGATGACTGGATAGCCTGGGCTGAAGAGGAAGCTGTACAAGAGGACAACGAAGACAATTTCGATGAGGACGAAGCTCCCATCCCCTAGGAATGGAACAGGTTTGACGCTGAGGGTGTTGCTACGCATGACGAGCATGAATCACCATGGGAATATCATAGCACAGTGGTTCGGTTGCACTCAATGTTTGCTGATAAGGCATCCTTGCAGGATGCCAAAGCAGACATTTTGGATCGTCAAATCTAGCCAGGAGTAGACATTGTCAAGTGCGAGTAAGCTGGTTGTCCTTGGCGAGTGCACACACACAGATTGAAGTATGAGACTAATTGAATTGTCTCGAAGGTGGAGCTGCACTCCTGTATGCTCAATAGTATTTTGTCAATGCATCGTAACCTAACGTCCACTTTCATAGCCAATTTGATATATGGAGAGATGGTGGAGAAGAAGGACATGGAGGCTAAGAACATCATGGTGTCTATCGAGAAGAAATTCAAGTACAAGATTAGCTACGTGATGGCATGGCATGAGAAGCAGAAGGCTTTGAAAAAATGATTTGAGTCTTTCGAGGCGGCATACAATAACTTTCCTCGTCTACTTTGGGTGCTACAGGATAGAAACCAGGGCATGTACACTGCTTTGAAGGACAAGCCATCTACAATGCCACTAGGTTTTGTGGTATTGCAGAGGGCCTTCTTATCCTTCGGTGCCTGCATCGAGGCTTTCAGGCATATGTTGCCCGTGATCTCAATTGACAGAACCTTTTTGATCGAGAAATACAAGGGACAGATCCTTACGGCCATTTGCATTGATAGCAACAATCAAATTCTGCCCTTGGCCATTGCATTCATCGAAAGTGAGAATTACGATAGCTGGTTGTGGTTCCTTCAACATTTAAGGGTGGGAGTTGTTGGAGCTCGTCCTGGTATGTGCGTAATCCATGATCGTGATGCTGGGATGTTGAAGGCCACAAGAAAATTTTAGCAAGACCCCGAGGAGCTATTCCCTTGGCCAGATATGAGGAATAGATGGTGCATTCGACACCTGAGGGCCAACTACTTCAGGTAGTTCCTAGAGCAACTGTTGATAAAGCTATTTAAGAGGCTGCCTATGCATAACCAGCAGTGCAAATTTGATGTTTTTATGGGCGCTGTTGGATGAGCACAGCAGGAAGCATGTCGATGAGACGAACAAGGGACCGCCAATTCTTGGGGCGGCACAATCTGAACGCCTCACACCACTGGCAGAGCTTGAACCCGCTGGTCTGAGGAAGAGGATCTCGAGAAACATCAAGTGTTTCTTCCACTGGATCGAGGCTGAGCCATTGGAGAAGTGGTCCCTGCTGCACGACACAGATGGTGCAAGGTACGACATAATGACCATTCACCTTGTGTAGTTGTACAATTGGGTACTTAGGGGCCTTCGTTCTTAGCCCCTCGTTGCCATCATGAAAGGTGTTCTGCATAGCACAATTGGCTATTTTGGGAAGAGGCATGCAAATGCCGCTAACCCACAAACACCATATTGCTCGAAGATTGCAGCGTACATGCCAGCGAAGACAGAGAAGGGCCAGTTGCACACGGTGGATATGATAGGCAATACAGAGCATCGTTTCGACGTGCTCCTCCATGATAGAGCCAAATTTGGGATGGCTCGTTCTCTTGTCACCTACGAGGTATGTCTTAGAGATCATGTGAATGAACCGAGCTGCACATGCAACAAGCCAAAGCTCTTACACAACCATGCTCTTATGTCCTCACTGCATGCAGGATTGTGTACTTGGATCCTTCAAACTTTATGTCTAAGTACTTCTTTAAGGAGAGGGTAATGCAGGCGTAGTGTGGCGAGCTTAGGGGGTTCAGGGTTATGGGTAACTTCGCCGCCTTGGATATTGCAGAGGACTTGGATTCTAGATGTTGACATGTTGAAGGGTGGGAAAGGTCGTCGGTAGAGTCATCATATTATCAATGATATGGATGAAGCGCAAGCCGGGTCATTGGGTAGACGCTGCGGGCGCTGCGGCTAGGAGGGCCACATAGCCAGACAATGCAAGGCACATGCTGGCGAGTAGGCACACCAGCATGAGTTGTGGTACCAGTTCTTCAAGTGTGCAAAGTGGCACAAAGATTGCAAATCATTTTACATTGTCATCTGTACTTCGTTAGTTGCACGTACTGTTTTTGTAACTGTTGTGGTACTATCCTATTTTCATTACTGTTTGAAGTAGTGTCCTGCTATCCTAGTAATGTTTATGTAACTTTTGTGTAAGTACTTGCTGGACGAAGAGAGACAGTGTAAGTACGCATCTGTAAAGCATGACGTGACCCAACGAGGTAGATTTGCGCTATGATGTGACCTAACGACGCTAAGTAACGACACAACTTTATGTAGCGACGTGACGCAAGGCTGCAGTTTGATTTCTCACCAGGCCCGACTCAACTTTGGCAATTATTTTGTCGATTGTCGAATGGAATAAGTTCCTGTGACCTTAGGCAATTCATGTTTGAAGTTTTACATCTTTTGAATAAGTCAATCAAAAGTTACGTGAATTTGGGATCTTGCGATCATGCTGAAAATCCCTGTTCCTTCTGACTTTGGTGTAGAAGCGGTAGTACCGCTAGTTCCATAGCAGTGTACGGCAGCTACTAGCCATCGACTACTTTGGTTTTCGACCACTCACTAGTCGTTGATCACACCGATTGGGTTTCATCTTGCTTCAAACACTCGGTTTGTGACCACACTTAGGTTATCGACAATGTCGATTTTAGACCACTCATTGGTCTTCGGCAACGTTGATTTTTCGACCACTCCTTGGTCATCGACCATGTTGGTTTTCAACCACTCTTTGGTCATCGACCATATTTGTTTTTGATCACTCACTGGTCGTCGACCACATTATCTTTCGACCACTCTGGTCTTGTTTTGACTATACTGGCTTTCGATCATTCATTGGTCATCAGCCACACAAGTCATGCTACGACCACCGGGTTTTAGACTCTCACTAGTCGTCGATCACTCGAGTCTTTTAGATACTTAGGGGAAATTTTTTTAAGGCACGATTCATACCCTCTGTCGCATGTCCGGTCTTACAAAGAGAATTTAGTTCCAGTCTAATCGGAACAAGCTTTCCTCTAGGTAGGAAGGTCTTTACACCGTGGTTGA
The DNA here is from genome assembly GCA_017311315.1 of Dendrocalamus latiflorus. Taxonomy (NCBI): domain Eukaryota; kingdom Viridiplantae; phylum Streptophyta; class Magnoliopsida; order Poales; family Poaceae; genus Dendrocalamus; species Dendrocalamus latiflorus. Next base: position 5,563,769 of record CM029616.1, on the reverse strand, counting down.
AGTTACACGACCAAGCTCAGTATGACTTGCCATGGAAGACAGCCAGATTCCATCAAACTCATGGAATATCGACCAATTGCGTAAGTTTTATGTGTAATATTTCTACTTTTTCTATAAAGTTTTTAGTCTTTTCAATCTTTATTGTCATATTTGGAAAAGATTTTTTTCTTTTACATTTGTTCGTACACCTCTAGTACATTCGATATGTTTAAACCTGATCTAGGAAAGGAACAACATCTAGTTGAAGTCTCTCCTCTCTGCATGTGGTCATGTCCACTAGAAGGAGTTTCCTAGTGTCGTTAGTTTCCAACTCTTGCTATCAGTAAACAACAATTGAGTTAACCACGTAAAGTCGAATGAACAAGATCTCTAAGCGTTTGTCCTGTTCGCCTTTAGGACTTCGATTTGATTAACCTGATCGAAGAAAGGTAACATCTCCTAGTCGAAGTCTCTTCTCTCTGCACGTGCTCTGGCCCACTAGAAGGAGCTTACTAGCGTCGACTCATTCCTGACTTTTGCTACCAGAACATGACAATTGAGGTCGACAATGACAGTCAGATGAACCACTCTGATCTCCACATACCTTATCCTGAGTGTTTATCCTATTCTTGTTATACCTTCTATTTGATTAACCTGGTCGAAGAAAGGTAACATTACCTAGTCGAAATCTTTCCTCTCTGCATGTAGTCTTGCCCACTAGAAGGAGCTTCCTAGCTTAACTCGTTCCTAACTTTTGCTACCAGAACATGAAAATAGAAGTCGACAACGATAATCGGATAAACTGCTCTGATTTTTACATACCCTATTCTGTACTATTTGCTTCGTTTATTCATATAAACTAAATAAATAGTCAGGGGCTAGGATAGAGTTATTCATATAACTTTACTTCTTAGGCATAGTTTTATTTTCTTTTATTTCTTTTTTGTCTTATGAGTACTAACTACTCAACAAGATGAATTGCAAGAACATGAAGATGAATTTCATTAAGGTTTGTTTTTTTTACAAAATTCCTTATTGCAAACTACTTTGACGAAGGAGATCCAACTCACATCTCCTCCACAACCTTCCTACCAGCCGGTTTCGTCTCTTCGATCAGACAAGCTGCTTCTGCTTCAGAGCAGTCGAAGTCGTAGTCGATTGGTTGAAGATTGAGTCTTGGGTCGCATGCCTTGAGTTTCACCAAGCATAGCTTACTGCACCTTTAACCCTTCTCATAGCGAATCAGCATGTTTGGTCTTCAGAGTGTTTACGAGCTTCTCTAAGGCTTTGACTTGTTGCCCGATTGTACTTGCTTGAGCGGTCGTGGTGTCCTCAGAAGGAATAATCTTATTAGCACCAAGCCCTTCGAGTAGATCATTTAGGAAAGAAATATTGTCTTGAAGAACCATCTTCATCGATTGTGTCTCCTCCTAGCTACAAGTTGAAGCCTCTACGAGTTGTTTTATTTTGACTATAGCTTCTGCAAAGCAGAGTGAGACTTAGGAAAAACCCCATATAAAAGATTGGTTAGTAGGAACTAATCGAAGGTAAAGATTTTTTTACCTACTAGTCGAGACTCGAGCTTCTCAACTTCATCCTTATGCTGGTCTTCCAGCAGCTTGATCCTCTAGCTTTTCTCTTTTCGATATGAGTAAGCTCACTGATCACTTTGGTCTTTTCATCGACCTTAGTGCGCAGCTTACCCATTTCAAGCTCTTTATCTGTAAAAAGAAAAAGAGTTAGAGAAAAACAAGAAAGACATCCGAATAAATAGTTGTAAGTTTAGAACTTACTGTTTATTTTATCCTGCAACTTGTTAGTTTTAGATAAGGTCTTTTTGTCGCTCTTAGACTTGTAAAGGTTAAAGATAGACATGAAGAGCTAGACTGGTAGTTGAAACAAGAAAAAGACTGCGTATGCCAGTGGCTTACCATCTCTTCACCTATTCTTGAATTTTAGCATTTTCCTCCCTCAAGAGCATGAGTTGTCTGTGGTATTCAGCCACAGTTGTCAGGCCTTCCAAAGCTCTCTGGACATAGGAAAATAATGAGAAGTGAGAAAAGCCAATTATAGAAACTAAGCACTAGATGCTTACGTTCATGCTTGTACGAGCAAATTTGGCGAGTACTCATTGGGAATCCTCTAGTCAATCAAGCTCTTCGACCTTGTTCCACCATGCCTTCTCAAGGTGTTTGTCATCGAAGACATTCCCCTTGTTGGGAATATCTTTGGGATGAGGAACTCGGTTGTAAGATCGACATGAAGAAGATCCTACTACAAAATCAAGATTAAAAAACAAAGAGAAGAAATTGGGCTCTTCTTCTTTTTCAGCTATACCTCCTTCGAGGAGAAGAATCTCCCTTGCTTCTGTTTCGACCACCTTGGTGGTCGTAGCTGTTCCCACTTTAGTAGCGATCTCTGCTGTTGCCATAGTGGTCGATTCGTCGACCATCTTCTCTGCTGTTTCTTCGGCTGTGGGGAGAATGGCAAGGGGCTTCTTGATAGAAGTATCCTCAGATAATGGAAGAGCCAGGCTAAAGACACGAAAATAAAAATGAATTGGCATTTTAGAAGACTAAAAGGATAAAATGCTAATTTTATGCTCTTATTTGCATACCTTGTTTTCTTAGCTCTGATGTTGAATTTAGAAGGAAGCTTCCCTAAGGAAGGTTTCTTCAACTTCTCTATGACCACGTCTGGTCATAGACCCTGAGCACCTGTTATTACTCCTTCCTCTTACCCTTCATGGTCAAGACTAGTTTTGACCACCTGAAGAACAGTCTCCTTTTTATCATAGGCTCTGCTACCACAACAATTTTCTTCATAAAAGATACAAAACTCCTCTAGTTTTCCTTTTTGAGCCACTTAATGAAGCCTTGAGAAGTGGAAATTGAGAAACTTTCATCATCATAATAGAAGGGTGCCTTGATATTAGGAGCCGGTTGTTCTAGTACAGCTGCCCCAATTACCTCTGTAGCAGCTATGTCTGTACAGAATTGCTTGATGGGGGCAGACGGAGGAAGAAAGGAAGGGGCAACACTCGAACTTTCACCTTGCTTGTCGATAGCCTTGGTTAGTCAATGCTTCTTCATTGGAGGAGTTTTAACCTCCTCCATCTCTTTTTCGATTACCATCAATTCGACCTCTTGGTCATTTTGACGGTTTTCCATGCCAACTTTCTATAGTAGAAAGAGTATTGAGTACTTGTAGTTTACGGCTATGAAGGCCTAAGGAAGAAGTCGAGCCGCGATTACCTTTAGGCGTTCATTCTTTTCCTCGGCAGATACATCCACTAAAATGCGAGGAGCCTCCATGTCGAGCGTTGGAGCCTTTTCACAAATTGCTTTGACTCGAGAATCAATCTCTCCTAAAGCAAGATCTGCATAAAATAGGTAAAAGTGGTTGGTAACTAGAACTCGAAATTCAAAGAACAAGTTTGATTGTCACATACCATTCTCATAGTCCCTAGTGGTATCCTTGGCCCTTAGTACATCCACATTGGGTGTGCTTGTTTCTTTGGAGGGCTGATACGACGCGTGATAAAGTCTTTCACCATGTGCCAGCCGGTAAGCCCCTTTTTCCAAAAATCTTTAATGGCTTGGATGTACAGGGCTATTTGACTTAGGTCTTTTGGGGCTGAGTTTCAGGAAGAAATCTTTTCGGCACCCTTCCCCACAAAGGAAAGGTTGTCTTCACTTGTTATCTCCTACTAGAACCATTTCTTCTTACAGTTTGTCCATGATGACCGCATATACATTGGAACATACTTCTCTGTCTTGCCATCATGAAGCTTCATACCACAGCTCCCAGCAATTCCGGTTTGTCTGCTCATCTCGTAATACTACCGAAAGAGCTCCAAACCTAGAAGAATTCCCAGATAGGCTTCGTACAGATATACAAATACACTTAACATGGTGATCGAAATAGAAACGAAGTTCACCCATTCTACCCCAAAGTATTCGAGTACTCTGTGAGGAAGGGGTAAGCAGGAAGTCAAAGACTACACTCATAGTATGCTTGGAAAACTGAAATTTGTCCAATCCTCCCCGATGGCCAATTTTGTCTAGCATCCTCAGTCCATCTCACAAAATTCCTTGAGGGAATCCTCTCTACTACAACCAAAGCTTTCACCTTTGCCTTATCCATTTCCAACACCGGCCAATTGGAAGAAGACTTTGTCATTTTCTTTAAGCAATTGGTTTGGATGTGGGAGGAATTGGGGAAAATAAGAAGGCTTGGACGGCGGCGGAAAGTTCGAAGGGATTGAGGCAGAAGGGGAAGTAAGAAAAATTACCTCTGAGTAAGTTTTATAACCATATGAATCGGTTATTACCTCTTTGGGAACCGTTCCAAGCTGACAGATCGGTGGGAATTGATTTGTTTTCCTCTGTTTGAAGCCGATGTGTCTTTGCAACTCATGCGAAATTACCTTTTTGATCAAGTTTGTTTATAGTCAAATCAAATCGAAAAGTCTCTACTTTTGATCTTCTTTCATCTATGACCTCTCTTTCTCAAGTAAGTTTTTTTCACTTGAAGTTGGGGGGTTGGATGACAAGGATATAACCAATCCTTAAATTATTATTTATCTATAAATGATATGATTTCATCATTACGCTCCTCGAGTATACCCCTTATTTATAAGGGAGAGATTTTGCAAAGTAGTCATAAGCTCTTGTACGACTACCCCTTAGTCATAAGTTCTTCTACGACTATCCTTTAAATCGTAAGCTCTTCTACGACTACCTTTAGTCGTAAGCTCTTCTACGACAACTCATTAGTCGTAAGCTTTTCTACGACTATACCTTAGTCGTAAGCTTTTCTACGACTATCTCATAGTCATAAGTTCTCCCAAAACCTTGACATAGTCGTAAGTTATCCTGCAACCACCTCGTAGTCGTAGATCCCCCTACGACTAAGCCAAGCTCCGACTGACCTGTCTACGCTAACCCATTGCATCGTGGGTCTGTCTGACAAGGTGGTTTACACAAGTATTTATTCTCTGAAATAAGTGCACGTAACTTCACCTTGGTAGAAACTACTGCACGATAAGTGAGTTGCCATGTCTCTCTATTAACTCTTATCGGACGGTTATCACTCGAAACGTTAAGGCGTTTCTTGGTGAGAAGAAACTGGTGCCACCGTGCAAGCTATATAAAGGTGGACGTCAAGGAGAAGAGGGGGGATCCAGGCTAGACCCAAGGGAGAGTAGCAGTAGAGCAAGCTTTTTCGCATTACTTTCTCCATTGTAATCAGCTCCATTGCAATCAGTTCTTTGAGCAATAGTCAATAGGAAGTAGTGCTATCATTCTCGCTGTAGAAGGCCCGAACCTATATAAAAATCCCTGTGTGTTGATAGCCAGGTCCTCAAGAGTTCCCCTAAACCCAAACAATTCATACGTAAGATCGATATTAAAACATTGACACCTCTCAAGGTAAAACAGTGCACCACAAGTTTATAATGGGTAAAACCTGGACAATTATTTTGCATTGATCCAGGGCTAGATGCACCATCTGGTGGAACACAGGCAAGTGTGTTGAACAGATGCATTGACGTGCAGCGCAAGAGGGGGCTTCTGGAGAGGATGGATGTAATCCCACGAAGGTGAAAATCTTAGCAGGTGTAGCCATGTTGGGAAGATGCATTGTAAATGCCTTGTGGTGGTCTTCTTGATATGCATGCCTAAGGAAGTATGTGGAAGATAACAAGTTGAACATCTCTTGTGGGTAAAGTATGCGACATTTGCAGAGTGAAAAACTATTGGAATAGCCATGCCCATGGTCAAGGGTGGCATAGGAATTTACTCAAGTTAGTATCTATTTATAAAAATCATTTGTGGCTGGGATGAAAAACATGATGGGTGGACAAAACCTTGATTTTGATTTCCCCTGGGCGGATATAACCCAGTGATGATAATGGGTGAATGGAATCCTAGCAACAAAAATAGCATAAGGTGGAAGGAACCATGATTTGTAACAGATGGATGGAACCTTCACGATGATTCTTATTGCATTCTCTTACACACTTTAAAAGTACAGTTTAGTTAAAATGCCAAGCCTCAGGTTTCTACTTACTATAACTTAACTGTGGCATTTCGCAAATAAAAGAACCCGAGCCTTCCTTTGTTACGCCTCGCATCTATAATATTGTATTTTGTGTGTTGGCTAGTGCAGCACAGTCGTTTGTGCTCACCCTCGCTCACTAAAATAACTCAAAGCATTTGGATGAATCCCCCTACACCTATTACGCAGTGTTTGGACCAGATGGAAAAGAAGATGGTGGAATCTAGGTTGTTCTCATAGTCTCTAATTCCTACCTCTGCTCGGGTAGGCCTCGATGGTGATTATGTGCATATATATTATCCAAACCTTTGATGATAGCTGTCATACATCCTTTGCCCCTAGTTGTTTACCTATGGCAATGTGTTGGCCTTACCTTACCTTCGCTTTCTGCTTCCGCTTTTGGTTCTTTGTAATGTAACATTTGGCCTGACCGGCTTGTTATGTAAACTCTACTCGGTATGGGTTATGCAAACTGTGTTGTGTAATATTAATGTTTGGTATGGTTTATGCAATATATGTGTATGTTCTTGTAATGTATCTGTGTGTACTATCTACTGATCTAGGAAATAGTGCGATGCAAACATAGAGGGTTCTGGATTATAAATCCTGGGTCTGATATATAAGGATTCTGAGTTTAGGTAAGTGTCCACGTACCAAAATATTACAACACTTTGAATAATAATATGTAACGAGTTCCTATGTTGTATGTTAGGTGGCTCGGGGTTCATCTAAACCCTAACGCTGGGTTGCAGAGGAGGATGGAGAGCTTGTCTCCCCCAAGCTTCTTCGTAGTACCGTCACAACCTCATGTGGCTCGCCATCTCCTCTTGCACACTGCTCGCAACGAGGGCCGCAGCCACCGGTGAGGTCCTACGGTCTTTGTCTCCATTTTTTGAGGCTAGATATGGGTTTCTTTTTAATGAAAAGTTACATATCTCAAGTTGAAATTAGTTTTGAAATTTGAGTTGAAAGGGTGCAAATATGAGTAGAAAGTTCTTCGAAATTGAGTGGAAACCTTCCAAATCTGAGTAGAAAGTTGTTGAAATTCCAATGGAAAGTTTGCAATTTAGAGTAGAAAGTTCAAAAATTGAATTGAAAGCTTGATTCCCTTTCGGTTGGGGGGGGGGATTAGATGCACCCTTCATCCTTGTATCATTGTAGCAATGAAAAGACAATGGATAGTTCCCCTTAGAATTAACATTATCATGTAGGCAACGAGTTCCACTAGTAAGTCACATCGTAGTTGATCAATGAATATATACTTAATTCATGGCACATAATATCATATTATTGAATTGTTAATAGACATAAATATTCTGGATTTGCTATACAGCACTCGAGTAAATTTTTTTTGTAAAATCAGCCAAATTTCTAACCTTTGGATCAGCTCGAAGATTCATGTTCTGACGAGCTCACCCTTCTCGTCTCTGATGCCACTGTCTCCCGCTGCCGCCAGTTAAGACTCGGGTTCATCGGTTAGGGTTAGGTTTCATTGGAGCCTAGAGCTTAAAGGGAGGGAGGGGCGGCGGAAGCACGATAGTGGGTGCAAGAGGGTGGCGGTGCAGCGGTGAGTGCCATCTCGGCTACGGGATGGAGGAGGGTAGTGGGCGGTGGCGGGGGCGGAGCAGTGAGATCCTGAGTGGCGAGTTAGGTTGGGGCTACAGGAGGCGATGCGCGATGGCGAATCCGGCGGTGGTGAGTCACCTGAGATGGGGAAGAAGGTGGGATGAGGCAGTGGAGGTGGTGGGGGTGCGGTGGTGGAAGAAGAGGAGGGCAGCGCCGACGCTGTGAGGCACTGGTGGCCGCTACGGGAGGCAGAGGTAGCGGTGGCATGCTAGTGGCCACATCGGCGATGGATGAAGTGACGGCGAGGAGGGAGAAGGCGCGTGGGTCGAGGGCTCGGGCTTGGGTAGCGGCATGTATGAGTGTGTGGGTGCCGTGGGGTTAGGAGAAGGGTCTTGTATAGGATTGGGGGAAGAAATCTGGTGCATGCAGAAAATTTTGACTGATTTCTAACAAAAACAAACAACTCGATTGTGATATAGTCACTCTCCAAATACTCCATTCCATTGGCGGATCTACAGGGTATGCCGGGTGGGCCCCGGCATACCCTGTGGCGGTGGGACCCAGCTGGCCAGCCGAAGTACCAGGCACGCGATGCGCCGCTCGATCGGTCGATATCCTCAGCGTCAGCGAGACGGTTTGCTTCGCGGCTTCGCTCGCCTGCCGCACGCGACCACGCGTGATGCGTCGCTCGTCGCTCGATCCTATTCCTCAGCGAGATCGCACGGTTTGCCTTTGCTGCTTCGCTCGCCTGCCGCACGCGTGACGCGCCGCTCATCGCTCGATCCTATTCCTCAGCGAGATCGCACGGTTTGCCTTCGCTGCTTCGCTCGCCTGCCACACGCAACCATGCGTGACACGCCGCTCGATCCTATTCCTCTGCGAGACGGTTCGCCTTCGGCTTCACCTCGCCTGCCACACGCATGACGTGCCACTCTGCTCGATCCTCAGGCCTCAGCATTCGGCGTTTCAGTCGACCATTCGTTCGATCGTTTGCCGCCGCCGCATGCCCGCATGATAGAATCAATCAGGTAACGAGGTAATCAACTTTTTCTTTTTTCAGATATTGTTTCCAGATATTGTTGTTTTAGCCTTTTAGGTAAAACCATAAGAACATAGTCACAAATCTTGAAGATCTTGCATTACTTCTATAACAGAAACATATGGCCAAGAAAAGTTCTGGCATTCAAATTTCAAAATGATATATAATATTCTTTATTCTCTTGCAGGGCTAGAGCAATTGTTTTTTTGGATTTATTCAGTTATGAAGAGAAGCGGAGACATTGCATCTCTTTTTCAGAGTGAAAGTGAAGAGTCTAGCAACAGAGGGAATTTTCGTGGACATGATGAAAGTGAAGAGTCTAGCAACAGAGGGAATTTCCTTGAACTTTTGAAGTTTCTTGCAGGAAACAGTGAAGAAGTGAGCAAGTATGTTTTAAACAATGCTCTAGGTAATTGCACCTTAACTAACCCAATGATACAAAAGCAAATTATTCACTGTTGTTCCATAGAAACTAGAAAGAAAATAATTGAAGAATTTGGTGATGAGCCCTATGCAATTTTAGCTGATGAGTCTAGTGACATATCACATAAAGAACAACTAGCTCTTTGCTTGCGTTATGTTGATAAATTGGGAAGGCCATGTGAGCACTTTATTGGAGTTGTTCATGTAGATGATACTAACTCTTTATCACTTAAGGATGCAATTGAAGCTTTACTTGTTAGTCATGGCTTGACTATGGCTCAAATCCGTGGTCAAGGTTATGATGGGGCTAGCAACATGAAAGGAGATATTAAAGGGCTGAAAACATTGATCATGCAAGAGTCACCTTCTGCTTATTATATCCATTGTTTTGCACATCAACTCCAACTAGTTCTTGTTGCTGTTGCTAAGGGCAATACTGATTGTGTGAGTTTTTTTTGATCAAGTATCCCTCTTGCTGAATATTGTTGGAGTTTCTTGTAAGCGTCATAGCATGCTTCGAAATGCCAGGCTTGAGAATATCAAGAAAGCATTTGATTGTGGTGAACTTGAATCTGGGAGTGGATTAAATCAAGAGATGGGTTTGCCTAGGCCTGGTGCGACTCAGTGGGGCTCTCATTACAAAATTGTATGCAACATCATTATTATGTATTCCACCATCCATGATGTACTCATAGATCTTGGTGATGATACTGCACATAAGGCTGATTGGACAAAAATACATTTTGTGCTTGGAGCATTTGAGACCTTTGAGTTTGTTTTCTTTGCACACTTAATGTTTGTTATTCTTGGATACACAAATGAATCATCCGAGTGTTTGCAAAGAAGGGAGCAAGATATTCTTAATGCAATCTCACTTGTTAATGTGGCAAAGAACAGAATGCAACAATTGAGGTCTGATGGTTGGGATAAGTTCCTTGAGAGGGTCACTTCGTTTTGTGATAAACATGGTGTTGAAGTTCCTGCTATGGACGGTGATTATGTGCCTTATGGGAAATCAGCAAGGTACGCTCGAAACCAAACAAATGATGATCACTTCAGAAGAGAAGTATATTTTGGTGTCATTGATCAAATTAGCCAAGAGCTTGATAATCGGTTTGATGAGGTTAATATGGAGTTGCTCTCTTGTATGTCGGCCTTCAATCCTACCAACTCATTTGCTTCTTTCGATGCACAGAAGATACGTAGACTAGCTGAGTTCTACCTTAAAGAGTTCTCGAGCAATTATTTGCTAAAACTTGAATTGCAACTTGGTAATTATATTGATGACATGAGACAAGCTGATAGCTTCAAAGATCTAGACAATCTTGTTGATCTCTCAGTTAAGCTTGTTGAAACAAAGAGGCATAAAATGTATAATATGGTTACATGCTTCTCAAATTGGTTTTGCTTCTACCAGTGGCAACAGCAAGTGTTGAAAGGGTATTTTCTGCAATGGTTTTAGTGAAAACAAAGTTAAGAAATAAGATGGGTGATAGTCTTTTGGATGATTGTCTAGTCACATTCATTGAGCGGGATATTTTCTTTGAAGTGGGTGAAGATGATATAATCGAGACTTTCATGTCCTTTAGAAAGCGTATGCCAAAAAAGTCACATAAGTAGTATTGTAAATCTCTTTTATGTATATTTGAAATTATTAGTATGGTGTTTGAACTATTTATATTGTAACTTGTGCAAGTTTCCAACTTAATTCTTGAATTTAAGACTTATCATATTATTTAGTGCATGTATACCGAATTACGGTGCAAAATTTCCAATTATTTACCGAATTGGCAAATGGTTTTACCGAATTGTATATGACAATTTTGGTGCGGCATACCCTTGGTAAAATCCTGGATCCGCCACTGCTCCATTCGTCCAAGTTTATAAGGCATACTTTTTGTATGGCCTTGTCTATAAATATAAGACGTATTTTATATTTCAATGCAAAATTAGTGTAAGGTTTGGTCCGTGAGTTTGATCCAAAAGGTTTTGTATGGCCACCAGTCAAGACCACTATAAAACCACCAGTTATAATCTTTCCTACAGTCACCCTAACAAATGTTCCCCGCAGTCAAGACCTCTCCTAGATGCACCAAACCAACTGCACCAAGAACAGTGAACCTTTGAATCGAAGGGACGATATCCACTCTAGCGTCTGCTTTCTCTTACTCACTCAAATCCAACGGCCCAGGTTGTTTGGATCATACCTCATCCCATCCCGCGCCCACCCCGCGCGCGACTCCCCCTCTCCCCCATCTCCCACACGCGCGACTCCCGAGTCCTCCTCTCCTCTCCCGCACGCAGGACTCCCCCATCTCCCACACGCGCGACTCACCGAGTCTTCCTCTCCCCCCCCCCCGCGCGCGACTCCCCCGGCGGCCCACCCCCCGCGCGCGACTCCCCCGGCGGCGGCGATCCTCCCCACCCCCGCGCGCGACTCCCCCGGCGGCCCACCCCCCGCGCGCGACTCCCCCGGCGGCGGCGCGGCGGCGATCCTCCCCACCCCCGCGCGCGACTCCCCCGGCGGCCCACCCCCCGCGCGCGACTCCCCCGGCGGCGGCGCGGCGGCGATCCTCCCCACCCCCGCGCGCGACTCCCCCGGCGGCGGCGCGGCGGCGATCCTCCCCACCCCGCGCGCGACTCCCCCGGCGGCGGCGCGGCGGCGACTCCCCCTCTCCCCCGGTAAATCAGAGATCAAGGTAAAAGGTGAGTCCCCCAGTCCAATTAATCCTTGTAGATGATAGATGATTTCTTATTCTGGGGTCGAATTCGTGGTGCTCCTTATTTTTCGCAAGAACAGGTTGTTATTGGAATCAAGAAACGGTACTGCAGGGGTGCGGTTCTTGAAGCTTATTATATGGTTGTTGAGATTGAGATTAGGGTTTGAAGCTTATGCCTTCATTCAAGGGGAACAAAATATAGGAACTAAATGTTGAAATGCTGAAGGTATGGATAGTCTGTTAGAAAAATAAAGCTATTGTGCTTAGTGCTCCTTGACTGCATGAAAATAACATAGAAGCAAGATGTTTGGCTTAAAGAGTGTGGTTATGCGATATATGTGAAATTATGTATGTTCTTGAAATTGGCTCTGGATTTATCAGAAATGGAGCATGATCCCATAATCCATAACCATTTGGCATGCAGTGAGTTTTTCTTACAGAAATGGCTCTCTTAGCACATGAGAAAAATAATGCAGCGTAACTATTGTGTTGTTCAATTGGAATTTCTCTTTTGTAGACCCATAAAGTAGGCCTGGATTGAGAGAACTTTATTCAAGGAGCATTAGGATACCAATATACCATTTAATTTTTGACAGCAATAATTCAAACACTGTAGATAGGAATATGTAGGCCAAGAATTTAGCTTAGTTAAATGTGTTTCCTGAATTTGAACATAAGTTCCAACTTAATTCAGGAATTATTATATGGTGGTCTTTTTTTAAAAGGTATTTGTTTTGTCCTTTTGCCATGGAGAATTTGAACAAGAATGGATGACATTTAGACTGGTGTTCTAGAAGCAATGAAGTTTTCAAACAAATATTTCTTACACATGAAAATATGTTCTGACTTGATTCAGGTATTATTATATGGCGGTCTTTTCAGATGTATTTGTGTTGTCCTTTTGCTGTGGAGAATTTGAACAAGAGTGTATGATGTTTACACTGGTGTTCTAGAAGCAATGAAGTTTTCAAACAAATAGTTCCCACACTTGAAAATAAGTTCCAACTTAATTCAGGAATTATTATATGGTGTTTTGCAGGAGTATTTACATTGCCCTTTTGCTGTGGAGTATTTGAACTAGAGTGAATGAAGTTTGCACTGGTGTTATGGAAGCAATGAAGTTTGCACTGGTGTTATGGAAGCAATGAGTTTGCACTGGTGATTACCACTACCCTTTAATTTTCTATTCTACACACCTAAGAAACATAACTTCATGAGAAAATGTAGGACCACCACCATACAGGTCATTATGTTAAAAAGTACATGAACATACAAGTGACTACAATTAAAAAATCTGGTAAGTGGTAACCAGCACTTTGATTGCATATTGGGCTTTAAACATGGTACCATGCCGGCAGCTTATAATTGCATGGTTAATCCTGGTACTGTTTGGTCGGCATTGTATTTTTGTTGGATGTTAATATGAGCAGGCCTTAGCATTTTGAATGATCTGATCTGGTGGTTTCTGGGATCCCTTATGGGACAGAAGCATGACCAGATCAAATGAGATGCCTGGACAGTGGGTATATTCAAGATTGATTAGAAAAGTGTGTTTTTACCTTTTTTACTATTTTATTTTATATTTTGAAAATGTTCTCTTTTTATGAAAGGCTAAAAAATAATAAATTCAATGGTTACTGGATTGTGCGTACATAGTGTTGTCCTACATTTTTCCTTTACATCAAGGAGGACACAATATTGCAAATACTTTGAGAAAAAAAATAAGCTCATGGAAATTTAAAATGTTACCTAATGTAGATACCATGCAAAATTATTACATAAGCATGATAACAGACTTTCATAAAAAGTTGAAATGTGCTATTGTTTACTTTCATCATTTGACTATCTAACGTCATTGACTTTGATATGCTAACTCTCTCTGTCAACTGTTCTTCATACCAATAATTTTTTAGATAGAATTCACAGAACCTAATGGATAGCAGTATAATCTGATTAGATGGATACAACATTGCCGTTGACATTTCTTCGCACCCTCATTCAGGTTTGTTTCACAAGTAGGTAACTGTACTGCGGCAATTTTGGTGACAATGTCAGCAAGTTTCATATCAAAACATATCCAACTATCCCATGTACTTCCTTTTGCTTTGCAGATGAACATGGACGCCATCATCGAGTTGCCTGTACTGCAGTTTAGGTGATCTATGGTTTATTTCTGATGCTTTCTATGTTGGGTATTATATATTAGCAGTACAATATATATATTTACTTGACAATTACTTCATATTGATACCTTTTTGGAATTTCTATTGCCATGTATAAGTAGAGGCTATCTGGTTATCCTTCCCATTAGTTAATGCGATATTTGAATTTTAAGATTAGGGCTTAATATGTTATCTCATGCTGTGGATTTTTCATATGCAAAAACTATTGGCTAATCTTGATAAATTACTCTCTGCTGACCGACCATGTCATTGCTCTTTGTGGTAAGAAATTTTAAATGCCCGTTTGTGCATATTTTTGCCTGGCTGTGCTTCGTATTCTACTCACGTTACAAAAAGGGCAATAACATCACTCAGCATTCCTTTGTACTGGCTGGTAGTACATATATATACTTCTCAAGATTGGTACTAGATATACCAAGAAACCAACATCTGTGTGTGGATTCTTTGTGTTTACGTGGGACTAACATTCTTCATTTCAGGAAGAAGCACTACCACCTGTTTTGCAACATACAACTCAATCAAACATGTACGAGCAAAGAACAAATCGTTTCTACGCCGCAACCTGCCAAACGGCAAAAACGACGACACATGACATTGATAAACAGCAGCAGTGCTGATTCTCTTTTTCATAACTTTAAATTCACAATAGATATGATAGCAAACAAATACTCTACGAGCATGTACACTGAACAATCTACAACTTTGGTATTCATCACATAATTGAATTTGGACGTTTACTATTTTTAATCTTGCCCACAAAGTAACAGACGTGGTCTATTTTCAACAACCAGATACCCAACTCCAAAAATTCATATCTGCTAATCCATCCAACGAAATTCATAGTTTAGATACTCTATGGAAAGATCATAAGATGTACTACAAAATCTTCCATAGTGCCCTAGATGGATTCGACCCCTAAGATCCCTTAAAACGCCACACAAAACCGAATGTCATAACTGAAACTGTATGTCTGACAGAAACTGACAGCAATATTCAGAAACTCATAACTTATGTTATACTCAACGAAAAATTGCGAATAAATACTCTCCGTAAACATTAACGAGGAATGGCCGCCCTTGTTTTCCCGGGACATTGGCCATAAATTCGCAACATCTGAACTGGCATACCGAAGTCCCAACCAAGCACAGCCATGAAATGAAAACAGACTCGACATACCAACCTAGCTAAAATTTCTTTGCCATCTCCTGTTGAGTGTAGGACTCATTACAAAACCACCAACATACACACAACTGACACGAGGACTCATTACAAATCCAGCATGTAACTTTAACATCTCGTATAAAGGTCGAGAAGCAGCAACAAAATCTCCAAACAAAAGAATTAAGACATACAACTCGGGCTCATGAACCCGTATCTAAGGACAGAAGATCTACAGACCCCGACGCTGCGGAGGAGAGGAGCATCAACACCGGTAAGTTAAAAGGTTAACACCACAATTAACATAAAGGACTGTCACTGGTACCTAGCGGTTGTGAATGCTAAAGTATGTTCCCCGGTCGCGCGCGGGGGGTGGGCCGCCGGGGGAGTCGCGCGCGGGGGGTGGGGAGAGGAAGACTCGGTGAGTCGCGCGTGTGGGAGATGGGGGAGTCCTGCGTGCGGGAGAGGAGAGGAGGACTCGGGAGTCGCGCGTGTGGGAGATGGGGGAGAGGGGGAGTCGCGCGCGGGGTGGGCGCGGGATGGGATGAGGTATGATCCAAACAACCTGGGCCGTTGGATTTGAGTGAGTAAGAGAAAGCAGACGCTAGAGTGGATATCGTCCCTTCGATTCAAAGGTTCACTGTTCTTGGTGCAGTTGGTTTGGTGCATCTAGGAGAGGTCTTGACTGCGGGGAACATTTGTTAGGGTGACTGTCACTGGTACTTTTTGTATGGCCTTGTCTTTTTGGATCCGCCACAGCGCCTACTTCAAATGGCCGTAACTTTTGATCCAAAAGGTTTCTCAGGGCCCGTGAGTACTCGTTGGAAAGCTCTTGAAGTCTACTTTCAGATGGATCTGGCCTCACCTCCAAATTCCATCCGAGTCGACCGGAAACTGCAAAACAATTCACGTCACTTTTCCAGTCCGAGTCCAAGTGGGCCTTGGGCCTTGTAATTCGAGTCCTTTTCGGCCTCCTTGGGTTTTGGCCGACCCTCCACCTTCCGTGACCTTTAAATAGGCAGCCGCACCCTCTTCTAGGGTTTGGGTTTTGTTTAGACTAAGTTAGCTTTTGCTGCTTTGCCTTGTACTCGCGCGTGTCGGCTAGACCGCCCGAATACTTGTCTTCGGAACCCCATCGTTTGCTGTTTTCGATTGAATCTTATTTCGTTATTTGCAATTGAGTTGCTGTTCATCTTGTTCTTGCTTGTTCTTCGATTGCTTGCAGGAACGAGAACCCTCGTGGTTAGGTTGATCGTGCGCCGACAAGGTCACGAACAATCTCTGGAGTTGGTGTATCGATCGCTAAGGCGCAACGTCCTTGGATGGTTGTAGTCGGGTCGTCAACGTCACCTCCTTCCCCAATCGAATCTACCACTCTCATCGAAAGATCGGGACCCCTAGTCCTATCAGTTGGTATCAGAGCTCAAGGTTGATCGGTGAGAGATCTTATCTAGTCTTTGCAATTTTTACCTACAGTCCAGAAAACCAAAAAAAATAGCAGATCAGATCTATTCCCCAAAATCCAAAACAATTTGAGCCTTTATCTATTGCTGCATAGTCTTTGTTTGTTGAGTCTTCGGTTGCATCGTCGTGTCCTTTGCTGGTCTTAGTGTCTAGTTCCTTTAGAGTTTCGAGTTCTGTTCACGTTTTGGACTCACCGTTGCAGTTAGATCCGAACTGTCATAGGAGGGCAAAAAAAAAAGAGGAGGACTCGGTTGCTGCCCTAATTGGTCTTGGAGTAGGACTCGGTTTCTGCCCTAAT
The DNA here is from genome assembly GCA_017311315.1 of Dendrocalamus latiflorus. Taxonomy (NCBI): domain Eukaryota; kingdom Viridiplantae; phylum Streptophyta; class Magnoliopsida; order Poales; family Poaceae; genus Dendrocalamus; species Dendrocalamus latiflorus. The sequence continues at coordinate 5,546,879 of CM029616.1, read as the reverse complement.
TGGACTTGGAGTAGGACTCGGTTTCTGCCCTAATTGGTCTTGGAGTAGGACTCGGTTTCTGCCCTAATTGGTCTTGGAGTAGGACTCGGTTTCTGCCCTAATTGGTATTGGAGTAGGGCACGAATTCGGATTCAACTGCATCGTGTGTGAAAAAAAAAGAGAGAAAAGAAGGAACAGGCAGCCGCATCTAGAAGAGCCGCGGCATAAAAAAAAAGAAAAAAAAGAAGGAAAAAAACAGAGGAGAGAGAAACAGCTAACTTTTGCATACGACCTCCGATTGAGGCGATTCTTGATCCGTTGGAAAGGAAATCGGAAGATAGAGTGAAAAAAAAGAAGGCTGGAAAAACTGGAGATTTCAGATCCGCGTAAGCCACCAGGCACATACGCGGCAGCTTCGACCCCAAAAAACGTCGTTTAGGCCCTCAAAACGGGCCCGCAAACCGAGGAAAAATCAAGTTTCTCAGAATTCGCTCAAAATTGACAGAGCCCTTCTGCACATGATTCTAAGGTCCCCTGTGAAGACGGCACCCTTTTTCGAGCTCCAGAACTCCGTGTGCAACGCCATCTAGTTTCTTTCTGCACGGTGTGTCTTCGTTTGTGTTCTAGACTCGCGTCTCTAGTACGGTCTAGCCTAGGACCAGCACGGTGTCGTCGTTGAGCGATTATTCAACTTACTTTGACTAATGTGGTTCTAGTTATCCTTTGTTCACTCTCAGCCCACCTATAGCTCCACAGTTTTGGCTACCACATCACAGGGACTAGCGACCGAGGCAGCGATACACCCAATTTCCAGGAGATATTGTCTTGACTTGTTGGCTGCCATCACCTCCTGCTCGCTGTGGTAAGAACTTGTAAGAGCTTGACAGAACAGGTTGAGAGTGTGCGACTTGATTAAACCACATCCCAGTAGTTGTGAGGGCATAACCTGCAGTTTTATTATTTTTCTCTTCTTAGTTTGTTTCTTGTGTTCTTCTAACAATGTCAGGAGAACCAGAGGATCTGCGGGCAGCATCACATTCCCCTCGGACTAGGGGCATCATACAACACTTTGAGCGCCAAATGAAGCTGCACACTGAAGGACTTGATGAGGATGTACGGGTCACCAACGAACGCCTTGGCCAATTGGAGGCCGCGCAGATCGACACCAACACTACGCTTGCAACATTGGAGGCTTCCGTTGGCACCGTCAACACCTCACTTGCTGAGATTTTGAGACGTCTTGATGAGAGGGGCCGTGCATCTCCCGCTGCACCGACTCAGCGTACTCGTGCCAACATTGCTGTCTTGGGCAGCAGGGTGGACGAAAATGGTGGAGACGATTATGCGGCTGACACTGAGATTGATGATGATGAGGACGCTCACCGTCAACGTCAACCACGCCGGGCTGAGGTACGTGACAATGATGAATCGCTTGGTAAGATTAAGTTCACTATGCCACTTTTTGATGGAAAATATAACCCTGATGCTTATATCACTTGGGAATTGGCTGTTGATCAGAAATTTGCTTGTCATGCATTCCCTGAAAACAAAAGGGTTAGGGCTGCTACTAGTGAGTTTACTGATTTTGCGTCTGTTTGGTGGAGTGAATATTCCAAGAAAAATCCTTTCACCATACCACAAACTTGGGATGCATTAAAAAGAATCATGCGAGCTAGATTTGTTCCCTCATATTATGCACGTGATTTGTTACATAAGTTGCAACAATTGAGGCAAGGTAGTAAAAGCGTAGAGGAATATTTTCAAGAATTGCAAACAGGCATGCTGCGTTGTGACTTAGAGGAAACTGAGGAAGCCGCTATGGCTAGGTTTATGGGTGGTTTGAATCGGGAAATTCAGGATATCTTAGCTTACAAGGAATATAATTCTATCACTCGTTTATTTCATCTTGCTTGTAAAGCTGAAAGAGAAGTACAGGGACGACGCGCGAGCACTAGGACTAACGTTTCTGCAGGTCGTGCAAACATTTGGTCTCAACGTGCATCTGCCGCACCATCAAGCCAACCCCCTGCACCTTCTTCCTCCAACAGCAAGCCACGGTTTTCATCATCAAATTCGGCATCTCGGGCATCCGAAGCAACAAAGGGGGCAGCCCAAGCACATGCAAAGAGCTCTTCGTCCGTTGCATCTACGGGACGAACGAGGGATATCCAATGTCATCAATGCAAGGGGTATGGCCATGTGAGGAGTGAGTGCCCAACCAAGCGTGTTCTGATTGTGAGAGATGATGGTGGGTATTCTTCTGCTAGTGATTTGGATGAGGATACATATGCTATGCTTGCAGCTGACCATGCAGGTAGTGGGAAGGAGCAAGAAGAAGAGCACATTGGCGCTGAAGATGCAGAGCGCTATGAGAGCCTCATTGTGCAGCGTGTGTTGAGTGCACAAATGGAGAGGGCGGAGCAAAATCAGCGGCACATCCTTTTCCAAACAAAGTGCGTCGTGAAGGAACGTTCATGCCGAGTGATAATTGATGGAGGGAGCTGCAACAACTTGGTGAGCTCCGATATGGTGGAGAAGCTTGCGTTGAACACCAAACCTCACCCACACCCTTACTACATTCAATGGTTCAATAACAGCGGCAAGGTGAAGGTAACACGAATGGTGAGAGTAAATTTTGCTATTGGTTCTTATCACGATGTTGTAGAATGCGATGTTGTCCCTATGCAAGCATGCTCTATGCTGTTAGGTAGACCGTGGCAATATGATAAAGATTCACTGCATCATGGTAAGACAAACCAATATTCTTTTGTGCATCATGACAAGAAAATTGTGTTACATCCTATGTCTCCTGAAGCTATTTTCAAAGATGAGATTGCTAGAGCTAGTAGAGAGAAAAATCAGGAGCATAATAGGAGTGAAAATCAGATTGTTGCAAGTGAACTTGAGCAACATAAAAAGAAAAACTCTAAATCTGTTCATGAGAAGAAAAATGAGATTAAATTGAAAGGTGCATGTTTTCTTGCTACTAAGTCTGATGTGAATGAGCTGGATGCTAGTACTTCTATTTGCTATGCCTTACTTTGCAAACAAGCTTTATTTTCATTCGAGGAGGTACCTTCTTCTGTGCCTCCTGCTGTCACTAATCTTTTGCAGGAGTACATGGATGTCTTTCCAAAGGACGTGCCGCCAGGGCTACCACCAGTGCGAGGGATTGAGCACCAGATTGATTTGATTCCCGGGGCATCCTTGCCCAATCGTGCGCCATACAGGACCAATCCGGAAGAAACTAAGGAGATTCAGCGCCAAGTTCAAGAATTGCTTGATAAAGGTTATGTGCGTGAGTCTCTTAGCCCTTGTGCTGTTCCGGTAATTTTAGTGCCTAAGAAAGATGGATCATGGCGTATGTGTGTGGACTGTAGAGCGATCAATAACATTACCATTAGATATCGTCACCCTATTCCTAGGTTAGATGATATGCTTGATGAATTAAGTGGCTCTATTGTCTTCTCTAAAGTTGATTTGCGTAGTGGGTACCACCAAATTCGCATGAAATTGGGAGATGAATGGAAAACAGCATTTAAAACTAAGTTCGGTTTGTATGAGTGGTTAGTGATGCCATTTGGTTTAACTAATGCACCTAGCACATTCATGAGATTAATGAACGAGGTTTTGCGTGCTTTCATTGGTAAATTTGTAGTGGTCTATTTTGATGATATATTGATATATAGCAGATCACTAGAGGAACACCTTTGCCATTTACGTGCTGTTTTTGATGCTTTACGTAATGCACGTTTATTTGGTAACGTTGAGAAGTGCACATTTTGCACGGATCGAGTCTCTTTTCTTGGCTATGTTGTTACTCCACAGGGCATAGAAGTTGATCAAGCCAAGGTTGAGGCAATACAGAGTTGGCCGACTCCTAAAACGGTCACGCAGGTGCGAAGTTTTCTCGGACTTGCTGGATTCTATCGTCGTTTTGTGAAGGATTTCAGCACCATCGCTGCACCATTGAATGAGCTCACTAAAAAGGGGGTGCCGTTTACTTGGGGGAATGCACAGGAAGACGCCTTCAACACATTGAAAGATAAGTTAACACATGCACCATTACTCCAACTTCCAGATTTTAGTAAGACTTTTGAGCTAGAATGTGATGCTAGTGGAATTGGATTGGGTGGTGTGCTGTTGCAAGAAGGTAAACCTGTGGCATACTTTAGTGAAAAATTGAGTGGGCCTAGTTTGAACTATTCTACTTATGATAAGGAATTATATGCTCTAGTTCGAACTTTAGAGACATGGCAACATTATTTATGGCCCAAAGAATTTGTCATTCATTCTGATCATGAGTCATTAAAGCATATTAGGAGTCAAGCAAAATTGAACCGTAGGCATGCAAAGTGGGTTGAATTCATAGAGTCTTTTCCTTATGTCATAAAACACAAAAAGGGAAAGGAGAATGTTATTGCTGATGCATTGTCTAGGAGATATACCATGCTCTCACAACTTGACTTCAAAATTTTTGGATTGGAAACAATTAAGGAGCATTATGTTCATGATGATGATTTTACAGACGTGTTGCTGAATTGCCAGGAGGGAAAAACGTGGAATAAATTTGTTCTAAATGATGGATTTGTGTTTAGAGCTAACAAACTGTGCATTCCAGCTAGCTCCGTTCGTTTGTTGTTGTTACAGGAAGCGCATGAAGGAGGGCTGATGGGCCATTTTGGAGCGAAGAAGACGGAAGACATACTTGCTAGTCATTTCTTTTGGCCAAAGATGAGACGTGATGTGGAACGTTTTGTTGCTCGCTGCACTACGTGTCAAAAGGCTAAATCACGACTTAATCCTCACGGTTTGTATATGCCTCTACCTGTTCCTAGTGTGCCTTGGGAAGATATTTCTATGGACTTTGTTTTAGGACTGCCTAGGACAAATAAGGGGAGGGATAGCATATTTGTTGTTGTGGATAGATTTTCTAAGATGGCACACTTCATACCATGTCATAAAAGTGATGATGCTACCAATATTGCTGATTTGTTCTTTCGTGAAGTTGTTCGTTTGCATGGTGTGCCAAATACAATAGTTTCCGATCGTGACACTAAATTCCTTAGCCATTTTTGGAGAACTTTATGGGCTAAATTGGGGACTAAGCTGTTATTTTCGACTACGTGTCATCCCCAAACTGATGGGCAAACTGAAGTTGTGAATAGAACTTTATCTACCATGCTTAGGGCTGTTTTGAAAAAGAACATTAAAATGTGGGAAGAATGCTTGCCTCATATTGAATTTGCTTATAATCGTTCCCTGCATTCTACTACAAAGTTGTGCCCTTTTGAGATTGTCTATGGCTTTGTGCCTCGTGCTCCTATTGATTTGCTACCACTTCCATCTTCAGAGAAGTTAAATTTTGATGCTAAACAGCGTGCTGACTTGATGTTGAAATTGCATGAGACAACCAAAGGAAATATTGAACGCATGAATGCTAAATATAAACTTGCTGGTAGTAAAGGAAGGAGGCATTTAACTTTTCAACCGGGTGATTTAGTTTGGTTGCATTTGAGAAAAGAAAGATTTCCTGAATTGAGGAGGTCTAAGTTGATGCCTAGAGCTGATGGTCCTTTCAAAGTGTTGGAAAAGATTAATGACAATGCATATAAACTTGAGTTGCCTGCAGATTTTGGGGTTAGTCCCACCTTTAACATTGCAGATTTGAAGCCATACTTAGGGGAAGAAGACGAGCTTGAGTCGCGGACGACTCAAATGCAAGAAGGGGAGGATGATGAGGACATCCTTTCCATGCATACAACCATGCCGACTCCATATCAAACTGAAACTATGATACAAGGACCAATGACTAGAGCGCGAGCACGTCAATTTAACCATCAGGTGAATGCGTTCCTAAGTTTGCATACAAATGTTTCAAAGAATGGAATACTACTTAATTCTTGTGATGATTTAATTGTCCTTAGGAACCATGGGGAAGAACCACATGCGATCAAGTATGGAAGTGGAACCGTCAAGCGCAAACCAAGTCCTATTCACGAGTTTGACTCGGATTCGGCCTTATTGACAGCGCCTACCTCAAATGGCCGTAACTTTTGATCCAGAAGGTTTCTCGGGGCCCGTGAGTACTCGTTGGAAAGCTCTTGAAGTCTACTTTCAGATAGATCCGGCCTCACCTCCAAATTCCATCCGAGTCGACCGGAAACTGCAAAACAATTCATGTCGCTTTTCCAGTCCGAGTCCAAGTGGGCCTTGGGCCTTGTAATTCGAGTCCTTTTCGGCCTCCTTGGGTTTTGGCCGACCCTCCACCTTCCGTGACCTTTAAATAGGCAGCCGCACCCTCTTCTAGGGTTTGGGTTTTGTTTAGACTAAGTTAGCTTTTGCTGCTTTGCCTTGTACTCGCGCGTGTCGGCTAGACCGCCCGAATACTTGTCTTCGGAACCCCATCGTTTGCTGTTTTCGATTGAATCTTATTTCGTTATTTGCAATTGAGTTGCTGTTCATCTTGTTCTTGCTTGTTCTTCGATTGCTTGCAGGAACGAGAACCCTCGTGGTTAGGTTGATCGTGCGCCGACAAGGTCACGAACAATCTCTGGAGTTGGTGTATCGATCGCTAAGGCGCAACGTCCTTGGATGGTTGTAGTCGGGTCGTCAACGTCACCTCCTTCCCCAATCGAATCTACCACTCTCATCGAAAGATCGGGACCCCTAGTCCTATCAAGATGCCTCATGCACCACCGGTTCTTCATGTCATTCCACTGGTACGGAGGCTGTGTCCCGTTCTGCATCGTTCCCATTGCAGACAGCAAGCCCGCATTGCGGTCTGAGATAACACACACATCGGGCCGATCTTGTACAACGGCCTGCTTCACATTGACAAGGAACCACAGCCAGCTTTCCGTACTCTCATTCTCTACTATTGCAAATGCCACTGGGAGTAACTGGTCATTTGCGTCTGCTGCAACCGCGGTCAGGATTGTACCCTTGTATTTGCCAGATAGGAATGTGCCGTCCATCGTTAGCACTGGACGGCACCACTTGAAGCCTTCTATTGCCTGATGGAAGGCCCAGAACACTCTGTCAAGCACAAAACAATTCGGCCCTTCCGTCTCATGAACCCGCTCGCACTTGTTAATGAACGTGCCTGGGTTTGCTGCTGCAATCTGACACAACAATCTCGGGACCAGATCATATGCCTCCTCATATGTCCCGAACATACTCCGCAGTACCTTCTGTTTCCCCCGCCACACCTTCTTGTAGCTCACAGCAAACCCCACCGTGTTCGCTACCTCCGCCATGAGAACCTTGGGAGTAATGGATACATTTGCAACCACAAGATGCCTTATCACCTCTCCAACATATGACGACGTCATGTTGCGGTGCCTATGTAGTGGCGCCGCAAGCTCACAAGTGTGATCGTTCAGCACCGTTATCCGGAAGTCCGTGGCAGCGCCTCTGAACCGCTGCGCACGGACCTTGCCAGGGCAGGAGCCGTCCACACACTTCACAATGTAGGTGTCAGGGTTGGACCTGTGCACCCGATATGTCCGACTGATGTTGACGGCGTACGTGGCAATAGCTTGCTGTGCAGCACTCTTGTTACGGAAGCTCTGCCCTACAACGAGTCTGCCTTCATTGAATCCCCACTCTGCCTCCTCCGCCCGTGGCAGAACTAGGGATTCCGCTGCGATGTCGTCCAATCTGGACGGCACGTACGCACCCTCCGTGGTTACAACACCACCTACCACACCTCCCGCTGTAGGTTCCCCTTCTTCCTCCTCTCCTGAACTCTCTGTTTCCACATCGTCCTCCTCCTCACTTTCCTGCACCTGGTTCTCAAGGTACTCGTGACAGTCAACACGCGCGGCCCACCACCTCTTGGCACCTTCGTTCGGCTGAAAATTCTCCGCGCGCCTCCGCAGGTCCCCATCTCCTATTGACTCATAGCCTCCTTCTCCTTCATCAGCATCTTCATGACCGCCGGAGAGTAATGCACGCTCTACATCTCCGCCAGCACCACTAGAGCCACCCATAGCGGATGATTCTGTCCTCTCCACGAATTGAACATACACCATTGGCCTGGCATATATCAATGCGTCTGGGTTGCACACGACCTCCATGTAGTTCGCCCATGAAGCGTCGCTCGTCACCTTTATAAGTTGCCACATTGTATCCCCTGCAGCACCTCCAACTGTGGCATACACTGCCTCGATCCGTAATTTGTTCCTTGCGGTGTCCCGATCGAATCCGAAACACACGCATCTCCGTAGCTCCAACAGGCTCATGGTGTTCAGATTGCGTGCTCGGATCACAGTCCGGTCACAATTATTCAGGTCTGCCCCGTACGGCCCGTCCCGTACGAGACCACTTCCATAGAACACGAACAAGTCTTGGATGTCACCCATGGCGTACCTAACATAAGCCCAAACTGAACCCTCTTAGTATATATCACAGGCAACAACTGTACCATCACACAGCACGTAGCTACCGCCTAGCAGATACAACCATACTATTTTCATCTGAATTTCGTTGTTCTAACTATCCCATACAAATATGAATGGTTCTTTTTTATTTGCAAATGTAATTTTTAATTAATTTACGGAGTGCCTTAATCTATGCGATACATAAATTACAATTTCTCCAAATTTCTCTCCTAATTTCTATTATTATTGTTCTACTTAATTAACCAACCAACCACTCAATTCTCATCATTTTTAACTTCTTAATTCTTATGTAAATTAAACATCTACATTTTTTCTCTAATCTTTCATTTGTGGAAGCACGCTCTCTCGAACATGCACAACAAGATCTAATATTATTCAGTGATTTTGGCTACAACAATGAGTACATGACAATAAAAACAGTACCTACTAGCAGTGTGCTTTCCGTATTTTTTTTCCATAATCTCTAATTCATGGAAGCAAGCTCTCACAAATATGCATGCATACCAAGATCTACTATCCTTGAGTGATTTTTGCTACAAGAATGACTAAATATTAATACAAATAAAACCTACGCAAGTAGCCCTTCCGACTACCAGAGTGCTTCACAATGACATCAATGAAATCTAGCTAAAATCTTTACAACAGCAGTACAAAAATTCTTTACATAAAATATAAAATACAATATGCTACAACTACAAATATTTTTTCAAATAAATGGAATACACTACAACCACAAACAACTTTTAACATTACAGTGGACAACAATAACGCATAATTTCTTCACATAAATTATAAAATACAACACGATAATTACATAAAATATAGACATATGGAGAACGTTTACAGAACGTTTACGCTAATTACAGGCTAATCACTATGATTAAATTACAGATGCATTGAGATGATATTTATCTCTTCTTGAAGCTCACGAGACGATCTACAACTTTCTCACTTGCGAAAAATTCAGATCCCTTCCAAAATTACTCCAAATCCTGTGTTTTCCGCTCTTCTTGCCTTCGCTATCAGCTCCCTCTCTTCCGCTCTCTCTTGCTTGCTGCTTCTCTGTCTACCACAAATGCAAAAAGATTGAAGTCTTCCAACGTAGGCTCTCCCTTTGTATCGCGAGATACATTGCGTTCGGAGTAGGGGCCGGCTCTCCAGCTTCGACACATCGCATGTAAGAAATAAAGAAATGCGAGGGAATCGGCTGCATGCAGCACGGGGCGAGGGAATCGGCAGTGCTTTCGGTGGGATGGGACGGGAGGGAAATGGTGCGGCGGGAGACAGCCGAGTGGTGCGCTCTGGGGCCGCACCACTCGCGGTGTCGTGCGCCCGGAGGGCGCACCACTGGCCTGATGTGACGGCGGGGGTGTGGTGCGGTCGGGGACCGCACCACTCAGGTGTGGTGCGCTCCCCGGCCGCACCACTGGACACGTGTCGCGTTGCCGTTAATCGTGCGGTCGTTTGGGGGCTATTTTTGGAATTGTGTTTTCAGCGCGGCTATTTTTGGAATTTTAGGGTATCAACAGTGCTAGAAACGTCCAAAATTCCTCCCTCGCTATCCATGACAAGAAAGATTCTCTCTTGGTGCTGCTCTGACCGATCTGCTGCAAGTAGGTGCTTCATGGTGGGCCAGCACGTGGGGAGGGCGGCGGCTCGGCAAACTGGGCTGGGAGGAAGGGGCTGTTTGGTTGTTAGCCACATTTTGCCAACAAAAATTACCACATTTGCCTAAGTTGAGGTGCTCAAATTCTTTGCCACACCTTAGCAAGTCTAAGGGAATCTTGCCACACTTTTTTGAGTTATTGACGCGTGAGACCTAGTTTGCTGGAAGGAAATCTTGCCACAACTGTGGCTGCAACCAAATAGCTTCCAAAGTTGGTCAAACTTGCCTAACCTTAGGCGTGGTAAACTGTGGCTGGCAACCAAACAGCCCCGAAGTGTGAGGAGGGTGGCGACGGTGGAGCCGTATTTTCCTTTTTTTAGGGACCGTGAACGTTGAACGGACTGGTCTGAACCAATCAAGCCGATTGGACAGTCGGAAAACTCTTTGGTCGGTCGGACGGTCGAAAAACTCTCTGGCCTGTCGGATGGTCGGAAGCCTCTCTGGCCGATCGGACGGTCGAAGCTCTTTGGCCGATCGGACTGGTTCGAAACCGCTCTGGCTGATCGGACGATACGAACATCTTCAAAGGATTTTCTTTACAAAAATAATTCCAGAAAATGCTCCTTTTGTTTTTCCTTTAGATCCAAACTTCCGGAAGCCCGTATTTCTTCATCCTAACTCCGTTTGGATCCGTTGAACTTTCTAAATTCTTATAAAATCCTAAATTACCCTGGACTCTTTTTTATTTTGGAGTTTATTTTAATTATATTGGGCTCTTGGCTACTTCTTGCTGAATAGCTTGGTGTGGCTCACGAGCTGACTCGAGCCGGCTCAAGGCAAGAAATAAGCCAAGCCGAACTGGGCTTTTAGCTCATTTTCTGAATGAGTCGAGTCGAGCTGTAGCTTCGAGTGAGCTTGGCCGAGCCTGGCTCGAGCCGGCTCAGCTCGGCTCGTTTCCAGCCCTAGTTACTATGGACAGTACAAGCATAAACTAACTTTAAGCCTAAAAGAACTCAGCCCATGTTGACTTTATTGTAGAAGAAAACACATATTACACACATAAATAGAAAGAATATAGGAGAATTGCTATAACCGTAACTACGTAGCCGAGTTTTCTGAATTTATCTACTCTCTTTCTTGTGGTCGGGTGGCTTGCGTCTCTCTCCTGGTGTGATGCCGCTATTGTTGCTAGTTGAGGAAGCCTTTTTGACCGAGAGAACGCGTTGGACTCTATCTTTAAGTTGAACATATCTTTAACATGAACAACAGGCCCAATTTAAACTCTAAGTTGAAATTATTTTTAGTAGCCTTCAGTTTACTTTCAGACCTTGTAGTGTGCAGTTATAGTCCTTGTCGAAGTTTGGAGTTTCCTTTTAGTTTGCCTGTAATGTTTGTGGCTTGCTGGATGTTGTAACAAATTCAGCTAGCCACCCCTGTCTTTTGCTAATTTTCGTTCGTTTGCTTTCTTTATACCTGAAGATGTTATGTCGCAGGTAAGTTTCTTTTAATGGATTGGGTTGAACCTTATAGTCGTGACAAATTAGCTGAATATCAGTTTATTTTGGAAGGCAGAAACCTACACGTATTATTTTCATATGTTCAATCTAAATATATAAAAATATATTAATAGCTAAAGTTTATATTATTTACTACACATAACCTAAAACGATTTTAGTTTGTGATCCAAGCGAGTAGCATGTACACTTCCACCGGGATAAACCATCCCCGAGACATTGACCTTTTTTGAATCTTCGTGCAGACTACATCCCGTGCTTAATTTGTTGTACGCGAGTGCCTCTCTATTTATACTTCTTGAACAGTAACAGCATATGGTTTGCACACCTTGCCACATCATAATTTATAAGAAAGGACGGAGTACGAATCGAATTTCTTGTTACATGGCTTAAACTTTATCTTGTTAGTGGAAATATACATTGTTGACCTCTATCTTAGGGGGTATTCCTATTGTCTACGGCTGAGAAAGAGAGGTGTTATATAGCACTACAAAATCTCAACATCAAACTCGATCGCAATTGCAACGTAACAGAAAGACATATTTTGGCATGATCAATGAATTTCCATTTTCATTACTAGTTCCTTTTGTTGCTTTGTCATTTTTTTCGTATGCGTTTTTTAGGAAAAACAATAGAAAAGGATGATACTTGAAAGACGGGAGTACTCGGTAGTCGGAAGGACTTGGTTATCGGTAGTCAGTAGCAATGCTTATTATTGCATGAGTGTCTGAGTGGAGCGATGGTATTTCCCGGGTACTTAGGGTTTTCAAGTACTCGAGGAGGTAGCGGTCGAAATGAGTTGTCTAAGGCTGTTATTTGGATAGCGATGAGATGTGTGGTTGTGGCTGACTTGGTTTTAGATCATGGACTATCTGGTTGGTATTCGTTGATGGTTTTGTTCATATCTATGGATGGCCAAGGGTGGCATGAGTGTGCGTGTGCTGATAACGGTCAAGTTGTGGAGAACTTGTGCTGGGAGAAAGTTTCTTTGGTCTTTGCATGTGCAGGTGAGTGTGGAGATGATCATGGTCAGTGATGAGGAGGATCAGGACTAGGAGGGAGTTTGAAGCATTATCTTTCTGGGGTATCCTCCAGAGGGCATTTGTTCCTCCATCTGCTTTGCAGAAGTATTGGAGGGTTTTACCTCCTAAACGCCTTTGTATAACTCAAAATTGTCGACAAATTTTACATGAGGCTGGCACATAAATCATCTTCTTTCTTCTCCTCCGATTAGCCACTGCTGGATGTACGTAATCAGTGTTTCTATCTCCCTCTAGAATTAATGTCTAGTGCTTTCTAGTTTCATCACTATTCGTTTTGGTTGGATGTCTAGTACATAGAGAACAAGCATGCATGGGCACGACGCCAGCCCAATCGCATCGGCGCTGCGTAATAATGGGAAGGCGTCGGCGGACAACGCCATATATGGGTCGATGGCCGTAGCTACGGGAGTGAGAGTGAGAGTGAGAGTGGTTGCTTTGTCGATTTCATATGCTCTATTAGTACATGGGATGGGTGATGGTCGATTCAAGTGCACCCATCCTAATTTCGTTGTCGCGCGCCATGTCGTGGGATTATGGGAAGGCAGCGATGGAAAACACCATGCATACGTTGACCGCACCTACAAAATTTGTAAGCACGTGGGCGGACAATGCCATGTATTGATGGCATGCAGCTACTAGTGATGGTACTCCACATACGGTACATGGCCATTAATATGCTGTAACATCCCAAACTTAAATATGTGAATTAGTTAAATTGCAAGATGATTTTGAGAGTGCCAAGAACTTGACATTTATTCTTTTGTCTCTTTGAGTAGCATTCTGTTCTGAAAATCAATTTCCATTCAAGTGAAATAATTTGTATGGGGGAAGCTGAGCAAAAGCGTCAATTTTATGAGGAAATTTTTTACTGGTAATTTACGTTTGAAATACTTAGGTATTCCTATTGATAAGAAAATAAGAAAGAAAGATTGGGATAACATCGAAAATAAATTTGAGAAAAAATTAAGCTGTTCGAAAGGTAAATTGTTAATAATAGGGGTTGATTTTGTCAGAGGAATAATTTTATTCCTCCACTAATGGGCCCGCTATAGACTACAGTTATCCTTAAAAAGGACAGTAATACCCCTTATTTGTACTAATAGACTAGCTATCTCATTAAGGGGTATTCCAATCATTTGTGTAGGCTCAAGAGTCTATAAATACCCTTTATATCCCTCATTTGTAACGGGATCCCTCGGAGAGCAATGAGGTCGTGGACGACCAATCCACTCTCCGGAAGAGCCCTAGGAACGCACAATTGTTGGAGAATAGGGCCATCCACCCCAAGATGGACAACATCCTACGCACCTCAAGGGCTCCCAAGCGCGCCCTCCTCCTTTGTGCTAGCCAATGCGGGGTCCAGCCAAGGGCGGGAAGCTGAAAGCGCACTCGCAGCCGGAGGGCTAGGGGTTCTGAGGCCAACCATCACTACTGGGATGCTTGACATCACTAACTGGAAGACGATGAAGGACAACTACGAGAGCTACCCCCTAACACGCTACTGTTAGGGGACAATCCTAACCTAAAAATATCATTGCTCTCGTTTGGACTCTTAAGACACTTTCCTTGCATGGGATTTCACCCTTGTGGTGCATATTGCGTACGACCTCTGTGGTCTCCCCTACCAAAAGTCCAAGGTGGCTTGGGCATCCATTGCCTCCACCAAGGCGGCTCGTGTCATGCTAGACATAGGGCATGAGTTACAACTTGGGCACGGCCTACTACCCAAGTTGACGGATGTCCTTAGAACCCTCCCCCCTTAGACTCTAGGCCATGCGTCTAATGACCTCTGGGTCACCACATGCCTCGGTTCGCTGCTTGGGAAAGGTCAACCCTTCTGATGCATTCCTGATCTCTAGAAATAAAACCCACCTATGGGGTAAAACATCTCCACTCCCTCATACTTTGTGAAGGCGAGAGTATCCCCTTCCCGGGCAATGTGCCTCTATATATGATGTTCTTTTACAAGCTACGATACACTGGTCAAGTTGAGGGTATTTTGGTAGTTTTCCAAATGCCAGAAATTTTGTTGGATCAAAACCACGGTGCTTGAGTGGCGCTTGTGAAAACAATTTAGGTTAAGGAGTTGCTTAGAAGATCAAGTGGATCAAATGCTAAAGACTGAGCTTGTTCGTGATCATGTGCTTTGAAAAGCATGCATTGGTTAAGTATGAGTGCAAAACCCATATTGTGTGGACTTAACAGGTTCCCCCTTTGCACTAGTGGATAGTATCTATTAGAGTTACATACGGGCTAGTTATTCCATCTATTTAGTGGTAGGAGATGGAGGCTTGCAAGCCAACCATCGCATCCATTATTGAGTTAGGGTTTGAGAGAGTAGAGTGAGTGATGTGGTGTGCTTTCTATTCTCCTCATGGAGTGGCTATAAAATTTTTTATCTTCAAGTAGCAATATAATCAAGTTTGTTTATCTCTCATGAAGCTTACTTGTTTTGGTTAATTTGCTCTTGTTCTTGTTGGTTCTTTGCATCTTCTCTCTCTTTCTTGATATTGCTAGTGTCAAGGATGTGTAAGTGATGGACATCACTCATGTAGATCAAATCTCATCTATCTAGGCACTATGGTTTGCAAGATCTCAAAGTTGCTCAGTTCTTGGTTTTGCTTGATGTGCCATATGGGAATACATCTAGAGCCATCTTTGTTGTTCTTAACACACGAGTAAGTTGTTTCTCAAGTTTTTAAGATTTGCCCTGTTTTAATGCAACCTTACAGGTTTTGTGGAAAGATTGGAACTTTGGCCAAGATCATCCATATCCTTAGATGGAATAGTTCTTGAGACCCTTAGCAAAGTTTTTGCAAAGTTAGATCTCATTTTGCCATGAATTTTGAGGTTTGCACAAAAACTGGTTTGGACTCAGGATATTTTTTTTTTGTTCTGGGAACAGGGGAGCTGTCAGACTGCTCCTAGACCCAGTCAGACCAATCGTCAGTTAGATCACTGGTGTGTTGTCGGTCAGGCCGCTGGGGTGCAGTGTTTGACATCTTTGCTATTTTGGGTTGCTAGTGGTTTATAGGCTATGAAATATGATCTTATTAGCTTGCTAGTTCTGGAGTGAAAGATTTCGGGTACTTAGGGGAAAATTGGACATTGCACTATCCACCCTCTCTGTTGCCATTGTCAATCCTACATGCGCCTTTCTTGCAAGATATGTCAGAGTAAAATAACCTAGAATGACTCTGAGTTTAGGAAAGTATCACTACTACAGAGAAGGTCATATTGGATGCCTCATCATAGACTATTCTACATTATTCGTCAGTGTTAAGCTGTAGCGTAGTTATCTTAGACTGTTTTACTAGCATGACCGTCTATGTTGCAACCGATGGTAAGAACCGTCAGTGATGATCTACTTATCATAGAAGGTTTTTTACAAAAACTGTCTATGATATATCACAGACGGTTCATAATAAAAATCGTCTGTGATATATGGACTTATCACTGACAACTTTTGTAAAACACCATCTATGAGAGTGAGAGTGGTTGCTTTGTCGATTTCATATGCTCTATTAGTACATGGGATGGGTGATGGTCGATTCAAGTGCACCCATCCTAATTTCGTTGTCGCGCGCCATGTCGTGGGATTATGGGAAGGCAGCGATGGAAAACACCATGCATACGTTGACCGCACCTACAAAATTTGTAAGCACGTGGGCGGACAATGCCATGTATTGATGGCATGCAGCTACTAGTGATGGTACTCCACATACGGTACATGGCCATTAATATGCTGTAACATCCCAAACTTAAATATGTGAATTAGTTAAATTGCAAGATGATTTTGAGAGTGCCAAGAACTTGACATTTATTCTTTTGTCTCTTTGAGTAGCATTCTGTTCTGAAAATCAATTTCCATTCAAGTGAAATAATTTGTATGGGGGAAGCTGAGCAAAAGCGTCAATTTTATGAGGAAATTTTTTACTGGTAATTTACGTTTGAAATACTTAGGTATTCCTATTGATAAGAAAATAAGAAAGAAAGATTGGGATAACATCGAAAATAAATTTGAGAAAAAATTAAGCTGTTCGAAAGGTAAATTGTTAATAATAGGGGTTGATTTTGTCAGAGGAATAATTTTATTCCTCCACTAATGGGCCCGCTATAGACTACAGTTATCCTTAAAAAGGACAGTAATACCCCTTATTTGTACTAATAGACTAGCTATCTCATTAAGGGGTATTCCAATCATTTGTGTAGGCTCAAGAGTCTATAAATACCCTTTATATCCCTCATTTGTAACGGGATCCCTCGGAGAGCAATGAGGTCGTGGACGACCAATCCACTCTCCGGAAGAGCCCTAGGAACGCACAATTGTTGGAGAATAGGGCCATCCACCCCAAGATGGACAACATCCTACGCACCTCAAGGGCTCCCAAGCGCGCCCTCCTCCTTTGTGCTAGCCAATGCGGGGTCCAGCCAAGGGCGGGAAGCTGAAAGCGCACTCGCAGCCGGAGGGCTAGGGGTTCTGAGGCCAACCATCACTACTGGGATGCTTGACATCACTAACTGGAAGACGATGAAGGACAACTACGAGAGCTACCCCCTAACACGCTACTGTTAGGGGACAATCCTAACCTAAAAATATCATTGCTCTCGTTTGGACTCTTAAGACACTTTCCTTGCATGGGATTTCACCCTTGTGGTGCATATTGCGTACGACCTCTGTGGTCTCCCCTACCAAAAGTCCAAGGTGGCTTGGGCATCCATTGCCTCCACCAAGGCGGCTCGTGTCATGCTAGACATAGGGCATGAGTTACAACTTGGGCACGGCCTACTACCCAAGTTGACGGATGTCCTTAGAACCCTCCCCCCTTAGACTCTAGGCCATGCGTCTAATGACCTCTGGGTCACCACATGCCTCGGTTCGCTGCTTGGGAAAGGTCAACCCTTCTGATGCATTCCTGATCTCTAGAAATAAAACCCACCTATGGGGTAAAACATCTCCACTCCCTCATACTTTGTGAAGGCGAGAGTATCCCCTTCCCGGGCAATGTGCCTCTATATATGATGTTCTTTTACAAGCTACGATACACTGGTCAAGTTGAGGGTATTTTGGTAGTTTTCCAAATGCCAGAAATTTTGTTGGATCAAAACCACGGTGCTTGAGTGGCGCTTGTGAAAACAATTTAGGTTAAGGAGTTGCTTAGAAGATCAAGTGGATCAAATGCTAAAGACTGAGCTTGTTCGTGATCATGTGCTTTGAAAAGCATGCATTGGTTAAGTATGAGTGCAAAACCCATATTGTGTGGACTTAACAGGTTCCCCCTTTGCACTAGTGGATAGTATCTATTAGAGTTACATACGGGCTAGTTATTCCATCTATTTAGTGGTAGGAGATGGAGGCTTGCAAGCCAACCATCGCATCCATTATTGAGTTAGGGTTTGAGAGAGTAGAGTGAGTGATGTGGTGTGCTTTCTATTCTCCTCATGGAGTGGCTATAAAATTTTTTATCTTCAAGTAGCAATATAATCAAGTTTGTTTATCTCTCATGAAGCTTACTTGTTTTGGTTAATTTGCTCTTGTTCTTGTTGGTTCTTTGCATCTTCTCTCTCTTTCTTGATATTGCTAGTGTCAAGGATGTGTAAGTGATGGACATCACTCATGTAGATCAAATCTCATCTATCTAGGCACTATGGTTTGCAAGATCTCAAAGTTGCTCAGTTCTTGGTTTTGCTTGATGTGCCATATGGGAATACATCTAGAGCCATCTTTGTTGTTCTTAACACACGAGTAAGTTGTTTCTCAAGTTTTTAAGATTTGCCCTGTTTTAATGCAACCTTACAGGTTTTGTGGAAAGATTGGAACTTTGGCCAAGATCATCCATATCCTTAGATGGAATAGTTCTTGAGACCCTTAGCAAAGTTTTTGCAAAGTTAGATCTCATTTTGCCATGAATTTTGAGGTTTGCACAAAAACTGGTTTGGACTCAGGATATTTTTTTTTTGTTCTGGGAACAGGGGAGCTGTCAGACTGCTCCTAGACCCAGTCAGACCAATCGTCAGTTAGATCACTGGTGTGTTGTCGGTCAGGCCGCTGGGGTGCAGTGTTTGACATCTTTGCTATTTTGGGTTGCTAGTGGTTTATAGGCTATGAAATATGATCTTATTAGCTTGCTAGTTCTGGAGTGAAAGATTTCGGGTACTTAGGGGAAAATTGGACATTGCACTATCCACCCTCTCTGTTGCCATTGTCAATCCTACATGCGCCTTTCTTGCAAGATATGTCAGAGTAAAATAACCTAGAATGACTCTGAGTTTAGGAAAGTATCACTACTACAGAGAAGGTCATATTGGATGCCTCATCATAGACTATTCTACATTATTCGTCAGTGTTAAGCTGTAGCGTAGTTATCTTAGACTGTTTTACTAGCATGACCGTCTATGTTGCAACCGATGGTAAGAACCGTCAGTGATGATCTACTTATCATAGAAGGTTTTTTACAAAAACTGTCTATGATATATCACAGACGGTTCATAATAAAAATCGTCTGTGATATATGGACTTATCACTGACAACTTTTGTAAAACACCATCTATGAGAGTGAGAGTGGTTGCTTTGTCGATTTCATATGCTCTATTAGTACATGGGATGGGTGATGGTCGATTCAAGTGCACCCATCCTAATTTCGTTGTCGCGCGCCATGTCGTGGGATTATGGGAAGGCAGCGATGGAAAACACCATGCATACGTTGACCGCACCTACAAAATTTGTAAGCACGTGGGCGGACAATGCCATGTATTGATGGCATGCAGCTACTAGTGATGGTACTCCACATACGGTACATGGCCATTAATATGCTGTAACATCCCAAACTTAAATATGTGAATTAGTTAAATTGCAAGATGATTTTGAGAGTGCCAAGAACTTGACATTTATTCTTTTGTCTCTTTGAGTAGCATTCTGTTCTGAAAATCAATTTCCATTCAAGTGAAATAATTTGTATGGGGGAAGCTGAGCAAAAGCAGCAAACGTAACGAGAGAGAGAGAGAGAGAGAGAGAGAGAGAGAGAGATTTGGTTCAGCTCACATACCAATCGGTACGGGTCGAGTTCAATTAAATACCCGGAGAAGATAACCGGGAGAGATTACAATACAATCTCTATACTCCAAACATAGAGAGGCAATGCCAAAAATAGAGGATTACACTACTACAGAATACCACATTACAGATGGTTCAGAAACGTCATCACAGACGGTTTTCTGAACCGTCTGAATTTATGGGTCAGTGATAATCCAAGGTTATCACAGACGGTATTAAAACCGTCTGTGATAATCAGATATCACAGACGACTTTTACTTAAAAACCGTCTGTGATATGTGATATCACAGACGGTTTTTAAGTAAAAACCGTCTGTGATATCTGATTATCACAGGCGGTTTTTAATGAAAAACCGTCTGTGATACATATTACAGACAGTTTTTACTTAAAAACCGTATGTGATATTCCTTCCTCCAAAATCTAAATCTATTTCTGTTTATTGGCTAGCCTCAGGAAATGCTAGCCATGCCCTCCGAAACAAGCAGATAGTCACAGACATAAAACATACAATTCACACATCTCACACTACTAGTTTTCAGGTCTAGGACAACGGAGCGAAATCGTTGCAATAGGGCCAAAATAGATGCAATATGTAACTATTGCAACACTTCACTTCCATTGGCAAGCGTGGCAAGTACTTGCGTGCTTAAAAGATTGCGCAACGGATTGTGGTTTCGTTGCAATACCTATGGTTATTGCCATGCAATGTGTTGTGGCAATTGTTTGTTGTTGCAACGAATGATGTCGTGGCGATATATGCTATTGCCACGGCCGACTCCATGGCAATAGCTTCTTTTGCCACGAAGTTTAGTCGTGGCAATAGTATCATTTGCCACGAAAATATTGTGTGGTAATAGGTTCTATTGCCACGCCAATGGTTCGTGGCAATAGACCCTATTGCCACGGAGAGCATTTCGTTGCAATAGGATATATTGCTACGAGAGGCGTTTCGTTGCAGCAGGTTTAATTGCCACGGGAGGCGGTTCGTTGCAATATGTATTATTGCCACGGAAGGCGTTTTATTGCCATAAAGTTATTGCGACGAAATATGTTTTGTGGCAAATAGATCCTATAGCAACGAACATATAGTGAAATCGCAACATAGTAGCGTCGTTGCAACAACCTATCACAACGAAATACCAATTTTGCATATAGGTTTATCGCAACGGTAAATTTTGCTGTAGCATATTGAGCATATGATATTTTATTCTAATTTGTTGTTGCAAATTAATAATCAAATTAGGAACACGGTTGGATCAAAAACACATATATTAATTCAACACATAATAATTTAAAAGTGCCACCACTCATGCAGGAATTACATATCAATCTCCATACTTAAACTACAAAGTTTATAACTAATAACAAAAATACTATCACTTCCATTCCATTTGTCCTTGCTTCTTTGCCATGTTGAATTTCCTGACTTGACGACGCCACGACTCTGTTTGCTCTGATCAAATTGTTTCATCCTGATAGAACATGAACAATAAAGAGGGACCTTAATGTGAGTATTGTCCAGCAGCACATACTTAAGTACATCATAGTGCAAGTTTAGAGATACGAGTTACAGCTGAAAATAGCAATCCTGAGTTCTCTAGTTCAGTTGCGTAGCAAAGTATTTAGCAAGTGATTCCAGCAGAATTATTTAATTTCATTTCATTTACCGATATATAGAAGCCCTACTTCACCTGTAACTGAGACTTCTGTAATATCCATCCTATAAAACAACAGATACTAACAGCATATCAACTGTAAGTTACACAAATTAGTAAAAGACTAGATTTTTTTCAGATAAAATGCATCCATAATACTTACTAAGTTCAAAGAAACAAAAACATGAACAGAAAATATAGTAAACCATTTGAGGATCGATCAAATAATCATAGACACGCACATGTTAGTTCACAACTATAGTTCTGAATTCCAACACATTCGGTATCACACTATGTCACTATTAAAATAACAGCAGCAGGCAAGATGGAACAAATTATCGTATTAATATTTACTACTGCGAAAAATCAATTTCCCTATCGCGGTATTGTTGATTTATTTGCGGGTTTGTTGATTTCTTTGCGGGCTTATGATCCGGAATTCGGTTTCTCCTGGTGATTTTTTTCGCGCCTCGGCCTTGTCCCGGATTAGAGTGTTTTGGGATTTTGGCTTCGGGCCTAGGGGAAATTTGCACGAACGTTCGTAGTCTTTTTGTTGGATTTTTGAGGTCGATTTGCGGGGAGCTGTATGGCTACGTTTATCCTGTTCCTCTCGATTTTTTGCATCCTAGCATCCCGGGATTTCATCTGTCCATAGTTTCTTGGTCCCATCGATAGGGCAGGGAATCTTGATACGCTGTTCCGGTTTGGATTCTTGTGCAATTTGAGAACAAACTTTAGAATTTTTCGCCTCCATACGCTAAAGCTTTGCAGCTGTTCAAACTGTAATTTGACTTAAGAATTTTGTGTTTCTTGATTAATGTGGTGGCTAAATTTGCTGTATAATCTAGACTAAGAACATCTGCTAAATTTTGTGTTTCAATTCTTTTGGGAATGCTTTTGTCTATGGCAGATTTGGTTCTCTGATTGCAGCGAGTAGAAAAAAGTTTGTGTGTTGTTGATTACTTGCTCAAAGTGGTTCAGCAACTTCACCTGATAGTCCAAACTCTCAGTGTGATGTATATTCCAATTTGTTCTGTATCATAGCCTAATATGCAAGGATTAGGTCATAGGATGCATGCCCACAAGCTTTAACTGGAGGTTACCGTCATTAGCTAGGACAACAAGGTAAGATGCACGGTTGACTAGCTTACAGAAGGTCATCACTTTGTATATGCTGTTGTTATAGAAATTGAAATCTGGCTTTACACCCTCCTGCCATCAACATCTCAGTTGATTTAACTAATTTAACTACTAGCCTGTAATCCATAACAAATTAGTAAAAGACCAGATTTTTTTCAGATAAAATGCATCCATAATACTTACTAAGTGTATGTAAGTAAGCTGGATCCATCCTATAAAACAACAGATACAGCATATCCAAGCTAGATCTGCAGAGCTGGATCCATCCTATAAAACAACAGATACAACATAATACTTGCTGGATCTGTCTCAGTGATATACTTCACGCAGGGAGCAAGTAAGCTGGATCTGCAGAGGCGGGCGGTGATGGATTTGTGGCGAGATATGTACCGGCTAGCTGGCAACAAGAAGCTTGGATATCCATAATACTTACTAAGTTCAATACAGCTGGATATTAAGTTCATTTATGTGTATATGCTATCAGTATGTACACATTCACTATTTCCAGATTACACAACCTTTAGTATAGCTGATGTTGATGATTAATGGGTGCAGAGTTACTGCCCAAAATGTTGTTTGACATGGCAACAAAATAGTCAACTGAAGTATTCAGTATTTTTGCATCAAGAAAATTTGATATGAAATAAACTACATGACACAAATTTTTGATGGAGATGATGAGGCTTCATACGTGGGGAGGGAAGCATCATCCGTGCCGTCTTCTTCAGCGCCAGAAGTTCGAGGTGGAACCCGTCGGTCGGCCCTTGTGATGGCGAAATCCCCGTCGGTGGCGTTGGCGGCGGCCGAACCAGTGATCGGCGTCGTCGATGGAGTCATTGCCATCGTCTTGTCGACCTAGGTCTTCTCCGACGGGGGGCGGTGGGCGGCGAAGGGGCCGGGGAGGCGGAGGGAGAAGGGGAGGCGGGGAGGCCGGGGGTGGTGGGGGACGATGCGGCGACGGGGGAGGTGGGGGATGAGGCGGCGGGGCGGCGTGGGAGAGGGTCCCGTGGGAGCGGACACCGGGCGGAGGGGCCGAGGGGGCGGAGGTGGAGGGAGACGGGGAGGCGGGGAGGCCGGGGGAGGTGGGGGACGAGGCGGCGGCGGGGGAGGTGGGGGATGAGGCGGCGGGGCGGCGTGGGAGGGGGTCCCATGGGAGCGGGCGCCGGGCGGAGTGGGGGAGGCGGAGGGAGACGGGGAGGCCGGGGGAGGTGGGGGACGAGGCGGCGGCGGGGGAGGTGGGGGATGAGGCGGCGGGGCGGCGTGGGAGGGGTCCCGTGGGAGTGGGTGCCGGGCGGAGTGGGAGGGGGTCCCGTGGGATATAGTTTTTTCAATAAGCACGCGATGGTTTTGGACGAGGGCTGAGGAATTTAGGTGGGATGTGGAAGTTATTAGGGAGGGAAAATTGTTATGTTTTTTAAAAATATAATAAAAATAAATATATGTATATATATATATATCTTTAGAATAAGACTAATAATATAGCCTTCAGTTGGCTGTATGGACACTTACAGCCCACTTATCAGTTCATTCATATAGTAGTTTACAGCCAGCTGAAGGCTGTATGACCCACCCCTTTCTCTCACAAAGTTTCTTGGTTCTTGTGCTTTAGCTGCCTGTAAACTTACAGCCCACCTCTCTTCTCTCTCCTCCTCTCTCTCCTCCACCTCAGCATACAGCCTACTAACAGCCTCTTATTATACTTGCTCTTACTAATATAAAAGAAGGAGTCGCGTATCTTTATTGAAAAAGTACGACTTCTTTTTGGTTGGCAAAATCTAGCGTGATAATTTTTGTAATCACGCCATACCAGTCCATGTTGCCGGTGCTGTCATCGCCCTTCACAGCAACACCACTGTTTTGTGTAGTTAGGTTCTTCTCTATGGCAGCCGTCCGAAACAGATATCCATTTATGTAGCATTTGTTGAAAAATCGAGCCCGATGGTCTGGTCCTCGGGAAAGGGCATACATTAGATCACTTGTTTTTCCTTCTTCATATAGTTTGGAGATCTGCAATTAGTTCAAAGAAAAATTATTAGGCAAATACGTGACAGCATAATGAACCAATAAAAAAATAGTAACTCACTTTACGCTCAAACCAGCCTACAAATTGCTCCTTGTGACGGGTTTCAACATTCTGTGCACTCATATTTCTAAGCTCATCCTTGTGCTTACTAAATTAAAACAAAAAAGAGGGCATCCATTAGTTGAAAACATAAAAAATAATATATACTTGAAATTTAGTACATCTAAAGTACAACTTACTTAATCCATGGAATGGCCTCATCACAGTTTGTAATTATGTAGTGCCTCATCCGATGCAACTCCAACCTAGAAAGTGACTCGATAGTACATCCTTTCTTACTATAGTCAATGCTCCCAAATATGCTTAGCCCAGATGGCGGGGTCTGGCCGACGGGGTGACCGGGCGGCGGCGGACTTGGCCGGCGGCGACTGAGGTGGCGGCGCGTGTCCGATGGCCGACATGTGGCGCATATCGGACGGGTCAAGGCGGGTGCGGATGCGCGCCGCGTGGCAAGGGGCGGGGCAAGCTGGGCGGGCGGGTTGAGTGACATGCGTCATTTTAACACATATTTACCCGTCATTTTACCCCATTATTTTTCATATTTTGGGACCATTTATCATCATTTACACGCTTTTCCATATTTAATTGCTCGAAATGGACCTTTTTTTACATTTTTTCTATATTTTTCTGTAGGTTGGCACGATCAAGGCGAATAAACGACAAATTTGGCATATCAGGACTGCTCCGTACAGATGTACACGTCAACACGAATGCGTAGGATCTTTCCGCGATGAAATCGGAGTTTCCAAGGTCCAGAAAGGAAGAAATCAATGGGGGAAGGACCTACCCGTAATTCCCGAATTCTTGAAGGGCTAAAACACAAAAAGCCATTCCCAATCCACCGGCCACAAACCCTAGCCGCCACCCAGATCCAAACCGATCCCGGTATCCTTCTTCCCATCGCCCCCCTTGCTTCCTCCCCCCTTCTTCTCCAGCCACGGCGTCGGCGAGGCCGGGCCATCTCGCCGGCGGCCGCCACCGTCTCCATTGCCTCCCTTCTCCTTCCCTCGCCTCTTCACCGTCGCAGTTCACCCCGCCGCACCTCCTCCTTCTCCACTTCCGGTTTCCTCACCCGCGCCACCAACGCCACCGGGCGTCGCCACCTTCTCCAACCGCCTCCCTTCTCCACCTACTCCACCCGCCGCTCCTCCAGATCGGTTGGCGCCGCCATCTTCTTACCCAACTCGGCGCCGCACTCACCACCTCCGGCTTCCTCCCCTCCACCTAGATCCACCGGCCGCCGCTTGCTCTCCCTCCTCTCTTCTTTAACTCCGGCCGCACCCCTTCGTCTTCTTCGCCACGCCGCACCTCCTCCGTTGCCTATTCCCGTGCGCCACTTCTTCCCCACCGGCACCGCCGCATCCTTCCTCCTCTCCCCGGTTCTCCTCTTCACTTGAGCGCCGCCCCTGCACCATCACCGTCGGCCAACCCCACCACCAAGCGCCGGGCCGCCGCATCCTCTCCACCACATCCTCGAGTTCAACCGCAGCGCCAACTCCCTCCTCTGCATCAACCCCTTCACCGACGGTCCTCGGCGCCGCTTTCCACTTCAACGCCGGCGGCTACCTCAACTCCCTCCAACCACCGTCTACCGCCGGCGATCTTCCTCTCCACCGTCGCCGATCTCCATCGCCACCGACGACAGCGACCTCTTCCTCACCATCGCCGAAGCCGCTCCTCTGTTGCTTCTCTTCTACGCCGCCGACCTCTTCTTCCTCTACTACTGCTCTACTCTGTTCATCCTTCAATTCTTCTTCCTTTCTCTAATTGTTGTTCTCAATTACTGTTCTCAATTACTGTTCTATTGAATTACTATGAGTGCTTGTTAATTTTCTATTGCTCTGTGGATGTTAACTTGTGATCTGTGGATTATGATATGTTAATCTGTGGTTGATGTCTCATTGTGGTGTGTATTTGTAATCAGTGCTAGTGTAAGCTTTGTCCTGTGTGTGTGTTTAGTGTAGTTGTCATTATTAATTAGCATCTGTGTTCGTCTTTGTGTTGTCCTGCGCAGACTAGCTAACCGGAGATCGTTTCCTCTCCTTCAGCTGTCTCGACTCACCCTTGCTGTCTCGACTCCCCCTTTTATTCTTTCCGCGGTCTGTCGATAGCTAGATCGAGTGAATCATAATCGTAGTTGTTTCTTGTGTTGTTCTGCCATTATCGTCTAGTTAGCTGTCGACCGTTTTCTACCTCTTTCTCTCTCGACTCCCTCCCTGCTTCTAGACTCCCCCAGTGCTTCTCGACTTCCCCCTTTCTGTCTCACGGTCGATAGTTAGTTAGGTCGTCGGACGGTAGTTGTGTCGTTTGTGCGTCGTTTGTGTAGTCAGTCGTCGAGTAGTTCGTTCGGTCGTACGACGTCTATTCGTACGGTCGTTCGTTCTGTCGTCTTTCGATTGTTTAGTTCGTTCGTCGTTTTGATCGTGCGGGTAGAGTTCATTCGTTCGGATACTTTGGCAGTCGTTTTAGATTTAGTTTTCTCCCCCGTTTCGAGTGACCTAGCTTTAGCTGAGCACCGGTAGCCTCAGTCTAGTCCCTGCGGAGAACACGACACTCGCCGCTATTTCAGTGGCAACCCGTGCACTTGCGGGTGTGCTATTTTTGCACGATCATTGGGCCGGCTTGGTGGGTTTCGGCCCACCGGCCGGTTTAAGGATTTTTGGGGTTTTTATTTTTTCAAAAATTCAAGTAATACTTTTTGAGCTCTAGAAAGTAGCAAATAAATCCAGAAAAAATCCCAGAAAATTCCATAAAATTCTTTGGGACTCAGGGAACTCAAATAAAATATTTTTGGCAAATGTTAATGTTTAACTTAATCATATTAAACCCTTTTTAATTCATAAAAATTTCAATTAATCTTTAATTAATCTCAGAAAAATACAAATGGTGAATTTTATTTCATAAGCTTCAAAAAGGCTCTGAAATTCAGGGTGTTACAAACTCCAAGTATAATCATTAAATATCCAATTAAATTAGAGTTCACCTGATAATATTTAATACGGCTCAATAAGTCCTTCCAGTTAAATAATATATTTAACTGAGAAGTGCAAGACATGAGCGTATCCGCGTCAGCGAGATTGATTTCCCAGGGGTTACTCACGTGTCCTTTCCCATAACGCAAATACTGTAAAAGAATAAGTGCACAAATATTTGAACAAAACACATGCCTAGCCTAGTGGTAAGAAAAAGGTTTATGACCGTGAAGGTCCTGGGTTCAAGACCTAGGACATGCTCTTTTTTCTATTTTCGCTTAAATAAATTGTGGCAACACAATTACTTTGCCACCCAACAAGTTTTTCTTCCAACAAATTTAAATCGTGGCAAACCTTTATTGATGCAACGCTTTACAATTTCGTTGCAACATATACAAACCTTTTACAACACCAGTTAAAGATTATGACAACGCAATCAATTTGTGGCAATAAAATATTTATTGATGCAACGCTTTACAATTTCGTTGCAATACATATCAACCTTTTGCAACGTAATTTAAAGATTATGGCAACGTAATAAATTCGTTGCAATATTGTCAACTCATCGCAACCACTTAGAATTTCGTTGCAATAACATCAACATATTGCAACGTAATTCAAGATTATCACAACGCAGGAAATTGCGTGGCAATATTGCCAGCTAATCGCAACGATTTTGAAAGTGGTAGCAATAACACCTACCTCTTGCCACGAAAGTCAAGATTTTTGCAATGCAATAAATTATTGATCACATATCGCAACATTTTTTTCCAAACTGTGGCAATAAGGCCTACCTATTGCAACAAATTTTGTGCTGTTGCAATGTGTTTCGTGGCATTAGGGGGATTTTCTAGTAGTGTCATTTCATTTCAGATACATTTCACATCTCAATTCATTTCACAAACATAAAACATCCAATTGACAACGCACTTCATTTGATCACAAACATAAAGCATCCATTTCGCAAATCAATTAATTGAATTGAAATAAAATATCCATTAACAAATACACAATTACAAAAGATCTACACTGCATTTGCACTTAAAAAAGGTTCGTTGATTATGTATCTATGGTGCGGAGTGGAACCAGCCTTCTGGCTTTATGACTTGAGTCAGCAAAAAGTACGCCAACTCTGCTCGAATCCGTCCAAGATCAGGCTGTTTCAATGGAGTTGACGGGATGTACGCAGCCTATCGATAGGAATATCAATGTGC
Source organism: Dendrocalamus latiflorus (assembly GCA_017311315.1). NCBI lineage: Eukaryota > Viridiplantae > Streptophyta > Magnoliopsida > Poales > Poaceae > Dendrocalamus > Dendrocalamus latiflorus. The sequence goes on along the minus strand of CM029616.1, from coordinate 5,518,214 downwards.
GTATATATGTAACGTGATAAGTATGAAGTAATTATGGGAAGATTGACAAACCTTGGAATTGGTGATCCTCGAGGAATCGAGGAGTAGTTCCATATGTTGGCAAACGTAGTATCCACATGTGTTGCCCGGCTGCTACTGGTGGCACTGCAAAAAATGGAATGTGTTAGTTCAAGAGGCTGTTGCATAGGATTAATTAATGTGAAATAGCGAATACCTTAAAATCTCAAGCATGTGTCAGCAGGCCTTTGGCCCCACGCTTCGAGTCACCTCCCATTTCAATGTACATCGCGAACGCCCTACGTGATTCAAAAAAGTCAACCTTAGTCATTCGGAAGGAAAGAAAGAGTACAATATAGGTATGTATGGAGAATATGTACTTACCTATCGATTACTTGGCTGACAACTGTGAAGTCCATTTTATTCCTACTTAGGGAATCAAGGTAATATACCTTGTTCCATTTTGGTACAATTACTATTAAAATCCAATGAAAGTTCTGATGGAAGGGCATAAGTACATATTCCTTATTGAGGCAACCCATCAGTCCTGCTGCAATGTACCTCTCGACGAGGGCTGTATCCCGGTCGATGGTATCCTTGGCGACCAAGTGTGGGTCCAAGAAACCAGCCGATGAGTTGGATAATCTAGCTTTAGTCGGCATGTATCTATATATATACACACGAAAGCAACAAATTAGATATGACATTTATCGGTATGACATGAACGGAGACTGTGATTGTACACACTTACAGCATCCAGCATCGAATGATTGAGACGTCGAGAGCGTTGAGCGTGAACAGATCGAATAAATCCTCAAAGGCGACCACGAACATACACTCTTGAAGACTGTGGTGGAAATCATCCGACGTGAATTTGACAGTGATACTTGAGGTCCGTTCTCCCTCTGGCTTATTGGACTGCTGCATATACCACGTGTGCAATTGTATGCAACTATATGCTAGGCATTCGAGGGCTTTTTGCTCGAGCAACGGCTCACCAAGCACGAATTTGCAGGCCAAAGGTAGGTACGGTATATCATCATTCGTCTTCTTTGCTTTGCCCTTGCTGGCCTTGCTGCCTCGGCTATGTTTCAACTTCACAGCAGTCGACTTTGAAGGTAGCAGCGGTGCAAGTTGTTCTGGCGAGAATAGCACCCGTGGAGATAGCACCGGTGCAGTTTCCGGTGGTGGAACCGATTGGTCTTGTAATGGAGATGGCACCGATGCAGTTACTGGTGGTGGAACCGACTGGTCTTGTAATGGAGATGGCACCAGTGCATGTTGCTCTGGTCCTGCCACCGGTGAAGAAGCCTCCAGGGAGATGTCGCTTTTGGGCCACTGGATGAATGTTCCAATGGCCTGTCCTAGAGTCACGATCTCGTCGTTGGGGGGCTTCGGTAGCGGGACCACCTCAAAATTGACATGCACACCATCCACATTAACTTTTGCGAAGCCTGGCGCTAAAGCTTGACCGTGCACCATGCCCCGATACCAGATGAATATGCCTAGCCCCAAGCAGCGTACAAGGGAATGGAGCCATATCTTACTTGGAGCCTGCACTTTGTAGGCTCCTACATAACGATACAAAATTAGCTACTCGAATAGGCCTATCAATGGAGCAAGCATTCGAGAGGTAATAATTATTACCAGGATGTCGTCCACACGAAAGTTGGCCTGGGTTTGCGTCGGATTGGACGCGCAGCTACTCGGACGGTTGTGCGGGCTAGCTAGCACAGGAGCGGCGGTAGCGGCCTGCTGACTTTCTATTTGTTTCCGCACCTCATCTCTGATTACATAAGCTAGCTCACCCATTAGCTCCTCTCTAAGAGATTCCTTGATCTCTTCTCGTAGCTGTGTGTCACGCTCGGCTTTGTTTCTCTTCCTACGCCGATACATTCCAGAGTCATCTTGGAAACCATGTTTCCAAGGAACGTAAAGCCCAAGGCCTCTTGTACGACCCAGGTGCTCCTTGTTTCCCAGGGCTACGGAGAGCATATCATTCTCCCTTGTTCCCTGGAATGATCCCAGGGTAGATTCAAAACTCAGCTCTTCCTGCAAGAGCACGACATGTCATTTCAATTCGTACGAAGTTGTGGAGTAATTACAAGCTACGTAGTTCGATCGATATCTTACCAGGCACTGGGACACTTGCTGGTTTGCAGGGTTTCAAAAGGAGACGTCCCCCGATGTCGTTGTAGATGACCTTGCTCTAATCCAATTTCGAGCGCGCTCATCCGGGATATTGGAAAATGGCGGGGCGATGTCATGTGCAGCTGCCAGGTCATCCTCCTTCCTCCACTGCGGTATTTTACCCGCATACCCAGCTGTGCCAAGTCTGTGGGGGTGTGTGTTTTTTGCCTGGAGGGCCTTGTGCGCCGTACTTGTACTTTTGAAATCCTCGGACGTCTTCATCGCCTTGAACTCTTCCCATTGTGGTTCTAAGAATGGGTATTTATGAAAAGGTGTTTCGTCCGTCTCCACGTATTTCCTGACAAGCGTGCTCTTGAAGTTCTTCCATGCTTTGCACGCCGCTAGGTAGGTATGTCGTTGCACGGCGTCTTGGTGTTCTTCTGGGATCTTGAACGATGCCAAAATTTTGGTCCACAGCTCACGTTTCCGAGTGTCAGGCACGTTCTTCTACGAATTGTATGTGATCTCAATTCGTTCTCATGCAACTATTCCGACCATGCTTCGAAATGCGTTTACTGCTTTGTGAGGAAGCAGAGGGACCCCAGATGCATCCACCGCTATGATGGTCAATCGGCCCTCAGGCTTCTTCGATAGCCCTCTTCCTTGGCGTCTTGATGTTGGAGCAGACGCCTCCGGCGATGGTGTTGAAGAATGCGCAGATAACATGTTGCTCAATTTGTGGGTCTATTAGGATAAGATGAGGAAGCAAGAAAAGTGAAACATGATGCTCAATGTTAGGAAGAGAGGAGAGGAGTAGAGGGAAGGGGGAGAAGGGAGGGGGTGATGTGGACAGAGAGAGGGCTTATGTGCCTATACTATATAGTATATACTATATTCTATATGCTAACACAATAAGCAATGTAATATGTACCAATGTAAACTAAGCAACTGCAGTAAACAATGTACCAATGTAGTATGTACCAAATAGCAAATTAAACTAAGCTACTGCAGTAAACAATGTACCAAATAGCAAACTAATTAGGCTACTGCAGTAAACAATGTACCAATGTAATATGTACCAAATAGCAAACTAATTAAGCTACTGCAGTAAACAATGTACCAATGTAATATGTACCAAATAGCAAACTAATTAAGCTACTGCAGTAAACAATGCTCACAATGCTCAAAACCCTAGTCCATCACAGAAACTGCTCACAATACTCAAAACCCTAGTCCATCACAAAAAGTGCTCACAATGCAGATGGTAATTGAGGGGAGGTGGCCGGCGAGGGGCTCGACGAGGGGCTCGGGGGAGGCGGCCGGCGACGGGCTCGACGAGGGGCTTGGGGGAGGCGGACGGCGATGGGCTCGACGAGGGGCTTGGGGGAGGCGGCCGGCGACGGGCTCGACGAGGGGCTTGGGGGAGGCGGATGGCGACGGGCTCGGGGGAGGTGGCCGGCGACGGCTCGACGGAGGCGACCGGCGACGGGCTCGGGGACGGCGGCGGCGACGGGCTCGGGGAGGCGGCCGGCGTGGGCTCGGGGAGGCGGAGGGGACGACGGGCTCGGGATTTAATTAGATCTAGATCGAATAACTACAGCGCACACGGAAAACCCTAACCAGAGGGTATATATAGGGAGATTATCACAGACGATTCTAAACTTAGAACCGTCTGTGATGAATATCACAGACGGTTCTAAGTTCAGAACCGTCTGTGATAAGCCTTTGCGACTGTAGTTATTAAGACAACACCAATAACCACAGCTGCATTCATATCAACCACCAAACAGCTGCATTCATATACAACACCAACCAGCTACATTCACATAGTGTATTTCTTGATACATTTTGTCATTCTCAAATACATCACACTGCTTTTTTCCTTTAAAAATTAGCCCTTCATCATATACATTTTGTCACACATTTTCACATATACATGTTGTCACACATTTGCACAATACATCTCAAAATTGACTACATCACACATTTTTACATATACATCTCAAAATTGACTACATCACACATTTTCACATATACATCTCAAAATTGACTATATCACACATTTTCACATATACATCTCAAAATTGTCACACATTTTCACATATACATTCTTATTGTACTTGCTTATTTCCTTTAAAAATTAGCCCTTCATCATGATCAATGCGTACGTAACTAGTTTCGTCACGTTGTTCATCGTCGACCCTTATGCCATTTCCAAAAGGAGGTAACTCGTCAAATTGATTGTATTCCTCCTCGTCCACTACATTCTCCACTCCGACAATTCTCCTTTTTCCATGAAGAACTACATGGCGTTTCTTATTTGCCGGGTCGGTTACATAGAAAACTTGAACAATTTGATTAGCGAGTACGAATGGTTCATCTTTGTACCGGACACGTTGGAGGTCCACGGTCGTGACACCGTACTTGTCAACCTTCACCTGTGGGAGATGCACTCAACGGCAGCGAAATAAGGGGATCTTGAAAACCACATAGTCGAGCTCCTAAATCTCTTCTATGAAGCCATAGTACGAGTTTCTTGACCCATTGGTACTGAATGCATCTATGCGGACACCGCTGTTCTGGTTAGTGCTCTTGACATCCTGAGACTGCGTATAGAATGTGTACCCATTTTTGTCATATTCTTGCCATGTCACAACTGTAAATGTCGGCCCTTTTGCCAACCATGCCAGCGTCTCACTCGGCGAGCTCCTAGCGATTTGCTCCTTCAACCATTGGTTGAACCGACGGTTGTGTTGCCTCATGATCCAAACATCCGGCCGCTCCGGATTCTGTTGCCGAAGCACATCCTTGTGCTGGTCCACATAAGGCATCACTTCAGTCATGTGTTGCAACACCGTGAAATGGGCTTGAGTATATGTGTCCATATCTGGAGTGATTGCTTTCCTTCCGATAGTTTCGAGACCCGTCAGCCTCCCCTCATGACGAGATTGAGGGACACCTATCGGTTGAATCTGAGCCATATAATCGACACAAAACTCGATGACCTCTTCGCTTGCATAACCTTCGACGATGCTGCCCTCCGCCCGAGAACGATTCCGTACGTAGGACTTGAGAATTCCCATGAACCTCTCAAATGGGTACATGCTACGTAGGAATACGTGCCCGCACATTTTTATCTCCCACACAACGTGAACAATGAGATGGACCATGATATCGAAAAATGAAGGAGGGAAATACATTTCAAGTTGACATAGTGTCATCACCACCTCGTCCTGCAGAGCATCTAGTCCTTCGGGATCGATGACCTTCTGAGCAATTGTGTTAAAGAAATAACATAGCCTCATGATTGTCTCTCGGACTTTGATTGGTAAAATATTTCTAATTGCAATAGGGAGCATCTGTGTCATCAGCACATGACAATCATGAGACTTTATGCCATTTAACTTCAAATCTTGCATCGAAACAAGTTTCTTCACGTTGCCGGAGTAACCAGACAGAACTTTGACACCATGCAAGCACTGGCACAGTTCTGTTTTCTCAGCCTTGGACAAAGTGTAACACGCAGGGGGAAGGTACGTTCGTCCATTATCAGTGCTTGTCGGTGCTAACTCAGGCCTGATGTCCATGTCAGCCAAGTCAAGCCGTGCGTTGACGTCGTCCTTTGTTTTATCACGGATGTTCAGTAAGAGACCAATCAAGCTGTCGCATACATTCTTTTCTACGTGCATGACGTCGATGCAGTGTCGAACATCTAGGTACTCCCAATAAGGTAAGTCCCAAAATATTGATCTCTTCTTCCAGGTGTTCTTCTCATGAGCCCTCAATTTACGTCCCTTTCCGAGGACAACATCTAAATCATTAACCATATCATAAACCTCGTGTCCCCTTAAATGCCTTGGAGCTGAACCATCTTCCTTCTCTCCGTCAAATTGTTTCTTCATCTTGCGGTATGGGTGAGCCCTCCGAAGGAACCGGCGGTGACGCATGTAGACGGTTTTGCGTGAGTGGTTCAGCCACACACTCTCGGTACCATCTTAAACAGTGAGTACAAGCTTTGGCACCTTTTGTACTATGGCCCGATAGGTTACTAAGGGCAGGATAATCATTTATGGTGCAGAACAATATGGAGCGCAGAGTGAAGTTCTCTCGTTTGTATGCATCCCATACCTGTACCCCTTCATTCCACAGTACTTTTAGATCTTCCACCAACGGTGCTAGGAACACATCAATATCATTCCCAGGTTGTTTTGGCCCTTGGATAAGTATTGACAGCAAAATATGCTTTCGCTTCATACACAACCAAGGAGGAAGGTTATAGATGCAGAGAGTCACGGGCCATGTGCTATGTCGACTGCTCATGCTACTGAAAGGATTCATTCCATCTGTACTCAGTCCAAACCTTATATTCCTTGGTTCTGCACCGAAGTCTGCAAAACTACTATCGATGTTTCTCCACTGCGCGGAATCAGCAAGTTGTCTTAGCATTCCATCCTTCTTGCGCTCCTCCGAGTGCCAATGCAGCAGTTTTGCCTCCTTCGGATTTGCAAAAAACCTTTTCAAACGGGGAATTATAGGAAAATACCATGCCACCTTAGCAGGAGGTCCTTTCTTCGCCTCTGTTCCCTCGCCATCATCTGATTGATTGTTACGTTTGTATCGGGATGCGTTGCACACCGGACATACATGCATGTTTGCATACTCTTTACGGTAGAGGATACAGTCGTTCGGACATGCATGTATTCTTTCTACTTCCATTCCCAACGGACAAAGAACCTTCTTGGCTTTATATGTGGTTTTAGGCAACTCATTTCCCTCCAGAAGCATGTCCGCTAAAAGACCTAGCAGCGCCGTGAAACTCTTGTCGGACCAACCGTTGCTTGCCTTCAATTTCAACAGTTCAAGCACGGCCGACAACCTCGTGTACTTGCAGCCCGTGTACAAAGGTTTCTCCGAGTCCTCCATCAAGCCCCGGAATTTAACATACTCTCTCTCATCATAGTTCTCTTCTACATCGCGAAGCATCTGATCCAGATTATCATCGTGCAACCTATCCGAATCCAAACGACAATCGATATCATCCGGTGGCATGTCATTCACTTCACCGGTGATGTCATCCGGCGGCATATCATTCACTTCACCGGCGATGTCATCCGGCGGCATATGATCATTCACTTCGCCATGACTGGTCCAACACGTATAATCCTTTTTGAAACCCCTCCGAATCAAGTGCGCTTCAATTTGCCCTCGGTTCTTAAACATCTTCAAATTCTCGCAGTCAGTTCATGGGCAGTACATATATTCCACCCCCTTATTCAACATATCCTCCTCGGCGGCTCTTATAAAAGCAGATACGCCATTAATGTACTCTTCACTCACACGGCTCGCGGCATACATCTAGCTTCGGTCCTACGTTACGTACATATATAACAACTTAGTATTAAAACTTAGATTAACTAATTATTACTACATATATACCGGCCACATTTATTATATTGAGACTTAATTTGCTAGCTCAATTCATATTATAAACACAACAGCTAGTATATAACCAACAATTTTGCAAATTAACCATCTTCAATAACACTCATGGATTACTTAGACCTAAATTGTAATGCAATTAAAGAAAAAATAAATTTCATTACTAACCATATCTAGAGCAACCAGGAAAGTATGAATCTTCAAAGCTCAATCTCTGCCTCCTCCCACCAAATTAACTAGCTTGAAATCGCCTAGCTTCCTCCCGAGTGAAAAAGTGTGCAACAGTGGCTAGATCTGGATCGAAATGAAGACAGATGCAATCTGAGCAGCGCAATAAATACCTTAGTGCCCTTATCACAGACGGTTTTTAATTAAAAATCGTCTGTGAATTATCACAGATGGTTTTTAATTAAGAACCGTCTGTGATAACCAGCTTATCACAGACGGTTTTTAATTAAGAACCGTTTGTGATAACCAGCTTATCACAGACGATTCTTAATATAGACCGACCGTCTGTGATACTCCTTTTTCCCGCCACAAATACCACAGACGGCCTCCAAATTACAACCGTCTGTAATAGTGTTCATCACAGACGGTTTCACAAAACCGTCTGTGATGAGGCGTCTACTATGAGACTTTTGTAGTAGTGTTACATGCTATCTCTAATACCCCCCGCAGTCACAGCGGGAGGTTCCCGAACGCAGAGACTGGATCGAAATTCCTCGAAGAGTTGAACAGGTAACCCTTTAGTCATGATGTCGGCGAACTGGTGTGAGGAGGGCACGTGGAGAACGCGGACTTGGCCAAGGGCCACCTTTTCGCAGACGAAGTGAGTGTCAATCTCAATATGTTTCGTGCGCTTGTGTTGTACGGGATTAGCCGAGAGGTAGACGGCACTGACGTTGTCGCAGAAGACTACTGTCGCGGAGGTGAGGGGAGCTTGGAGCTCTCCAAGGAGTTGACGAAGCCAGCATGACTCAGCGACTGCATGAGCAACGGCTCGGTATTCCGCCTCAGCGCTGGAGCGAGAGACGGTGGCCTGGCCCTTGGAGGACCAAGAGACCAGGTTGTCGCCGAAGAAGACGCAGTAGCCAGAAGTGGAACGTCTGGAGTCCGGGCATCCCGCCCAGTCCGCGTCGGTGTAGGCCGTGAGCGAAGAGGACGGAGAGGCATGTAGAAACAGACCATGGTCAAGTGAACTCTTGACGTAACGCAGAGTGCGTCGGATCAATGCCATGTGAACATCCCAGCGGCGCGTGCATATGGAGGCACACCTACTGGACGGCGTAGGAGAGATCCGGTCTGGTGAGGGTGAGGTACTGTAGTGCTCCAGCAAGGCTGCGGTATTCGGTCGCCTCTGTGTCGCGGAGAAGAACACCATCAGACGCGGAGAGCTTGGACTTGGTGTCGACCGGTGTAGCTGTGGGATGGCATTCGGCCATGCTGGTGCGTTGAAGAAGATCGACTGCATACTGTCGTTGGGAGAGGTGGAGACCAGCGGCGGTGCGCTTGACAGAGATGCCGAGGAAGTAGTGAAGATCACCCAAATCAGTCATGGCAAATTCATCATGAAGACGCGTCAAAAGATGGCGAAGGAGACGCGAGGAGGAGGTGTTAGGATGATGTCATCGACGTAGAGGAGGAGGTACGCGATGTCGGGGCCGTTGCGGTAGACGAACAACGACGTGTCGGAAATCGACGGAGCGAAGCTGATGGAGCGGGCGTAGGTAGTGAAGCGATGATACCACGCTCGTGGAGCTTGCTTGAGGCCGTAAAGAGACTTGTGGAGGTGACAGACGTAGTAGGGATGGTCGGGGTCGACGAAGCCGGACGGTTGTTGACAATAGACCGTCTCGTCGAGGGTGCCATGGAGGAAGGCGTTCTTCACGTCGAGCTGGTGAATAGGGCAAGACTTGCCAGCGGCGATGCTGAGGACGACCCGAATGGTTGCTGACTTGACGACGGGGCTGAATGTTTCATCGTAGTCAATGCCAGTTTGCTGGGAGTAGCCGCGGATGACCCAGCGAGCCTTGTGACGGGCAAGAGAGCCGTCGATGTGGAACTTGTGCTTGTAGACCCACTTGCCGGAGACGATGTTTGCACCGGAGGGACGAGGTACAAGGGTCCATGCTTTATTATGAACGAGAGCCTCGTACTCGTCGCGCATGGCGTGGAGCCATTGGGGATCCTGAAGAGCTGTGCGGTATGTCTTCGGAAGTGGTGAAGCAGCTGGAGAACAGGAAGCGGACAGATTAAGCCGGTTAATTAGTTTTACTATACCGGCCTTGGCACAGGTCATCATGGGATGGGGACCGGGTGCCGGACGGGAGACCGGCAGAGTGTGGCGCTGGTGGGGTGCCGCTGTCGCCTCCGGGAACTCAGGCAAGGCCGGCGTGAAGACGGGCGATCCGGTGGCCGGACCAGACGATGAGGAGGGTGCCGCGGGTGAGGCCGGCGCAGGCGAGACCGATCCAGCGTCGCCCGGCCTGGGTGAGTGGGATGGTGAGACCGGCCGCCAAATCGCACGGGCCCCTGCAGGTGGAGACGAAGTCGAGGCGGGTGGCGCAGCGTGCAGTCTAGTCCGAAGAGGCGTCGCCAAGCCGTGCGGCCTAGCATAGGGCCCGACCGGAGAGAGAGGCGCAGCCAAACCGTGCGTGACGGGCGCAACCGAGTCGTGGGGCCCAGCGTGGGATCCAGTCGGAGAGGGGGACGCGGTCGAGCCGCGCATGGCCGGGGCGTGCGTGACTGGCGATGGTGGCTCGATGTCATCCAGCAGAAAGTCAAAGTCGGAGGAGGCCGTCGCCAAGTCATTTGTAGAAAAAGGAAAACTGTTTCGTCGAAAACAACATGACGGGAAGTGATGACTCGGTTAGTAGAGCGATCGAGACACCGGTCGCCTTTTTGGGAAGTGGGTTAACTAAGGAAAACACAGGCGGTGGAGCGGGGAGCGAGCTTGTGTCATGCGGTGGCTGAAAGGTTAGGGTAGCACAAACAACCGAAGACACGAAGGTGCGACAAATCGGCGGTGGTGCCAAAGAGCTTTTCAAAAGGAGTGAGGAAACCAAGAGGTTGGGAAGGCCGACGGTTGAGGATGTATGTGGCAGCAGAAAGGGCCTCCGCCCAGTAGGGGGAGGCATAGAAGCCTGGAGAAGAAGGCATCGGATGACATCGTTGGTGGTATGAATGGATCGTTCGGCCTTGCCGTTTTGTTGCGAAGTATAAGGGTAGGAGGTGCGAAGGAGGATGCCATGAGTATTAAAGAAGGAGAAAACAACGGAGTTAACGAACTCGCGTCCATTGTCGGCCTGAAAACATTTGAGAGGAAGTTGGAATTGTGTGTGAACATACGGAATGAAGGTCTGGAAAATAGAAAACACATCAGATTTTTGGCAGAGAGGGAAAGACCAAAAGTAATGCGAGTAGTCGTCGACAATAATAAGATAATAGCGAAACCCTGAATTGCTCAAAATGGGAGATGTCCACAAATCACAGTGTAATAACTGAAAGGGTGCAGTGGAGATACTACGAGAGCGAGTGAAGGGAAGCTTAACAAGTTTGCCTAAACGACATGCATGACAGCTGGAAGGGGAAACAATGCTAGGTATAGCAAATCTTTTCTGTAGATGATGGATGACATCCCGGTCGGGATGACCCAAACGGTGGTGCCACACAGCTGGGAGAGTTGTAGTCGACAAGAAGGCATGTGGACGAGTAGAGGCGAAGGTGGCCGGGATGGTGTAGAGGTCTCCAGAGCTATTGAAGCGAAGAATCACAGTCCCCGAAAGCGGATCCTTAATGGAGAAACCATAAGAGTCAAATTCAACGGAACAAAAATTGTCACGGGTGAATTGACGGACGGAAAGAAGGTTTTGTATGAGAGACGAAACAATAAGGACATTGTTAATGGCATAAGAGGAGGATGGAGTAGAGAGGGTAGTATGACCAATACGAGAAACTAGAATCGAGGAGCCGTTACCGACGGTAACAGACATGGGTGAGGTGGGTGCTCAAGAAGAATAATGGATACCGTCGGATGAAGCCATATGGGAGGTGGCGCCGGTGTCTAGTACCCAGCCGCCACTGGGCTGGCCCTGCATGTGCAAGTTGTTCAATGCGGCGACGAGACCGGCTTGGTCCCAGTTGGGCTGGACTGGTACCCCTGATCCAGCAACAGAGGTTTGGGGAAGCTGCTGCATGTGAAAGGCCTGCTGCACCGGAGGGTTGGGCCGCGGTCCAAGAAGTCCGGGGCCACCGGCGGGCTTCCAGGAGGCAGCCCACGGCTGAGGACCGGCCCACGGTGCAGAAGACCACGGTACTGAGACTTTACTCTCTCGTTGACTCAGGTTCACCGGGCGGGGAAGAGAGAGGTTTGGCTCGTTGAATCCGGGTGTTCTCGACACATGACAGGAGACTCTCGTTGGTTCTCTTCCCTAGCTCGTGCTCTAGGTGATGAGACGATCACCTTCGGAGACGCTTCATCTTGGCACGTCATCGCCAAAGGTACAGTGCGCGTTAATGAGTCTTTTATTTTGAAATATGTTGCCTTAGTTAGTAAACTGCAGTATAATTTGCTTTCTGTTTCTCAGCTTACTGATGACGGCTTTGAGGTGAGCTTTAAGAAAAACGCTTGCAAAATTCTTGATTCTTCGGGTAGTCTGGTTTGCGGGATTTCTCGTTATGGGAGGATCTTTCGTGCTGATTTTTCTGAGTCTTCTGGTGATCCTCTCTGGTGTTTAGTTGCTTCTGAGTCCCGTGACCTTACCTTCTGGCATAGGAGACTTGGTCATATTGGATTTGACCATTTGACCTGAGTTAGCGGCCACGATCGCATTCGTGGTCTGCCGAAACTCAAGATGGTCAAAGATATTGTTTGTGCTCCCTGCTGGCATGGCAAGATGGTTGCCGCTTCTCACCCTCCGGTTACAGTGACTATGACTGATGCACCGGGACAGCTGCTCCACATAGACACAGTTAGACCAGCTCGAGTGCAGTCAGCAGGAGGGAAGTGGTATGTTCTTGTCGTGATCGATGACTTCTCGAGGTTTTCTTGGGTGTTTTTCTTAGCCTCGAAGGATGATATGTTTACACATTTTTGAGGTCTTTTCAGTAGGCTTTCTGTTGAGCTCCCGGGTGCCTTACGAGAGATCCGTAGTGACAATGGCACGGAGTTCAAGAATTCCTACTTTGAGAGGTTTTGCGATGAGACAGGTGTAGAGCACCAGTTCTCTTCTCCGCACATCCCACAGCAGAATGGCGTCGTGGAGAGGAGAACCGTACCTTGGTCGAGATGGCCTGGATGATGCTTGATGAATATTCTACACCTAGGAAGTTTTGGGCTGAGGCTATAGCGACCGCGTGCCATGTTTCAAACAAAATTTTTCTTCAGGCACACATGCATCGCACTTCCTATGAGCTGAGATATGGGCAAAAACCCAGTGTCTCTCATTTTCATGTGTTTGGTTGCAAGTGTTTCATTTTGAAGTCCGGGAATCTAGATAAGTTCGAGTCACGCTCTTGTGATGGTATCTTTCTAGGCTACTCGACTTCTTCGCGGGCGTATAGGGTTTGGAACTGCGAGTCTAGTAAGTTGGTAGAGACCTGTGAGGTGACCTTCGACGAGGTCAGTCTGGGGACTAGGCCCGATATCTCAGGTTCTTTAGAGCAGTCCGAGCCCATCTTTGTGGACGATGAGGAGGATGGAGATGAGGGTTGTCTACCCGATCCAGTTCCTCATCCTCCACTTGAGGTGCTTTCGTCCACGGCACCTCTAGGTGATCAGCCCACGCCTTCTGCTTCCTCTGGAGCTAGTGGCTCTGTTCCTACCTCATCAGCTCATGAGGTAGAGGCCACTTCTTCATCTCATCCAGGACCTCCCCGACATATCTTCCGAGCAGATGATTAGAGACCTCTTTGAGCGAGTCACACGCTCAAAATCTGGCATGTCACATTTCTGTCTCCATTTTGCCTTTGTTGCTTGATTCGAGCCCAAGGACATTTGTCATGCTCTTTCTAATGAGTCTTGGGTCAATGCCATGCATGAGAAGTTAGAAAATTTCGAGAGAAACAAGGTTTGGTCGCTTGTTGAGCCCCCTCGAGGTCACAATATCATTGAGACTAAGTGGGTGTTCAAAAACAAGCAGAGTGAGGATGGGGTTGTTATTCAGAACAAGGCTAGACTGGTAGCTCAGGGCTTCTCCTAGGTTGAGGGTCTAGATTTCGAGAAGACCTTTGCCCCTGTAGCTAGACTTGAGGCCATTAGAATCCTGCTTGCTTTCGCAGCTTCTAAGGGTTTCAAGTTTTACTAGATGGATGTCAAGACTGCCTTCCTCAATGGGTTTATTGAGAAAGAAGTCTATGTGAGACAGCCTCCAGGTTTCGAGAACCCTAAATACCCAAACCATGTCTACAAGCTTTCCAAAGCCTTGTATGGACTTAAGCAGGCCCCTAGAGCTTGGTATGAGAGGTTTAAGTCCTATTTGTTGAGTCATGGTTTTGAGATGGATAAGGTAGATAAGACCTTGTTCATTCGTAGGCATGGCACTGACCTACTGCTCGTCCAGATTTATGTGGATGACATCATCTTTGGTGGCTCTTCTCATACTCTTGTTTCACAGTTCTCGAATGTCATGAGCACCGAGTTTGAGATGAGTATGATGGGTGAGTTGACCTTCTTCCTTGGCTTCCAGATCAAGCAGACTCGGGAGGGTACTTTCTTGCATCAGGGCAAGTACACTCGTGACCTCCTGAGATGCTTTGACATGAGTGATGGTAAGCCTGTGTCAACTCCCATGGCGTCCATAGCTTCTCTTGACCCAGATGAGGACGGTGAGCCAGTTGATCAGAAGGAGTATCGCAGCATGATTCGCTCCCTCTTATACCTCACTGCCTCGAGACCGGACATACACTTCTCCGTGTGTCTGTGCGCTCGCTTTCAGGCTTCTCCTCGCGTATCTCATCGCCAGGTGGTGAAACGCATCCTTCAGTACCTTCGAGCTACCATTGACTATGGTATCTGGTACTCTTCCTCGTCCTGTCATTCCTTGTGAACCTACTCGGATGCAGACTTTGCTGGCAGTAGGATAGATAGGAAGAGTACTTCTGGCACCTGCCAATTCATTGGCACTTCCCTTGTTTCTTGGTCTTCTAGGAAACAGTCCGGTGTTGCACAGTCCACCGCAGAGGCCGAGTACGTTGCTGCCGCCAGTTGCTGTAGCCAAGTACTTTGGATGGTTTCGACCCTGCGGGACTTTGGGTTAGTCATCGATAGTGTTCCACTCCTTTGTGATAACACTGCGATTAACATTGCCAAGAACCCAGTGCAGCATTCTCGGACCAAGCATATTGATATTAGATATCACTTCCTTCGAGACCATGTGGAGAAGGGTGACATAGTGCTCCAGCTTGTGGAGAGTGACCACCAGTTGGCTGATATCTTTACCAAGCCTTTGGATAGCTCTAGGTTTTTAGCTCTGCGGGGAGAGCTTGGGGTGGTCTGTCCTTATGGACTGTTGTGAGGGGGAGTTTTGTGCTTCATGCTTCATCTTGTTTATTATGCTCTTACTCCTTTCTGTTGCATTGCATATGGGTGCATTGGAGTTAGTCCTTCTAGCATAGATTAGAGTGTTTCTCTTGTCTAGTTGCTTAGACTTCTTCCTCTCATCTTGTGGTTCTAGGATGCTGCTTATTAGCTGTTTCTCTTCTCACTAGGTTGAGCTCACTCACTTCTTATAGGTTCTAGCAAGGGTTGGGCCACCCTTGGGTAGACAGGGTACGTGTTTGCTCCTTAGTGTGTTAGATGATCAGCTGATAGTCCTAGAGTCATATGGGGTAGATGAGAGTCAGTCTAAGCCATAGTATCCTCTATATCTTGTCTATGCTTTAAGGACTACCTTCTTGATCTCTTTGCCAGCTTCTTGATTTATCGCTTTGGTTCAGGGGGAGTTCATTTGGGAGCTTTTAGATCTTAATCTTGTCATAACTCATCTTGAACTAAAAGTTGCATCACATGTTGAGGGGGAGCTGGATTTACTTGCATGTCATTCTGCATTGTAATATAACTACATGGAGCCTTGATTATTATCCGTTTATGATATGTTTACAATACATTACATCTTGCCATGATCTATGCTTCCTTGCTAAATTTATCATGACTTTATATGTGTAGTTTAGTCTTTGCCATGATAAGTTGATTAAAATGCTCAACTTGAATTAAATCATGTCATGTTAACTTTTGAGACTAGTCTGTCTTTACTTATCCCCTTATGATTCATGCCATGTCAAATAGGCTGAGTTGAGTCTTGAATCTTTATTGAGCTTTAGATTGAGCTATGTTAGTTTCTTGACGAAGCATGAGTTAGTACAAGTCTTTTGGTTGTGAAAAATGCAAAAAGATCTCTTTTGTGCAAAAAAACTGATCTCACCAATTCTTTCTCATGAGACGGCTTGTCATTGCACTAGGCATGAACTCAGGGGGAGTTTTGGTTGACCAAGACTATCTTCTTAAGCTTCTTGCTTGGAGTGGTCGCATAAGGCTTGAGGTCTAGCACATGACTAAACAAAAATTTAGTTGGGAACAATCATGAGATTTTTAAAGAGAAACATGTCAATTGTGCTCAATTTGCTAATATTACAAGACTTACAAGTACTTCAACAAATGTCTCATTCTTGATCTTGTAGCACTCTAAATTGACTCAATACTAGCTTCTTGGTTCCACTTAGATTATTGATATGGCTTGCATCATCTTTGGATACCTTTAGCTAGACTATAATCTTGGTTGACTTGACATGCTAAGAAATTCGACTAATTTTCAGATTGTGACTTATTTGGCTTAGCTTGATTATACATATCTTGTCATGATCTTGATAGCATATTTGTATGTTATGGCTTGGTGTAATTCTCATATGGTCACATTGGATAATCTTCATGGTTATCAATGCTTAAAATAAACAAACTTCAGCCTTTTCATCCAACACCATGTCTTATTCTCTCTTTTGCATCCTTGATGATTTTATTGCCAAAAGGGGGAGAATAGCGGAGAAAAAGCCGTTTGGGAACCTTCTGGAGCTTTGGAGAACAGTTTGCTCTTTGTTTTGTTGCTCTAGGGTTCCTTTTGTCGACATGGTCATGAGCTTCCTTGATTTCTTTTGGGACCATGTTTGACTCTCTGTTTCATTCTCAAACTCATCTTTACGCTTTTTCTAGGTTTGTCAATATACTCATCAAGGGGGAGATTGAGAGACCATGTGGTTATGACCCCATGCTTGTGATGAGTAATTGACAAGGTTTCTGGAAAGATTGAGTTTGGTTTGTGCGTTTCGTGCCATGATGGCATTTGGCTCAGTTGGGTTTGGTTAGTCGAACTTGAGGTGTATTCTTCTTCCCGTTTGTGCTTTTGGGCCATTTCATGCTTAAGTATGATCCATTAATGCTAATTGTGATTACATATGTCGAGCGGTGCTATGTGAAGTGTTTCTTGTCTGTGATGGCTGCAGGACGTCGAGGTGGAGTCGTGGCATGGCACGGGATGACCAGACTAGGCGCGGGCGGCGCCGAGGTCAAAGAGGTCAGGGTGTGCCGAAGACGGCGAGGACTCGAGGTAGCTGCGAGGCTTGGAAGGCAAGAAATGAGGAAGCTTCCCGGAAGGTGTAGGAGGGGCGTTTTGGTGAATACGCAAAGCTGCACTAAAGGAAGTGGATTTAGATAAAGCACAAGAGTTGTTGGAGGCTTAGTGGGTAAAGGGAACATCAAACCCACTAGTGGGAGGCTATAAAAGGAGGAAGGTTCCTGCATGCAGTCTCTAAGCTTTGGGAGGTTGTTTTGCATTGCATCTCTTTTCTTTAGTTGGTGAGAGTTGTTGAGAGAGAGCAGAGGATTGCAGGGTGTGTCTTCTGCGTGAGAGTCCCTTGCATGAGCTCTTGAGGGTGCATGTAGTGAGTTCTTGATTTCTCTAATCATGTATGGGGCTGTAGGGATGATATGAGTTGATACTCTATGTAATCATTCATCTTTGTTCCTCTATATCAATCCGAGATGGTTTTATTTGAGAAGGTTTGATTTCTTGTGTTCTCTGTGATGTATTTTCATTGTCTGTCCTCCCTCTGTTCTTCCCTGCAAGAAATGGTTTTGGGCTGAATCTTTGCTTTGTTTGGTCGATTTTTGGTGGCTCTATGATAGGAAAATGTTTCTGGTCATTCAATCAATCCATTCCCGAGAGCAAATTGAAGATTCACTGTTTTCTTTAATCTCTGGATCCTTCGTCAAATTTTCTCTGTTTTGCTCAAGTCTAGGGTTTCATGTCAGAGGTTGAAGGGTTCTCTTGATTCCATTCATAAGAGGGCATGAAACTTGGGTTCTAAAACCCTGGGATTGTTGCTAATCTAGTTGCAAAAGATCATGAGCAAAGGATTAAGAAATGACAAATAATCTGAAAATTTGTCTTAACCTCTGTGAGTTTTTCAGATTTTCTCTCATATTGTGAATTCTAGTTCTTTTGGTTTGAATCCTACTGTTTCTAAGGTCTAGTGGGTATTTAGAACAGGATCTTGTTCTCTTGACTCGAAAAAAATAGAAGGATTCTTCTCTTTCCCAGAAACCACCAAGACTCGGTATTTTCAGTTTTTCCTGCTCAACTGCATTTCTCGGGTTCTTCAGGCTGCTGTGTAAAAACTGCATCCGGTCTGACCGGATTTTACTTGGCGATCAGACCAGCCAGTAATCACCGGTCAAACCGGCCCTCATCAAGCGGTCAGACCGGCATTACCAGACCGGTCAGACCGGCCTGACTACGGAAGTCTAACCGGCCCAAAGAGGACTGACTGG
Organism: Dendrocalamus latiflorus; assembly: GCA_017311315.1. NCBI lineage: Eukaryota > Viridiplantae > Streptophyta > Magnoliopsida > Poales > Poaceae > Dendrocalamus > Dendrocalamus latiflorus. Next base: position 5,499,829 of record CM029616.1, on the reverse strand, counting down.
CCGTAGCAAAGAAGTCCGACCGGCCCCTTTGTTTGGAAATCTGATTTTCTTCCTTCTTGACTTTCTGCAGTTTGTTTTGGTTCAGTTTCTCTGGCATGCCTCTTTCTCTGTGATTTTAAGTTATTTGAGAGCTTGCCTTCCTCTTCATAGCATATGTGGCTATAGGAGAAGAATTGTTCTTGATTGAATCCTTTTTGGGGGAATTTTTTAAAGAGCAACATTCACCCCCCCTCTGTTGCCGATTTCGATCCAACAGCTTTGCATTGTAAAGCCCTTGTCAGGATCTCCTCGCCGCACACCTAAGGATGTGTGTAATCTGGTGGCAAAAAGGGATGATCATGTCTTGTGGGTAAAGTTGTACAACCTCTGCAGAGTGTGTAATCTATCCTGGATAGCCGTGCCCACGGTCATGGGCATGCTGAGTAAAAGTTTTTCATGGATTAGACTTTGTTTTTCAAAATGGTTTTTGAAAACCTTGTGGATGGATGGAATCCGTGAGAGATTGAAACCTGGTGGATGGATGGAATCCATCAGAGTTGTGCAGTGGAAGCGTGTGGATGGACGGAATCCATACGTGAACATTTGGAAAAGATGGTCCAGGTGGGATGCCCGTGGATAGGTTGGTGTTTGGTCGGAGCCTACACTGACGATATTATTTTCAATTACAAGTACTGTTTTTACTATATTAAATTCAGCATTTTCAATTTATTTACTATATTTCTTTAAAATACTATTTTATGCAAACTAACCCTATAAGCCTTCCATTGTTGCCCTTATTATTATGATGCATTTCTCCATGTGACTTGTGGAGTACAAGTTTGTACTCACCTTACTATCTCCACAAAGAGGAAGATGTCATCGACTGCGGTGAAGATCTGGATGAGTAGGCCACGTCTTACTGTCGTTTGCATGTGGGCAGGCTTGGGCTTCGCTTCTTTTTAGTTGCTTCCACAGTTATTTGTTTTATTTATTGTTGCCAATGAGCATTGCTGTAAGACTTGGCCATAAGGCCGTACTCTTTATTTAATATAGTTGGTCATTTGTGCTTGATATGTATCTTTGTTCTACTGTGTGCATTAGCTGATCCTGAACTAGTGCGAATTACATAGAGGATCCAGGAGTTGTTGCTCCGAGTTCTGACAGACACCCAGGGCAACACAAATCAGAGCTTTTCACTGCTCACCACTTTTCTAATTTCACCCACAAATCTTTTGAAATAGAACTATATCTGGTTAAGTTCCTATGTCCACCCTTGACCATGGGCATGGTTATTCGAATAGTTTTCAACTCTATAGAGGTTGTATACTTTACCCACAAGATATGATTACCTCACAATGTCAGCCATTATACGCTTCCTTAGGTGTGCGACTGAGTAATCATAACAAGGTTGTTACAATGCATCTTCCTAGCAGAGCCATGTCCGGTAAGGTTTCACTTCCTTGGAGGTACGATCACCCTTCTAGAAGCCCCCTCTTGCGCCGTCACATTGAAGGATGTGGCCATCCTCTGCCCGCCCGTGGTCACACCTGCGCAACCCACACTAAGTCGATGCAAATTAGTTAGTCTTGCCTACAATTTGCCAGCTTGTGGTTGTATTGTTATACACTGGGAAGTCATCACAAGATTCGGTCCTTAGGGTTATCTGGGCAGTTCTACCACTAACCACACTCTCGTGCTTCACTGCACCATACCTCCAAACCATCCGCCCAGATAGTTAATCAATTTGAGGTTTTTGGGAGCATAAAATAATCATACCAAAATATACCAATCATTTTCACCCATGACTTCTCAAATCAGTTTCTCATGATTAAAAGTGATGCTTGGGGCATTTTGGTTCCCCCCGAGTATCTAAGCAGTACTAAGCATGGCGTATAATAAAAGACTTATTTTTTAAAGCTTTACCATTATAATTTTGCTAGGGTGACAAGGCTTAAATACTCAAATACTGTAAAAAAGTGTAATTGAGAGACCATGTGGAGGTCATTCCATGTGTGTGATGAGTAATTGATATTGGTTTAGGAAAGTTGAGTTTGATTTGGTTGGTTCGGACCTTGACATTGTGTGGTGCAATCGGGCTCAATCGGACTTGGTCAAACTTGGTCGTATGGGATTAGGATGCCTATTCTTTGATTCGACAGGTTTGGACTTCATCATGAGTAAGTATGATGCTTTTATGCTATTTATGCGTTCATGTGTCGAGCGGTGCTATTTGATGTGTTTCTTGTCTGTGATGGCTGCAGGACGTCGAGGCGGAGTCGTGGTGAGACACGAGGTGACTGGACTAGACACGGGCGGTGTTGAGGTCAGAACGGTCGAGATGTGTCGAAGACGGCGGAGACTCGAGGTGGTTGCGAGGCTTGGAAAACAAGGAGCGTGGAAGCTTCCCGGAAGGTGCAGGAGGGGCGAAATGGTAATTTCGCGAGGCTGCACAAGCGGGAGCGGGCTCCGTTCGGGTTTAGCGGGCGTAACGGGTTGGAGACCTGTTAGCCAAGGGCTATATATAGGAGGGAGTGACTGCATGCCCCCTTATGGCTTTGGGAGAGAGTTAGGGTTTGCTTTAGTCAAAAGAAGCTTTGGAGAGGTTGTTTGCTTTGAGGCTTTAGTGGTTGTGGGAAGCAGGGAGTGTCTCCCACGTTCATCCCCTCTCTGTGTCTGTTCTTCCATGAAACATGTAGAGTGTGTGGTTCTTGAGTTTGGGAGAGGGAGAGGATGAGTTGAGAATCCATGTAATCATTCCTCTTGTTCTAATGTCCATGCGTATGGGGACTCCTATGTATTCCTTGTTTTGTTGGAATGAAATTTCTAAAGTTCTTCTCCCGTGCTCCTGTTTCCCTTCGATGCCTCTTTGCATGATTTCTTGAGATTTTTGATTTCTTGTTGTTTCTTGTGGAGAAGGCCCAAAATGGATTGCTCTATGTTGGGATAGTGCCTCAAGATCATTTGATCAGTTAAAATCCCAAGAGTCCCTTCTTGATTTCAGGTTTTGTATTTTGGGCTTCTCTATTCTTCTTTGCATTTCTAGGGTTTCTTGGCCCCCCCTTTGATTTTCTTTGAAAGAAGGCTTGAGTTTTGGTCTGGAAAGCCCTTAGGTTGTTGCTAACATCCCTGCAAAATCTCATAAGCAAAGGACTTAAGACCATTGAGAAATTTGGGTTTTGTGTTGTCCCTGTTCAGTTCTTGCTTATTTCTAGGGTTTTGATGTGATTCTTGATTCCCCTCATGAGATGGCATGAAATTTGGACTTTCTAGTCCTGAGGCTATTGCTAATCTATCTGCAAAGTTTCATGACCAAAGATTCAAGGATTGAGTGGGAATTTGGATTTTTGTCCAGCTCTCTGTACTTTTCCAGTTATTTGGAGCATTTCTAAATTCTTGGTTGAGAGTTGGCTTTAATTAGTTCCTTGTGCTCCCCTTGGTATTTAAGAGGTTATCTCATAGTTCTGGACTGAAATTTCCAGAGAGTAATCTCAATTTGCTTGCAGAGTGAAGTCTCTGGTTTTGCATTCTGAAAAATTGCTTCTGCTGCTGTCTACTCCCGAGGGGCGGTCAGACCGCCTAGGAGCTGGCGGTCAGACCGGGGTCGAGCGGTCAGACCAGCCTAGAGCTAACGGTCTGACCGGGCTTGGCTTGGCGGTCTGACCGGCCAGCGCGGTCTGACCGGCCATGACCCTTCGGTCTGACTGGCCATGACCCTTCGGTCTGACCGGCTCTCTGCAGCATATGGTGTTTTTTCTTTCTTGAGTTGTGTCCCTTGCTTGCTTCTCTGTTTTTGAGTTCCAGTAAGCTTTAATGATCTCTTCCCTTAGCTTCACATAGCTTTCGGAGAAGAACATTTTATTTGGTACTTGTGGGGGACGAGCTTTTTAGTGAGCGACATTCACCCCCCCCCCTCTGTCGCCATTTCGGTCCAATAGTAATATTAAAAAGTTAAATAATGGACATGTAACTAGAATTCTTAAAACAAATATAGATTTGCATATCAAATAACAGCATGCAATTTGATAATTTAAAATGGAAATAATTTGCAGAAATTGTAGGTTCAATATGATCAAATTATTGACTCACCTTGTGCGTTTACCGCAGTTTTGAGCTCACTCAAAGCTTTCTCATTTGATGGTCCTGAGCTTCTGGTCTACATCTGGATCTTGAGTTTGCTTGATCCATTGATCCTTCAGGACTCCAATTCGAATTACGCGCTAAACAACTGAATCCAAATAAATGCAAATAACTCAAAAGGACCAAATAAATCCAAATAAACTCAATTTAGCTTTATTATGAGTTAATGGGTGTTTTAAGACAAAGTTGATTGGGCGCGGAGCATTGATGGAATCAAATAGGGTTGGAGCGAAGCGATGAATGGCTGAGGGAAATTCGCCGAGATAGGTGCCAGGGAGGGCTTATGGTGAAGGAATATTCACAGGAATATTCTGCTTTGGAATTGAGGATGGCTAGGCATAGCTGATGGTAGAATATTATGACTCGGCCTCTAGTTTAATAACTTCTTTTTAATATGTTTATATTTATTAAGGAAGTTCTATGAGTCAGGTTAGACCTATGGACCAATATATGAGCTTAGCCTGTTATTTTCTGAATAACACTAATTTGTTCATCGCAGGAGCATTAACTAATGTGACGATGGCCTGATCTTCCGAAAGGTACTGATAAGTCGATTGTGGAGAACACGACGTTGATGATCCAAAGGCTTCGACCAAAACAGATCGAACCCCTCGCAATCACTACACCACTGCTCCGTTCGTTATCAACCGTGCCAAACGCGGTTGAGCTCGCCAAGAAGGCTATCTCCTGTAAGCGAATCGAGAACACATGCAAGAGAGTATAAGATGCAATCTGAAATTGTATTGCAAATAAAGATTAAGTTCACAAGTTGGGGTTCCTCAACCGAACGTGCGATGAAACTGCTAAGCAGAATAATCTCTTAAGAAAAACCCGAGGAAAACTAAAGGGGTGCGGTCTCCTTAAATAGCGAAGGGGAAGCCGCACTTATCTAAGGAAAAGGGGTACAGTACTATTTACGATTACTATTCATGTGAACAGTACAACCACTTTGGAAGCCGAACAGGACTCGATCACAAGGCCTAAGGCCCACTTTGACTCGAACTGGAAAAGTGACATGACTTGTTTGGCAGTTTCTGATCAGCTCGGATGGAGTTTGGAGGTGAGACCAGGTCCATCTGAAAGTAGACTCATGAGCCCCGAGAAGCCTTTTGGATCAAAAGTTATGGCCGTTTGAAGTAGACACTGTTAAAAAGGCCGAATCTGAGTCGAACTCGTGAACAGGACTTAGATTGCGCTTGACGGTTCCACTTCTACACTTGAGCTCGTGTGGTTCTTCCCCATAGTTCCTAAGGATGATTAAATCATCACAATAATTAAGTTGTATGCCATTCTTTGAAATATTTGTATGCAAGCTTAGGAACGCATTCACCTGATGGTTAAGTTGACATGCTTGCGCTCGAGTCATTGGTCCTTGTATCATAGTTTCAGTTTGTTAAGTTTGTTATGGAGTCGGCACGGTTGTATCTATGGTAAGGATGTCCTCATCATTAACCATGACCCAGAACTATTATATTTTAGTACCTATATATTAATATGACCTTTTAATTGGAGGTGCTCTGGGAGTCAACTAATATTGATATTTTATCCCTTTACTTAGCATCTAGCATAATTTAATCTTATTTAAATTTTGTTTACATAGGGCCAAGCTTGCTATACACAACTATATTTCACTATCATTATTAACTAAATTTAACATTAAGATTGAATTATCAATGTTAGTATTAACAACATGATTTATATTTTTAATAGGGCCTACGGAAAACATAAGAATTTCCTAAAATGTTAAGTTTCATAGATATTTCCTCTATTTTTAACTATTTCTAGAAAATCCCTTAATTAAGGTGGACACTCCAATTTAAATCTTTTAATGGCATACTATTTATAGTTGGGACTTATTTAATTATGTGCAAAGCACATCTTTAATTTTAAGTAGCATCATCATAGTTTATGTATTTGTGACTTAATACTTCAAATCGTTGTTCGTAAAGGATTCTCATAGGAGGATGGTCATATTTTATAGGGTTAAATTTTGTATTACTTATTTTTATAGTTCTTCTGCCATGCAAACAATTTTAGGATTTATTCTTTAGGAAATTTTCCAAATTATCAATCGTCATTTCATGTGGGATGTTAGTCAAAACATAAGCTCCCATTTCACCTTCCTACTTATTTTGGTTAATTAGCCTATTAATCCCTGAATTGTTCATATGCATATAATTCTATATTATGATGTATATGCAAATTTTATTTGAACCCAAATCAATTATCTTAGCTTCCTTGATTTATTTCCTAAACATTTCCTAATTGAAACGACCTAATAAAAATAAAAAAATGTGCAAAGAGGGGATTTGAACCTGGGACCTAGCATTCACCGCCCACTCGGCCAACTCTGAGCATTTGCCCTTTTGTGAATCAGAGGGGGAAAACAAACTAGAAGAGGGAGGCCACAAGTTGGGCTCAAAATAGAGCACCCAGGCGGCGCTCGATGCTGGCTTTGCCACCAACGGCTGTTGGCCGGAGAGGGAATGGAAACCACCAAAATGGGTCATCGGGAGGACGTGGCAGCAAAAAGTGGTGGGGCTTTGGCTTGGGGCAACGCCGAGCGTGGGTGGCAACGACATGCAGTGGCCGAGCAGGCAGGCTACAGGGGCAGCGGCGCCGGAGTGGAGCAGAGGGAAAAGTGGCAAGCGCATGAGCATGAGAGAGGCCAGCGGAACTTACCCAAGCAGTCGGTGCGACCAAAGGGATGCCGAGGTGTGCTGGCGCCGAGAGCCATGGGTGGTGCAAGGTGCTTTGTGGCATCAGCATCTTGGGGTGAGGTAGGAGCTCCGGCGATGATTGGGGAAGCTCCAGGGAGGCGTGTAGATGGTTCCAGAGGGAGGAATTGGCGGGGGGGGGGGGAGCAATGGAGGACAATCAGCGGTGGTGGAGGCTATTTTAGCTAGGGCTCAGGAACAAAGGCGGTGCGGCAATCCTTGGTGCATGGAAATTAAATTAGGCTGGAGGGAAGGAAGAAGAGACATAGGGACACAAAGATGATGTGCTTAAAATTGGAAGGAGCCCACTGGATTTGCCGGGATGGCATGAGGCAGTGACGGCTGGTGCTCGGCTGTGCTTCGGCTGACTCAAGGGAGAAGAGGGGAGGAAGGGAAAGAAGATGGGGGAGGGTGCAGGGGCATTGGAGGAAGCCATGGCTACATATAGTAGTGGAGGGGGTTGCTGTGGTGCCACTATTGTCGACGACCGAGGTGCAGTGTTCGGGACGGGACGGTGACAGCTGTAGTCGACGCAAGCATCGCACAGCCAGGCGACATGTGCGCGTAGGGCGCGGCGTGCAGCTGGCAAGGCATGGCTCCTGTCTGGAGGGTTGACAACTAATGAGGGAGGGTGTGGTGTCTGCTCATGGCGGTGTGGGCGCCATTGCCGAGACATAGGTGGCAAGGCATGGTGATGCCGACGCGGGAGCGGGCGGCCGTGCGGGCAATGGCAACGCGATGAGAGACGATGGATGCAAGTGATGGAGATGGCACACGGCCAGCAAGGTGACGCGATGGCTACTGTAGGGCATGGCATGTGAGGCACAAGGCGGGCTTACACTGGAATAGGGGAGGTGGGGCCAGCTGATGAAGTGCTGATGCGGGAGCAGTAAGAAGAGAGGGGACAGGAGGAAAGAAGGAGGGGAGGAGGCTGAGCGTGACACCAGGAGGCGACGTGCGCAATTCGGGCGACGTGATGGTGACACGGGGGCAGGCGTGGCAATGTGCGGCGCAAGAGCATAGAGGGTGCAGAGGCATGGGGGTGACGAACAGACAGGGAAAGGAAACAGAGCAGGAGGGAAGAAAAGAAAGAAAAAGGAAGGAGAGAGAAGGAGGAATGGGGAGAGGAGGCCGGGCCCATTGGCAGGGAGAGAGATAAAGAGAGGGGGAGAGAAGAGAGGAAAAAAGGAAAGGCTTAATTAATTTTGAAATTTGGATTTTAAATTTTAATTTACATTAGGATTTACTAGTTTCGAGTTTTGCATGATGTTCAAATTTTGAATTCTAGTTTTCACATTTATCATTCCTTTCCTTAATTTATTCTGTATATTAACTGGGAGTTACTTCCTATTTTTAACTTGTATTATACAAAACTCGAAAAACCCCAAATAAAATTGCAGATGAAATTCAAATGGCAACACTATGCAATAAAAAGTTTTAAAAATCCTATAATTTTGAACTTTTGAAATTTAGGATGTTACACTAGAGTTGATGTGCCTCACTCACTCTCTGTCTATCTGACCAGTAGGGCCCACTTGTCAGGTAGGTTAAATCTAAGTTAAAAACTGATTAAAAGTTTATTAGGTAAGTAGAAAATCTAACATGTCTATGATATGTGGGTCCCATTTACTTTTTTTATAATTAAAATGCGATATAAAATATGTGAGACTAACATGTAGTGCTCACTTGTAATAAAAAGAAAATTTAGAAAAATGAAAGAAATGAGAAAATCCACGTTTAGTTAAGAGAAAGTTCGCTTTCTCCGTAGGAACACATACTCTAGCCAAAATATGCTTTTGACATTTTCTTTTCTTTTTTTAGGATTTTATAAACCGAACAAAATTCAAATGTCATAGTTTTTGCATATGGACTCCAAATTTACTGATTTTTGTCTCTAATTTTTTCTATAACCATTCTCTGCCTGAATATGCAAAAGTAACTGAATTTGTCTTTGTTTGAAATTATTTGGTTCTTAATTGTGAACATTTACTTTTACCGATTAGATACCATCACACTAGAAAACTACGAGAACGATCTTGAGCAACTCTCTGAGCATCTAGAGCATGGCAAGCACTCCCTTTGATCATGTTGATACTATTATTTTAATTATTCTATGTTGTTTGCAACGAATATTATGCATGCGTGCATTTTTTTTTGCTAAAATTGCTATATTTGTGGGTAATGATAGTTAATTCCTATTGTATGCATTGATTCTCCTTGTGACAGTGATATCCTTACTGTTGTATCCCTTAGAACATGATTTAGATAGTAACTAATATCGATTTGGGTATACTACATTTGCGTATATCATCTAGGTGCTTAGCCATGCTCTAATTTTCACTAAGTTTGGATATTCAAAAAAAACTTGTGCATGGAATTGGGCTATTTGAAATATTGGACTAGACGGGTAACCTCTATTAGTTTGGTACAAAAATGCAATGAAAAACCTAGTTTTTGACACAGGTGAGTTATAGTATAAACTGAAAAATGTGAGTGTGATATCGCATGTAGATAGGGGGAGATTCTCGTCCAAGTCAATTAAGGACCGAACTCTATTGTTGCATATCTAAATCTTACCGTACAGTCACATGTGTTATATTGACTTTGGCTTTAGCTAACTAAGTTACATAGGACTAGCCTTGCATTTTGTAGGCTGCAGTAGTGAGGCTATTCAAGGAACGTTTGCTCATAAAGGCTCCATTCACAAGGTGTTTGGACCAAAGCTTACCAATACAACGGTGGGTGCATCACTTGGGGGATGGACATGCCTGAGTGATGGTTTGTTATTCACCGGGCTAGTGCAAGATTATGTCTAGATGATCTAAAGGTTATATGATAATCACTTCACCACACGCCAAAGGAAGAGTGTCATAGCTGACAGTATAGTTGATTATCTCATATAGGTAAAACAATACAACCTCTCTAGAGTATGTAAAACTATTTAAATAGTTGTGCTTGCGGTTATGAGCATGCTTGGTGCAGCCACAATCTAGTTTTTATTTTTGACAAAATGACTTTACTGGTAATGATGGGATGGTATATTGTGACTTATGTGTCATATCTATGGCTGAAATTTATTCATCATTCGCAGCCGTCAAGAGCTGTGACTTACTCTTTATTAACGTTATATATGATTGTTATTTATTACGTAAGCAGTGTTTGGACGTACTAAGCAGTGATTCTATCTCCTTTCTCCTCCGATTAGCCACTGCTGGATGTACGTAATCAGTGTTTCTATCTCCCTCTAGAATTAATGTCTAGTGCTTTCTAGTTTCATCACTATTCGTTTTGGTTGGATGTCTAGTACATAGAGAACAAGCATGCATGGGCACGACGCCAGCCCAATCGCATCGGCGCTGCGTAATGGGAAGGCGTCGGCGGACAACGCCATATATGGGTCGATGGCCGTAGCTACGGGAGTGAGAGTGAGAGTGGTTGCTTTGTCGATTTCATATGCTCTATTAGTACATGGGATGGGTGATGGTCGATCCAAGTGCACCCATCCTAATTTCGTTGTCGCGCGCCATGTCGTGGGATTATGGGAAGGCAGCGATGGAAAACACCATGCATACGTTGACCGCACCTACAAAATTTGTAAGCACGTGGGCGGACAATGCCATGTATTGATGGCATGCAGCTACTAGTGATGGTACTCCACATACGGTACATGGCCATTAATATGCTGTAACATCCCAAACTTAAATATGTGAATTAGTTAAATTGCAAGATGATTTTGAGAGTGCCAAGAACTTGACATTTATTCTTTTGTCTCTTTGAGTAGCATTCTGTTCTGAAAATCAATTTCCATTCAAGTGAAATAATTTGTATGGGGGAAGCTGAGCAAAAGCGTCAATTTTATGAGGAAATTTTTCACTGGTAATTTACGTTTGAAATACTTAGGTATTCCTATTGATAAGAAAATAAGAAAGAAAGATTGGGATAACATCGAAAATAAATTTGAGAAAAAATTAAGCTGTTCGAAAGGTAAATTGTTAATAATAGGGGTTGATTTTGTCAGAGGAATAATTTTATTCCTCCACTAATGGGCCCGCTATAGACTACAGTTATCCTTAAAAAGGACAGTAATACCCCTTATTTGTACTAATAGACTAGCTATCTCATTAAGGGGTATTCCAATCATTTGTGTAGGCTCAAGAGTCTATAAATACCCTTTGTATCCCTCATTTGTAACGGGATCCCTCGGAGAGCAATGAGGTTGTGGACGACCAATCCACTCTCCGGAAGAGCCCTAGGAACGCACAATTGTTGGAGAATAGGGCCATCCACCCCAAGATGGACAACATCCTACGCACCTCAAGGGCTCCCAAGCGCGCCCTCCTCCTTTGTGCTAGCCAATGCAGGGTCCAGCCAAGGGCGGGAAGCTGAAAGCGCACTCGCAGCCGGAGGGCTAGGGGTTCTGAGGCCAACCATCACTACTGGGATGCTTGACATCACTAACTGGAAGACGATGAAGGACAACTACGAGAGCTACCCCCTAACACGCTACTGTTAGGGGACAATCCTAACCAAAAAATATCATTGCTCTCGTTTGGACTCTTAAGACACTTTCCTTGCATGGGATTTCACCCTTGTGGTGCATATTGTGTACGACCTCTGTGGTCTCCCCTACCAAAAGTCCAAGGTGGCTTGGGCATCCATCGCCTCCACCAAGGCAGCTCGTGTCATGCTAGACATAGGGCATGAGTTACAACTTGGGCACGGCCTACTGCCCAAGTTGATGGATGTCCTTAGAACCCTCCCCCCTTAGACTCTAGGCCATGCGTCTAATGTCCTCTGGGTCACCACATGCCTCGGTTCGCTGCTTGGGAAAGGTCAACCCTTCTGATGCATTCCTGATCTCTAGAAATAAAACCCACCTATGGGGTAAAACATCTCCACTCCCTCATACTTTGTGAAGGCGAGAGTATCCCCTTCCCGGGCAATGTGCCTCTATATATGATGTTCTTTTACAAGCTACGATACACTGGTCAAGTTGAGGGTATTTTGGTAGTTTGCCAAATGCCAGAAATTTTGTTGGATCAAAACCACGGTGCTTGAGTGGCGCTTGTGAAAACAATTTAGGTTAAGGAGTTGCTGAGAAGATCAAGTGGATCAAATGCTAAAGACTGAGCTTGTTCGTGATCATGTGCTTTGAAAAGCATGCATTGGTTAAGTATGAGTGCAAAACCCATATTGTGTGGACTTAACAGGTTCCCCCTTTGCACTAGTGGATAGTATCTATTAGAGTTAGATACGGGCTAGTTATTCCATCTATTTAGTGGTAGGAGATGGGGGCTTGCAAGCCAACCATCGCATCCATTATTGAGTTAGGGTTTGAGAGAGTAGAGTGAGTGATGTGGTGTGCTTTCTATTCTCCTCATGGAGTGGCTATAAAATTTTTTATCTTCAAGTAGCAATATAATCAAGTTTGATTATCTGTCATGAATCTTACTTGTTTTGGATAATTTGCTCTTGTTCTTGTTGGTTCTTTGCATCTTCTCTCTCTTTCTTGATATTGCTAGTGTCAAGGATGTGTAAGTGATGGACATCACTCATGTAGATCAAATCTCATCTATCTAGGCACTATGGTTTGCAAGATCTCGAAGTTGCTCAGTTCTTGGTTTTGCTTGATGTGCCATATGGGAATACATCTAGAGCCATCTTTGCTGTTCTTAACACACGAGTAAGTTGTTTCTCAAGTTTTTAAGATTTGCCCAGTTTTAATGCAACCTTACAGGTTTTGTGGAAAGATTGGAACTTTGGCCAAGATCATCCATATCCTTAGATGGAATAGTTCTTGAGACCCTTAGCAAAGTTTTTGCAAAGTTAGATCTCATTTTGCCATGAATTTTGAGGTTTGCACAAAAACTGGTTTGGACTCAGGATAATTTTTTTTGTTCTGGGAACAGGGGAGCTGTCAGACTGCTCCTAGACCCAGTCAGACCAATCGTTAGTTAGATCACTGGTGTGTTGTCGGTCAGGCCGCTGGGGTGCAGTGTTCGACATCTTTGCTATTTTGGGTTGCTAGTGGTTTATAGGCTATGAAATATGATCTTATTAGCTTGCTAGTTCTGGAGTGAAAGATTTCGGGTACTTAGGGGAAAATTGGACATTGCACTATTCACCCTCTCTGTTGCCATTGTCAATCCTACATGCGCCTTTCTTGCAAGATATGTCAGAGTAAAGTAACCTAGAATGACTCTGAGTTTAGGAAAGTATCACTACTACAGAGAAGGTCATATTGGATGCCTCATCATAGACTATTCTACATTATTCGTCAGTGTTAAGCTGTAGCGTAGTTATCTCAGACTGTTTTACTAGCATGACCGTCTATGTTGCAACCGATGGTAAGAACCGTCAGTGATGATCTACTTATCATAGAAGGTTTTTTTACAAAAACTGTCTATGATACATCACAGACGGTTCATAATAAAAATCGTCTGTGATATATGGACTTATCACTGACGACTTTTGTAAAACACCATCTATGATGACCTACTTATCACTAACAGGTTGTGAATAGAAGCGTCTATGATATTTGTTGCGTTATTAAATACCCTAGTCCTAATAGATGTTCTGTCTATTAGGCGGTGGCTTTGAGGCGATTTGGTGAAACGAGATTGGAGATTTGGAAGGGTACTTGTTCATCGATTTGTTCTTGGAGATCTAAGATTAGTAATTGGTACTATATATAATGAAATGCATCATATTATAGTTAGATCTGCGCAATTTTAGTTGCAAGGAAAGAGAAGTTTAGCTTGGTAGTTTTTGCTCCAATTTAAGAGTGGGTCTCACCCCTATCTACTTTAATTCTTGTTCGATTGGTCCATGAATCATAGCTATCTACTTTAGATGGACAAATTATGGTGAATGACAATTATGTGTAAGAGTGTACGTACATGTAATGGCTATTTTTTAAAGGAAATAGCCGAGTGAAATTTTGAGTTGTAATTCACTTTGAGTTGTAAATCACTTTGAGTTATAGTTTACTTATTGTCATTTATCTATAATCTGCTTTCTTGTTTTCAGAGGGTATGGCTATACAAAGAACTATCACATATGGTTTCTAACACAAATTGTCTATGATATGTAGACCATCACAGATGTTTTTTATATTAACCGTCTGTGATATGTTGGATATCACAGATGTTTATTTTTAAAAATCATTTGTTGATGTGACTTATCACAGTTAGGGCGAAAACCTAACTCACTACTCCTGCGCACACTTAGATTTTCCTCAACACACCCACCTCCCTCCAGCTTTCTCTGCCATCTCCACGTTAGTGCACCGCCTCCTTCCTACTCTCTTTGCTTCCTCCGACCTCCGCTGCCTCCCTCCAACTCTCTGCTGCCTCCATCCTGAAACCATCCACGGCATCCTAGATCCCGTCGTTATCATCTTGGTATTGCTGCTCACCTGCTCTTTCTTCCCCATATTTTTTGTTTTTACATGCAATATCTGAAGTCAAAGAATATTGTAGGTTGTGTAATGTGCACTCTCATGGTGCTTATGCTCTTAATTCTAGTATTGACCCCCCCCCTCTATAAAATGGAGGATTTTATTATAATGGCTATTGGGAATGCCATTATAACAACTAGTTGTATATGGTTCTTTGCTAAAACATGCGATATTTTCTTCTCTCTATATCTCCCTGGATCAATAATTAGTGTTCTCTAGTTAAGAAAAGTAATCTTAGGTTGTATTGCCTAGAAGAAGTGTTAATAATGGTCATTAAGCATATCAACAATTGTTTAGTGCAAATATGGTTGTTTACATGATTAATGCCACAGTTGAGCTGCAATTTTGGACATCTAACAAAATTCTAAATTAGGCCATTGTATAACTACACAGGCTATTCGCCATCATGAATAAGTTATTATTCTTAGTATCTGACTTAGCAGAGGTGAGGTACATATTTCATCTATGCTATAGTATTACTTAAGGAACTAACATCAAGTGTACAACTTAATGTTTAGAGCCGTTTGTAAATCAAAAGATTGCACAAACTATGCATAGGGACAATGTTGCTATTAGATGTACAGACATTGTTACAATTTCCTTTACTAACATGTCTATCTCTCTTTGACTACTCGGATTATTAAATGCTATTACATAACATACTACTGAACATGTTAGTCATCATGTACATATATTATTGGTATGGCAATGTTTAACTACATGAGCTTCTTTCCAATAATATTTCCCCTCCAGCAACTAAGTGAGATTCACCAACATAGTCTTCGGGCTCAGTTTCGCCGAATATGTCCGATGACCAAACCAAAAGAGCAACTAAGTGATAGGGCAGAGGCATATCAAAAATGCCTCAAAGCCGAATGACCATCATGGAGGTTAGTCCAGTTGGGGTCGCTCTACATCCCAGGAAAGCAGAGGCCGCATTTCGGACCACCACACCAAGCTGGAAGTATCTGTCAAGTGAAGAGAAATAGCAGCTTTGGGAGAAAGTCTCTGAGAGACCATGTGGAGGTCATCCCATGTGTGTGATGAGTAATTGACATCGGTTTAGGAAAGTCGAGTTTGATTTGGATGGTTCGGACCTTGACGTTGCGTGGTGCAATCGGGCTCGGTCGGACTTGGTCAAACCTGGTCAAAGTGGTTAGGATGCATATTCTGTTGATTTGCCAGGTTTGGGCTATTTCATGCTTAATGTGGATTCATTAATGCATTTATGCTTATATGTGTCGAGCGGTGCTATTTGATGTGTTTCTTGTCTGTGTTGGCCGCAGGATGTCGAGGCGGAGTCGTGGCGAGACACGAGGTGACCAGACTAGGCACAGGGGGTGTCGAGGTCAAAACGGTCGGAGGTGTCGAAGACGGCGGAGACTCGAGGTGGTTGCGAAGCTTAGACGACAAGGAACGCGAAAGCTTCCCGGAAGGTGCAGGAGGGGTGTTTCGGTAAAAGCGCAAAGCTGCACAGGTGGAAGCGGTTCCGTTCGGGATTTAGCAGGCGTAACGGGTTGGAGACCCGTTAGCCAAAGGCTATAAATAGGAGAGGTGTGACCAAGTGCATGTATGCCTTGTGAGAGGGAGTGCTTGGTTGGTAAGATTTGCTTTAGTCAAAATGGCCTTTGGAGGGTTGTTTTGGCTTTAGGCTTTAGTGGTTGGGAGAGATAGGGCAGTCTGTTGGCTATGTCCCCTTCGTAGCTTCTCCCTGAGTGTGTTCTTGAGAGATAGGGAGATGGGTTCTTGATCATTCAAGCATGTGTGGGGAAGTAGAGAGGATGTGAGTTGATTCCCCTATGTAATCATGTATCTCTCTTCCTCAATATCAATTTGAGATGAATTGGTTTAAGTTTGATCGAGCTCCTGTCTCTCTGTTGGTTTTTCCTTTGATGCTCTCCATGCCTGATTTTTGAGTTTTTGAGTTTTTTGCTCGATTCTTGTTGGGGAGTGGCAAAATGGGTTGCTCTGTGATGGGAATAGGTCTCAAGATCATTTGATTGGTTTCTCCCTAGAGCAAAGTGAATGAATCAAGTATTTTTATTTCTCAGTTTCTCTGTTCTTGTTCTTCATTTCTAGGGTTTTGGTGCAATTCGTGTTTGCCCTCTTGAGATGGCATGAAACTTGGTATCTAGTGTCTTGAGGCTATTAATTAGCTATCTTCAAAGTTTCATGAGAAAAGGATCAAAGATTGGGGAGTAATTTGGATTTTGGCTCGATTCTTACAAGATTTCAGATTTTTACCATAATCTGAAATTCATGTTCTTAAGGTTGATTTCTTTGGTTCCTAGAGCCCCCTTGCTATTTAGTTTGTTGCTGTGTTGCTCTGGGCTGAAAAGTTTGAGAGCAAATCCCTCAATTCCTCAGTTTTGAAAGATCTGAAGTTTTTGCTCGTAGTTCAGTTTTGCAGTCTACTCTTGGACTGCCTGGAATCAGGGGAGCGGTCAGACCGGCCACTAGCCGGCGGTCAGACCGGCCGGGCTAGGGCGGTCAGACCAGCGATTGCTTTTTGCAGGCGTAATCTTCCAATCTTTTGGCTTATCTCTGTTATTTATGTGTCTTGTCTTTTCTCCTATAAGTTTGAGGATTCCGAGAGGTTGAAATCCATTTTCATAGCTGTTGTAGCTATTGGAGAGGGTTATTCGTGTGATTACTTTTGAGGGGTTGTTTTTAAAAGTCGACATTCACCCCCCTCTGTCGCCATTTCGGTCCAACAATTGGTATCAAAGCCGGTTAGCTCTTCTCGATAGATCTTAACCAGTCTCTAGAGCCATGGCGATAGACAAGTACTCGACCAAGCCCCCGATCTTCGATGGGATCGACTATCCCTTTTGGAAGAGTCGGATGGAGATCTACATCCAGGCTCAGGGCTATGCCATCTGGCGGAAGGTCAAAGTACGATATGTTGTTCCTGCCGATGAGAACATCAATGCCTGGAACATGGCTGATGTTGAGGCGAACGCTAAGGCAAGGAACATCATAATCCAAGGGTTGAGCCGAAGTGAGTTTGACTGCATCTCTTATCTTTCGTCAGCTTTCGACATCTGGGTGACCCTCGATGCATACCATAAGGGCACCACCCAGATCAAGACAGTTCGACAGGACCAGTTCAAGCGAGATTATAACAAGTTTGAAATGCTCGCTGGCGAGTCCCTTGATGAGTGTTTTGCGCGTTTCTACAAGATCTTGAGCAACCTCTGAGCGGTCGGTCCCACATACCCCAACTCGGACAACGCTCGTCAGATGCTCGCGGCTCTTGACTTACGCGTTTGGGAGATGAAGGTGACTACCATCAAGGACACCACCGATCTCTCGACCTTGACTCTTGACGCGTTGTATTCACGCCTCAAGTCTCACGAGATTGACATAGTCTCTCGTAGGTCGAAGTTGCAGTCGACGGCCTTAGTCACCGATCCCACTTCTGGACCTTCTTTTGAGTCGACTTGCGGATTCTCCCTTGCTGCTCTCTGTGACATAACTGATGATCAGTTAGAGCAGTTTGCGGATGAGCAATTAGCCCTCCTAGCTCGGAGATTTTCCCATGCTTATAAGAGGAGGAGGGACGGAAAGAGAGGAGGACCCGTGATTTGCTTCGAGTGTGGTGGTCCCAACCACATTTGAGCAAACTGCCCCAAGCTGGGATAGGGCAAAGGCGACTACGGTGGTGTGAGCAAGAACGACTACATCGACAAGAACCGCAACAAGAAGCCCCCTGCTCACACCCAAGGCAAGAAGAAGTTCCGTGACCTTGGCAAAGCCAATAAGCTCTTCCATCGCGTCCTCACCGCCTTCGACGACCTCGACCTGAGCGAGATAGAGGGGTGGAGCGACGACGATGGAACGGACGAGCAAGACCCCAAGGGCGGCGACGACTTCTCCAGCATGTGCTTCATGGCCATTGAGGGCGAAGTGAGCGACAGCAAGCTGTACTCCGACTCCGACGAGGTATCCCCCACCTACGACCAGCTTAATGATGCTTTTCTTAAGCTAGGTAGATTCCATGCTAGATCTAGAGCTAGGTGTAGCGAGTTGGAGAAGGAAGTAGATAGATTGTCACGGGAGCTTACTTCACTTATATCTGCTCCCTCCCGTGATGATTGTGATATTTGTTCTGCTTTGCTGGATGACATGGAGAAACTAAGGACCTTGCATGATAGTGTGTCCTCTGAGCTAGACATGATTAAGGTGGAGAATATTAGTCTACTTGCTGAGCTAGAGATGAGTACGGTAGCGCCTTCTTCATCTACTACTGTTGAGGCTATTTCTTGCACCTCATGTGAGGATAAGGACAATGCGTTTAGAGGTCTTTATACCATGTTGCTCGATCTGCCCGAGACTTGTGAAAATTTTAATAATCTGAAGATGAACCTAAAACGGGCAGATCATAAAATTGCTGAATTACAAGCTTTTCTTCTTGAGCCTGTTGCTTCGTGTGTGAATTGTCCCAAGCTTACTGCTGAGCTTGAAGCTGTCTCCAAACAGTTTCAAGAATTAGTTGATGACAACAACAGATTAGCTCAATATGCTTCTAAGGACTCTGTTAGCTCACCATGCATTAACTGTAACAAACTAAAATCTGATTTGATTGCATTGGATGAAAAATGTGTGAAGCTGACTAAGGACCTTCTAGAGAAGCCACCTTCTGCTTGTAATGTGTGTGCTGCTGTGGGGGAGAAGCCCAAGGGTAAGGTAGAGACGCCTGGCGACATGAATCAACTGGCTAGCAGTAGGACTGTCCTTTCTGAGTCGGCTAAGCGTGCTCAAGCCATTTGTTCCTCTGCTGTTGGTTCTTCTTCTGCTCCCTTACCCTCTGCTGTCTCTTCTTCTCCCTGCTCTTCTTGCGGGAGTGTCAGTACCTTATGAACACTCTCGAGAGATTTGTAGGAGGCAAGAAGAAGCTAAATCTTATTCTAGACCAATCCAAGATTTGCAGATTCAATCAGGGTCTAGGAAATAATTTCTATGAGGATATGAGGAAGCATCCACCTGCCGTGCTTAGACCCATAGCCGTAGGTGTGATCGAGGTAGTGCCCAAAACTGAGAAAGTTCAATTCAAGTCAGCGGGCTTTGTCCAAGTGATTTCTGACAGCAAGGTAATTCCACCTGCTGCTTCGGCTTCTCAGAAGGCGAAGCCTCATCATGCTACTTCTACCTCTCAGAAGGTGAAGTATCATTGCACCTTCTGTCAGAAGGATGGACACTTGATCGAGCGATGCTTCAGGCGCGCCAAGATCACGCGTAGAGACCGTGTTGAGTCTCTTAGGCGTATTCAAGGTCAGCCCCAGACCTTGAGTGCACCTAAGACCAACACGAGGTCTAGGTTTGCTCCTATTGATGGGTTTGGGCAGTATCGAGGACTTGGTTTTTCCGAGTTTTCTGGTTTTCGTCCTCATACTCCCTTTGGTCGTGACTTCCGCCGTTCTAAGGGTAGATCTCGTTTTCCTCGTTGAGATGGCTACCCGCGGCGTGATCAGCATGTTGCCGGTGCTCCGACTCGCTCTCCCGTAGCAGTCGGACCCAGCAACAGCTTCAGGTCTACGCGTAGACCTTCTGCTTCTTTGAGCAACAGAGAGCGTAGGGTAGTTAGAGGTCAGTCGTGCTTGACTACTTCTGCTGCTCAACGTGTTACTCAGTATTGGGTGACAAAATCACTCTTGATTTACCCCAGTACTGAGATTTTACTCTCTGTTTGACTCAGGTTCGCCGGGCAGGGAAGGGAAAGGTTTGGCTCGTAGACTCTGGGTGTTCGCGACACATGACCGGAGACTCCCGTCCGTGCTCCAGGTGATAAGACGATCACCTTCGGAGATGCTTCATCTGGGCGCGTCATCGCCAAAGGTACAGTGCGCGTTAATGATACTTTCATTTTGAAAGATGTTGCCTTGGTTAGTAAGCTGCAGTATAATTTGCTTTCAGTCTCTCAGCTTACCGATGACGGTTTCAAGGTGAGCTTTAAGAAAAACAATTGCAAAATTCTTGATTCTTCGGGTAGTCTGGTTTGCGGGATTTCTCGTTTTGGGAGGATCTTTCGTGCTGATTTTTCTGAGTCTTCTGGTGATCCTCTCCGGTGTTTAGTTGCTTCGGAGTCCCGTGATCTTTCTTTCTAGCATAGGAGACTTGGTCATATTGGATTTGACCATTTGACCCGAGTTAGCGGCCACGATCTCATTCGTGGTCTGCCGAAACTCAAGATGGTCAAAGATCTAGTTTGTGCTCCTTACCGGCACGGCAAGATGGTTGCCGCTTCTCACCCTCCGGTCACAGTGACTATGACCGATGCACCAGGACAGCTGCTCCATATGGACATAGTCGGACCAGCTCGAGTGCAGTCAGCAGGAGGGAAGTGGTATGTTCTTGTCATGGTCGATGACTTCTCGAGGTACTCTTGGGTGTTTTTCTTAGCATCGAAGGATGAGACGTTTACACATTTTCGAGGTCTTTTTAGTAGGCTTTCTGTTGAGCTCCCGGGTGCCTTACGAGCGATCCGTAGTGACAATGGCACGGAGTTCAAGAATTCCTACTTTGAGAGGTTCTGTGACGAGACAGGTGTAGAGCACCAGTTCTCTTCTTCGCACGTCCCACAGCAGAATGGCGTCGTGGAGAGGAAGAACCGTACCTTGGTCAAGATGGCCAGGACGATGCTTGATGAGTACTCTACACCGAGGAAGTTTTGGGCTGAGGCTATTGCGACCGCGTGCTATGTTTCGAACAGAGTTTTTCTTCGGGCACACTTGCATCGCACTTCTTATGAGTGGAGATATGGGCGAAAGTCCAGTGTATCTCATTTTCGTGTGTTTGGTTGCAAGTGTTTTATTCTGAATTCCCTAGACAAGTTCGAGTCACGTTCTTGTGATGGTATCTTTCTAGTTTACTCGACTTCTTCGCGGGCGTATAGGGTCTGGAACTGCGAGTCTAGTAAAATGGTAGAGACATGTGAGGTGACATTTGACGAGGCCAGTCCGGGGACTAGGCCTGATATCTCAGGTTCTTTAGAGTAGTCCGAGACCATCTTTGTGGATGATGAGGAGGATGGGGATGAGGGTTGTCTACCCGATCCAGTCCTTCATCCACCCCTTGAGGTGCCTTCTTCCATCGCACCTCCAGGAGATCAGCCCATGCCTTCTGCTTCCTCTGGAGCTAGTGGCTCTGTTCCTACCTCTTCAGCTCATGAGGTAGAGGCCACTTCTTCTTCTCATCCTGGACCTCCCCGACATATCCAGAAAAATCATCCTTCAAAGCAGATTATTGGAGACCTCTTTGAGCGAGTCACTCGTTCAAAGACTAGAATGTCACAATTCTGTCTCCATTCTGCTTTCATTGCCTCCTTTGAGCCCAAGGATATTTGTCATGCTCTTTCTGACGAGTCTTGGGTCAATGCCATGCATGAGGAGTTAGAGAATTTTGAAAGGAACGAGGTCTGGTCGCTTGTTGAGCCCCCTCGAGGTCACAATATCATTGGGACTAAGTGGGTGTTCAAGAACAAGCAGAGTGAGGATGGGGTAGTCATTCGAAACAAGGCTAGACTGGTAGCTCAGGGCTTCTCCCAGGTTGAGGGTCTAGATTTCGAGGAGACCTTTGCCCCTGTAGCTAGACTTGAGGCCATTAGAATCCTGCTTGCCTTTGCAGCCTCTAAGGGTTTCAAGCTCTACCAGATGGATGTTAAGAGTGCCTTCCTCAATGGCTTTATTGAGGAAGAGGCCTATGTGAGACAGCCTCCAGGTTTCGAGAACCCCAAGTACCCAAACCATGTCTTCAAGCTTTCCAAAGCCTTATATGGACTTAAGCAGACCCCTAGAGCTTGGTATGAGAGGCTTAAGTCCTATCTGTTGAGTCATGGTTTCGAGATGGGTAAGATAGATAAGACCTTGTTCATTCGCTGGCATGGCACTGATCTCCTACTCGTCCAAATTTATGTGGATGACATCATTTTTGGCAGCTCTTCCCATGCTCTAGTTTCACAGTTCTCGGATGTCATGAGTACCGAGTTTGAGATGAGCATGATGGGTGAGTTGACTTTCGTTTTCAGCTTCCAGATCAAGCAGACTCGGGAGGGTACCTTCTTGCATCAAGGCAAGTACACTCGTGACCTCCAGAGACGCTTTGACATGAGTGATGGTAACCCCGTGTCAACTCCCATGGAATCTTCCGCCACTCTTGACCCAGATGAGGACGGCGAGCCAGTTGATCAGAAGGAGTATCGCAACATGATAGGCTCCCTCTTGTACCTCACCGCCTCGAGACTGGACATACACTTCTCCGTGTGTCTTTGTGCTCGGTTTCAGGCTTCTCCTCGCGTATCTCACCGCCAGGTGGTGAAGCGCATTCTTCGGTACCTTCGAGCTACCATTGACTATGGTATCTGGTACTCTTCCTCTTCCTGCCTTCCTTGAGAGCCTACTCGGACGCAGACTTTGCCGGCTGTAGGATAGATAGGAAGAGGACTTCTGGCACCTGCCAATTCATTGGCACTTCTCTTGTTTCTTGGTCCTCGAGGAAGTAGTCCGGTGTTGCACAGTCCACTGCAGAGGCCGAGTATGTTGCTACCGCCAGCTGCTGCAGCCAAGTACTTTGGATGGTCTCGACCCTGCGGGACTTTGGGTTAGCTATCGACAGTGTTCCACTCTTTTGTGATAACACTTCTGCGATTAACATTGCTAAGAACCCAGTGCAGCTTTCTCGGACCAAGCACATTGACATCCGATATCACTTCCTTCGAGACCATGTGGAGAAGGGTGATATAGTGCTCCAGTTCATGGAGAGTGATCACCAGTTGGCTGATATCTTTACCAAGCCTTTGGATAGCTCTAGGTTTTCTGCTCTGCGGGGAGAGCTTGGGGTGGTTTGTCCTTATGGACTGTTGTGAGGGGGAGCTTTATGTCTTACTGCTTTATTATGTTAATTATGCTCTTACTCCTTTCTGTTGCATTGCATATGGGTGCATTGGGTTTAGTCCTTCTAGCATAGGTTAGAGTGCTTCTATCGTCTAGTTGTTTAGACTCTTTACTCTCATCTTGTGATTCTAGGATGCTGCTTATTAGCTGGTTCTCTTCTCACTAGGTTGAGCTCACTCACTTCTTGTAGGTTCTAGCGAGGGTTGGGCCACCCTCGGGTAGACAGGGTACGTGTTTGCTCCTTAGTGAGTTAGATGATCAGTTGATAGTCCTAGAGTCATATGGGGTAGATGAAAGTCAGTCTGAGCCATAGTATCCTCTATATCTTATCTATGATTTAAGGACTGCCCTTTCGGATTTTCTTTGCCAATTTCTCCAGTTTATTGCTTTGGTTTAGGGGGAGTTCATTTGGGAGCTTCTAAATCTTAATGTTGACATAACTCAACTTGAACTAAAAGCTGCATAACATGTTGAGGGGGAGATGGATTTTCTTGCATTTCAGCATTCTGCATTGTAATATAACTACATGGAGCCTTGATTATTATCCTATTATGACATATTTACCATGCATTACATCTTGCCATGACTTGTGCTTATTTGCTAGATGTATCATGACTTCATATGAGTAGACTAGCTTTTGCCATGATGAGTTAATTAAAATTGCTCAACTTGAATTGAAACTTGTCATGTTAATTCTCAAGACTAGTCTTTCTTTAGTTATCCACTTATGATTCATGCCATGTCAAATAGTCTGAGTTGAGTCTTGAATCTTTGTTGAGCTTTAGTTTGAGCTATTCTAGTTTCTTGATGACACATGAATTAGTACAAGTCGTATGTTCATGAAAATGCAAAAAGATCTCTTTTGTGCGAAAAAACTGATCTCACCAATTCTTTCTCATGAGACGGTTTGCCATTGCACAAGGCATGAACTCAGGGGGAGTTTTGGATGACCAAGATTATCTTCTTAAGCTTCTTACTTGGAGTGGTCGCATAAGGCTTGAGATCTAGCACATGACTAAAACAAAAATCTGGTTGAAAACAATCATGAGATTTCTAAACAAAAACATGTCAATTGTGCTCACTTTGCTAAAAATTACAAGACTTACAAGTACATGAACAAATGTCTCATTCTTGAACTTGTAGCACTCTAAATTGACTCAATACTAACTTCTTGGTTCCACTTAGCTTATTGACATGGCCTGCATCATCTTTGGATACCTTTAGCTAGACTAGAATCATGATTGACTTGACATGCTAAGAAATTCGATCAAAATTCAGATTGTGACTTATTTGGCTTAGCTTGTCTCTACATACATTGTCATGATCTTGATAGCATACTTGTATGTGATGGCTTGCTGTAATTCTCATATACTCATTTTGGATAATTATCATGGCTCTACATGCTTAGAATAAAGCAACTTCAGCCATTTCATCCTTTATCATGACTTGATTCTCTTCCTTGCATCTTGATGAGTTTATTGCCAAAAAGGGGGAGAATAGCGAAGAAAAAGCCATTTGGGAACTTTCTAGAGCTTTGGAGAACAATTTGCTCTTTCTTTTGTAGCTCTAGTATTTCTTTGTCGACACGGTCATGAGGCTCATTTGCTCTTTTCTTTGGACCATGTTTGACTTCTTTCTTGCATTTCAAACTTCAACTTTGCGCTTTTTCTGGGTTTGTCAATATACTCATCAAGGGGGAGATTGAGAGACCATGTGGAGGTCATCCCATGTGTGTGATGAGTAATTGACATCGGTTTAGGAAAGTTGAGTTTGATTTGGATGGTTCGGACCTTGACGTTGCGTGGTGCAATCAGGCTCGGTCGGACTTGGTCAAACCTGGTCAAAGTGGTTAGGATGCATATTCTGTTGATTTGTCAGGTTTGGGCTATTTCATGCTTAATGTGGTTTCATTAATGCATTTATGCTTATATATGTCGAGCGGTGCAATTTGATGTGTTTCTTATCTATGTTGGCTGTAGGACGTCGAGGCAGAGTCGTGGCGAGACACGAGGTGACCGGACTAGGCACAGGGGGTGTCGAGGTCAGAACGGTCGGAGGTGTCGAAGACGGCGGAGACTCGAGGTGGTTGCGAGGCTTAGACGACAAGGAACGCGAAAGCTTCCCGGAAGGTGCAGGAGGGGTGTTTCGGTAAAAGCGCAAAGCTGCACAGGTGGAAGCGGTTCCGTTCGGGATTTAGCAGGCGTAATGAGTTGGAGACCCGTTAGCCAAAGGCTATAAATAGGAGAGGTGTGACCAAGTGCATGTATGCCTTGTGAGAGGGAGTGCTTGGTTGGTAGGATTTGCTTTAGTCAAAATGGCCTTTGGAGGGTTGTTTTGGCTTTAGGCTTTAGTGGTTGGGAGAGACAGGGCAGTCTGTTGGCTATGTCCCCTTCGTAGCTTCTCCCTATGTGTGTTCTTGAGAGATAGGCAGATGGGTTCTTGATCATTCAAGCATGTATGGGGAAGTAGAGGGGATGTGAGTTGATTCTCCTATGTAATCATGTATCTTCTTTCCTCAATATCAATTTGAGATGAATTGGTTTAAGTTTGATCGAGCTCCTGTCTCTCTGTTGGTTTTTCCTTCGATGCTCTCCATGCCTGATTTTTGAGTTTTTGAGTTTTTGCTCGATTCTTGTTGGGGAGTGGCAAAATGGGTTGCTCTATGATGGGAATAGGTCTCAAGATCATTTGATTGGTTTCTCCCTAGAGCAAAGTGAATGAATCAAGTATTTTCATTTCTCAGTTTCTGTGTTCTTGTTCTTCATTTCTAGGGTTTTGGTGCAATTCGTGTTTCCCCTCTTGAGATGGCATGAAACCTGGTATCTAGTGTCTTGAGGCTATTAATTAGCTATCTTCAAAGTTTCTTGGGCAAAGAATCAAATATTGGGGAGTAATTTGGATTTTGGCTCGATTCTTACAATATTTCAGATTTTTACCATAATCTGAATTCTTGTTCTTAAGGTTGATTTCTTTGGTTCCTAGAGCCCCCTTGATATTTAGTTTGTTGCTGTGTTGCTCTGGGCTGAAAAGTTTGAGAGCAAATCCCTCAATTCCTCAGTTTTGAAAGATCTGAAGTTTTTGCCCGTAGTTCAGTTTTTCAGTCTACTCTTGGACTGCCTGGAATCAGGGGAGCGGTCAGACCGACCACTAGCCGGCGGTCAGACCGGCCTGACTAGGGTGGTCAGACCGGCCATTGCTTTTTGCAGGCGTAATCTTCCAATCTTTTGGCTTATCTCTGTTATTTGTGTGTCATGTCTTTTCTCCTATAAGTTTGAGGATCCAGAGAGGTTGAAATCCATTTTCATAACTGTTGTAGCTATTGGAGAGGGTTATTCGTGTGATTACTTTTGAGGGATTGTTTTTAAAAGTCGACATTCACCCCCCCCCCTCTGTCGCCATTTCGGTCCAACAGTCTCAACGTCCTTCGAGATTGGAGAAGAAGTCCAGGGCCTCATGTGATGACAAGCATTCCTAGCGATGGCAAGGTGTGGAAGAATTTCAAGAGCATGCTTGTCACAAAATACGTGAACGAGGATGGGAATCTGTTCATAAAATATCCTTTCTTCCATCTAGATATATGGGATGCCTTTTGGGCATGAAGATGACCACTGAATTCTAGAAAGAAAGCGTGGCGCACAAGGCAATCCAGGCCCAGAACACTCACCCCCCCCCCACAGACTCGGCACCGCTGGGTACATGGATGAGGAGGCAATCCTATCGGAGGCCTCACACCATTTGCAAGGATCATAGACAAGCGCGCCCGAAACTGGTTAAGAACGAAGACATCTACCATGTCTACGGGCGCCATATCCTTCAAAAACTCAGTAGATCAGGAAGTGTCACAATGCTTGATAAAATATCGAACTACCTAGCTGGTAATATGTCCATAACTTTATAGGAACTAAAATAACATGTTTGCCTCTTGCAGGAAATGTTCATTACAGAACCCTCCCAAGGCTACTTCCAGGCCATCAAGGAGAGGGGCATATTATCCATGGCCCTGGAAAACAAAGTGCACCTGGGACGCACACTAGGCTATAGGATTAAAGATAACTGACTAGACAGAGGTGAATAAGAGGTTCAAAAATTATCATGCCATCTAATAACAATTACCACAATTTTAGTCTAGCAAGATTTTAAAGCAATTGAAACCTACACAATTCTAGTATGTCTAAGGCACTACAAGCACAAGTCTCTACAAGAATAACTCTAGCACAAATAAATACAACAATCACAATATACTAGAAATACAAGGGCGGAAAGAAGAGACAAAGAAATAACCAATTTACACACGTTGTTTTACCGTGGTGATTAGAAACTTGCTGGTTTCCCCTAATCCTTTCTCTGCTTTGGAGATGATGGACACCAAACCACTCACAAGTCGGCACCAGGCTTCTTCGCAACCTTCTTGAAGAAGTCACCGTGCAAGCTCCCGTCAAGCTGTCTAGGTGCCAGCAAGCACCAAGAGTAATAAATCACAGCTTCACTTGACAGCGCTCAAGTGTCAAAAGGATCAATCTAGAGATGAAATGCACATGATTTGACTCAACTACCTCAAATGAATGCACAATGTGAAATTACGTGTGGAGTGAATGCTCAATGCTCAACGGTGTTCAATGGAGTGTCATGCATCTGTTCTTGAGTAGGTGGGAGAGTATTTATACCCTCACCAACCAAAACTAGCCATTACAGGGTGATCCCTAAAAAATCAGGGCGAGCAGAAGTATCGCCGTTCATCGACCAGTACTACCGCACCTGTTTTGACACAACAGTAACGGCTATTTCAGAGCTTCTGAACTAGCCATTGAAAGTCGGTGTGGTACTACCGTCGTTGTAACCATGGTAGTTCTGATACTCGGAAGTTGCAAAATTTCAGCGCAATACTTCCGTTTGCTTCGAGGCCAAAAGATGGCGCTCTTCGGAAAAAACGTACCACCCAGATTTTCGGAGCTTCCGTGCTCCGGAAGTACCATTTAAGGTTATGGTACTACCGCTCTACGGTAGTTCCACCGTTGAAACTCTGGTACTTTCATTTTCCACAGAGACAAAGTGATTCCAAGGATGCTCTCTGGAAAAAACGTACCGCCCAGATTTTCGGAGCTTCCATGATCCGAAAGTACTGTTCAAGGATGCAGTACTACCGCTCTACGGTAGTTGCACTGTTAAAACTCCGGTACTTCTATTTTTTTGCAGAGACAAAGTGATTTCAAGGGTGCTCTCTGGAAAATTGTACCGCTCACTTTGATAGAACTTCCAAAAAGTATAAGTACCGCCATTTACATTCTGGTACTTACGATTATCCAAATAGAGCACATATTGGCTATCAATTTTAGGTTTAAGAAAATGCATGATCTTAAATTGATCCAACAGCACAAGAATAAGCTATCAAGTTACTAGCCATGATCCCTCTTAATAGTATGGCATTTATCCTATAATCCGTTCTTCTACCCTTTCCCCTAAAACCGTAAAAGCAAAAGGGATCCTAGTCTACGTATACCTTTATCTTGAGCCACTTTGATCTTCATGTTGACCCTTAGCTTGCGTCTCATCATCATTTTAGGGACTAAACCTTTTAAACACTTAGTAAACATGTTAGTCCCATATTCACATAAATTCATTAATCATTTTTAGGGGCCTAGATGCTTTCAATCTCCCCCTTTTTGGTAATTGATGATAATATAAATATTATGTAAAGAGAATAAAGTTTTGAATATACCACATGTTTGAAAACTTTGTGACTTTGAAAAATACTTCAAAGAAAGCTTCCCCTAAGTAAGTGCATATAGAAGAGAAGATACTTTGCAAGCTCATGTAAAAAAAATTATAAAAAAATTAGAAGAGTTTCTTTTGTTTGTTGAGCTTGAGGGAAAAGATAATTGCAATGTTATAAAGTATACCATAGATTTACACAAAGTGCAATTTTATAAAATGATCACAACTTTAAGTTCAACATAACATAAAACATGTTCTTAAACATAACATAAAGCATGTTCTCAACAAGAAGATCATTCATTACAAGTTCATTTTACATAAATAGTAGCTAAGATAGATAACTAAGATAGATAGACTTCTTGGCTTCTTCTCTATCCTTCCTTGTGCTTCCCCTTCGTGTCTTCTCCCCCATTGGCATCAAATGACCAAAAAGGCTACTCTTGTGGTCTTTGAGAGGAAGGGCCACAATGACGACGGTGGCCAAACCTGACTGGGGATGGAGGACAAGCCAAGGCATGCTCAATAGATGTGACTCTCTCATCAATAGAGTCCATTCTTGAGGAAACAGAAGCAAATGCCTCAGCCTGAGTGTCGCGAATCTGGAGAATAGCCGAGTATATATGAGAGAGAGACTTGTTCTTCTTCTTGAAGTGTAGCTGCTAATTCTTCTTGCTATCGAGCTTGAGGACGGGAAGCTGGAGGAATTGGAGGTTTTGCTCAAGGCTTGTAAGCCTTGTGGACGCTGCCCAAACCACCATGGAATTCAATCTTTCGAAGGATCAAGGCCATGATGTATGGAGCATAATTTATCATTTTGATCCTATCATTCTTGGAAGATACTATTTCCCAGATAATAAGATTAACCACATCAAATTTGTGACCTTACATAACATAGTCAATTAGGTTCCATGCATGGCCTCTTATGGCATCACAATTCCCACCCTTCGGAAAAATGGTATGGTTAATAATCCGATTTTTACCAGTCTGGGAATGGAAAGGAGACCAACAAGCTTGCCTGGGACAAATCATGTACTCTGATCATAGTATTCAGACAACGTAGGGAGCTCAAGTCCAGGTCTGTCATATACCTTCTCATGTGCACTTGACTCTATCCTAAGGCTAGCTCAAACTCATGCTTATTGGAGTCAAGGGTTGGCAGCCAGTCATCCATGAGTTATGCTAGAAGTCAAGAGAAATATATAGCGTAGCATAAAATTACCTGATTATATCTTCATTATAGTCTGATTTGAGAGCCACAAGATTTTATATTTCAGCCCTCTAAAACAGCCTATAAGTCCCATCATATTTGTCAATGGAGTCCAGGTGGTCCCAATCAACATACTTGTGATCTGCAAAGAGTCTATTTGGACCATACAGCTGTTAATACACTTGTTCTTGAAATTTGGTATGAAACCTTAGATTGATAGAATTATTTAGAAGCAGAAACTAGTTTCTGTGATGCAACCGTGCATATTCTTCAGCTGTTATTTTTTTGAGATCTATTTGAGGCTCTTCCCGATCATACATATCCTCATCTGACTACTTAAAAGGTGAGCTCTCTTGTTGTTCTGTTTCTGTCTTGGAGCTAGAGGCTAGTGCCTTGCCTCTGTCCTCTCTGGTCTTTTGAGTAGATTCTGAGGTGGCTAGAGGTGCAGGAGGAGGCACTTAGGCTGCAAGAGGTTCTATTCGAGATGAAGATTGACAAGGAGCCATAGAAGAGGAGTTCCTGACATACATTTTGCGGCCAGTATTCCATGTCCTAGGCATCTTTAAATAGGGAAAAAGGATATCAGAGATATGGAGAGATCAAACAAAAAGGGTTTGAAAAGAAATGGAATAAGATGGTTGTTTTGTCAAGATAATCGGAAGTACCGACATTCAAGCCACAGTAGTACCAGGCTGCGGTAGTACCGCGCTCGTCAAGCAGTAGTTCCGATTTCCCTGATATTTTCTAGGACAAGTAATGTATGAATCTTTTGGTGTTTTTTCTTGTATTGAATCAAAGGAATAGATGCAAAAACATCATTAGACACTTGCCAAAATCATTCGCATTTCAGATAAACACCTAGACCTAAACCTAGGGTTCTAGAACAAGATAAAACAAGGGGTTTGATCCCATTTACCTTGTGGAATAGAGGAGTTGAACCCTTAGGACGCAAGGAAACACTAAAAACCAAAGAAATGCCCACTGGATTTGGAGATCGAACAAGAAGGTTTTGGGCTTTCGTTGGAGAGGAGAGAGAGGTGTATGGTCACGAGCGGCTGAAGGAGAAGGAGCTTCCGGAGCAAGTAAATAGTCAGAGATTAAAAGCCCTTGTAGTTTTCGACCACACTGATTGTGTTCGACTAATATGGTTCTCTGACCATGTGCTCAACCACGGCAGTTTTGACCATGTTGGATTCAACCACGTAGGTATCAACCACGCTGGTTTCAACCATGCTGGTTTTGACCATGTTAGTTTCGACCATAGTGGTTTTGACTACGTTGGTTTTGATCACGTTGGTTTGGACCACGCTGGTTTCGACCACATTGGTTTTGACCACCAAGCATACGGTAGTACCGTTATCACATAGTCAGTAGTTCTGGAACACGGAAGTATCGCAAAAGACAAAGTGGTAGTTCTGATTTTTCTAGAACTTTCAGAGAACTGAACTTAGATTAGAGAAATATGCAAATGATCTCTAGTTTTGCACTCAAATAAAATCATTCAGGTTCATTATGCATTAGGAACACTAAATAAAACCTTGGAATATAGTATTATAAACATAGAGATTTTTAGCAAAAAAAAGAGAAAATACTTTTCAAAAATACCTCAAACAATTCCAAATGAGCATGAAAGCATGAGGCATGAGTTCAAGCAATATTTGAGTAGTTTATGACATTTAGTTCATTCCTCAACTTGCAAAAACAGCTTTCATTTAGAGGTTTGGTAAAAATATCCGCTAATTGGTCTCCAGTCCGGATGTGGCTAATTGTAATATCTCCCTTGCTCACATGATCTCTCAAGAAATGGTGGCGTATATTTATATGCTTGGTTCTTGAGTGTTGGATTGGGTTATTGGATATTTTTACTGCACTATCATTATCATACAAAAGAGGCATTTTGTCAAATTTAATTCCACAATCCATCAAAGTTTTCCTTATCCATATCAATTGAGCATAGCAACTACCCGCGGAAACATATTCGCCTTGACAAGTGGAAAGTGCTCAGTATTTTGTTTCTTGGAAGACCATGACACTAAAATCTTCATAGCAATTGATAGCTACCCGAGGTACTTTTTCTATCCACTTTGCAACCAACATAATCGGAGTCCAAGTATCCAATTAAACAAATTTAGCACATTTAGGATACCAAAGCCCTACGCTAGAGGAATGCTTTAAATATCTTAAAATTCTCTTTACGGCCGTTAAATGGCACCTTTTGGAGATGCTTGAAAACGTGCACACATGCAAACACTAAACATGATATTGGGCCTAGATGCAGTAAGATAAAGCAAGCTACCAATCATTAATCTATAAAGCTTTACATCTACTGGCTTACCTCCTTCGTTAAGATCAAGATGCCCGTTCATTGCCATAGGAGTCATGATGGGTTTTGCATCCCCATGCCAAACTTCTTGAATATATCTCTCACATATTTTGTTTGGCTTATAAAGGTCATATCTTTGTGTTACTTGATTTGAAGTCCAAGAAAATAGCTCAATTCTCTGATCATAGACATCTCAAATTCCCTAGACATCATTTCACCAAATTTCTTGCAAAACTCTTGATTAGTAGAACCAAATATGATATCATCAACACAAATTTGACATATAAAGAAATCATCATCAATAATCTTTGTAAACCAAGTTGTATCAACTTTCCCAATTTTAAATCCTTTAGAGAGCAGAAAGTCACGAATGTGCTCATATCATGCTCTAAGAGCTTGTTTTAAGCCATATAAGGTCTTGGAAAGTTTATACACATAGTTAGGACTTTTAGGATCTTCAAAACTAGGAGGCTGTTCAACATAAACAAGTTCAAAAATTGTTCCATTTAATAATGCACTTTTAATATCCATTTGAAATAATTTGATATTGAAGCTAGATGCAAAGGCAAGTAATATGCGAATTGATTCAAGTCTTGCCACGGGTGCAAATATTTCATCATAATCCAAACCCTCAACTTTAGTATAACCTTGAGCAACTAACCCTAACTTGTTTCTTACCATAACTCCATTTTCATCTTGCTTATTGCGAAAGACCCATTTGTGCCAATCACATTGTGCTCTTTGGGTCTTTCCACCAATATCCAAACATCATTTTGGGTGAAATTTTTGAGTTCTTCATGCATTGCATTCACCCAATCCGGATCATCTAGTACTTCATCTACAAATTTAGACTCAAGAGAAGACACAAAGGAGTAATGTTCATGAAATGAAGATATTCTAGATCTAGTTTGAACACTCTTACTCACGTCACCTAATATTTGATCTATTGGATGATCTTTCGCAATTGCATTGTGGCTCTTCGGTGGTAGATTTTGTTCTTCCTTTTCTTCGACATCTATTGCTTGTGTATTGCTTCTTGTGGAGGAATTGGGAGCTTCAACTTGATTTGATAAAGGAGATATACTTGGATCATCCTTTGGCTTGATGTTGCCAATTTGCATGTTCTCCATTACTCTCCTTAGTCCTTCATCACCTATATCATCCAAATTCTCTTGTTCTTTTTTAGAGCCATTAGTTTCATGAAATTGAACATCGCATGATTCTTCAATTAAACCAAAATTTTTATTGAAGACTTTATAAGCTTTGCTATTAGAAGAATAACCAAGAAAAAAATTCTTCATCACATCAACTTTGAAATTTAGAAAGCTGAACACCCTTTCTTAAGATATAGCATTTACATCCAAATACTATAAAGTAGGAAATGTTTGGTCTTCTTCCAATGAGAAGCTCATAAGTCTTTTTAAAAAAACGATACAAATAAAGGCAATTTATGGTATGACAAGCAGAGTTAATAGCTTCCGCCCAAAAATTATCGGAAGTATTATGTTCATCAAGCATTGTCCTAGTCATTTCAATTATGTTCGATTTTTCCTTTCTATAACTCCATTTTGCTCAGGAGTGTAGGTGGTGGGAAGCTCATGCTTTATTCCATGTTCATCACAAAAATCTTCAATTTTAGTGTTTTTAAACTCAGAACCATTGTCACTTCTTATTTTCTTTATTTTGAAATAAAATTCATTTTGGGTCCTTTTTGAATAAATTTTGAAAATACCGGAGGCATCGCTCTTGTCATTTAAGAAGAATATCCATGTGTATCTAGAGTAACCATCTACAATAACCAAACAATAGCTTTTGCCCCCAATGCTCTTATAACTTGTTTGCCCAAACAAATCCATATGCAAGAACTCCAATGGCTTAGAAGTTGACATGATACTTTTAGAAAGATGAAAATTTGCAATATGCTTCCCAGCATTGTAAGCGCTACATAATCTATTTTTCTCAAACTTCACATCTTTCAACCCAACTACTACGCCATATTTGAAAAACTTTTTAAGTTGAATCATACCTACATGACCTAGCCATCTATATCATAACCAACCCAAAGATGTTTTTGCCATTAAACAAGTTTTCAAGTATGAATCACTAGAGGAGAAATCAACCAAATAAAGATTTTCAAACCTAAAATCTTTGAAAACAAGTTTATTTCTTTTTTCTTTTGAAATAGTACTTCTTCTTTAGAAAAAAGAGCAAATTAAGCTTAGATCACACATTGAGCAACCCATAGCAAATTAAAATTCAATGTTTCTACTAGAGATACATTAAAAATGGAAAGGTCACTAGAAATAGCAAATTTACCCAATCCGAGTACCTTTTCTTTGCTATTGTCCCCAAATGTGATTCTCTTATTACTCTCATTCTCAAATGTGGTGAACATCTTTTGGTCTCCGGTCATATGTTAAGTGCACCTACTATCAAGTACACAATGTCGTCCACCGGTCTTGTAGTTTACCTACAAAAGACAATCAAGTTCGTTTAGGTACTCAAATTTATTTGGGTCCTTATAAGTTAGTAACCAAGCCTTTGGGCAACCAAATAGCATTATTTTTAGCGCCTAAAATTGATGTGCCAACAAATCTAGCAATGACACTACCATTATTGGATTTCTTAAGCATAAAGCAAGAGTCAAATAGTCCAATAAAAAGAGTCTTACCCATAGGATAATTTTGTTGCACATGTCCTAATCCCCGACACTTTTGACAATACTTACCATTTTGCCTCACAAATCTTGTGATCTTGTTTTCCGGTTTCTTACCTTTCTTCGGTATATACCTATGAACTTCCTTATAGAATGAGTACCTTTGCTCACTCAACAACTTGTCAAGGATAGCCTTACCCTTGAAGCACCTTTTCGAACTTTTATTTAGCTTGGTCACTTGTTTCTTTAACTCATAGTTCTCACTAATGAGTTTAATATCACATAACTTAGCCATTGCATTATTAGAATTAATATTAGAGGAACATAGCATAGCAAGCAAGTCATCACATGAAGTAAGATACGCTAGCTTTAGCAATTTTTACACTAAGCATTTTATTCGAAATATCACAAGTAATACTGATGCTAGTGTAAGATTTGCTTGAGTTTTCTTAGACAAGCAAGTCATGAGTTTCTTTTAACTCCTCATAAGATTCTTTAAGGGAGATATGCTCTCTCTTTAAGACCTTAAATTTTGATTTTTTTTTTCCCTTTTCAAGAAATTCATTCAATTCAATTAGCATATTCATAAGTTCATCACAAGAGGGCTCATCGTCATCGAGAGATTTTACCTTTTCTCTTTTTGCTATAAGGCATGTTAGAGATGAGAAGAACGATGGTGCTTCTTTGACGGCAATACTGACAAGTCCCTTCTTCTTAGGAGACTCATCATCACTTGAGTTGGAGTCAATGTACTCCTCATCGGAATCCCACTCTTTAATGTGGGCTTCATTTTTGCTATTCTTTTGAAGCTTCTTAAAAAGTTTCTTTTTGCCATTGAAGTTCTTTTCCTTGGATGACTTCTCCTTGTAATCCTTTTTTGTGGGGCATTGAGAGGCAATATATCCCTTCTCATCGCACTCATAACAACGAATATTGCTATAGCGCTTGTTATTGTTATAGGAATGCCCCTTCTTCATCTTTTCATGACTAGTGCTTCGGTATGAGTGCCTTTTCATGAATTTATTCATTCTCCTTACAAGGAGAGCTAACTCCTCCTCGGAGTTCTCATCATCCTTAGACTCTTCACTTGATACTACTTTAGCCTTGAAAGTGGTGATCTTCTTGCCCTTGGAGGAGGATTACTCCAAGAGCTCTTCCTTATCCTTATTATACAACTCATTGGTTATGAGGTTGCCCAAGAGTTGTGTTGGCATCATCCTTGTCAACTCAGGCGAGTTGAGAAAGAGTGTCACTAATGTCTCATACTTCTCCGGCATGACCTTAAGCATTTTCCTCACAATATCAACATCGGTTAGTGTAGTTCCTAGGCCTTTAAGCTCATTTACAATGTTGTTAAGGCGATAATACGTTTCATTAATATCCTCATGAGGCAACATTGTAAATATCTCATATTTGATCCAAAACCTATGCAATTTGGCTTCTTTAACTATGGATGTTCCCTCATGGATTTCCGAGAGGTAGTCCAAATAGCATGAGCGGTTTCCAAATTGCTCACTCTATTGAACTCATCCACATT
The DNA here is from genome assembly GCA_017311315.1 of Dendrocalamus latiflorus. Lineage (NCBI taxonomy): Eukaryota > Viridiplantae > Streptophyta > Magnoliopsida > Poales > Poaceae > Dendrocalamus > Dendrocalamus latiflorus. Next base: position 5,463,211 of record CM029616.1, on the reverse strand, counting down.
CAAAACTCCAAATAAAGTATTCATAACTTGAGCATCTAAATAAGCATTATGCCCATATTGTTCCATGGGATGTAGTGGATCAAAAGGCATGACATGACGCTCATTTACAATTTTCCATTTGCTCGAACTCATGGCCTTAAGATAAATAGACAATCTAATTTCCAATATGAATAATTTGATCCATAAAAAAGAAGTGCCTTCTGTATAGCAATTCCCGTACTAGCTATCCTTTTCTCTCTAGACGGTCAACTCTAATAAATGAGAGGCCAAATTCTGATACCACTTGTAGGATTAAGAATAACCGACTAAAGAGGGGTGAGTAGAAGGTTCAAAAATTATCTAGCCTTCTAATAACAATTACCACAATTTTAGTCTAGCAAGATTTTAAAGGAATTGAAACCCACACAATTCTAGTATGTCTAAGGCACTACAAGCACAAGTCTCTACAAGAATAACTCTAGCACAAATAAATATGACAATCACAATATATTAGAAATAAAAGGGCAGAAAGAAGAGACAAAGAAATAACCAATTTACACATAATGTTTCATCGTAGTGATTGGGAACTTACTGGTTTCCCCTAATCCATGTTGAGGAAAGCCCAAACGATTTGGACTGGCTCCACAAATTAAGCCTCGGCACCTCAATCCACTAGTAGTTGTCCTTCCTCTACTCCGGAGATAGTGGACACCAAACTACTCACAAGTCGACGCTGGGCTTCTTCAAAACCTTCTTGAAGAAGTCACCACTCAAGCTCCAGTCAAGCCATCTAGGTGCCGACAAGCACCAAGAATAATAAATCACAGCTTCGCTTGACAGTGATCAAGCGCCAAAAGGATCAATCTAGAGATGAAATGCACTTGATTTGGATCAACTACCTCAAATGAATGCACAATGTGAAATTGAGGTGTGGAGTGAATGCTCAATGCTCAAGGGTATTCAATGAAGTCTTATGCATCTGTCCTTGAGCAGGTGAGGGAGTATTTATGCCCTTACTAACCAAAACTAGTCGTTATAGGGCAATCCTTGAAAAAATCAGGGTGAGCAGAAGTACCATCGTTCAGTGGCTGGTACTACCGCACCTGTTCTTACACAATAGTGATGGCTATTTTAGAGCTTCTGAACTGCCGTTGAAAGTCGGTACAGTACTACCGCTGTTGAAAGTCGGTACGGTACTACCGCCATTGTAATCATGGTAGTTCTGATATTTGGAAGTTCTAAAATTTTGGTGCGGAACTTCCATTTGCTTTGAGGCCAAAAGATGGCGCTCTTTGGAAAAATGTACTGTCTAGATTTTTGGAGCTTCCGTGCTCCAAAAGCATCGTTTAAAGTTGTTGTACTACCGCTCTATGGTAGTTCTGCCGTTGAAACTCCAGTACTTTCATTTTCCATAGAGACAAAGTGATTCCAAGGGTGCTCTCTGGAAAAAATGTACCGCCTAGATTTTTAGAGCTTTCATGATCTGGAAGTACTGTTTAAGGATGTGGTACTACCACTCTATGGTAATTCCACTGTTGAAACACTAGTACTTCTGTTTTCCGCAGAGACAAAGTGATTTGAAGGGTGTTCTTTGAAAAAAAATGTATCGTTCATTTTGACGAAACTTCCAGAAAGCAGAAGTACTGTCGTTTACAGTTTGGTACTTCTGATTATCCAGACAGAGCATAGATTGGCTATCAATTTTAGTTTAAAGAAAATGCATGATCCTAATTTATCCAAACGGCACAAGAATATGCTATCAAGTTACTAGCCATGATCTCTCTTAATAGTACAGCATTTATACTATAATTTGGTCTTCCACCCTTTTTCCTAAGGCCGATAAAAGTAAAAGGGATCCTAGTCTATATATACCTTTGTCTTGAGCCACTTTGATCTTCATGTTGACCCTTAGCATGCGTCTCATCATCTTTTTAGAGACTAAACCTTTTAAACACTTAGTAAACATATTAGTCCTATATTCAAATAAATTTATTAATTACCAAAACCATTTTTACGGGCCTAGATGCTTTCAGAGGCCTTGGGGTTTACATTCTCTGGAGGCAAGGATTCCTAGATGACTCCGACTCGTACAAGAGTCGGAAGAGATCGAAGGCCAAGTGCAAGAAGCGCATAGAAGAGGAGATTCATGCATAATTTTCTAAGAAGCTAGCACGTTTGGAGGAAAAGTTAGAGTAAGTGCTTAGCCAGTCGCAGGCCGCCCCGTTATTATGGAAGCCAGTCTACATCCTCGTCGAAGTAACTATGTGTCCACACACCAATCTAACCAAATCGATGCCAACTTTTGATCAATGAAATCTAGTTAATATATATCTCTGGAATGCTCCAAAGATAGACCTGTAGGATGCCTTAGCTAATTATGTATCGTTTTATAGGAGCCCACGCCCCGCAATCTCCAAGTGAGGCTAGGAAGTGGTGCTAGGAAGGGAAAGTGCTGCTCGGTGCCTAACTGGCGCAAGGTTACGCCAAGGTCCAAGTGCACATGGTACATGTTCATTTCATGGCCATCCCGCTAGAGAAGCCTCCGAATGAATACATCATAATACTAGGGGATGTCATGCACTTTTGTCCAATGGCCCAAGAGGGACACTGCCTTAGACCCTATAGTGACATGATCTCCACACAATCATGCCTCTCCAATAGAACTCTTGATGACTTCACCTCGACCTCCACTTTAGAAGGTCGTCGTATTGACTCCTGTGAAGACGACGCCGAAGAAACAAGATAAGAGTGCCAAATCATCTCCCAGGAAAAGCACACACAAGCGAGGTGCTAAGACCAAAATCGAAGAAGATTAAGGCACCTCACGAGCTCTGGTCGTTCTCTCTCAGAATGCTGCTGGTCCTGACACACTATTACCTTGCCTTGAGTAGGACCGAATGGCAACAGAGGGGGGTGAATGGTGCCTTCAAACCGCCTCAAGTATTCGCACTATTTTCTTCTCCGATATCTATAGAAGCTATGAAGCAAGACATTGAAAGCTCATTGGAATTTTAAGAAAGGAACAGAAACAAGGCAAAAAAAATAGTAGACCTGAGAGTCACTATAGTGAGAAGCGGCATAAGGTAGTTCCGAAGTCTACTGAAAAAGACAGAATAGAAGGACTGAAGGAGAAGCGGAAAAACAGCAAAAGAATCAACCGAAGGCTTGAAAAATAAAACAAAAATACTATGCCTAAAGACCAGCTACTACAGGTCCAAGCCAGAAGACAGAGAGAGTGAACTGGACTGATATTTCCGAAAAGAGCTCAAGCTACAGTCTGTCCAAACTGAACACAGAACAACTGAAAAAGAGAGGAACAACCAAGAACAAATGGAGCACTGAACTTGACTGAAAACAGGACCGACCTGACACTACAAGCAGAGAAACTACAGGCAAACCGGCAAGGCAAAACAGAAAGCTAAACTAGAAAGAAAGAGCAGAAAAGAAAAGTCTAGCTGAAAATTGAACCAACCAAAAGCTGTCTACTACCTCAACCGAAAGCAGAAAAGGAAAACAGATTCACTACAGGGGTGCCGAAAATAGGAAAATTCAGATGTTTTTGCCGAACACAGATTTTTGTCCAAACACAGAAGGCAGCAAGCTGTAGGTTGTTGGTCCGAAACCAGGGCAGACCAGATATTGCGCAACTAGAGACTGCCAAGAAAAAGGAAACACTAAAACAGATAGGAAGACAAAAACCGAAAGGAGAAGACAGATCAAAAGAAGACAGTGCAGCAAACGGGAACTAGGAGGTAGCTGTAAACCAGACACAGTAAATACTTGAGAGGAGGTAAAAACTAAAACAAAGATTGATCTATTGATACTCTTCTCAAGTAAATTGAACTGGACTTCAAACTAAACAGTAGCACGACCTCAGGGATCAAGGGAATATAAGCCAAAAGCAAATCGGCTGGAAATGAACAATCTAAGCAAGAAGCTGAAAATTAAACCTAAGAATGAAGTGCAGAACAGAGAGAAGAATTTAGCTTCGAATAGCCAGAGAAACATGAATCTTTTGAACTTGAGGCTTGTCAACACAACAGAAAATCATCTCTCAACAAAAACACATAAACCAAATCACCTTTTCATCAAGGAAATCAAGAGAACATGATTCCTCTGCCTCCCCAAATAGTGAAACCCTAAAAGAAGATAAAACAGAGGAGGTGCGGAGAAGGAATTTCAGATAGAACCCTGAAGACTGCAATTAGTTCTCGGGAATGACTAGCCAAGAGGCTTTGAGTAGAATCCCAGTTCAAAGCTAAAAGATCTACAGCAACTCAAACAAGAAATCCATTTGAGAAGAACAGAAGCGGGGAGGAACAGGGAACTACAACAGACTGAACAGAAAGCCTTCAACAAATGAAACACATAGAAGGACAAGAACAGGAATAACTCAAACACAAAGAAAATCAGAAAACCAAGACATCTCAACATAAGATTTCTTGAAATAGAGACAAAGACAAGAATGATTACAAAGAGTTTGTTCTACAGCCGTCTCATACACATCTTCTTATCCTGAGAAAGACCCACTCAAAAGAAAAGAGCAACACACTGCCTGAGCACTCCTCACATCAATACAACAGAGAAAGCAGAACACACACAGAAATGGAGAGCAACAAACCAGAAACCCTCACAGCTCATGCATACATGGAGAGAAACAGACAGGAAACTCTCTCAAAGGCCACTAGAGAACATCCTCCCTTTATATAGCCTCCCACTAATGGGTTTGCATCTCCCTTTACCCGCTAAGTCCAACAAACTCAGCTCTTTTACCCATTAACTCGAACCGAATCCGCTTCCACTTTGCAGCTTTGCGTATTTACCAAAGCGCCACTCCTGCACCTTCCGGGAAGCTTCCTCATTTCTTGCCGTCCAACCCTCGCAACCACCTCGAGTCCTTGTCGTCTTCGGTATCTCCCGACTGCTTTGACCTCAGCACGGCTTGTGCCTAGTCCGGTCATCCCGCGCCTCGCCACGACTCCGCCTCGATGTCCTACAACCATCACAGACAAGAAATACATCACATAGCACCGCTCGAGATAATTTAATCACACAATTGCATTAGAGAGAGTTCTTAAGCACGAAATAGCCCAAACCTATCAAAAAGAAGAATAAACACCCTAAGCACGTTCGACCAAGTTCGACCAGGTCCGACCGAAGCCGACTACACCACGCAACGACATGGCACGAACCACACAAACCAAACTCAAACTTTCCAGAACACGTGCCAATTACTCATCACAAACATGGGATCACATCCACATGGTCTCTCACCTTGGAATGGGTTGTGGGAGTTTGCATGTCTAGTACATATGAAGGACCAACAAGCGGAGGACAAACCGGCCTACTGGATTCACCATCAGATACACGAAGAATCATTTCCTCCATAACCCGACTATTTAACATCGATGTCCTCAATGCCTCACTTCTACGATGCTAAACACTGTAAGTGTGTATAATCAAGTTCTACAATTAGGTAATACCGTAAATGTCATGACTCATTGCTTATGTATAGATACATGATGCAAGAAGCCCCGGCGATCACGAGAACCAATGGATTTCCTTGACCCACAGTTCATCTATGAGCAATGCATCACCCAAGACGCATCCTACGTCGAGAATTACATAACGACGGGATTGCTTACTCAGGGCAACAAGGAATACATGCTTGTGCCCTACAACCAGGGATAAGTGCTTCACTAGTGGCTATAGAAATTTCATTTGTAGTTTATACGCAACATGAACTTTTAATAACTATGTCAACATACATAAGTAGGTGGCACTGGATCCTTATTGTCATTTTACCAAAGTGGAACAAAGTGATATACCATGATTTTCTACTCAAGAACGACAACGACTTCACCCTTGTGCAATAAACACTCGACAGGTATGCTTATTTCCTTCATAGATAACTCTATTGTAGTCTTTCCTTTGTTTGCAATGGCCAATGATAATTTTTTGGAATCATATAGGTCATTCAACGCCTATGTTTCTAAGGGAGGGAGACACAAGGAATCGAGCGCTACACTACAACACAGGACGCGGTTTTCGGTACCTACTACAACACAATAATCCTATATCATACTTCGTAATAATGGCTCTCGGATTGACAATACCTGTGTATGTAATTCTATTTTTGTAGTACCACCAATAGTCATAAGTTAACCTATGTGCATTCTACGTTTACCATCTCATATGCAGAAAATCATGATTGCTAAGATGAATGATTGAGAGGTTTATCAATAGCGCAATAATTATTTCCTAATTATCAACTTAAATTTGTATGCTTACTACTTTACTCCTCGTAGCAACAATGCATGACAATCAAATCAAGTATATTCGATCTGAACGAACTCTCGGACGTTCGAGGACAACTCTCCACCTTCTTGATGACAGAGGTCATTAACTCAAAAGGAGAGTTTCACTTCAACGACATCGATTAATACATATTCAAACATTTGATTCAATTGTAATTCACTTTGAGTTGCAATTCCATTGTAACTTTGGCAATAATACATAAACATTCTATTATAATTGATTTTGAGTTATAATTCACTTTGAGATGTAATTCTCTTATCTGTCATTTATCTATAACTACTTGTTTGTATTCAGAGGGCATGACTAGCATTTCCTGAGGCTAGCCAAAAATAGAAAAAAGTTTAGCTATACAAAGAACTATAAAAAGTGGTTTCTAACATAAAACCATCTATGATATGAATACACACAGACAGTTTTTTTTGTATTAGCCATCTGTGATATGTCAGATATCATAGACGATTATTTTTAAACCGTCTGTGTGTGACTTATCGCAGACAATTTGAGAGCCGTCTGTGATAACCACTATTATCACTATTGCAATAAATCAGACAGTTCTAAAACCTATGAGATGAGAGTTATAAACCATCTGTGATAACTTCATATATGGTAGTGTATCCACATACCAAAATATTATAACACACTTAAACTACTTTGAACAGTCTATCTTGTTTGATTTAAGGGATTAGAGATTGAACACGGTGACCTATTAATTTATAGAAGGTAAGAGGTTACCATGACCATTGAATGCTCATTAATGCATTTTTTATTTGTAAATTTAGCATAAAAGGAATGATATATTTGGAAGCACCTAGTGTTAAGATTCTTGTTGGTTAGTGTAAACACAATTAAATCTCACATATAAAATCATCCAAAATACCATATTTGTAATTTGAATTCATTATGGTCAGTGAAAGAACTATAAATTTTGATCCATGGATCGTATTTCTCTGAAATATTAAATTGGGCATATAAAATTGGTGTTCTAGATTCTTGATGATATATATTCTCATAACACATACTTTTCTTTAGTACTTGTAACAGCATATTATCAATTTTGATATTATCATACAAAATTGCAATCAAAATTGCCCGTTGGACTTGGAGGACATACCATTGGGTCTGTTCTTTTTAGCTGAGGTTTATGGCTTTTGACTGTAGCTTGTGGCTTTTAGGCTGTTCGTGCAAGAGATTACAGAGTAATAGAAACTCGCGTGCGGTTTTTGCCGATATAAATGAAGTCGGTACATTATGTATTATAATTAACTAGTAAACCCTATCTTGAAAGGACACTCTGTCTAAAAATTAGTTAATGTAGAAAAGTTAAAAAGTAGAAACCAAAAGGGCAATATCCAAGTTTTATTTTTTCAGTTTGATTGTACCTAGGAAAAAGAAAAGTTGTCACATCGATCTGCTTTTTTTTAGACGTAACGTCCATATGTTCAACACACTAATCCCTGCTGGTCTCAAAACAAAAAAGAAAAATAGTACCTGACTTACCACTGTAATACAGCGGCAGTCGTGGGCTGAGATTAAAAATAGCCATTAATTACTTTCTTTGTGCACGCGGCAAGAAACAGGTAGCAGCAGGCTGAAGGATCCAATAATTTCTAAGAAGGCTCCTTGGACGGTTACCAAGAGCACGGCTTCAAACTGTCTAGAAAATACTAATTTCTAAGAGTAGTAGTAAGTCTAAATATATCACTTGAATCCAATAAAATCAAACAACTAGGAATAATGCGCATAGGCCTAATCTACTCTCAAATGCACACAAGATCTTCAGTCTATGCTCCAAAGAGCTCTTCAAATCCCTAATAAGTTTGCTGTAGCTTTGAAGTCGCAAGAGAGCTAATATAAACGCTCGATAGTCCACTTTATAATCTCTTCATTCAAAAACTAGCAACTTAATTAACACACTTTCTGAAAAGCGATTGCCAACCTCGGATCATCCGCCTTCGTGTAAATCTTCTTAGACCCCAACAGTCCAAAATCTAGCTAGCCCTTGTACTAACTGGAATATTACGACTCGGCCTGGATCATCCGGCCTGCCTGGATAATCCGCTTGGGCGGTATCATCCGCCATGTACAAAACTAGTTCTTGAACCCTGCTGGAGCAATTGCTCGCCACAATGGTTCAGTTGGACTCAGACATGTTTGGTTGCCTGCATGGAGCTGACTCGTATCCGCGCGTGCAAGGAGATGGTGTTTGATTGGCTGCATGGAGGAGAGAGCCTGCACGAGCGGATGCAAAAAAAACAACTGGAGCCAGGCTGAGGAGGAACATGGCTGAGGAGCTTCCCTCCTCAGCCTGGCCACGCTCATGCACCTGCATCAATCCATGCAGGCAACCAAACAGCCCCTATCTGGTCCAATATGGGCCCGGATCATCCGTATCGCACCTTCTTCAAATTTAGTGCTCCTTGGAGCAATGGTCTGGTCCAATGTAAGAGCCGATCCAGATGATTCACCTCTGTGCAAGTTTTAAAGATGTCCGAAAATACCCTCTCCAATATTGTTGAAGGACCAAAAAAACCCTAGCCCAACATATATAAAGAGCTTTCCACTGCCACTTGTGTGCGTCGATCGCCTTAATCACTAGCTTTATTGTCTCCATCGTTCGCCATGTCTCAGATTTCTTTACTGCACGCATGGCGCTGTCCGTCTTCGCCTTGCCCCCCTAACGCGGCGATGCGGTTGGGCCGCCGTAATCATCGCCCCGCCGTGTCCGCCAATCCTCGTGTTACCGGTAGCCATGGTCGTTGCCTGTGGGCTGCACCCGCCGTCGGTCGCCACCACCACAGCAGGCAACCCAGCGCCAGGATGATGAGAATGTAAGTCAGGTCGCTGTGCTCATGTAGACCATAAAATTGGTACTTCTCAATCACACACACTGATTTTTGTCATATTTTATATTTATATATATATATATATATGTGTGTGTGTGTAGTATGAGCAATTGAACATAAGCTTCTCTAACACTGTTTAATCATTACCTCTCCGGCCGGCTCGATTACCAAGTTGCTCCGCGGCAACCATGGCGGACCGTGCAGCACTACTGGCCGACCAACTCCAACAGAGGAAGCAGCGGAACGACGGCCCAGCGTCTGTGTTGGCCATCGGCACGGCGAATCCAAAGAACTGCATGCCGCAGGACGAGTACACGGACTGGTACTTCCGTGTCACTAACAGCGACCATCTCACCGACCTCAAAGACAAGATGAAGCGTATATGTAAGATATGCATGTAATTAAGGCCAGGTATCTTACCCAAGGTATTTTGTGCAGAGTTCTAGAAAACACACCACAACGTCAATAACAAAATTAAAACATTGTAGAAAACCTCGCACAGTCCTCTGGCCGATTTTCAGCCGATAACTGGAAATACCAGTTTTACTGGTAACCACCCATAAAACATAGTATCAGTCAAATTATTTTGGTTAATTATAATTTTATGTTTGTGATTTTTTAAATTCATCCAAAATTCAATCGATGTTTAGCCAATTTTCAGCCGAAATTTTTTGAAATTCAAAAATCGATTTGAAATTTTTGGACGAAATTTTCTAATAATCGGAAAAATCGATGTTACAGGCCACGACGGTAAAAATTTTGAAACCGGTAATGAAAACCTTGATTACCATTATCTCCAACGGAATATTGGACTCCATTTGTCATGAGTGAACTGTAGCGGTGGCACGAGAGGTGAGAGGCAGCGACACCAACCAGCACACAGGGAGAGGAAAGGGTAAGCGGCGGCATTGCCTCCGCTCACTACAGCAGAAACTATATCTAGGGAAGGTTTTTAGCTAATGTAGCCACAATAATATCTGTCTGTACAAACGCTAGAGATGGTTTTAACATCCGTCTCTTATCGGTGTTGCCATTTTCTCTGCCTCAAAAAATAGAGAAGGTGCTCAATTGTCGATAACAGCGTCTACATCTACAGACGATCCATAAACATGAGAAAACGCCGTACGTCGCTACAATAAGAACACGAATTCCAAATCTGAAGAATGAAAAGGTGACGGTCTCGGTTTTTATCCTAATTCATTTATGATTCCTACGTGGTGTTCGACACTGATCACACAAAAAAAAATCCATGTGTGGAATATTTATCCTGTGCGGAGAAACAGGAATCAATGATTAATACTATACATGAACATGTTTTAGGTGAGAGAACAGACATCGAGAAACGCTACTACCACCTCACCGAGGACATCCTCCGTGCCCACCCGGAGTTCCTGGACCCAGAAGTTCCATCCCTCGATGCAAGGCTAGACATTCTTGGCGCCGTTGTACCCGAGCTCATTAAGGATGCTGCGGCGAAGGCCATCAGCGAGTGGGGCCGCCCGGCCGGTGACATCACCCATGTCGTAGTCAGCACCATGTCCGACGTCCGCATGCCCGGCGCAGACCTCCGCGTGGCCGCCCTCCTCGGGTTCAGCCCCTCCGTCCAGCGCGTCATGCTCTACCTCCACGGCTGCTCCGCCGGCTCCAGCGCGCTCCGCGTCGCCAAGGACATCGCCGAGAACAACCGTGGTGCTCGCGTCCTTGTGGCCGTTGCCGATGTCGGCATCATCGGCTTCCGAGCGCCCGACGAGGCCCACATGCATTCCAATGTTCTCCACGCTCTGTTCGGCGATGGGGCGGCCGCCGTCATCGTCGGAGCCGGCCCCCTGGAACCCGCCGAACGCACCGTCTTCGAGATGGTGTTCGCCTCTCAGATCACGATTCCAGGCACTGAGAAGGCCACCACCAGCCAGTATTCCAAAGCAGGCCTCGACTTCCACGTCACCAGCAACATGCCGAAGCTGATCGGCCACAGCATCGAGCAGTGTCTCGTTGACGCGCTCGCGCCGCTCGGCCTTGCGGGCGGCGGCTGGAACAGCCTCTTCTGGGCCGTGCACCCCGGCGGCAGGAAGATCTTGGACAGCTACGAGGCGGCTCTCGGGTTGGAGCCCGGGAAGCTGGCCGCGAGCCGCAAGGTTTTGAGGGAGTACGGGAACATGGGTGGCGTGACGATAATCTTTGTTCTTGATGAGCTGCGCCGCCGCCGCCGAGATGACGAGGAAGGGGAGGGGCAGTGCGAGTGGGGTGTCATGGTGGGGCTCGGACCGGGCGTCACCGTCGAGATGATGGCGTTGCATGCGTGCATACCGCCGGCTATCGGCGCGGCCGGAGCAAAGGAAAACTAGCACTGCTTGAACGTAGCTAATAAATTGCTTCAGATATGGCATGCAATCCAATTGAGCAGAAGGAGGTCATAGTTCCTGTTCGTGTACTAATAAGTACATGCAGATGCAGTGTCCGAAATGTCATAGCATGCTGTTCTATTTTTTTCGGGTGCGTCTTGTACTGCTAAATTGTTTGGATTGAGAATAAAGCAAGCCTCCCAGGCTAGCCGCTGAACGTGGAATACAAGCATGTAGCACTCGCACTTGCATGTGTGCGCGTGTACGTCTTTTTTTATCTTTACTATATAAAAGAAGGAGTTGGTGGTTGGTGCGGCCTCTCCCACCCCTCCCACCTCTTCTGACAAAAAGAGGTACACTGGCTGACGTGTGGGCCATCCCTCACCACGACCTTGCGTCTGCCTCCCTCGAACCTGTGTCTGCCCCCGAACACGCGCATCCTCCCCTGGATTCGCCGCCGCCTGCCTCCCCCCACCACACCCATGCGCCTCCTCCCCTCCCTCCTCCTCCGCCGCCTCCTCCCCTGCTCCTCCGCCATCGCCTCCTCCTCCTCCCACCCCTCCTCCGCCTCCTCCCCTCCCTCCTCCTCCGCCGCCGCCTGCCTCCCCCCACCGAACCCGTGCGCCTCCTCCCCTCTGATTTCTCCGCCGCCTCCTCCCCCGCTCCTCCGCCGTCGCCGCCTCCTCCTCCCCCCACCCCTCCTCCGCCTCCTCCCCCGCTCCTACGCCGTCGCCTCCTCCTCCCTCCACCCCTCCTCCGCCTCCTCCCCTCCCTCCTCCTCCGCCGCCGCCTGCCTCCCCCCACCGAACCCGTGCGCCTCCTCCCCTCTGATTTCTCCGCCGCCTCCTCCCCCGCTCCTCCGCCGTCGTCGCCTCCTCCTCCGCCACCTCCTCCCCCGCTTCTCCGCTCCGCCGCCTCCTCCTCCTCCTCCCCCCACCCCACCGCTCCGCCGCCTCCTTCTCCTCCCCCCACCCCGCGTCGCCGCCGCCTCCTCCTCCCCACCCCGCGCCATCGCCGCCTCTCTCTTTGGCGATCAACTGCCCCTCTCCTCCACTTCTAGCAACTGCCCCTCTCCTCCACTTCTAGCATCAGTTACAGTATCAGCATCTTCTGTTATTCTTCACCCCAAGGTCCACCCGACGGCGGCGGCGAAGCGCACCGCGTTCTGGGGCTGGAGAGGCGGCAACAACGGCAGGGAGCCGCCAGTCTCCGTCTCCGGGATCCCAAAATACCATTACAAGTATGGCCATTAGTTACTCCCCTTTAGGTTTTAATCTTCGTGCTCGTGCTATCATGATGCTCTTATAGACTGATTTGAGCAGTCTTATACTACTGATATACTCCTATGATCAGAAGTGAACATTTTTCTGATTGCTCCATGTTGTTGTTGGTTGGTTGTTCAGGGATCTGCAGAAGGGTACCAACAACTTTACCACAATTCTGGGGCAAGGATCGTTCGGTCCTGTGTATAAGGCTGTAATGGCCACCGGTGAAGTGGTAGCCGTAAAGGTGCTCGCGAGTGATTCAAGGCAAGGGGAAAGAGAGTTCCAGACAGAGGTAAGGTGATTTTTTTAGTCTACAGTTTTTTTTGTTTAATTTTGTTTAGAAGAAGTTTTTGATTTGGGTTCAAGTGGTGGATTTGCTAAGAAGGATATAGTTACACATTTGCTAAGGAGATTGACTGTCATTAGTTGTTGTTTTTCCGTTTTCGCTTTATGCTGTGTGCCTCTTAGTCAGGCAGAGGCTGGGAGTGTTCCAAAGTCTGTGTATCAACTGGATGTACTGCTCTTTGGTTTAATAAAAACTTCCGTTTCCAAAAAAAAAATTAGCTGATTCTATGGATTACCTTAGGGAACACTTGCCCGAAAATTTTGCTTGCCTGTCACCGCATTGTGTTATCATAGTCATTGATGCTCCTTTCTCTATATCACGCGGGTCCTTGGCCATGAATTGCATATTCCACGGCCGCTTTGCAGTGCTGAAGCCTTAGTTATTTTTTTGTCTAACAGTGAAAGACTAATAATTAATAGATGTATGAATATGAAATCTTTGGAAACAGTCAGTGGATGCATTCTTGGAGGAGCTGATAATAAGGAGGGAGCTAGCTGACAACTTCTGCTATTACCAGCCTCACTATGATTCGCTGGCTGCTGCATGGGAGTGGGCTAGGAAGACACTGAAGGATCATGCTGCTGATAAAAGAGAGCACATTTATACGTGAGTCAGCCATCCTTTATAATTTTCAGTTGCGCCTTATAATTACATTTATCTGCTTGGCAGTAATAAGGCAAAAGGCTCCTGCTCTACGTGGTTACTTGTTAACTAGCATTTTATTTTGGTTTGCAGGAGGGAGCAGCTTGAGAATGCAAAAACAGCTGATCCTGTATGTTTTAGCAAGTGCCTTGTACTCTCCTGCAGATAGTCATTCTAACCTCACTTCTTAATTGAGTTCATGTTTTCTTTTTGCATCCTTTATCAGCTCTGGAATGCATCACAATTGGAGATGGTTCACCATGGAAAAATGCATGGATTCATGCGGTAAAATAAATTATACCTACTTAAGATACCATGGTTTTAACCCATTTTATTTGTTGTTTCTTTATTTTTTATGTCAGTTGGATGGTCTCAATTGCCTAAGTATCTTATTCTCGCTGCTAGAAAGATAAAGAACTGAACAAAGAATGATTTGACATATTGGTCTTTAAAACTGCAGATGCTTCTTGATTTTTGCTGTTTTTATCTGCATTATAGTAAAATAAGTTCAAAATGCAGTCAAATATGGATGCACTCTTTTCCTGAATTCATGTCCTGTCATCGAATAGCCCATGAAGACCTTACAAAATAGCTGAATACATGACAAATTCATATGATTTAGTTTTCTAATTTGTACCCATAATTTTGTTTATTTCGACCACGTATGACATATTCTGCAAATAACCAAGTATTTTTTGTGCTTTTATTTTCAACAATACGGGTTTTTAAGTATATTTGATTTAAGTGGGAATTAATAATTAATTTATGATGATCTGTGTAATATTGTTTGGTACAAAGCCTTTTGTTTAATTTTGTTTAGAAGAAGTTTTTGATTTGGGTTCAAGTGGTGGATTTGCTAAGAAGGATATAGTTGCACATTAGCTGATTCTATGGATTACCTTAGGGAACACTTGCCCGAAAATTTTGCTTGCCTGTCACCGCATTGTGTTATCATAGTCATTGATGCTCCTTTCTCTATATCACGCGGGTCCTTGGCCATGATTTGCATATTCCATGGCCGCTGTGCAGTGTGCATTAGACACACACTGCGGGGAGAAATTTGTTGCTTTTTTTGGTTAATCCCAGTGATTAGCTAATTTGAGGATCCTTAGATGTATATTATGTGTAGGTAGTCAGCACGTAATTATGTTCCTGAGTGATGAAACATGTTGTGGGTGAAGCGAGTGCAACTTGCAATACCTTTAATCTATGTAAAGTAGTTGGTAGTGAAGCATTTGACTTTGATAAACTGAGTTACAATCGTGACTGCGTCTTTGTTTGCAGGTAGCATTGCTTAGTAGGCTGCATCATAGAAATCTTGTTAATTTGGTTGGATATTGCGTGGAAAAAGGTCAACACATTCTGATTTATGAGTACATGAGCAACGGGAGTTTGGCAAGCCTTTTGTATGGTATGGCAAGCCTTTTGTATGGTAAGGGAGACAATTTTCTCTACTTTTGGAGAATGAAATATGAAACAAAACAGAATGATTTGTACAGTAGTTCCACGCAGAGCATGTAGCATTTTGGTTCATTGCAAGGGGAATAAACGAAATGTTCCATAAATCAAGAAATTTCTCACTAACTAGCTGAATGCTTGTGCGTTGCTATGGATTTTAAAATTTTATCATACTATATGTTCTGAAACTAACTGGTCATAAAATTTTTTAGAACATGCATACAAATATGTTCTAAATTTTTTTAAAATCCGTAGCAACGCACGGACATTCAGTTAGTAATTATAAAAGGAGTTAGTGGTTAGTCTGTCCTCTCCAACCTCTTTCCAGAAAAAAGCTAGCTGATGTGTGGCCCCCACCCTCCTCGCAAAATGCCCTCTTTTGCGTTGGGAATATTATGAAATTTTGTTAAGAGGTAGCACTGAGAAAATACAATGAGTGAAAATATATATGATTGTTTTGCTGATATTGATATTTATTGTATGGTTTAGGATCCTTATATTTATAAATCATCTTTTTTTTGAGATTCCGTTGCAACGCACGGGCAATGTACTAGTTAAAGAATAGCTTACTGTTTTTTTGGGTGAAAAATCAGCTGAATATTTGGATCGATCAGACCTCAACCTACCTAGATGATTGACGCATGTGACATGTCCAACCCCGTCTAACCCTATATCTCCTTCCCCTCCCTCTCCTCAGGAAGCTCTCTTTCAACGTCACTGCATCCACCCATTGCGCCCCCTAGCCCATCACCGTTGTCTATAAGATATTAGATGTTCGTATGGTTTTGGTTTGATCGCTGTTAGACATCACTAAATTCTTCTAACATTTAGCAGAGCAGAGCTGGGAATTGGGCCGTTCCATGCCGGCACGGCCCTGGGCCTATCATGCTTTGGACCGCTTTGTGCCGTGCCTACTCGGCCTAATCACCCCGCTGTGCCGTGCCATGTCAGCCCGTCTCGCCTCTGACCAGGCGCAAGCATAGTCCAAAGCCCGTCGTGCCAGTATTCATGTTGTGCCAGCCCAAACCCAGCCCGAAGTAATTATATACGCCGAAGGTGACGGCCGCCATCTTCATTTCTCTTGTACCCGTCTCATTAAAAATTAGTTAAAATTGAATTAGATGCATAAAAACATGGACATATAAATATTTCGGGGCAAAAGTAACAACATGCGTATAATATACAAGTCTTTATGGTGTACATGTGTGCTTGCTAAATGTAGGCATATACGGAATGGGACTGTATTGTATGTTATTTATTTGTATAGATACTATGAGTTTACTAGAGAGAATGTAGAACTGGCAAGTGTATAATATGCCAGCCTTGATGTTAGGAAGATCCTGAAGTTTGGAACTGTTATTATATCTGTTAAACCTCAAACCAACAGAGTGGAAGAACAATACAATTAGCAATAGTTGTATGCAAGAACAAAGATATCGCCATTCGGTCAAGCACTTGTGTCTACATATGTATAATGAACTATAGACGGTGGAGGCGGTAGCTGACATCTTCATTTCTCTCATGCCCGCCTCGTTAAAAACTAGTAAAAATATGGACATGTAAATATTTCAGGGAAAAATTAGAATTCCTGTGTATACACAAACATGTATAATCTAACTAGTTAAAGTATAGCCCAATAAGTTACATATGTATGATGTATTAAGGTGTTAACCAATATTTTTCATCTATATACATGCGTGCATAATTTCTTTGGTTACTAGGTACTAGAGAAAGTATATCTGTAAGTGGCGTATAGAGTTACTGATTCTACCACCTTTAGACGAAACAATGGTTTCTATTATTTTGATGCGACGAATCATTGAATCGAGTATTAAAATGAATATTTGAATAATCTAATAGCAATATATTTATTTAATTGATGGTCTCTAATTCTCCTTTTTTGGTCTACTAATGACATGCTATTCAGCTTTTAATAACGTGCCGACTTGCTACTAAAATTTTGTAAGGTAATCGGTGTTAGCCATATTATATGTAATATTCTCTTAAGTTGCATTTTCTAATTCTAATTTGTAATTTTAATTTCCTTTTTCTTTTTCTTTCTCCCTTTTCCCTTTTTCTTTTCTCCTCCATCCTTTTCTTCCACCCGGTCAACCCATCCCCTTCATTCTCCTTTTCCTCATCCCTTCCTCCCGATTTGGATCTCGTGCTCATCATCATGCTCCCTCCCCGCATGCCGCTGGTGCCTGGCCATGCCTTTTGCCTCCCCACCTCGGCTGTGCCTCCACCTGCCAACCCCGCGCCCGCTGCCCGCCTCTATCCCGCTGCCGGCCATGCCCATTGCCTTCCCACCTACACTGTCGCCCTCCTCCCCCGGCCAACCCCTCGCTCGCCGCCCGTCTCTGTCCCGCCGTCGGTCACGCCCTTCGCCTCCCCACCTGTGCCTTCACCCTCCTCCTTCGGCCGCCTCGTGCCACCCTGGCCGCGCTTGCCTCGGCGACCCCCTCCACGCTATCATCCGAGCCTTCGGTGGTGGGGGGAGGTCACTTCCGTCGTTTATGGGTGGGGGGAGGTCCCCGCCGTCATGCGGGGGTGGGGCCAGCTGCATGTGTTCGCGTTGTCGACGCCGGAGTATGCACGGGAGTGAGGAGCCTAAGACGCACTCTCTGGACTCTGGCCTCTATGACCTCATGAGGTCATTCGACGATTGGCAATACATGGCTCCGGTATACTCTATCCCCTCTACTCTCTCTCTCTCTCTCTCTCTCTCTCTGCTCTGTGATAGCTTGTGGTTGTGGGGATGACCATGAGATGGAGAGGAAAATGGGAGGCGGGAGGTGAGGCCGAGGCGACCGCTGGCGTTGGTGTGCTTGCTGTGCTCACTGGGCTAGACCGGCCCGAGTACGATACGATATGCCGTGCCATCTTTCTAGGCCCGACCCGGCCCACCATTCGTGTCGTGCCGACACGACCCACCACGTGGGGTGCCCGTACCATGCTTGGGTCGTGCCGAACCAGCCGGGCCTTGGGCTAGCATGAATAAAGCCGGCCAACTCCCAGCTCTAGCAGAGCATTATCAAACTTTTTGATCTTTGAACAATAAGATATTCAATTCCCATATGATTAAAAAAATCTCATTCCAAGTAGGCCTAAAAATCTAGACTGGCTACATAATAAAATATAGTGTGTAAGGAATGCCTGCTCTACAAATTTACTTTTTTTTTAGAGTGAGAACAAGGTGGCCAGCTCCAGCATTTTACCAACTCCTTGGATCAGTTAACACGCTTGTTTGAGACGCGCCAGTTAATAACTTGGTTGAAATGCCAGGAGAACACTGTCTCCAGACGCTCGTCCCGGTTTCACAATGCAGCACGTTATATCCTGACTTTCACTTTGCACGAGCTATTTTTACTTGTTTCAGATCGCACCACGTAATGGACTCACCTGCACTGCACACGCTGGCCTCCCTTCAGCAGCCCACGCTGGCAATCGACGAGCGATATCCCTCGTCCTTTCGGCGCGGCAAACCGATAGCGCTCGTCCCGGTTCGCGTGCGTAAGGCGGGAGCAGAGGGGCGCCCTGCCGCTTCGTCCTTGTTCGGCGTTGGCGTCCTCTCAGCCCGGTCGGTGGCGGCAAGCCCGACCAGAGGCGCCCGATTGACAAGAAAGCTGTGAATTTCTGTCTTCAAGAGACAAGCATATATCAAGCCGAAACAACTCATCAATCCAGCACAGGGTTTTCAAAATTGGATTTGAAATTTTCATAGCAATTCTTAGATGTTGTAATAGTTGGTGCTCCTTCGCGTGGAACCTGCAACTCTGATCCTCGACGTGGCCCGGCTAGAGAAGCCTCGCCTGCTCCTGTACGCAAACTAACCCGCCCTGGGCTCCTGCTTCCATCGTTTTCCTTTACATGCACTCCCATGCGTTGTTTCTTCCTGGACCGTCACCGCCCCATCACCTGTGCTTACTTCATCCCAAGCTTCGCACAATCTGACACTTGCCGCATCTCGCACCTAGACTGATCCCATTCTTCCTTGCACACTTGCCTAGGCTAGAGCACCTGCTCCCACAGCCGCCTTGGTTTTGCCGTTACCTTAGCCTCCCGCTCCTCTCTCTTGAACCAAGTTTGTCCACTTTTCCACATACACCTTAACTGAGCCTACACCGCCCTTAACTCCTATTTCTAATGTTTCCTGCACTCCCTTTGCAAAACTAGAGAAAACTGCACTAACATGTACTCCAAGTCTCTCTTTTACTTTGTGCACCTTTTCCACCCGAAGGCCCACCACCTTGACTTCTTGTGTTAGCCTCACCTGCATGTGCGCCGTATGCGCCTCCAGAGGTGCTGCCCGCAGCACATGCATGCCTGCGTCATGAGGCACACCGCCTTGACCCGAGCCATCATGTTCCATGCCATCGCTCAGCTCCTCTAGGCTGCTCTTCAGACAAACCGATTTACAAGTTTTCAAACAAATCTTGTACAACCGATTTGGATATCTTTTCACCTTCATTAACAGATCTTTGTTCTTGTTGTACACATGCAAGAACTCATCCTGCAGGACCACCCTGCACCCTCTTTCTGTCATCTGCCCGAGACTAAATATGTTGTTGCACAGACTTGGTATATAATAAACCCCTGTCAATAACTTATTATCTCCGTTCTTGCATTGCAACAGCATCGTTCCTTTACGTTTTATCTCCATCGTGTAGCTGTTGCCAAACTTGACCATGCCCCAAATCTTCTCGTCGAGCTCATGAAACATGGAGCAATCTCCCATCATGTGGTTGCTTGCTCCATTTTCCAAGTACTACTAATCCGTGTGATCGTGGCTACCTTCCTTGTGTGTAGTTTTGGAATTACGTTCTCCTCATTCAGCATCACCATGGCTAGTGCCTTTCCAACATATGAGGAGAAAAGTTGTCCCGATTTATCTTCTTCTTTGTTTTGGGCAAGATTCATCTCCCCATTCTTCTTCTTGCTTCGATAATCCAAATCATAGTGCCCGTACTCGTTACAGTTGAAACACTTTATGTGGTTGTGGCACCTTGACGTATAGTGCATGTATTCGCCACATTTAAAACACTTGACATGTGACTTATCATGGGATCTTTCACCATCGCCTTGCCCAGCCTTGTCTCCACGGCCACCTCTATCGCCTTGATCACGCCATCTCTCGCGACTGCTTGATGAGCCACCACCTCTTGTATCTCCTTTTATTAGCAGCGCTTGGTCGTTATGAGTCTGGGATCCCTGCTCATTACGTGATTGAAACCCCTTCAATAACTCCTCATGCGCCTTGAGGGAGCCGGTGATTTCCTATATCTTCTTTTTGTCCAAATCGGAGGAGTACATAAGTGTGATGACAACATGTATGTATTTCTTCGGAAGCACACGTAGATATTTCTTCACCACCACATATTCCTCCATCTTGTCGCTAAGAGAGTTAATATGATTGTACAACGAAGTCAACTTGCCTGCAAACTCGTCCACCGACTATGTCTCTCCCATCTTGAGATTCTTGAACTCGCTCTGTAAATTCTGGAGCCACGCCTTCTTGACATGATCAACTCCCTCGTACATCATCTGAAGCATCTCCCACACTTCTTGTGCTGTCTCCTTCCCGATGAGCTGATGCATCATCGAATCTGGCACCGCTTAGTAGATGATAGCTAAAGCCGTCTGATCCACCTTGTCATCCACCTCCTTGACCTTCCCCTTTGGATCGACTGCACCCCGGACTCCTTGGGTGCGTATGTTCGCCTTCATCTTCATTGCCCACTGTAACATCCTAAATTTCAGGTATTTAGAAAATATGAAATTTTTAAAAATTTTCTTACATTTTGCTGGCATTCAAATCTCTTCTGAATATTTATTTGAAACCTTTTTAAGTTTTTTGGCATGCAAATTAATAATCAAGAATAATTCCCAGTGCAAATAATAATCAGGTAAATAATAAAAATGGGGAAAAAGTAATTAAAGATCATGACTTCAAAATACCAAAATCCTGAATTCAAATTCAGGTCAATAAAATGAATCCAAAAAGAATATTAGAATATATCCATAAATATCTAAATCAAAAATCTCTTCTTTTAATTCAATTAGTAAACCAAAATCCAAGGTTGAATATTCAAAATTTATATATATATAGACAATTCATAACAAAATAATGTCAAAATCAAAGTCCAAGGGCAAACTGAATAAAATAGAAAATAGAGAAATATTAGATTTTGTATCTAGATATTTGAAACAAGATTTGAAATAAATTGAAATCAATAATCTTAAACATGGAATAGAAACTTAAGTTAAAAATTCAAATCCTAAAATTGTGCTTAAAATTCTTTCCTCTCTATCTTTTCCTCCCTTCTCTTCTTTATCTATGGCACGTGGGGCCATTTCTTCTCTCTTCCTCCCTCTCTTTCCTGCAACTGGCCCCTCTCGATTTTCCCTGACGGCGGGCCCGCCTTCCCCTTCCCTCTTCTCTCTCCCTCCTCCTTCCCTCTCTGCGCGCGGGCCCGAACCCGATTCCTCCTACCCCTTTTCTTTCTTCTCTGCCCCCTCCTCTGACTTGCTTCATCCCGCTCGCGTCACTGCAGTCATGCCCTCCCTGTTTCCGCGTCACCGCACGGCCGTCTCTAATCACATCGCGCACGTCGCCGCCCCCGTAGTGCTCGTGTCACCTCGGCCCGCCGCTCCTGTGCGCGCGTCATGCCCCTGCACCGCATGACGCCGCGCACGTCGCTCCTTGCCTTACCTCCCGCTGCCCATCCCTGTCGCCAACCGCTCGCACGCCGACTGGTCAGCTCGGAGTCCATAAAAGCATGAGAACGCTCCTATCCGCCTCGCCGCATCCCCCTCTCACTCCCACCTCAAGGAATCGGACTCACTGCGCCCCTAGCTCCATCGGCGGTCCTTCTCCCCCAACTCCAGTCGGCGAGGAATCGGTCGCTCGGAGCCACTCCAAGCCAATTCCTTGGAGCCGAAGCTTCCTCGGAACGTCGCCAAGCTTCTTCCATCTTCGGCTGGGCCTTTCCCTACCTCTCCATCGCTGGCACCAAGCTTACCCCTGATTCGCCGCCGCCTCACGTCGCCGGCACGCCTCTCCACCTCCCCGACCGAGCCACCACTACTGGTGAGCTCCCCACAGCCATCTCCACCTCCTGCTCCCCTTAGTCTCCTCCTCCTCCCCAGTCGCCGTTGTGCCATTTGACCCCGCCACCGGCCACCCCCCATGGTTGCCCGCCCTTCGCCGATGCCACCAGGGCCCAAGCGTGACCTCCCGTGACTTCCTAGAGCCCCCAGCAGTCCATTTCGTCGGCCCCCTCCTCCACTCCGGTCATGCCCCACCGTCGACGCCATCAGCCGTGCGCCGCCCGAACCTCCCCTGTTTTTCCTCTACTTGGCCCCCAGCAAACCCTCACTTCTAAGGACTAAATCCCCCCCCCATATCACAGAGCGGCCGCAGCCTAGTTGGTCACCTCGCCGCGCATTAAACCACAGACGCGGCTTCGAGTCCCCCCTTCGGCCACATTTTTGTCCTTATTTTTCTTTAGCCATTCCAAATAGAAAATAAGTGGGAAATAATTTAGAGAAGCCGAGATGATTGAGGTATGCACAAATAGAATTTAAACATACATCAGAATATAGAAGTATATGTAAGTAATTAAGTGGTTACGGGAAAAATAATTAGTGATCCATGTAGAATACAAAATAAGGTAAGAGAAACCTAAAACTAAATATAATGGAAAATAATTTAGTAACACATAAAACAAGATGCAATGTTAATTGTACCATTGGAACCCGAGTTTATGAACATCCAAAAATGTTTAAAGACCAAATCCGGACTAGCTACTTGTAAGAAAGGATTTATGTATGCTAATCGTAATAATAACCTCAAGCATGACCAATTATTCACAAGCGATACTAGCATGTTCTATTGACTGGAAATAGTTAGGGAATGATTTAATACGAGACCCCTAACCATGAGTATTAACATATGAATTAAAGATTTCATGGCGTATAATTAAATAAATCAAATATATATATATATATATATATATATATATATATATATATATATATATATATAAAATTCACCAGCTGTTAATGTTTCCGTCAGACTTGTGTGTCGTTTGCTTCATGCAGGCCATTGGGGTAAGGTTCGAGAAGGAAAACGGCGAGAAGGCTATCTTTGGGTGATTATTTATAGGGAAGGGAGAGGCAGGAGTAGGAAAAATTTTTGACGGAATGGGCGTGGGGACGGAGAAGTGGACTACGATCCACAGGGTGAGGGTTGGTGGGTTTCTATTGGCTGGGATTAGGTTGGAGAGGATCAACGGGCCCAGCGGTCAGGGACATAATTATCACAAACGGTTTGAACCACAAATCATCTATGATACATAATTATCGAAGACAATATATATACATACATATATATAGGACACTGAAATGGGGCACCATGATTTCAAATGCATCAATTCCATCTAAATTCAGGTATATTGTTTTTTGAAAATATCAATTTTAGGGTATATACCCATCTATAACAATGCAAATGAAACGTATAAGTTTGAAAAAATATACTCAAATTCAAAATTTTGAACGAATTTAGATCACATACTTTGCTGATTTATATATATAATCAATATATATATCTACAATCAAATTATCATAAAAAAGGTTACTACAATTCAAAATTTAGTTCAAATTTATTTGAACTAGTTAGTAAACTAGTTAAACTTGACATCCAAAAAATTTCAAATTTTTTCACACACGATACATATCTATTTTAGATTATGGTGTCCGGATACCAAGGAGCACTCGTTATTTTTACTATAGGATGCTGAAATGGGGCACTATAGTGCCCAGGCACCATGATTTCAAATGCATCAATTCCATCTAAATTCGGGAATATTTTTTACTATATATATACACTTTTTTATATGGATTATATATACTTATTTGAAAGGTTTCAATGAGATCTACAACTTTGCAGTTGAGGCGAACCCCCAAATTCTAAATGTAAGATAAAAAATTGTAGCAAAATTAGAAACCGAAAGCTTGCAACACAAAATTGGGGGTGTTTAGATGGCCGATTTTGGAGGTCTTAGAGGGTGCCTTTTTTGGATCGGGGTCATCGTTAGCTTTCTAACGAGTATAAAAACATTAAAAACGGATACCGTAAGCAAAAGTTATGCCCGTTTTACTGAAGGTGTCTCGGAATGGAATTCTACTCAGACTCGAATTCATCTCGGATTCAAATTAAAGCTATTATATTGTTCAATCCCATAGGCCAATTTGCTAAAAAAATTTGAAAGTTTGTGGCTATATATAGAAGGACTCCACCAATTTTCAATGGATTTGGCATAAATTTGGCTTGCTTTTCAAGTTTTAGGAAGGTCGACACTTTTTGGGATGTTCTACATGGCATAATTGGAAAAGCAGTCACACTAGATTTGGATTTTAGGAGATCCAACAACTCAAGCAAGGTAAGAGGATTTGTATTTTTAAATGGTTTTTAATTGCAACATCACAGACAGTTTTTAATTTGAACCGTCTGTGATAATTGTGGACATCACAAACGGTTCTTGTTAAAAATCATCTATGAATTATCAATGACGGTTCTTATTAGAAATTATCTGTGATAATTGCAGACATCACAGACAGGTTTTAATCCAAATCATCTGTGATAATTCACAAATAGTTCTTGTTAAGAACCGTTTGTGATAATTATATATTACAAACGGTTCTAGCCATCGCTAGTAATATAGACGATCACGCTTGTAAAACCGTCTATGATAATTACAATACAGACGATTCCAGAGAACTATTTGTGATGAGATGTCTAATATAGCGTTTTTTGTAGTAATGGGTAAAGTGATATAAGCTTGTGCAATGCTTTACAATTATGAATTCATACCTGTGTCCTGGACTGGAGGCTACGGAAACCAAATGAAGGTTTTTATCCATTTATACGGGTATTTAGTAGATTTCAAATATTAATAATGCAAAACTCTTTCTCAACTTAATAAAAAAAATTCTATATGTTATGAAAATGAAAAGACATGATCCAGAAGATGTTAGATTAAGATTATACATTGCATTTTACAAATATTGCTTGCCGAGTACTCTGTATACACCCTTACTATTATTTTTCTTTGTTTAGATGATAGTCAACTTAGATCCTCACATGGGGTGAATGAGGTTTACCCTGGGGAATTCTAGTCTGAGTGGGAATGGGATGGTTATGAATATGAGCAGTATGAGATGGACCCCTCATATGATACTTGGGATGAGTAGGGAGCTAGTGGCAACCCGGGCTTGATCCTGGAGTGTCTATAAAATGAATCTGTTGTCTTTATATTTAGTAGTTCTTGTATAATTAGAAGTTGAACTAGACTATCTATTTTTGGTATTGTATTATTCGAGCCCTAGTAGTTTTGTATTGGACTGTAGCTTTGCGTGACTATGTTTATGTAATATTAGTATTATCTTTAATTATTGTTCTGTTGTGACACTTTGATAGGCTTATTATTAGTTGGAGTGGTGTTTCACCGAGTAGATAAATAATAATCCGTTGACTAGTGTTATTACCCCTCGATAATGACACATGTCATCACACCAACTTTATAGATATATAGGGTACACAGCTTACATGCTGCACACCGAAATCAATTAGGTTTCTCCTTGAATACTGTCGCCACCTACGATTAGGCCACCGCCCCCAGCCTCTCTCTATGCCTGAGGGGAACGGTGAACCATAGACGTAAGGGGAGGATTCTCCCCTCGGGCTTGCTGAAGAAGAAGGTGGAGGTGGTGGCACATGAATCTTTGTGCATATTCAAAGGTGAGAAATCTGGTTGATTTTTTGGAAGAAAACATCTGAGTAATGTTTATCAAAATCCAAAGAAAAAAATCAAAGAAACTAGGATGTGAAGACAATTGTGCTTACATATTCTCTTCATCTTGGCTTTGAGGTTGGCAGGTGCTCGCTCTCGATGACGCGGGAGTACCAGTCAGCGTACTCCTGCGTCACGGAGTTCACCGAGTTCACCGTGCCGATGGCGAGCACGGCCACGGGCCCGTCGGCGCGCTGTGCCTGCCTGGTGACTTCAGCGGCAGCGGCGGCGGCCATTGTCGCCGAGCAGAGGGGGCTTCTTCCTCCTTGGGTAAGTCGTAAGTGGTTCACAGTTTATGGATGAGACGTGTGTACAAGAAGCTCTCGTGCAAGTTGTTCTTGTACTGTAACGTTACGACCAGTCGCGTAGCCTCAGTAGAGCTGGAAACAGTGGACTTTTTACCCACTTGCAAATGAAGCTTAATTTCGGGGTTTTGACCTGATCTGTACCGGGATTGAGAAAATTTCTTTTTCAGGAAACGATTCAAACAAAAAAAATGTATGACTGATTTGTCTAGTTTTTAATGTCATAACATTCGTAATTGATCGAAGTCAAATTCATGGTTATGTGCTTATTAAACTACAGGATTTTGCTAATGTGATTTTAAAATTTAAATACTAGCCCGCGCAAATGCACACAAGTTAACAACTAGAAATAATAACAACGGAAAATCAAAGTACACCGTCTGTGGCCGCCGAATACAACTTTATTTCGGACGCCCGAGCCGTAGCACTTTGTGAATGCCTCAAACGGGCTTTGCACTGCTCTCAAATAAGCTACTCCCTTCCCTAGGTTTCTTTGTATAAGGTGTATTTTGCCTGAGCATGGAGATTGAGGAGCACGTAAACCACGAAAATAGTAGAGGGAAATGTAATATCCTGGTGCTAACGTTTTGGGAACAAAAGTGATGGTAGTTGTGTACTCATAAATGTTAAAGAGAGACGGAGATAATGATGACGAAAGAGAGAAAAGATTATTAAAATTGCATGCACGTCTCATAATATAAAACAAGATAGCAAAAATTATAGGCATTGTCTCTTCTCTTTTGGGCTACAGTTGGTGGTTTTTGTCTACGTTATTCTAGATGACTGCGGATGATGGAGACATCGATACGAGTGGCACACACGATTTTAAGCTCGGGAAGCTGTTTGGAGAATTTGCTTAAAGAATCCGTCTCGTTTGTTTTAACTTTCGGAGAAACCAAAAGCGGACGGTGGAGACATCGACATAGACATCGCACATGATTTTGGACTCAAAAAGTCATTTGAAGAATTCGCTTAAAATAAACCGTACTGTTTGTTTTAATTTTCGGAGAAACAAAAAACTTAAAAGAAACAGTGCTATTATATTTTGAAACGAAGGGAGTATCATTTACATTGAACAAATTCTAGCCCAGGCCAAACCATTCGGCCTTTCGTATTTACTTGGTCTGTACAAGCCTGTCACGACCCAAATAATAGGGCAAGCCTAGAACAACACGCCTTTCTCGGCCTTTGTTCGAGGGCCTGGAATTAGCAGCACTGAGAACGTTAGTCCCCATGGTGTAGGTGGGTCGTTCGGACCGTGGTGTTTTGAAGGCCGGCCTGCAGTTGGTTAGCACGACTATTTCTAATTACGGAGACATCACTAGCCCGTTCGGTTGGGCTAAAAAGCTATGTTTTATAGTTGAAATTGTACTGTAGCGGCTGTAGCTGAAGGTGACTTATTTAGTGTAATTAAATTTAAAAAATTAAAAATAGAAAAAATATGTTAGCTCATTACGGACAACGCGAACGAATATAGAAAAAAGAACAGGAAAAAAAGCTCAAAAAAGTCAAAAGTAAAAAAACGAAATTTATAAATAGTAAAAAATAAGTTAGAAATTAGAAGCTAAAATTAAAATGAGCGAAGCCCAGCATCCCTAGCATGAGGTAGGTGAAACTCGAACCATGGGCTTGCACAAGCCTAACTGATTGGACTAGCCAGCCGTTGGCAGATATATTATCCAATACCTCTAAGAAAACATATATTACTTTTGTATAAGAGGTATTCCCATTTTCCATTCGAGCCTCCGTTTGTTTTAGCTTCAGTTTTTTGTTTCTAACTTTTAATTCACTATTTCTTTATTTTGTCTTTTTCAACTTTTTGGTTTTTTTTGTCTTTTCTTTTTTTCCCGTATTTCTACGCATTGTCTATGATGCGTTAACATTGTCCACTATAGAGGTTCGTACATATCACTGTAATATACATCAGGGTATAGGCTCCAATTTTTTTCATCCCACTTTTGAGAGTGCTCCACTATAGGGGTTCATACATACCACTGTAATATACGTCAGGGTCTAGGCTAGCTTTGCCTGAACCCTCCACTTAAGAGCTCATTTGTTATGTAGTTTGGTTAACCACACCTCCTGTTCCTATAACCTTCCATGCTATATGTTTGTAGTGACTCTGAGCTCCACCTGCTTACCGGTACCACATGGTTGGTCCGACCATATTTTTCCTTCTTCTAATGGCTCACAACTTCACCTTTACATCTGCTAGATTTTGCAATCGTCTGTGTAGTTCCGTACATAACCATAGATGAGATCTAAGTACCTAATAGTAATGATACGGCTTCCTTCTCCTGACTAGGATTTTTATCAGACCTCCTATTGGTTGCTCCACCTTTAAGATCATCCTTTAATCGGTACTCTTCATTGCTTGAGATACTTTTCATGATTACTTACTCTTTGTAAGTAACTCATACGACTCCACCTCAAAATGATATTTCACAACTTCCGAGTTCAAACGATCTCACAAATATTAGATTCTTCTTTAGACAACATACCAAACTTCAATCAATGTGCGATGTGCTTTATCATACATTTCTAATGTAAGTGTTCCCACCTTAGTAATTGATATTCCTTGGAATCTGCTAAGCGAACAGTTCCATACACTAGGTATAGAGATCCTTTGTCAAACATCTCCCTCGCCGAACATATATGGAAGCAATGGCCTAAATCCAATATACATCCATGAGAAGTACCTAACTGACTGACAACTAGTACGTCAGAATCATCCTCTTCTATCGCCACTAAGCAAGCACCCTTCATTTGCAACAGCCTTTTATCATGTGACTTTCCTCGTCACATAGATAGCATACATGTGTGCCATTAGTCTTGCTCTTCTTCTTTATATGACTTTTGCTTCTACCTGCAACACCTATTGTAGGCAATGTCAGATCACCCGAGGATGAAGATTCCATTGGATTTTTAAGGATTCTGCCTCTAATAGATATGCAACTGCCTCATTGAAGTTGAGAATTATTTTTTCAACAGGAATATTCGTCACCAATTTCTCCCATGATGGTGGTAGAAATGATGACAATATGACAACCTTGTCATCATCCTCAATTTTCTCATCCACACTAGTCAACTGTGTAATAAGATTGTTGAAAACATTGAGATGGTCAACAAACTGTATACCTTTCTTTATGCGCAACATATACAGTTGTCGGTTCAGCACCCACCGGTTTGCCAGCGACTTTGCCATATACAATTCTTTTAAGTCCTCCCCATAATTTATTCGGCAAATTCTCCCTGATTACCTAGTACTTTATCTCATTGGAGAGACATAGATGGATTGTACTGATAGTCTTCCACTCTATCACATTCTAATCTTCATCGGATGTCTTTTCCAATTTGTCCCCCTAAAGAGCATGATTAGTTCCTACTAGATGAGGACATCCTTCACCATGCATTAACACGGCTGAAATTTTATCCACCATCAAATTTTTCTACTTGATTCCACATCGTCGACATTGATCTTGATTTTATGTCACTTGACATTTTCTGATATTAACACAAATCAAATTAATCCAGTATTAGCTCTGATACCACTTGTTACACTCTGGTACCTCTTTTTATGTGCAGCAGCCCCTATATCAGATCAAAGTTTATGAGATACGGCACGAGCGTACATGGTATCAAGAACGAATAAGATAAATCTCATAGAGAGAATTAAAATAACGATATTTAAGCAACTATGATGAGAAAAAATATTTAACGAAGCTGATTGTAAATTTTTTAACCACAACCTCAAAAGAGTATAAGGTATTATCGCTTATTTATAACCCTTTCAAATTTTTTACGACCCTCAAATCCTTACCCTATACAATAATCTAGAACTAAAGAATATCCTAGTCTCTAATCCTCTTGTGCACACTCTGATTTGGATGATTAGGTTTAATTGCTTTGTTGCTTGGTTCCTCTCTATGGTCACCATTCATGGTTTAATAGTCCATCCTAACCCTTCTTCAATTTAGTGTAGGAATCATAATCCAAATAGGAATAGAAGTTCTAATTGTAATAAAATTTATCTAGAATATTTATAGTACATATTTTTAAATCGTAAAAGATGGTATATGAGCCATCGTAGCACAACAGTTTACATGTCTTTCGAAGGCTAGCTTGAACGTACGCCAGCCAAAGGACTGGTTCAAAATAAAGTTTTGTAGGACATAAGTTCTAGATGAAAAATTCTATTGTGCCCCCATGATACAAAGCCGATTGTGTCACGAGCCAACCGGACATCGACACGTGGCATGCAAGATTTTTTTACTGTTTTTGCACTATAGCAAATCAATAAATTTTTTACTGTTTTCTACTGTAGCAAAACAGTAAAAAATATTTTTATTGATTTGCTACAGTACAAAATAGTAAAAATAATAATTTTTTTATTTCTTGCATGCCACATGTCGACGTCCGGTTGGCTCGTGATACAATCGTCTTTGTATCACCGGGGCACAATAGAATTTCTCGTTCTAGATAGATAGCACGGACGGTTAGATTAACGTCAAATCGATTTAAACTTAGTTGAAACACATATATTTTATAGGAGTCTCACAGCAGACCTAGGTATTTTGTTTTTGATATTATTGCTTTGCTCTTAGCTTTTAGTTCTAATTTTTATAACACTGTAGTTATTGGAGTGAAGTGTTTGAGAATATTTAAGGAGTTTGAGAATACTTAAGGGAAAAATTTTGAGACACTATTCACTTTATCTGTTGTCATTGTGGCCCTACACACCACATAAAACACCGTACCTATGCCGTGCACGCACTCAACCCATTCTACTAACCCCTGCCTGGCCAACTGGACCGCAAACTATTGATCAGTCTGATCATGCCAATCAACTCCGGTAACAGGGGACTCGGTTAGACCGCGACACTCTTGCCGATCTGATTGGCCCAAAACCAACAGTCGGATCGCCCTCACAATGACCGACCGGACTACTCACAGTTTTTTTCTCGTGCACACGATAAGCACCTCTCTAGAATAAACATATCGCTAACTACAGGCTGGTACAATCGAGTCCAACTACACTAGCCTGATCACCAATCATGACCGGTTAGACCGACGACCATGACAGGTCATACCGCTTAGCACCTAACAGTAAAAACTCAAGATTGCAGTAGACATAAAAATAAACTCAAACTTCGATAACAAAGCACTACAAAATTAAATAGTCATCTTAAAACATGGTGTGACCTCCACTGCCTCTCACATGTCCTCTTCTTGAACTGGCTTTGAGGTTGGTGCGCGAGCTGCTCGCCGTCGGCGACATTTGTAGATGGACAGTCATCGGTAGGACTAACATGAAACGTGTTCCAATTGTCGCCGCAGCTTGTTTGTGGTTGAAAAGTACTTTGTCCGCATGTCTTTCGAAGGCTAGCTTGACCGTACACCTGCCGAAGGACAGGTTCGAAATCAACTTTTGTAGGAAATAAGCTCTAGATAGATAGCACAGACGGTCGGCACGTCGGTTTCTTAATCGGCAATAAGGGCCGTGCAGCCCGTATCTTTGCTAACTTGAGCGGTTACTTTTCGGGCCTTTGATCATTTCGGCAATCCTGGGAGATTTATTTGATTCTGACTGTACTTTTTTATTTGAACGGTTGATGATTGGTCCCTCGTGGGGGCATCTGGAGCTGACATGTTCTTTTTGGCTGAAGTTTGTGGTTTTTAGCTACGGCTTGTGGCTTTTGGACTGTTTATGCGAGAGATTACAAAGTAACAGAAACTCACGTGCAGTTTTTGTCGATATAAATGAAGTCGGTAAAATATGTACTACAATTAACTAGTAGACCCTATTTTGAAAAGATACTCCATTTAAAAGCTAGTTACTGTAGAAAAGTCAAAAAGTAACTTTTAGAAGCTGAAAAGAACAGGGTCATAGACCGGCCCGATTCTAATCTTCTTCATCATGAGTCGTGACACTTTTTTATTTTCCTTTTTTTTTCCATTTTACACCTTCCCGTAGCTAGTATGTACTTGTTCACAATTGATGGTGATCGGTTCGGCTGAAAGCCTCATGGCTTATGGCTGAAAACACTGTAGATGGCTGAAAAAAACACTGTAGCTGACAGAGCCTTATTTAGCATAATTAAATTTAAAAAAATTTAAAAATATGTTAGCCCATTACGTATAATACAAACAAATACGGGAAAAAAAGAACCGGCAAAAAAGCTCAACAAAAAGACAAAAGTTCAGAAAAGGACGAAACTTATGAATAGTGAAAAATAAGCCAGAAGCCAGAAGCCGAGTTGATCAGGGAATTGCCTTAGGTTGCCAATTGGCCCCACTCATTTTGGCTTAACCTTCTGGTTTCTGACTTATTTTTCATTATTCCTAAATTTCGTCATTTTCTTGCTTTTTAGCTTTTTTGAGCTTTTTGTCGATTCTTTTTTCCCGTATTCATTTCCATTGTTCATGATGGACTAACCAATTTTTTTTCTATTTTTTAATTTAGTTATGCCAAATAAGTCACTATTACCTACAGTATAATTTTAGCAAGCTACAGTGCAATTTCAGTCATAAGTCAGCTTGTTTCAGCCCAACCAAGCGGTACCAATATATGCATGAGCAGGTCCATTTGCTTTGAGAATTGAGATAATCGCACCGATAGGCCTCACCAATAATGTCCTAAATTGCGAATTTCTTCTTGTATTTCTCAGTCCTGATTACTTAGTTTGCACGCACTGCGCACATCTTTCTTGTTTGGTGGACACCATGATCTATATAATCTTCGCAATTTACCACCTACAGTATCTTTAGGTTAGCCGAGCTCTTAAATTACGAGACTGGATTTTTAAACCATACATCGGTAAGACTTAAATCTTTCTAATTTTGAAATATATAGCCATTCGTCACTAGCTAATTTGGTGGCTTTGATACAATCAAATAATTGTTGTTAAAGCAATGATCGATGCACTGTTATTTTGCTCTAAACGACTTTCCATGGGGAAGCTTAACTTGCACCACTCTGACAGAAGTCAACTACGTGCAAACGACGCAGAAGGACCCTCTGGTGGACGTGCTAGCTACTTGATCACCTTTTTTTCTTGAGGTTCTAAACGTGCTACCTAATTAGATATCATTCGCATTATAGCGATTGAAGAGCCTTAATTTGATTGATTCGTACTTTCATACTAGTGTTTGATCAGACAGACAAGCAGGCAGGTAGCCACGTGGATGTATATGATTTTCCATTATCAAGACAGAAAGATGACAATTGACCGCCACAAAAGGACTGGATTTTCTACAAGCTCTTGGGGCTGTTCTTTTCGGCTGAAGTTTACGCCTTTAGGCTGCAGCTTGTGGCTTTTGGACTGTTCGTGCGAGAGATTACAGAGTAACAGAAATTCACGTGTGGTTTTTACCGATATAAATGAAGTCGTATAGTATGTACTACAATTAACTAGTAGACCCTATCTTGAAAAGATACTTCATTTAAAAGCTAATTATTGTAGAAAAGTCGAAAAAAAGTTTTTAAAAGCTGAAAAGAACATGCCCCTTGCTTTTGTTTGAGACAAATTAAAGTTCAGAAAGGAATCCCTTGGTTGTTGGGATGAATCAAATTAGCAATCAGATTGTTGAATAAATAAAGCTGGTTACATGAACATTCTCTTGATTTGCGCGTGCATCTTACAAGCTTGAGCTTATATGATTAGTACGATTGACACATGACCTAATGCTTATCATATGGATCGATAGAATGAGAGACATGCATGGTTGATTTCCATTGTGGAGAAAAAGCCGGCAGCCTCACAAGGACTGAACACTACTTTGTTGCTGGCCTAAAATGGAGTAGCAATCGGATGGAACCATCCATGGAAAAGGCTTCATGGACGTTCTCTTTAAGCTTTACTCTGGTGTTGGTGAGGTGCTTGCAAGCTCACGCTGACGTATAGGAGATTGCATTGCTATGTACTTAGCGCTTGTGATTTTGAGTTGCAATATGTACATAAAATTAAGTGCAACGATTTTTTGTAACAAAAGCTTATATTTAATCGGTCTTTGTATTACAGAGACACATATACACAACGCAAGAATGTGCATTACAATTTAAAGCATGCATAAACTATAAAAGGATTGCTAAGTGTCACGACCCACATCGTTAAATTAACCATAAGCGACGAATTACGACGTTAAGTAGGATTAATACTAATGATCTAAAATGCGAGGGAATTTAAACTTTTCTTTGCAGTCGTCTAAATTGTACTCGATGAGCAATAGACAAATTGTAATGTGCTTGGAACTTCAACGGCGAGGATGAAAACAAATTATAAAAATTGCACGACAAGTAAAAGCTTTCAACTCAATTAAAATATATATAACGGTCTGTAGTACAATAGTACAATTATCACTGTTCTTCCATAACGAATTAAGTTACATTCATCGAGCTACGATTACAATTGGCTTAAATTAAATAAGGATATTACAATTCTCTTTACATTAATAACGGCAATACAAATTGCTATGCATTTACAATGATCGGTCCCAACCAAGTGACCGTCTCACAAACTATGACAACTACAACACAACTACAACTAATTAGAAAATTCACTACTTTAATTACATAGGTAGCATTTCATACAAATATACAATTAATCAAAAACTGTAGAAATTAATTGCATGCATCCCATTTCAGATAACAATTACGAATTGCCGAGAACCCAAAAGAAACACGGTTTCAATTATGAAAGGAGCAAATATAAAGATACCGAAAAAGACCAAACAAAAGAAAATAACTAAAGGAAGAATTGCTGTCAGAGCCCTAGAGGTTAATTTCGGGCAGGGCAGTCCGTTCACGGAGATACCTGATCATCCGGGGCCAGTTGGCACCTCTCATAACCATAGGGTCATCACTCAGCATAAACAAACCTGTCATTGATCCAATACCACAGCAACTGGCCAAATGCCCCAAACCCTAAAATATCAACTAAAATGAATAATAATCTATTGACTAGCGTTTTTACCCCACGGAAGAAATGCGGGTTGTCATAGGTGGTATCGGAGCAATGGTTCGAGAGCCACGCATATAATTAGAGATGGTTTCTAGATTTAGGTAGGAACTTTATTTCTATATGGCATTAAGTAGCCGCTAATATCTTTCATCCTTGACCACCACATCTAATTCAAATCGGAATGGGTAGCAAGCATGGGAATGACAATAATAGTTTTGACAATCTAAATTATAGTATTAGTTCTTTTCAACTGTAGCAGTGTTAAGTCTCTACAAAATTATGGTAGTAGCTGGTGAACAATATAATGTTAATTATGAAATTAGGGTCTTGTTATGAATTGGGTATAATTGTAGTATTCTAGATAGGCAGGTAATTAACATTTAATGTTCATTGCAATTAGGTGTTCTACATTTAAATTGTTGCATTTCGGTCAACATATGACTGCTATTCTATTGTCTCAACCGTGGCGATATAGGGCAACCTAAGGTAAATATGAGCAGTTATAGTGGTTTAGAAGTGAACCAAACTTCGAGACCCCTTATCTTTTCACTCTTGTAACTTATGGGATTCATCCGCCATCACCAAAAATCAGGGAGAGAAGTATAGAAAGACAACGATTACAATCTCTAATGATGGTAGATAATCCAAAATAAAATTGACTTCCCTCACTTCTACATATGAGATTTCCCGGACGAGTGGTCCGTGGCGCTCTCGAACGCATAAGTTTCGTGCGTACCTACGATTGGGTGTAGTTCTATTCTCTTTGTTTTTGACTAGAAAGTAGTGAGAATATTTTCTTTTCTAAATATTGTGATATTCGAGCTCTTGAGGCTCTGTAATAAACTTTAGCCCTGAGTGGCGATATTCTTGTAATATCGTGTTGTCTCTAATTATTGTTCTGCTTTAACACTCTAATGGGCTTATTATTCATTAGAGCGATGTTCTATCGGCTAAAACGTATAATAATCAATTGATTAGCATTTTTACCCCATGCTAAAAATGTGGGCCATCACACTAA
This sequence comes from Dendrocalamus latiflorus, assembly GCA_017311315.1. Classification (NCBI taxonomy): domain Eukaryota; kingdom Viridiplantae; phylum Streptophyta; class Magnoliopsida; order Poales; family Poaceae; genus Dendrocalamus; species Dendrocalamus latiflorus. Next base: position 5,426,882 of record CM029616.1, on the reverse strand, counting down.
GTCTCTAATTAACGTGGTTTTACAGGGTCAATAGCTGGCAATTTAAGGCAAGTTAGTGAACCGATGATGATAGGGAACCCAGCAACCGAAGCCACATTCTCCAAGACTTAAGAGGATGAGAATCTTTTGAAGTGACTGTTAGACCATGTGGAGCTCATGAATATAGTGATGATGAATAATTGATTTTTAGGTTACATTAAAATTTATGTTTGTGAAAGTTTCGGTCGACTACGGTTGGGGATCAGCAGGCTTTGATCGCAATCGATAGTCTGCTGTGGTTTGTCAAATTCTTTTCTCTATGGCTTTGAAACTTTCTTTTTGTAAATTTTGCTTTTATTTCAAAACTCAACCCATTCGAGAGATTTTGAGGTGTTGTCAATATATTCATCAAGGGGGATATTGTTAGACCATGTAGAGGTCGTGAATACAGTGATTATGAATAACTGACATTTGAGTTGTATTGAAATTTGTGTTTATAAAAGTTTTGGTTGACCATGTTTGGTGATCGGCAAGCTTCGACTGCGGTCAGTAATCAGTGGTCCGATCGGCTCTGTGTTGGGTGGTCCGTCGGCAGGTCGACCACGTAGAACTACCACGACAGAATAACCATGGCATGTTGACCACATCTGAATGACCACGGCATGTCAACCACGGTAGAACAACCACATCTGAATGACCGCAGCAGAATGACCATGGCAAGTCGAGCACAGTAGAACGACTATAGCAAATTGACCACAGCAGAACTACCATGGCAAGTTGAGCACGGTAGAACGACCACGGCTGAATGACCATGGTAGAACGACCACAGACAATCGGTGGTATAGTTAACCGGTCATGGTCTTTGCATGTGCAGGTTAGGCATGAAGATGGTCATGGTCAGTGACGAGGAGGACTATGACTAGGAGGGGAAATCTGAGGTCTAGGTGGTCGAGGATGTCACAAAGTGGTCAGGCTCACACTAGAGCACGTGGAGATCAAAGGAGGATGATGTATGGAGAAGCTACAGAAGGTGCGGTCTTGGAGGCTTCGACACGAGAGGATGATGCGTGAAGAAGCTACGGGAGGTACGGTCCTAGAGGCTTCGACATGTAATGAGTTAGGAGTTATGGAAGATGTCCATAATTGGAAGAATTAGAGATAATAGAAAAACCCGTGTTTCGAAAGGTTTCGGGTCCCTTGATTTTCAAAGGTGGTTAGGATTGCATGTCCAGTTTGATAAGGACACAGTTTGGGACTCTAGCAACTATGTGCAACGAGGTTGAGTGAGCAGTTGAACGGGCGATCGAACACTGAGCGGTCGAAACCTTCATTGAGTGCTAAGAGATTTCAAACGACGAGTACAATCATTCACCCCCACCCCACTCTGATTGCCATCGACGGTCCTACAGTGGCTGATAGCTAGAACAAAACTCAGCTTTCACCAATGGCATGGAGAAAAGGAAGCTAACTGATCTAAGCTTTTTTTCGCTGTGTTAAAAGCAAAAAAGGATGATGGCATTGTAACATCTCAGCTTAACAAAAATCCAAGATGTCATCCAGTGCTTCTATCACTACAAATTTTAACCGATAGACAAGCATTTCCAGCCTCTAGGCTTTAAGAATAAATATTCAACAAGATACTAAATATAAATTTCAGCAATATGATATACCATATATTGAACTTAACACAAGCCAAATAATTGTCATGATGAGTCATAAATAAGTCTAAACTAAGCAACACATTAAATAGCAATATTACAAACCAAGGAACTAAGAGAAACTATAAATTATCGAATTATTACCATGGGAATTACTAAGTTGTTCATGTCCATAAATGATAAAATGCTAGGAGGAGTGAAAAGCTACTAAGTGTAATTTTTCATGTTCTATTTCCACCCAATGCATGTCACCTTCAACAATCACATAAAAATAACAAATAAGTAAGAGTGAGTCCACGATTCAGCAATTACAAAGCGGAATAATAACCAAGGCATTACCTTATTAACAATTCATACCCATTTATCATTAACTCAATTTCTCATATTTATTCTCATCAGTTTCCATCCATGTGTCTCATTATCTCAAATCACTTTTCACTTTTTCATAAATGCAATGATAATGCTTATCTCTCAACTCATTTTCTGCTTATACCATTATAGCGGAGTGTAACACCCGTCGGTGTTCATCTATGCCCGCATCCTTTTCTGCGGGGACCAATTGCCCATCATATGTCATGTGGTCACTAATTGCTTGTCATGCTTCATACAGAGACCAATTCCCCTTATTTGCATACAGGGACCTCATCCCACTCCCGTTGGTTATATCTTTCCATCATGAATGTTCAACATGCAATGCAATGATTATAATTTTCTTTGTTCATTTTTAGCATTGAACAAGTGATATAATCATTATCTCATTACAATTCTCATCATCATCTTATCATAAGCATGAGAGCAATATAAAATAGGTATTGTCATATGAATAATTAAGGCAAATATTCATTTAACTACAATTTTAAGCACTCGAATACTATTCTACTACGCACTTGTCTTTTCAGTTACGATAGCCGGTTTGATTAGGAGATGACAACACACCTAACGCTACTCCTCCTACAGTAATTACACATTGGCAATACAGAATACAGCAATACAAGACAACAATAAACGATAATATTCCTACACGCTTCCCAAATCCACGATTCTCTCTCGTTACCGGATAGTCAATCTTACTGTCTCGGTACTAAAAAAATATCATAACTTTTACCTCACAAGTCTTATCATAGCAAATCTTACAACTTTGGAACCTACACAAATTTCTCAATAATTTCTTAGCTGGTCACATGTCCAAATTAAATCATCTAGTCACTTGCTTTTAACTCAGAAGACCGTCCTATCATCTTCTAGACAACAGACTTTATTTACACATGCAAATCCAGAAAATCATATCATCTCAGAAACTACAGAATTAGCTACACCTTCCTAGTTATACCCAAAGTTCAAATCTGCAATTTAGCAAGCCAAGTTGATATTTTCCCATGACTGCATCCAACAACAACTAGTTTCTAGATAGCAGTCTTCCTAAAACTATAACTTCTGTTCTACCCAACCAAAGTTTGTGTTATTAGACCCTCTGGAATCCTTATGAAATTACCTACACTTTTAATGTTGATCAAAAACCTTAATTCATCCATTTAATATTTTTAATCTATAGTTTACCACACTGCTGCCAAAAGACTACAACTTTCCAGACAACAGTCTTACAAAAATCATAACTCTTAATCTACCCAAACAATTGACGTGATTAAGTATTCTACAGAAAGCTAACAAAATTCCCTATAATTATCTAGTAGGTAACATTCTCAAATTTAGCCCACGTAGTACCTGAGATCACGATCGAACATAATGGCCGACAAACCGATCTACTAAACAAATCTTCAACACAAAATATACTAATTCTCTCTTTAATTCTCTCTAATCTTTACTAAAATAGAAATTGACAACGAAGGAAAGACCTCAGATTGTTATCCCGATGAAGTACACCAAAACGCGGCCCCTTCTTTACCTTTTCCTTCTCCGTTCCTCTGACCTGCAACTAGCTTGCAGAACGCACGCAGGCGGCGACACGGGGCAGCCAAGTGACAGACGGGTGGCCGACCGGGCAGCTGGGCAATGCGGCTCGCGCGCAGGCGTGGTGAACTGGTGATGCTGGCGCGGCTATGGATGGCGACGGAGCTATGACAAGCGCAGGCGACGTGGGCCGGCTAGGGGTGGAAAAACAGTAATAATAATCCATTTTATATATTTATATCTGAGAAAATATGAATGTAGTAAGCTAAATTTGTATTCAGAAATATTTGTATTCATATTTAAGAATATTCATTTTCATATTTTGAGAATATTCATATTCGCATTCGTATTAGAAAATATTCATATTCAAGACTATTCGATCCGTTTCGTATGCCTAACAGTAACAGGCCGATTACCGAAAATCCCTGGAAAAACCCAGATGAATTTTGTAATTCGAAATTTGAATTTAGGCAGTTTGTAACAGGTAACCATTCCAGTAACTGGTCAAAAAACCGGCAAAACCATTAGGAATTTGTTCTGCCGAGATTTGTTACAGAAGTTGTACGAGGATATCCGTATTCGATCAAATTAAGTACATATTTGATTCGAATTGTATCCGTTACAACATTCGATTCGTATTCATATTCAAGAATATTCAAATTCATATTTAGATTTATTTTAAAAATATGAATTCGTATTCGTATTTGAGACTATTCGATGGTATCCAATCTATTTCCATCCCTAGGCCCTAGCGACGCGGCAAGTTCTGGTGGCGCAGCAATGCAGGGACGGTATCACATCACAAGTTTGATTCCATCTCCAATTTCTCCCTACGACATGCTCCAGGATAGCAACTCTTGCCTAAAAAAAATTCCAAAACATCCTATTTTCATGTTTTTTTTTCACTAATTACACACAGGTTCTCAAAAGATTTATTTTAGGGTATTGCAGGCATGGTGTAGGAATTAGAAAGGTAGAACATGTGGTCACAACCACAATGCTGTGAAGCAAAGCTTGTGGAGCATAAATGGTCCCTTGATTAATTACCTTCCTTTAATTTAACAAAAAAAGAAAAGTAGGCCGAGCAACCATTGGATGCAAAAGTAGGTCTAGCTACTATTAGATCTGTTCATATTAGTTTTGTTTCTAGTTTGTGTTTAGAGAAATCAAAAAGTAAATAGAAATCAGAAGTACAAATTGATATAAATGGGCCCTTAATTTCTATTTGGGTGTTGACTCACTAGTCACTAGCTAGATAATCGGTTTGCTTCGGATTTGCTTCGGACGTGCTATTGACAATTGCATGTCGATACTCCATCGACACATTAACCACAAGCCAAGTAAGTCATAAGTCTTTGTGCGTACAAGTTACTAGTGGTAGCTTGGTGGCTACCTTTTTTTTTATGAAACTCAATCAAGGGTCAATCAGTACTGTATCATCTTCTTTACTTGACGATTATATGATATTTCTTTGCTTTTGCACCAAATTATGTACAGATGAATCAATCATGCATGGTGACACGTTAGCATTTCATTAATTAGTGAATGCAACGGCAATTATATATCTGATGAGACTTATTTTGAGTGGCTTATGGCTGAAAAGTACTGTAACTAACTGAAAAAACACTGGAGTTAGCTGAAAAAATATTTTAGCTGACGGCGCTTATTTGGCGTCATTAAATTTTTAAAAAATATAAATAGAAAAAACAGATTAGCCCGTCACGGACAATACAAACGAATACGGGAAAAAAACCGACAAAAAAGCTCAAGAAAAATCCAAAAACTAGAAAAAGATGAAATTATTGAATAGTGAAAAATAAGCCAGAAACCAGAAGTCAGAAGCCTAAACCATTTTGAGCGGGGTCTTAACGAGAGCAACTTCAAAAACAAGCTAAGATCGATCGACTAAATTCTAAAAACTGCAGAAAAAGAGTGGTTGACTCTAACAAGTAAAAAATTAGGTAACGAAATGGGACCATCGATCGACCCATGAAACCTTCCATCACGAGTCCTATATTTGCAGAGCGTACGCATGCCTTAATTGGGGACAAACTAAAGATGAACGGGGACATATGTGCGTGTTTGTTGGCGTGACAAGTTGCAATCGATCGGGTGGCTGGAAACGTCAACGGCAGGCTGACCGTTGAGGTAGGTCCGTAGGTTAGGGCATGTACAATAGAGAGACAGGAGTCCGTCTATAAGATGCTGAAATATGATATAGAGACAGTGAAAAGACGGTTCATACAATGGAGTATTTATTTTAGTGTCTTTAAGTAATTTAATATTTTGCATGTGGTTAAGATGAATTTGGAGTCTCCAACTCATACAACGTCTTCTTTGTCTGTCTTTAAGCCTCGACTTCAGCGTAGAGACGAGCTGCTCACCGTCTCTTCGTGAAGAGACGCGGAGGTCGTCTCTTGACCATGCAAGGGGTATTTTGCAAAAAGTATTGAGATGAAGACGGCTTGAAGAGACCCATTGTACATGCCCTAAGGTGACCGATGTGGATAGAACGTGAGAAGCTGATTATCCACTCACGGGCTTCGATTTAGTTATGATTTATTAATCTAATAAATAGTAATTATAAAAAATACTGTTATAGCTAAAAATCAATGAAAATCTAAAAAAATATGACCTATATAGAGCCTTTACGTACATACATACGTATATATGAAGCGTATATATGAAGCCTTTTCTGTACTCCTGAGAGCATAGGCGGATCCAGGATTAAAGCACGCCCGGACTAAATTTGAACCAAGTAATAATCTACATTGCCATAAGTCTAGAACTATATTATGATATAACAAAAAAATATGTCACAAATACATCATGGATATGAAAATTTTGCTTAACGCTCATTACTTGATCATTGTACTAATATCAAAACATAAAAATAAAAACTACAGTTCTACTGCTAAATATTCCTCATCGGCTCATCTGCCAATCAATAGTCATCATTATCCTCTTCTTAATCTATTCTTACCTCTTACCTGCTTCGCTGCGAGGCGCTTCGGTCATTCCACGTTGGCGCCTCCGACTTTCGCATTTTCGCTCGACAGCCTCAGCTCTCTGCTTGGCGACTCGGCGATGACGGAGATGTCGGCGAGGCCGCGAGGGCACCCACCCGGAGGCAGGAGGCCGGAGACATAGCCGGGTAGGTCCACGAGGGCTATGTCCGCGTCGGGAGCGAGGGGCGAGGGCAGCGGCCAGCGGACCACGGACGCGCGCAGCGGTGTAGGCGAGGGTGGCGGCCGGAGGTGGGAGTGCGGTTGCTGAGGTGAGGTCTCTGATACTCTGATTGGATTTAGATTTTAGGGTTCCTCCTTGCCCTTCTTGATTGGATTTGGGGCTAAGCCGCTAAGGTCTTGCTTGGATGGGCTGTGCAGGTGCAACCGTGCGGAGCCGGAGCTGGAGGTGTAGGTCAGTGAGGGGCCGAGGGCAAGGGCGGTGGCCGACGGACTGCGGCGTCACCGCGTTGGTACCGAGGGGCGAGGGCGCCAGCCGACGGACGTGAGGCGCGTGTAGGCAAGGGTGGCGGTGGGGGCACGCGCAGGTGAGGGTGGCGGCCGCGGTGGAGCGTGGTCGCGTTGCCGTCATGCGGAAATGCGGAATGGATCGGGGGCTGGGGACTGGGCGTCTCCGCGTCTGGGTGGTTGGGGACTGGCCGGCTGGGGCTCAACTTTGATTGGATTTGGGGATTAGGGTTTCCCACTTCTTCCACATGACTTGGTGATGGGCTGCCAGCTCTGTTGGGCCTTGGGCAGTTGGACTGTCGTCTGCTCCCACTGGACTACCAGCCTAATAATTTCTCAGGCCTCGGGCTGGGCTGCTATTCTATGTATTTTATGAAGGAAGTACTAAAAGGACTAGTATTAGTAGCATTGCTAGGCCTCGGGCTATAGCCTACCTAGCCTGAGGCCCAGTTCCATCCCTACCTGAGAGTATATACTCACACCTCCAATATATCAACTTCTAATATATCACTTAAATGAATATGTTATACTTCTTTATCACTTTAGATATATTTAAATGTTAAATCTAAGATATTACAATGTGACTTAGCTAAAAACAATTTTATCAGAGCCCTTTATTTTTTGCTATATACCATTTCTCATATATAAAATGAGTCTACATAAATTATGCTATAAAAAGTAGATTGTAATGAAATTTTTCATGGAGCTCACTTTGGAGTATCTTATATTCATTATTACAGTATACTCAAAAGGATAAAGAGGTATAACAACATCATTTAAGCGGTACATAAGAAGCGAGAGTACGTACTCCCAGAAGTATAGAATCATTTTCCAACATATAGATCCAACTTTGAATATACCACTTAAACGAACATATTATACTTATTTATCACTCTTGTTATACCTAAATATTAATTATAAAATATTCCAATGCAATTTGGTTGAAAATTTTCATCAGAATCCTTTATTTTTGTCATATACTATTTTCCATATAGAAAAGAAGTATATACATGAATTATGTTATAAAAATGGACTTTCATGAAATTTTCTATAAAGCTCACTTTGGAGAGTATCTTATAATCATTATTATAGTATACTCAAAAGAATAAGTAGGTACAACAATATTATTTAAGGGGCATATAAGAAGTAGGAGTGCGTACTCCCAGGAATTTGGAATTATTTTCTCGTATATATATATATATATATATATGTGTGTGTGTGTGTGTGTGTGTGTGTGTGTGTGTGTGTGTGTGTGTGTGTGTGTGTGTGTGTGTGTGTGAGCGTGCGTGTAAGATCCCAAAATTTTAGCTTTTGTTTATTTTAGTTTTCCTAGATTTTCTTTTTTACTTTTCTTTTTAGTTGAGCCTCGTAAAAGAAAAACTTTGTTAGCTTGTCTTAATGCCTTTTTAGAGTTGATTTTTTTTTCTGGAGTCGCTCTTGGCTTCTAATAATTTTAAGAATTTTTCTGAAAATTTTGGCCCTTATTTTCTATTTTCCAAGCCTTCTTTGAGTTTCCAGCATTTACTTAGATTGAAACGTATTAAAAATTCCCTAAATTCTCTCGGGCCGAAACCATCATCATTTTCGGCCCATTTTCCAGTTTTCCCACCCCCTCGGCCCACTTCCCCAACGCAAGGCGTCAACCCGTGCATGTGCGCCAACCTGCTCCTGCGCGTCTCCTCTCCCCTCACTACTGTGCAAGCCCCTCCTGTCAGCATCTCTCTTCCACTACCACCAGGCCCTGCCTATCAGCAGTGTCTCCCTCTTTCCTTTCTTATTCCTCCAACTTCCTTATTCTCCCACGTGACACCACCATCTGCACCTCCTAGTCCTCGCCCTCCTTTCATTTTTGGCTGCTCGCCCAAAAGGAAAACCCACTGCCAACTTCCAATTGCACAATTTTTGCCTCCCCTTTCCCTCCGTGCCCCCCTTTCCTTTCTACCCTCCCCCAATTGCACTGATGTGATTCCCAAGAGCGATTGCCTCGTCGTGCCCCCTCCCAAAGACTATCAATGCCCCGCTAGCTTCCTTGCTCATCCCTACACCAAAGCCCTCACTCAATCACGCTTCTCGAGCCCTCGTGCCCCTCCACATTGTGCACCCACCACTTTGAGCTCCGCTGAGGTCACCGACGAGCAATTCTGGTCACCTCAACCATGCCCGAGTCTCGTCGACACCACCGTCCTCCCGCGACCCTTCCTCAACCCACTGCCATACAAAACCATCACCAGAATGCCATCGCTGCCTTCACTCAACGTTGACAGCATCTGACCATCCTCGAGCTATGCACCAAAGTGAAACCAACTCCCCACGCCTTCCCTTCCCTATTATGACTTTTGTTGACCACTGCCCTGCACCGGAACACCAGCGAGCCCTCAAGTCTCCGTGAGCCACCACCGGCTGGCGTGCCACATCTGCACACGGGTCCACATGCCCGCCACCTAGCACCATGTGTCCTGCCACACAAGCCCAGCCCCGCCAGATATGCACCATGCCACCTCACCCATTGTCCAGTCCCACCATGGACCAAACAAAAACTGCAGACCCGGTTCATAAACCCAGGCTCACTTGTCAATAACTCCTAGATATTTTCTTTAGAAAAATGATTCAGCTTAATTCTTAAATTCCATGCTGATGTCATAAATCCCTTTTTCGTTAGAAAAATAAATCCACAAAATGTAGAAATTCCCCCGTTCTACTCCATTCTAGCTTTAAATGAACCTATTCTTTTTTTCTAAATTCATCTGAAATCCTAATGTACCCATTTCTTCCTTTCTTTTTAATTTTGGAGTTTATTTTAATTTTTATTTGAATTTAGTTTGCCTTTTCTATTTTCATGTGTACACTACGACATTCCTGAGGAATACTTCTTCTATAACGAATCTGACCAATTCGTAGATCAAGGCAAGTTGCACACTTTGACTATGTTAATCCTAGTTTGCAAATAAAATTATGTTGTTTTAAATTATTCTGCGTGCTTATGTTTATTCAATGTATTTCAAATTCAGTTTTAAAAATATAGTAAATACCTACTTGTTATGAACACATTTGATATTGTTTATCTAAATATCTTGTCACCGTAGAATGAAACTCTAGTTAGTATACTACTATTAGCTAGAAAACTTTGTAGAAATGCTTAAAAATAATCCTACGCCTGTGATAACTTTTTCACATAAAGTGACGATTATTAAAATGTATTCCTGACTTTGGTGAGTAAAGAAGGTGTATAAAATATTTAAAAATAAAATATAAAAATATGGTTTAAACTTAGGCAAATGGTTAGGTGGTGAGTGTTCGGTGGTACAAGGAATATGTAGAAAGTCTGTCTAAGTCAATTAAAAATCGGTATGTGAGCTACTGCTACAAAGCTGTATCGTACTACCACGAGTTTGGTACGGGACAGTCTTAGGTGACTAATTTGTGGGTCCTAACCTAATTCTCGCTATAGTTGAATGTAGGCGTGGCGTAGGCCACAAGAAGTCTCACACGGCATAAAAGAGGGCCCTGATTTAGTGAATTCTTTATTAGGGTGAAACCTTAGTGGGGCTATGACTAGGTTGATGACTTTGTATTGTAAAGACCTTATGATAACCACTTAGTCGCACGCCGAAGGGAGCTTGTTATGGCTGATATTATAAGTTGATTATATCTTATAGGTAAAATTGTACAACATCTGTAAAGTATATAAACTATCTTGGATAGCTGTGTGCATGGTCATAGGCTTCCTAACTAATGTTTATTTTCATAGATTAGACTTTATTGTTCAAAAACTGGTTTAAATGAAAGTTGTTGAGATCTTTCGGAAAATATGGTCCGGTGAGATACCTGTGGTTAAGTTAGTGTTAGATTGAACTTGCATTAACGATATTAATTTGATTAAATTATTATTTTACTTATTGCATTAAATTTAGAAATTTTCATCTACTTACTGTATTTATTCAAATTTGGCTTTATGCTCAAATAACCCTATTATGTTTCACTTGTTATCCTTGTATTAATATTGTATTTCCCGTGTAACTTGCGAAGTACATTTTTGTACTCACACTTACTTAATTCTGTTTCTTAGAGAAGGATGATTTCTTCTACGATGAGGATCAGGACGAGTAGGCCACATCTCACATCATTTGCATGTAGGCAGACTTATTGAGCTTCTCTGCTTTATTTATTGCCTTATGCTATTATTTACCTTTATATTTGGCCTATGGGCCATGGATATGTAAAATGTGGCTATAATGCTTATACCATTTTGATTAATAAAGTTTGTTATTATGCATGATATATATCTTTGTTACTACTATATGCACTAGCTTTTCCTGAACTAGTGCGTTGACACAGAGGATCCGGATGTGTTGTTTTTGGGTCTGACATTATGTGTGTGTTTGTGTGTATCTAGTGATAAATGTTGCACTCCTCATTTTCTTTTATATTAATGTATAGTATCACTGTGGTATGCTTACAAAGTTACACAATTTTGGCCCATGTAATTGTCGTCCAGATTGGTCTAATGAAAAAATGATTATCAATACATAGTTATAGAAATACTTCTCAACGATATTATCAATATATTGGTTAATTTGCATGCTAACAAACGTCTCCAAGAAATGGTTTCTCAAAAAGAAGAAAAAAAAATGCCTTTGCGTGATGAGTCCAATTAAAATATACCTGGGTGTGTAACTTGAATTGAAAATTAAAGGCTAACGTATCAAAAGTTTGTTCATAGATTCATTTTTTGTGATGATGTAAATTTATTGATAAAATTAAAAGTGTAGTTAATTGTAATATTTGCACTCCCTACACGGATTTAATGTTGTAAAAGAGGTTAAGCAGTGTACCATTTAATTATAGTGATACATATGGGTAAATTACATAAAGCATCCACATCATGAACCGTCCGATATATATGTATGATCAATGTGAAATTCGAAGTTTGGGTATAAAATATTTTATACCTTGCATGCATTTATGGTTAGTGAGTTTTGAACTTAATTCAAACTTATTTGAATTAGTTCTGAATTAATGCGACTATAGTTATTATATACTAGTTAAACTAAAGATGAAATTATGTCTTTTAGAGTTTGATATCTCAAATACACTTTTTAATAGGTATGTAAAAATACCCACATCAACATTATGAGTCCTAAAGCATATGAACGGGTATTAATTTAGGTGCGGCAAGGTGCATGAAACAGTCGTACGAAACATATGGTCCAATTGTCATTAACTATGTCTTATGGCCCTGATCAATATGGCTTCAGCTTCTGGCTTCAGCTTATTTTTGCACTATTCATAAATTTCGTCTTTTTCTGAACTTTTGGTTTTTTTTAGTTTTTTTACCGGTTCTTTTTTTCCTCGTATTTGTTTACATTATACGTGATGGGCTAATATGTTTTTTCTATTTTTGAATTTTTTTAAATTTAATTATGGTAAATAAGTCTCTGTCAGCTACAGTACTTTTTTCAGCCAACTACAGTGTTTTCAGCCATAAGCCATGAGGCTTTCAGCCGAACCGATCACCACTTGTTGCGCCTCGTTAGCTTGTGTGTACGGTAGACTTGGGCTAATATCGTGAAACGGAGGGAGCGGTACATCGGTCCCTTTTTCTCAAATACTTAGCACTACGACCAAATTATGAATACAAAGTTAAGCGTGATTTGGATTATACGTCACCAAAATAACCTTCAATAATACCACACACCAGACGAGGCTAGCAAAATGGGGAAAAAATCGAATTGGTTTAATAGGGGTATTTTGGAAAAATGTGTCTTGGGATTCGGGAAACATATACGAAAGCATATATGGGTGCGTCTAATTGACGAGCGTGCACCAGGAACCCCAACAATGCACACTTCCACAACAATGCACACTTCCAAAAGAGAATTTTTTGTACGGATAATCCATTTTTTATTCGAAATTACATAAATATACCGCGGAATTTTTTTTTTACAAAAATAGGCTCTAGTCGCCCCCCATTGGGCGACTGTCACCTTTCGCCTAACCGGGAGGCGACAAAATTTGTGTTGCTCTACGTTCGAGCGACTGCAATTAGTCGCCTTCCTATTGGGCGACTATCATGCAGTCGCCCAATGGATGGGCGACTTGTAATGCAGTCGCCCAATAGGGGAGCGACTTTACTCTGTCCCCCGTGATTTTTTTTAGAGTTTTGTCAATTTTGTAGTTTTAAACTGGGAAAAAATTTAGTGTAGTTGTAATAAAAGTTTATGTTCACTGGATGTTGTAGGTGCATAAAAAATTTTGGAAATTTTTTTTAAGAATGATTGACTGTAGAACGTTCGATACATACAGTGGTAAGTGATATTTTAATGTTACTGAGAATTAATGTACGGATAGAATTGGTGTGTTAATATTGTTAAATGACTTGCTATCTGAATCATTAAATGCGAACAGACAAGATAATAACCTTATGTGAAATAGAAATAAACTTCATAATACAGTTGGGAGTAACATGCCGCGTACATTTTTATTACATGCATAACATATAGCATGATATGCGACTAACCCACCCAACCGCTCGTACGACCTACTGTGCGGACCAGAGCCACTTTCCCTTCCTTGCCCGCTCGGCGTTGAACTCCTCCGCGGCCTCTTTTGCCTTAGCCGCCATTTCCCTCTTTCTCTCGCGCTCCATCTCACGAGCCTCCCGCTCCCTACGCGTGCACGCTTCGAGATGAGCTTGCGTCTCGCGTTGTATACGTAGGGTGTGCTCGTTCTTGCGGCGCTCCTCCTCCAGCAACTCCTTGTCCCGTGTGACATTCCACTCCTCGAAGTCGAGGGTCCATTGGTCCGCAGGGTGGATCTCAAGATCGATCCATTTGCGGTAGCCACACAGGGGCTCCGGAGACTGTAAATACAGGGGAGAGATTGTTAGTGCGTGCTGTGAAGGAGAAAAGGTAGGGGAAATGGTGCATGCAGTCGTTACCGGCTGCCGATAGGTTGAGGTGTCAAAACGGCGGTTGGGGTAGTCACTGGAGTAGTTTGCGCAACCCCAGTAACGCATACCTAGGCTGATGCGTTCCTTAGATTTGAAGAACTTGCACGTGTCCCCGCACCAACAAAGGGGGGTGTCTCCCCCTCAGGTGGGAGTTGCGGCGAACGCTCGGTGGGGACGTCCGGGATGGGGTTGTTGCTACGCGGCCGCTCATTGCAGGGAGCTGACCTCGTAGCCGCAGCAGCCCTTGTTTGTTCCCCGCGAACCGCAGCAGCCCTTGCTTGTTCCTCGCGAGCCGCCGCAGCCCTTGCTATCTTGTAGGTCTCCTCCCATTCTGCCTTCTTGCGGATCTTCTCCCTAGCCTTCCTAATTTTCTCATTTATGTTGTCCGCGAATTTTTGCCATTCCTTTAGATTCTTGTTGTTCATCTCAACGTGGAGAAGGAAGGTATGATGTAGTGTTAAATTGTGTAGTGTTCTCTTGCAGATGCATTGCACCTCAATTTATAAGGCGAAGGGTAGGCATGTGATTTATTTTTGGTCGCTGCGCAAAGCTGCCCTCTTTTGTCATGTAACTGCGCAAAGCTAGCCTCTTTTGTCATCTCACTGGGCAAAGCTGCCCTCTTTTGTCATCTCACTGAGCAAAGCTGGCCTCTTTTGTCATCTCGCTGAGCAAAGCTGCCCTGTTTTGTCATGTCACTGGGCAAAGCTGCCCTCTTTTGTCATCTCACTGGGCAAAGCTGCCCTCTTTTGTCATCTCACTGAGCAAAGCTGCTCCGTTTTATCATGTCACTGGGCAAAGCTGCCCTCTTTTGTCATCTCACTGGGCAAAGCTGGCCTCTTTTGTCATCTCACTCAGCAAATACATGTTAAGCATGTCATGGATTGGTTGTTATCGCATTTTAACGAACAGCAAATACATCTAGTAACTAAGTAAACAGAGCAATACTAAGCTACCAGCACAACACCAACTACATTACAGAAAACGGATGTAACATACAAGTTTTACAAATGGTACATGAAATTTAGCTGTAGTCTCCAGCAACTACTGATCAGGACCTGCGTTGCATCGTCTAGCTGTGTGCCCCTCCTGACCGCATCGCCCACAACGTGCACCAGATGTTCCAGCTTGTGATTCGTCCATGTCATTTCTAATACGTCGGCTCTGTCGCCGACCCTTCCCACCCTTCAGCATGTTAATATCCGGAACCCAGGTCCTCGCTGAAATATCCAAAGTGGCGAAGTTTCCCACCACCCTGAACCCCCGGAGCTCCCCACACCAAGCTTGCAGTATTCTCTCCTTAAAGAAGTACTCGGGCATGAAGTTGGAAGAATCCATGCCCACGGTCCCGCATGCAGCGAGGACATGAGAGCATGGCTTGTGTAATAACTTAAGCTTGTTGCATGTGCAGCTAGGTTCGTTTGCATGATCTCCAAGGCATACCTCGTGAGTAATAAGTGAACGAGCCGTCCCAAATCCGGCTCTATCACGGAGTATCACCTCGAAACGATGCTCCCTGTTGCCCATGACATGCATTGTATGCAATTGACCCTTCTGTGCCTTCCTCTCCATGTACGCCGCAATTTTTGACGAATACAGGGCTCCGGGATTGGCCGCATGAAGTGCGGCACTCGCGTGCCTCTCCCTGAAGTAGCGGATTGTGCTGTGAAGAACACCTTCCACGATGGCGACAAGGGGCTGAGAATGGACACCCCTGAGAACCCAATTGTAGACCTCGGCAAGGTTAGTTGTCATTATTCCGTACCTTGCGCCATCCGTATCGTGCAACAGCGACCACTTCTCCAATGGTTCCCCCTCGATCCACTGCGAGAAGCACTTGATGTTTCGTGAGCTCCGCCCTCTTGGACCACTTGGGTTAGCCTCATCGATTGCAGGCAAGCATTGCGGTTGTGCCGCCCCAGGAGTGACCGGCCCCTTGCTCCTCTCTTCGACGTTCTTCCGGGTGTGCTCATCCAACAACCCCCATAAAGCATCAAATTTTCTCTGCTAGTTCTACCTAGCCAGCCTCTTGAATAGCTTCATCAAAGATTGTTTCGGGAATTGCTTGAAAAAGTTTGCCCCTAAGTGACGACTGCACCACCGATTCCTTATATCCGGCCAAGGAAAGGTCTCCTCAGGGTCTTCTTGAAGTTTTCTTATAGCTTTTATAATACCGGCGTGGCGATCATGGATTACGCACACACCAGGACGGGTGCCTACAACTCTAGCCTTCACATGTCTGAGAAACCACAGCCAGCTCTCATAATTCTCACTCTCCACAAATGCAATGGCCAGCGGCAATATTTGATTGTTACCGTCAATGCCTATGGCCGTCAGGATCTGCCCTTTGTATTTGCCTGTCAAGAAGGTCCCGTCAACTGAGATCACTGGCAGTATGTGCCTGAATGCTTCAATGCTAGCACCAAATGCAAACAATGCTCTCTGCAACACTGCAAATCCTGGTGGACTTATGGACGGCTTGTCGTGCACGGCGATGTACGTGCCCGGGTTTCTTTACTGCAACACCTTAAGCATATGAAGAAGGTTGTCGTACGCCGCCTCGAAAGTGCCAAAACGTTTTTCCAACGCCTTTTGCTTGGCACGCCACGCCTTCGCGTATCTAATCTGGACGTCAGGTTACGATGCCTCGCTAAGACAGTGTTTAGAATGCAGGAGTGCGGCTCCACCTTGGACATAATCCAGTGAGTCTCATACTTAGGTCTACGTGCGTGCACCCTCCAAGGACATCCAGCCTGCTCGCACTTCACAGTGTACTGCTCCTGACTTGATTTGACGACGCGAAATGTCCGCTGCATTGAAAGGGCCCAAAGCTTGATGGCATCCTACAGCGCTTCCTTGTCAGCAAACATAGCATGCAACCGAATCTCTGTCTCATGATACTCCCATGGTGATTCATGCTCATCATGTGCGGAAACACCCTCTGCATTAAACCGATTCCATTCTTGGGGGATGGAACTTCATCATCATCGGAACTGTCCTCCTCATCCTCCTTTACAGCTTCCTCTTCATCCCATGCCCTCTGGTCATCAGAGTCCATCTGCTGCACGATATACTCATTATACTCTCCTTCATCGGTTTGCCCAGTTCCCTCTCTATGGCTTGACGGCTGTAACTCTCCTCCATGTACCACATCGGCTTGCCCAGTTCCCTCTCTATGGCTTGACGGATGTAACTCTCCATGTACCGCATCGGCTTCATCACGAGCAACTTCATCACCTCCGCCAACGTGCGGCCCGCCCGAGCTGCTAGCACCTCCCGAAGCATGGGCGGACGCACGAGCTTGCGCAGCTGCTTGTAGTGAGCACGGTTGCACAAGCAGGACACACTCGTATCCACGACGCCGGCACCCTTACACAAAGCCCTTCCACGAAGCAGAGCGCACCAAAGTCTTCAACTCCCATCTGATGTTCGTGGGAGACCGGCTCCAAAGCCCTTGCACGACGACGCTGCACACCTCAGGGTCCAATGAAAAATTCTGAGTTAGCCAATGTTGCACATCTGTCATTTGTACATTCTCGTCATCCGGAAGTACGAGAGTGCCTTGCGGAAAATCGCTCAAATCCACACCATTCGGACCTTCACGAATAATTCCAGCACCGTATTAAACTCTCAATGTAGTGGCCATTGATGATGTAGGCCTGCATGTATGATTGAAATTTACGACATGTCAAATAACATCGTACAACACTAAACTACACTTTCTATACTAAAAAGGGTGCTAATATTTCTATACTACAAAATGTTCCATACTACAAAATGTATACTACAACTTTTTGACACTAATATTTTCATACTAAAATTGTACTACATTTTCTACATCTAAAATTTTTACTAACACCAACATTTCATATAACTAATAGTGCAAATACAACATAATCAAGAAATACCTGGATCCAAATGGACGGAATAGCTTCCACTCCTCCTTCATCCCTCACCTCCTCCTCCAACCCTGCACTCCTCTCCTTCTCTTCTCCCCTCCTTTTCTTCCCCTCCTTCCTCTCTTCTCCCCCTCCTTTTCTTCCCCTTCCTCCTCTCCTCTTCTTCTCTCGTTTCTTCTCTGTGCGCAGAATGCAAAACCTCCTCTGCTCTTCTTCTCTCGTTTCTTCTCTGTGCGCAGAATGAGTGCAAAAAGTGGTAGGAGGTACTGGGCGGCCGACTGTGTTGTCTTAACAAAACCCCCTCCCTGTCGCCCTGCCATTGGGCGACTGCAATTCCAGTTGCCCAACCGTACAGCGACTGGAAGAAGTCGTCCAACGCTCAGGCGACAGCATTGATTCGCTCAACGGTTCGCACATTCCTTAAATGTCGCCTCCCGGTTGGGCGAAAGGCAGCAGTCGCCCAATGGGGGGGGCGACTGGAGCCTATTTTTATAAAAAATTTCCTGCGGGTATATTTATGTAATTTCGAATAAAAAATGGATTATTCGTACAAAAAATTCTCCAAAAGAACCCCGTCGCTTTCCTCTTTCCTTTCGCATGTTGTCTCCTTCCTGTACCGGTCTTCTCTTCTACTCAATAGAAACTTTCAAGTCCAAGAAATTTCAACAGAAATTGTAAAAAACTTTTTCAAACAACCAATTAATTAAAACTACAATTCGAAGAACTTTTAACCCAAATTCAAAAACATTCAAACTAATATTCAAAACTTTTACCCCCATAAACTTGAGAACCATTCAATTCCGGTTATCATCGTCGGAGCCAATGGCGAGCTCCACAACAGCTGAAGGAGGCAGCCTCGCCAGCTAGGGTTTTGGCGACGTTGAAGTTGTAGGAGGCGCCTATGTGTGTTTACGACATGAGGAGGTAGAGGGAGTAGAGGGGAGCCTAAGAAGGCCTGAGGTGGAAATGATTATGGTCTTGCATGGTGGTGTTCATGGAGATGGTAGCCCGATTAGAAAAAGTAAGGAGGTGGAGGAGTGAGGGAGGAGGTGGTGTTTGGTCTTAGCGGCAGAGGAAGCCGGCAAAGGTGGCAACCATGCGTATCAGAGGCCGCGACGCCTTTGTTCGAGAATGATAGAGAGGAAAAGAGATTTCACAGGGAGTAAGGGGGAAGTGGACAGTGTAGAGGAGCCCTATGCCCATGGCACCTGACAATATCGTGTCACAGCCAAAAAAAAAAGAAAGGGGATATGCAGCTCGTGTCGTAGCAAATTTGCACTAGGTATTTGTGAAAAGAATTAGTCAAAAGTTGGATGGGTTTTTTTACCATGGTTTATAGCTTTTGATTTAAAATTTTAAATTATGCCTGTTCGCGAGAGAGTATAGAGAGAGATACTCTATACGATTTTAGCTGATATAGATAAAATTAGAATAGTGTCTACTATAATAAATTTATAGTCTTTGTCTTAAAAAGACATTTCGATTGAAAGTTAATTACTGTAGAAAATCAAGTTATAACAAGGGAAAAAAACCAGCCAATAAATATTTGAGAACTGTAGGGGTAATTTTAAGATCACATCTTCCGTTGACGGGTCATGTATCTTTTGGGGATTTTCATGTAGTGACGTGTCCATCGTCTACGCATGCCATGCGTGGCTGTTATCTACTGTTGTGAAAGATTGAGACAAGTGAACATAGTGAACAGTTGATTCATTCATTAGTTAAGAATCTGTACATGTTGATACATATATATAGATGATCATGGGGTGGCTTGAATAGATGTCTGTCTGGAAAGACATCTGTACATGAAGAAGCATCTGTACATTGGGCACCTGCTGCTTTTTGTTTGTAACACTCCCCCTTGACCAATGTATCTTTATATGATCATCTTGATTCATAATCTTGGAAAAACTCCTCCAAAACCCTGTAGGGAAAAATATGAGGAGAACCTATAAAGTAGATATGCCATGAAAAACTCCTTTAAAACCCAATGGGAAAATTTAAGGAGAAAATTTGATATGGCATATACATGATTATATCTCCTTAAAAACCCCTGTGGGGAAAATAGAGATATAATATATTTATGATTACGTTGTCATATTGCCTCATTAAAAACCTTAATGAGAAACCTTAGAGGAAAAACTCATAAAGGGAAAAGAGTACAATATTTGTATTGAACGGGTTAAATCTTAGGAGATTTCTCCCCTTGATATCTGCAAATCACGTAGTCTTCGCATACCAATTCCATGAACACATTTTTGGAATGTGGAAGTTGGTAATGACTTGGTGAATAAGTCCGCGAGATTATCACAAAACTTAGTTTGCAGAATATTTATTTCCCCACTCTCTTGCAATTCATGTGGGTAAAATAATTTAGGTGCAATATGTTTTGTGATATTGCTCTTTATGTAACCCGTTTGCATTTGGACAACGCAAGCAGCATTATCTTCATAGATAATGGTAGATGATGTGATAGCACCTATACCACATGTATGTGGTTAATCATTCTGCGAAGCCATACACATTCACGTGATGCTTCATATAATGAAATTATTTCAGAATGATTAGTGGATGTAGCCACTAGAGTCTGTTTCGAAGACTTCCAAGAGATGGATGTTCCACCGTGTAAAAATACAAAGCCCGTTTGAGATCTGGCATTATGGGGATCTAATAAATAGCCAGCATCAGTATATCCTATTAAATCCATATTTTTATTCTTCTGGAAGAATAGACCGAGATCTTTTTAGTGCCTTGAAGATATCTAAGGATATGCTTCACTCCGGTCCAATGTCTTTTGGTTGGAGCAGCGCTATGTCTAGCAAGTAGATTTACCGCAAATGCAATATCTGGCCGGGTGCAATTTGCAAGGTACATAAGCGCTCCGATGGCACTGAGATATGGAACTTCGGGTCCCAATAGCTCTTCATTGTCATCTCGGGGTCTAAATGGATCTTTGTCCCTGTCGAGAGATCGAACAACCATGGGGGTTTTCGATGGATATGCTTTGTCCATATTGAATTTCTCCAATATTTTTGGACATAGGCTAATTGATGCACTATGATGCATGTATGAAGGTGCTCAAGTTGTATACCTAAGCTAAATTTGGTTTTACCCAAATCCTTCATTTCAAATTCCGTCATAAGGTGATTACGTGCTTCATCTATATCTTGTGTGTTACCAATGATATTAAGATCATCAACATACACAGATATAATGCAAAATCCTGTTGAGGATCTTTTAACGAACACGCATGGGCAATCATCATTGTTGGAGTATCCCTTTTTGGTTAGGAACTCACTTAGTCGGTTGTACCAAATTCTTCCCGACTGTTTCAAGCCGTATAAAGACTTGTTTAATTTTACACAATACATATTGCGATTTGCGTTTGGATTCGGAATTGAAATTCCAACGGGAACTTTCATGTATATGTCCGAATCAAGTGACCCATAGAGATATGCGGTCACTACATCCATCATCTGAAAAGATAGATGATTTTGTACTGCCAATGAGATTAAGTATCGGAATGTTATTCCACTCATTACTGGAGAATAAGTTTCATTGAAATCAATGCCGGGTCTCTGCGTGAACCCTTGTGCTACAAGCCTTGCTTTGTATCTCACCACCTCATTGTTTTCATTCCGTTTGCGGACGAAAACCCATTTGAAACCGACAGGGAATACTTTGGGAGGTGTATGTATCACATTGGTGAATACATTTCTTTTCTTGAGCGAGGCTAACTTCTCTTGAATTGCATCCTTCCATTGAGTCCAGTCCGAGCGCTGTTTGCACTCTGCCATGGTCTTGGGATCTGGATCATTTTGAAGGTTGTTTGCAATTGTTGTGGAGAAATAAATGTCGACAATTGTAGTCTTACGATCGTATGATTCTCCAGAATCAGTATAGTTTGTGGAAATTTCTTGGACCCCTGATGACTCAATGGTATTTCCCAAAACATTTGAGTCGGGGTATTCCGATGTCCCAGGATCAGTAATTGAGTGCACTGTTGATCTGGGTTTAAGGATCCTTTGGTGTCTATCAACTTGAGGTTGATCTGCATTTACATTCTTTTGTTTCCTTTGTCGCTTGTTAGAAGCTGTATCCGCCATTTGTACCGTACTTCTCCCCCTCTTATTTTGAACTGGGAGTTGAGTGGTATTTTGCGGTACCTCCACTCTTTCAGGTACATTTCTGGCAGGATTATAGGATTTTGTGACACCCTTATAATCAGTAAATGCATCTGGCAGGTTATTTGCAATGTTTTGCAAATGAATGAGTTTCTGAACTTGAAGTTCAGTCTCTCTGGTACGTGGGTCTGAGGCAGGAATGCCTTGTACATTCCAATTAATTTCCTGGCATTCAGTTTGGTACTTGTTGTCTCCCCCTAATGCCGGGAAATGTTCCTCATTGAATATGCAATCAGCGTATCGGGCCGTACACAGGTCCCCTGTTAGGGGCTCGAGGTATTTTATGATTGACGGAGATTTATACCCAACATAGATCCCAAGTTTCCTGTGCGGTCCCATTGAGGTACACTGCGGTGGTGAGATCGGTACGTATGTAGCGCAATCGAACTTTCGCAGATGGGAAATATCTGGTGGATTTCCACGTACTAATTGTAGCGGGGAATTGCTATGATAAGCAGTTGGACGCAATTGGATTAAGTCAGCAGCGTGTAAAACTGCATGACCCCAACATGATGTTGGTAAGTTGCAATTCTGTAGTAATGGTCTTGCAATGAGCTTGATTCTCTTGATAAGAGATTCGGCTAAACCATTTTGTGTATGGATATATGGAACAGAGTGTTGAACTTGTATCCCAAGAGCCATACAATCGTCATTGAAGGCATGGTATGAAAATTCAGCAGCATTGTCCATTCGAATTGATTGAATTCGATATTCAGGGTAATGCGCTCGTAATTGGATAATTTTACCAATTAACTTAGCAAATGCATGGTTTCGTGTGGATAAAAGACACACATGTGACCATCTAGTAGATGCGTCAATTAGAACCATGAAGTACCTGAACGGTCCACACAATGGTTGTATAGGACTACATATATCTCCTTGAATGCGTTCAAGAAATTTAAGTGGTTCAGCTCTGATTTTAAGATAAGAGGGTCTTAAAATCAATTTTCCGGTGGCACATGAAGTACACATAAAATCTGAGGATTCCGGAAATTTTGTTTTGAAGTATGTATGACCAATTGAATTGCTAATAATTTTCCTCATCATTCCAATGCCTGGGTGGCCAAGGCGATCATGCCATGTTTGGAATGTGTTAGTGTTTTGGAAAATTACTGTGTACGCAATATGTTGAACGGATTTGATGTATGTATAGTACAATCCGGAGGGTAAAGATGGAATTTTTTTTTCATATTGCGTTTGTGTTTACCTTTAAAGTTCTTTGAGTGATTGAGTGAACCACTGAACTTGTTGTTATTTTGATTAGCATGAACTTCAGGAAGTGGAGCAGCCCCAATGGGACGTTGCTGATTATTCTTTAAAAGAAGTTCAGCATGTTTTTCTGCCTGAAGCATAGTATGCATAAGATCAAAATAAGTTTGGTAATTTACAGCACGCCATTGCTGTTGTAGGACCCTGTCAGATGGGAGCATAGTTGAGAGAGTCTTCTCTATTTTGTCCGCATCCGTTGGTTCCTTTTCACAAAACCGCAACTTGGAGCAAATAGCATGAAGGGCATGATTATAGTCTCCAACAGTTTTGAAGTCTTGGAGTCTAAGATGTGCCCATTCATGATTAGCCTAAGGTAAGATAACAACTCTTTGCTGCTCATATCTATTTTTAAGGGCTAACCATAATGTGAGTGGATTTTCCTCATACAAATATTCCGCTTTTAAATCTGGATGTATGTGATGCCGTATTATGCTTAAAACGGAATATGTCACAATCTCCGGCGGAATTTGATCATTGGGAGGATCAAATATCACCCTTTGCAACCCACGTGTGGTGAGGTTGATTTTTAAGTCCATAGCCCATGTAGGGTAATTGGAACCATCGAGAGCGAGGGGCTCAAAATCTTTGGTAGCCATTTAAAACCGTGTTTGAAGAGCAAGCCACAGAGCGCGTGGGTCTTCTTCCATCAGATACTCAGCCTTGAGATCAGGATGGATGTGGTTCCGTATAATAAATAAGGTATTGTACTTGAGAGTCTCAGCCAAAGGAGCTACACCCTCTTGGGGAGCTGCAATTGCCTGGTACATTCCGCGCAACGATAGACTCACTTTGAGATCCATCGCCCATGTGGGGAAGTTGTGGCCGTCAAGAGCGAGGGCCTCAAACTCTTTAGTAGCCATTGTGCCTACATATGTAGGGCCACAGATTTGTTAAAATCGTTGGCAATGTTAAATAAGCAATGCGAAATGCAAGTAATCAAGGTAAACTTGAAATACATAAAGGGACATTCTCCTATTGTGGAACAACATAGTTAATCACCAATGGTATTAACATTATTTAATTCATTTTTCAACATTGAGTGCGCACTTGGAGGATGATAATCCCACAATAGTACTTTGATACTACCGTGTGTATGACCAATGTGAAAAAGAACCATGGTAATCACTTAGGTGTAGACCTTGTATAATTTATAATTAAATTGGGTACGCACGTTGAGGATGAAATCCCACAGTAGTACCATGGTACTACCTTGTGTATGGCCAATTTGAAAATAAATAAAGGTAGTCACCCAAAAGTGTAGACCAAAATGTTTCAAAACTTGATATTGGGTACGCACGTCGAGGAATAAATCCCGCAATAGTACTATGGTACTACCTTGTGTATGGCCAATATCAAATTTAAGAAACATTGTGTTATTCCAAAATGAGAGAAAATCAACCTAAAGCATTTGCATAAAAAAAATATTAAGTGCTTGTATGGTAAGCTAGTAAACGTAATATTTAAATTGCATAAGATAGATTGCAATAATTGATGTATAAAACATTGCATGGAAACACATATATGATTAATTTACATGAGGTAAATTAATGTTTAGGGAAATGTTGTAATGAAATGCAAAATATGTGGAAAACAATATGAGTATTGTAATCCAAATATATACCTAAATTAAATATAACATGAGGTTATATTTATAATACCGTATAAGCACAATATTGGTGGTGAACACCAATTTATTGTATGGCATAGCGTACATATACATGTAGCAAAGTGCCATAAATAGTGATTTTATGGTATCTATTGTAGGTATAATATTTTGCAAAAATTCCAATTTATTAAGTACAATGGTACTAACTAAATGGGAATTTTAAATTTTAAATTTGCGAAAGATAGCAAATTTAAATATGGTCGCAATTCCTATTGTAAATAAATTGCAAAAATAGTAATCCTAAATATGTAAAAGTTATAGAAATGTGCATGCACATTTATTGGAACAATTACATAATTTTCAGTTCCTGTGGGGGACTGAAATGCTAATTTATAAAAGTAAAAACTGACGGATACAATTATAAATAAGCATAAGGACTGTAATGCAAATATTTCCAATAGAAATGTATTTAACATAAAAATTCTGCAATTTACATAAAATCTAAGGGGGGGAATGTAAATTTTCGAAAACTTGGGCTGAGGCCCATTCGGCCTTTAGGCCCATGAGGAGTGGTGGGAGTTGTTGGGCCAAAGCCCATGTATGGGCAGCCATATATAAATGGAATGGGGGTTAGGGTTTCCCTAACCCCAAACCCTAGCCACCATTTTGCCAAGCCGCCGGCCGGGCCAGGGGCCGCCGCCGCCGGTCACCTCGGGCGCCGCCACCGCCGCCGGCCGGGTCGGGCGCCGCCGCCGCCGCCGTGCACGCTGTGCAGCGCCGGGCCGCGCGCCGCGCCGGCCGCGCCACCGGCCGCCGCCGCCTCGCCACGGGCGCCGACGCCGCCATGGGCGCAACCGCCACGCCACGGGCGTCGCCGGCCGTGGGGTCGTCGGCCGCGTGCGTCGCCGCCTCCAGTTCTTCGGGCGCCGCCTCGGGGAGCCGCCGGCTGTGGGCGCTGCCGCCTCGTGGGGAGCCGCCGCCGGCTGCCGGCCGCAAGGGCTGCCCCGGGCGCCGCCATCCACCTCCGAGCGGGCCACGCCGTCGCGCCGACTTGATGCGCCGACCGGGCCGCGCCGCCTCGGGCGTCGGGCGCGCCGCGCTGTGCGCCGGCCGTAGCCGCCTCGGGTTTGGGCGCCGCCGGCCGTGCTTTGGGCTCGGGCGCGAGCGCCGCGCCGTCTACGCGGGGCCGCCGCCGGCCATGTGGGCCGCGCCTTGCGCCGGGTCGCGCGCCGTGCCTCCGGGCCGCTCCGGTCACGTCTGCCCCGGGCTTCGCCGGCCGCGTAGGCCGTGCGCCTCTCTGGCCGCTGCGGGCGCCAGGCCGCGCCGGGCCTCGCCGGCCACGCCATGTCGCCACGCCGAACCGCCGGGCTGCCTTGGGCTCAGGTGCCGCCGCTCCGTGGGGAGCGTCGGACTTCGCGTTGGGCCGTATGCCACACCGGACCGCGCCATGAGGGCGCGCCGCCGGTTGACGCCGCTTCGGGCGCCGCGCCGCGCCGTGAGGACGGCCGTGGGTGCTGGGCCGGCCGGCCGAGACGGACCAGATGCTGGCGTTCGTGGAGTTCGTCAGCGTCGCGCAGGACGCCGACCCGTTCGCCACGCTCTGCAATGCAAGAACATCCAGTGACATTACCTTTTTTTCTGTATGTGTTGCTCGATTTGGAGAGAAACGTGTCTGATAACGTGTTGTGAAAGATTGAGACAAGTGAACATAGTGAACAGTTGATTCATTCATTAGTTAAGAATCTGTACATGTTGATACATATATATAGATGATCATGGGGTGGCTTGAATAGATGTCTGTCTGGAAAGACATCTGTACATGAAGAAGCATCTGTACATTGGGTACCTGCTGTTTTTTGTTTGTAACATCTACCATACACTGCGTGTCTTGAGTGGTACACATCCTTCGGCGTTACACCAACCGTGATGTGTCTTTTCCCTGGTTCACATGAACAACTTACCGAGCTATTGGTCGCGACCATGGATGTCCATTTAATTGACTCGTAGGAGGAGTACATAGGTTGTCTACCTCATTCTCCCACTTCGTGGCAAGCTATTTATTTATTTATTTATTTCTTTCTTTCTTTCTTTATTTATTTATTTATTTATAATTTTCTATATATAATCGATCGAACGCGACTTAAAACGAGGTTAATTAGCCTCCGTCTGGCATTTTGGGTTTGGCAAAACTGCTGCTAGATATATATCTTCATGTTTGTTGTTCACCTATGTTTTCCGAAGCCACGTTGCATACGGAGATTATTGTTTTCAAATTAAATAGAGAGTAAGTTACTATGGAAAAACTATCATGTTAAACTTCAAGCTGATCTGCCAAACATGGTGCATGGCTTTTAACAACTGAGATTCACAAATTTCACTCCGAAACTTTAGAAACTTTCAACTCCGGCTATCGTCGTCGGAGGCAGTGGCGAGCTGGGCAATTAACACACACCTCTCTCTATGTGTCATCCTCATGGTTCAAATCATAGAAAAGAGAAAAAATGGACCCCTCATTAATTAATTAATTGAGTTAATAAGACTACATGGTTCAAATCATAGAAAAGAGAAAGAATGGACCCCTCATTAATTAATTAATTGAATTAATAGGACTACAAACCATGAGAGTACAATACACGGTATGTACATCAAGGCAGCTCCGAAATGTCAACCAATTTTTTTTTCACCACCACATAATTAAGGTTGAACTTAGAAAACCAATCTTTTCGTACACAGGTAATGCACCTCACATTCCATATGACACTTTACTCGGTTTACTACAGTATGTACGTACGATGGCGTACGTACGACACATACAAAATAGCAGTACAATCCTACGTACCAACACGTACATGACCATAAGTATAAAGATGATGGATCACCACCACGTACATACTTGGGAGCAGCAGCAGGCAGCAGCCGTAGTAGTTACTGTATTGAGGATTGATCGAATAATGGCCGACGGATCATGCGGCGGCGCCGGCGGCAATGGGGACGCTGTGGAGGACGACGGTCTCGACGGTGAGGCCGGGGCCGAAGCCGAAGAGGACGCCCCAGTCCATGCCCTCGCCGGTGGTGGCGTGGCCGTCCTCGGCGGAGCGCTTGCGCATCTCGTCGAGGATGAAGAGGACGCAGGCGCTGGACATGTTGCCGTACTCGGAGAGGACCTGCCGGGTGGCGCGCATCCGGGCCTTGTCTAGGCCAACCTTGGCCTCCACCTGGTCCAGGATGGCCGGCCCGCCGGGGTGCGCCACCCAGAAGATGGAGTTCCAGTCGTCGATGCCCAGCGGCGCGAAGGCGTCCACCAGCGCGCGCTCGATGTTCTTGGAGATGAGCCCCGGCACGTCCTTGAGGAGGTGGAAGGTGAGCCCCACCTCACGGAGGTGGCCGTCGATGGCGCCCTCCGAGTCCGGCAGGATGGTCTGGCTCGCCGACACCAGCTGGAACAGCGGCCGCTCCACGGACTCGTCGGGGTCGGCGCCGAGGATCACCGCCGCCGCGCCGTCGCCGAACAGCGCCTGCCCGACCAGCGAGTCCAGGTGGGACTCGGAGGGGCCACGGAACGTCACGGCGGTGATCTCCGAGCACACCACCAGCACGCGCGCGCCGCGGTTGTTCTCGGCGAGGTCCTTGGCCACGCGGAGCACCGTGCCGCCGGCGAAGCAGCCCTGCTGGTACATCATGAGGCGCTTCACCGACGGGCGCAGGCCCAGCAGCTTGGCCAGCTGGTAGTCGGCGCCCGGCATGTCCACGCCGGAGGTGGTGCAGAAGACGAGGTGCGTGATCTTCGACCGCGGTTGCCCCCACTCCTTGATCGCCTTCTGCGCCGCCGCCTTCCCCAGCTTCGGCACCTCGACGACGACGATGTCCTGGCGCGCGTCCAGCGACGGAGCCATGTACGCGCACATGTTGGGATTCTCCTGGAGGATCTCCTCCGTCAGGTGCATGTACCTCTTCCGGATCATCGACTTGTCGCCTGCACACACGCACACCCATACATACGCACCGACATCGACGACGACCACGCCGGCGGCGACGTCAAGTCATGTCTGTTAGCTCGATCGCTCATTCCATAAAAGGGCAACAGGGATGGGAGAAAACGAATTAGGTCTGCATGTGTTGTCTATGTTTCAAGTTTTAGCTCTCGTCGTGGAGTCACCCTCCTCATGACTCATGTGTCTAGTTGATATCTGTCTGTCTCGTGGGCCCTCAATATTTGTGGTACGGTAGCATGTCAGGGCCGTGTCGTGTCCTGCCATTATTCTGGACTTGTGGCATTGATAGTGATAGTAAGTACGTATGAAATAATTGTTGTTGCTGTGCATTTTGAAACTACTTCGGTTATATATATGCAGACCTATCAGGCTATCACTCTGTGTGTGTGTGAAAACATGCATGGACCAAAAGTATTTTTTTCTGGTTAAAATTTCGAAACTTGTCATGTGGAGGTCACATAAAGATTCACAACTGGAATATATATATATATATATATATATATATATATACACACACACACACACACACACACACACACACACACACACACACAGTTTCCTCGTCTTCTGTGTAGCATGTTTGCAGCAAAATGCCAGGTCGCCAAGTCATAGAATCGCCTGTCAGCGGTAGATCAATTTGCCACCATTCGATACCTTTTCTCATGTTAATAGGTGTGACACTTAAATCTAGTAGTGCTCACTACCTGTTAGTATTACCTAATTGCAGTTAAATTGGTATGTTGGGCACGTCAAGTCGTTGCCCGTTTTCCATGGCCATGCTTCTTGTGTGTGCATAGGCTAATTAACTTCCCAAGCTAGTATTTTTTTTAAGGGGGCTTAGTTTCCTTCTGCTTTTATTAATATCTCCAAAAGGCGAAATTGCACGCAAAAATTAACAACAGGAAGAAAGTAATTATTTTGCTAACCCGTCATGATCATAATTAAAAAATGCATATAGAAATTAACAAGAAGAAAAAACAAGTCAACATGCATTCAACATATATATGCACGTCTATATGCATGTACACCAGCTAGCTTTGTCGTAATTAATTGAGGCTGTTGTGTATGTTTTATTTTCGGATCAAGATCTTCTCTTTTCCAAAAAAAAGAAATGGAAATTCCCACTAACAGTGAAGAAAGCTAGGACTTGTATGCATAGTCCTTTCAGACACCTAGCTAATTAACAATAGCTACAGCCTACAGCTTCTTTTCTCCATATTTTTTTCGTTTTTATCTGTGATGCTATATGTCGTACATATATATCCTTCGAACACCTAGGTAACCAGCATACCATTCTCTGTTTTTTTTTCTCGATGCTAGCTAACCATATATTCTAGCTTCATTTCATTCAATCTTTTCTTTATTTGTTTTTGTTTTTGATGGTAACCGGGAAAAAAAAGACCTGATTCTTAGTAGAACGATATAAATAAAGTTACTACAGTGTGTATTACAATTAATTTATAGATTTCATCTTAAAAGAATACCTCATTTAAAAACTAGTTACTGTAAAAAAAAGTCAAAAACAGTTTTTAAAAGTTGAGAAAAACGGCACATAAACATACGTGCAAGCAAAAGCTTCCATGGAGGTCACACATAATGCGTTGTTGCATGCATGGCTGGGTGTGAGCGAGCTAGCTATATTGTACATGCAATTAGGTCCGCTGCAAACGGCTTGCGCTTTTCAATTATTTTGGTTTCAGCTTATTTAAGTCAAATATCACTTAAAATATATCGATTTTTAATTTCAACTTATTTTTGACCTTTTGGGATTTTGTCTTTTTTCCCTTATTGTTTTGATAATATAACGGTTTTTTATTTATTATTTTTTAGAAAAAATTAAACATCACTGCAATATAATTTTAGCTACTGCGATATGATTTTAGTTATAAATCAAAAGTCATACCCAAAAGCTTAAACCGTATGTCAGTTAGAACGGGTTTAAATCAAGCATGCACCTGACGCACAAAAAAGAGAGAAAAATGTATACTCCTTGGTAAATCACTTACACATCCTCTTGAACTTGTCCTTGAGCTCGGTGAGGTGCTCGCTCTTGGTGATCCTGAAGTAGTAGTCCGGGTAGTCGGCCTGGTACACGCAGTTGGCCGGCGTCGCCGTGCCGATGGCCAGCACCGTCGCCGGCCCATCCGCCCGCTGCGCCCTCCTCACCTCCTCCACCGTCACCAACGCCGCCATCGACGATATCTACCTACCTCTCTCGCGGGCTGCAAGCGATGACGACGACGACGACCAGTAAGTAGTAGCTAGCGGCTGCTGTGCGTCGTGCCGTCTGTCGATCTGAGTTTGCCGGGCTGGTGCCATGCGTGGGCAGCGGAATATATAGGCGGGAATGGTGGGTGCGGCGGGGGTTAGGTCAGTTGGACGGGCGGATGGAGGCCACGCGGGCGGTGCACCGGTGGCGGAGGGGATGACACTTGTACCAACCAACCCGGACACGGGGGTGTTAGTTGGGTCACTCGGCCTTGGGCCTCACAGCACCGCCTCATTCTTTGGATGGATGGCGTCGGATCGACCAGTCACTCGTCCAGTCACGGTCTCGTAATTAATACTACTAGCCTCGTAGGCGCGGCGCCACGCCGCACCAGCACCGTGTGTACCGAAGTAAAAGAGGCGATAATCCGTGAGGAGTTTGTTAAAAAAATTTTAAAAAAATCGAGGGCGCAGGTGTATTTTCGAAAAAGTCAAAATTCTTTTTCGTAAAAAACCGAGGGTCTGTACGTAATAAATGAGAAAGTCGAAGGTCTTTTTCGTAAAAAACCAAGGGTCTGTACGTAATAAACGAGGACCCGTACGTAATTTAGAAAACACGGGGCGCTATCCTGCAAAGTGAAGGGGCTTAAAAAAACTAGCAGGGACCTATTTGCGAGGAAAAAGGACCTTTACGTAATTTTTAAAAAATACAGGGAAACTGCCTCCTCCGGCCGTACAGAAATTCGGAAGCCACGCGCCGGGCGGAGCGATCGCAGGGGTGACGTGGATGCCTCTCGCGCGGGGAATCCTTCGGAGCGTAATACTGGTAAGATGCCAGACTAATTATCGTTAATTCTCTTGGCTGGAGATGTTTAGTTGGCACGCATTCATGGCTTCATGGGATTAAAGTCTAGCAGCGTATATACGTGGAATTAACAAGAAATGTTCAGTTAAGAGCAAGGCTAATAATACAGCCTTCAGCTGACTGTATGGACACTTACAGCCCACTTATCAGCCCATTCATATAGTAGTTTACAGCCAGTTAAAGGCTGTATGACCCACCCCTTTCTCTCACAATGTTTCTTGATTCTTGTGCTTCAGCTGACTGTAAACTTACAGCCCACCTCTCTTCTCTTTCCTCCTCTCTCTCCTCCACCTCAGCATACAGCCTACTAACAGTCTCTTAGAGCAAGTACAATAGTATAGCCAACTAGTGGCTATAACACTTGTCCATTTCATCTATAGCCTTCAAAAAAATAGTTCACACAATAAGGTAGCTATTACAATAACTATTTGGCCCTACGTGTAAGAGAGTGAAATGCATATTTTTACGTGCTATAGCTAGCTGTAATTTAGTAGCCAGCTTCCTTCTCTCTCTTCCTTTCTCTCTCTGCCACGTAAAATTTTGTTGATATTATATTTGCTATAGCCTGCTGACTAAGACTTATTGTACCTGCTCTTATTATACTTGCTCTAATAGCCAGTTCTCGTGGTTACTTGGTTAAGTTTGGGCAGTTAATGTCAATTAATTGTAACTGTGCTATATATCAGCGGAACAATTCTCCTGTGCATGCGTATGTATGGCTGCTATGCTAGCATTCGATCGACAGGGTGAGCTGTAGAATTTGTTGAGAAACCTGGGCCCAGAATCAGGAGTCCTGGTCCATTATGGGCACTCCATCGTAGGCTACAAATAGGGACTTATACCTACATATTATGTACACCTGATGCAATTGAAATCAATAAAGAAAGACTAGGAGTTCTCTCTACCTCTCTGTGTTCAATCTATTCTTCTGTGATTCTGTGATTGATTCGTTATTGTTCTAAGCAGAGAAATCGATCGGACTGGTCGCCAGCGACGGTTCCTCAACACGTTATCAGCACGACTTCGCTCCGGTGAACGAAGGTAATTATCGAAGCACAGATTGAATTTTCTATATCGCTTTGAATTCGCATTTTCTTTCACGTTCTAGATTGAATCTCTACGGTGCAAATCCGCACTAATCTACCGCGAGCAGACCTGAAGTCACCGACACAATATCGATCCGTAGATTGCGAAAAGGGGTAGATGTTGATTGTATCGTAGATTAGAATCTATGCATTGGTTTCCTATTCGGTCTCTGCACATTCATTGCATGAAAAAACACACATCACATATGTCCGCTTTGCATACGCGAGGAGATCACCGGCCTGAAGCCGACGTGAAACGGATGGCCTGAAGCCGCTGCCGGTAGCCGTGCACCTGCGCCCGTATGCGCACTGCCAGATGCAGGCCAGCAGCCGGCCGAGGTCGCCACAAGACCACTGCCCGGTCGTTGGGGCTGGAAACGAGCCGAGCCGAGCCGGCTCGAGCCAGGCTCGGCCGAGCTCGCTCAAAGCTGCGGCTCGGCTCGGCTCGTTTGCGAAACGAGCTACGCGAGAGGTTCGGCTCGACTGGCGGCTCGAGCCAGCTCGCGAGCCCAAACGAGCCAAAACGGCTCGCCGCTGCCGACCGATCGAAAGCTAAATCGATAAAGCCCTCGGAGCTCCATCGAAGTTGCCAACCACCCCACACGCGCAAGGGCTAACACGTTTCACATCCACATAGATCCGCCTACCGGGAAGCACAAATCTGCGCACCGAACGGCCGACTGGGGCCTAAGAGAGCAGCACAGGTGCGCGCTTAGGCCAATGCAGCCGCGGCTCACACGGCGTGGTAAGGCGGGCAGGGTTAGATCCGGACCTTGCGGGTGGAGGTGGTGGGGGAGCTGGGCCGCGGCGGCGACTTGGTCGGGTCCTCGGGGTCGACCGCCTAGCTGAGCGGAATCGACGTCGACTCCTCCTCCTCCGCCATGGCCCCTTCTAGAAGCTTCTCTCGAGCCGGATGGAAGCGCTGCGGGAGACGCGGGGAGAGGGGAGGTGAGGTGTCGCTGCGGCTGCTGTTGGCTGGCGGGCAGTCGCAGCAAGCGGTTGGTGGCCTGGTGGGGGAGGTCGCAGCCGAGAGACGGAGGAGGGAGACATCAAACGTGGCGTGGCGGAGTCACCAAGTCCAAGCCGCTGGGCTGACTGCGCGGCGGCATCTGGACTGGACTGGGCTGACTGGGACCCGACCAAGCTCGCACGAGCCAACGAGTGGCTCGCGAGCGGCTCGAGTTCAGCTCGTTTTTCTCACGAGCTGAACGCTGGGCTCGGCTTGCCTTGAATCAATCACGAGCCCGAGCCGAGCCGGCTCGAGCTCGTTACGAGCCGAGTCGACTCGCAAGCCTCAAGCCAAATGTCCAGCCCTACCGGTCGTCCTTGCCCCGAACGGCCACAGGTCCCCGCGTGCCCCGTAGACACGCCGCCCGGTTCGCCGTCGACTTTGGTCGAATGCACACGTTGCGCCGCCTCAAAACACGCGCAGACGTCGCCGTCGCCCGAAGTGGCTTCGGCACCGAACTGCCGCGACCTCCGCCACTCCGGCTCCTCCACGCCCGCACGAGCGTCTGCGCTCGCACGCGCGTCTCAGCCGACAGATGCCCCAGATTCCGCGCCCGCGAGTCGGTTGACGCTCCGACTCCTCGCGTGCGCAAGCACCGCCGGCCCTTGGCTCCTCCGCCCACGCCCCGCATGGTGTCGCCTGATTGCTGGTCTCACGCCGCCCGAAGTGGCCTCCCCGCACCGCCATAGCCGCCGCCCGCAGCTGCGCGCCGCCACCGGTCGCCGCCCGAAGCAGCGCACCGTCCCGCACGCCGCTACCGCAGCCCGTGCCCGAAGCGGGCCTCCTCGGTGACCGGCCGCCGCTGCTGGTGGGGTGCGCTTGCGCGGCCCCTCCGCCTCGACTTCCCGGTCCACCGCCGAGGTCGCCGCTTGCGCCCCGCTCGTGCCCTAGCCCGCTTGGGAGCCGCCACCACCCCCGTGTGAACAGGGGTAGGGGAAACCCTACCCTTGCCCTGTTTTGTCGGCCGAACGGGAGGTGGGACGCATGTGGGCCGGATCGGCCGAGATGGGCCGAGGGGAATGAAAGAAAACAGGCCAGGGGGCGGGAGCAAACGGGCCGGGTAAAGAAAAAAAGGAAAAAGAAAAAGAAAAAGGGGGGAGTGGGCCGACGCCGGATTTTTTTTGCGAAAAAGTCCTCCGTCTCTCGGGATATTACAAAGAAGCCCTTAAATCTTTAATTTATGTCCCGATTTTTTGCAAAAAGGTCTCGGTAATTCCGAAAAATTGCCGATAGGTCCTTCGATTTACGTATGGGTCCAAATTTTGCAGAAAACCCCTCGGTAAATTAAGAAATTACGCGAATTTTTCTCTGAACTGAAAATTTGCATGAAAACTCCTAGAAAGTGCATAATTCGCTGAAAATTTATATTCTAGAATAAAAGGGCCTCGGGAATCCGAATTTTGAATTATGTTTAGCATTTGAAGCTTACTTATTTATGCCATTGTTATTCTCTGTATTCTCTGTATTCATTTATTGTTTTTGATTAATTGTAATTGTTTAAATTGCTTTTAATCACTAAAATTAGCAGTAAAATTATAGAAAATGCACAGAAAATTATGAAACATTATTAGAACCTATTGTACCATTTATTTACCCGCAGTAAATTATTCCATGCATGTTTACCTGAAGTAAACTTATTTTATTCATTCATACATATGTAGATGACTGGCATCACGAACCGTGAGTTCGAAGAGCTGGCCCAGCATGGTTAAAACTATCTGACATGGGCATCCGATGTCGAGATTGTGCTTGGAGCCAAGAAGCTCTGCGCGGCTATTGGGATTGGCGGACAGAAAGACGCCCAACCCACACCTGAGGAGAATGATCAGGCGCTTCATTTTCTCAGGCACCACCTCTGGCTTACTCTCAAGAATGAGTATATGGTGGAGAGAAATGCGCTAGCACTCTGGACCGCACTCAAGAAGCGATTTGAGAGGCTGAAGTACACCATTCTTCCTCAAGCAGAGCAGGAGTGGATCAGACTGAGGTTTGCCGATTTTAAGACGGTCGGGGATTACAATTCTGCCTTGCACAGGATTTGTACCAATCTTCAACTCTATGGCAAGCAGATCACAGATGAGCAGAATATTGAGAAGACCCTGTCCACCTTTCACCCCAGTGCTGTACAAACCGCCCGCAACTATCTCAAGACGGCTACAAGGAGTATGCCGAATTGATTGATATGATACAGGTGGCGGAGGCTCAGGACGAACTTCTCCGCAAGAATTACGTCACTCAGCCACCAGGCAGCTCCGCTGGCCGTGAAGCCAACGCTAGCAGCTACAAGGTGCGAAAGCCCTTGATGAAGAGAAGGGGGAAGAAGGGTAAGATTGTTGCCCAGAAAGACAATTCAGATGCTCCAAGTGACAAAAAGGCTAAGAAGAGTGGTAAGACCTATGGCCAGCAGAACCAAGGTTGCTACAAGTGTGGCAAATGGGGGCATTGGTCGCGGATATGCAAAGAACCGCAACATGTCGTTGATGCCCACCAAGCTCAGAAGACGAATGGCAAAGGGCAGCCTGAAGCGCACTTTGCAGTAGTCGAGGGGGAGCATCCTGAGCAGCTGCCTGAGTTGATGGATGTTGAACCCATCCCAGTAGCAGTACCCTCTTATGACTTAGAGGCAGCCACAGCCATGATCTCTCTTGAAGAGAACATCACTCCTAAAAAGATAGCCGAAGAAGTCGATGATTTTCTAGTCGATTCCGTCTGATGCACAGAATGCACTAGACGTTAATTGTCATTTATTTTATGTTAAATGGACAAGTTTAGAACTTGCATGGATGGTGCTTTAGGATTTGTTTTCTCATAATGGTTGGATGATTTTGAATAATACATTCATTTATTCAGTTTATGATGGCATGATATATTCTGATATTGGCGTATTTTATTTATGTGTTGAATGCCTTCTAATACATGTTAATTAAATACGTTATATTAGAACACGTGTAGCGCCCTATGGAGGAAGTATGCCTTGCCGACAGCGGCACAATGAATACCATCTTAAAAGAGACTAAGTATTTCCAGTCGATCCGTAAGAGCACTGGCAGCCTTACGACAATCGCCGGAAGCGATGCATGTATAATTGGTTCTGGAAGAGCCACAATTATACTTCCCATGGGCACAACTTTGGTCATTGAAGAAGCCTTATTGTACCCAGAATCGACTAGAACTCTCCTAAGTTTTAAGGATATTCGCGTCAATGGTTTGCACATTCAGATTGACGAAGAGTACGGTAAGGAATACCTGCTCATCACGAAGCGCGAAGAGAATGACAAAAGGGTATTAGAAACATGGCTATATTATACCAACATTAAGGCACCCGCAGCCTACACTGTTCTGAAGACAGTGTTTAGAAGCTCTGAACTCTTCTGTCTTTGGCATGACAGATTAGGCCACCCAGGTATTAGGATGATGAAAAATATAATAAATAACTCGCATGGGCATAATATTAATGTGAAGAATTTCCCGAATTATGAAGATTTTGTGTACCCTGCATGTGCCACCGGGAAACTAATTACTAGACCCTCCACTCTGAAAGTGAAGGATGAAGTTCCTGCATTCCAGGGAGACATTTGTGGTCCCATTCAGCCCATTTCAGGGCCATTTAAGTATTTCATGGTGCTCATTGACGCTTCTTCGAAGTGGTCATATGTGTGTTTGTTGTCTACAAGAAACCACGCCTTTGCAAAATTGATCTCGCAGATCATTCGCATCAGAAATGTGTTTCCTGATCATCATATCAAGTCCATCAGAATGGACAACGGCGGAGAATTTACTTCAAAGGCATTTGATGATTATTGCATGGCGATGGGAATTGCAGTTGAGCATTCGGTACTGCATGTCCATACCTAGAATGGTTTGGCAGAGGCTTTAATTAAGAGAATTAGATTTATTGCCAGTTACATGTTGGGGACACGCAGTCCTTCATGTAGTGAATCTCATCAACCTTAGACCTTCGGCCTACAACATCCATTCACCTATGCAACTAGCGCAAGGGTCACCACTGAAAATCTCTCATCTTAGGAGGTTTGGATGCAAGGTTTATGTACCTATACCACCTCTGCAGCGTACTGTGATGGGCCCTCTCCGTAAGATTGGGATATACGTTGGTTATGAGACTGCATCCATAATCAGGTATTTAAAACCCATGACGGGAGATTTGCATACTGCCCGCTTCGCTGACTGCATTTTTGATGAGGATAATTTCCCGTCATTAGGGGAGGAAATCAACCCCTTGATGAAAAATGTCAGGAAATTACGTGGGAAGCCACGGGAATTCATGCACATGACCCGTGCACTAGTGAAACAGAAAAAGAGGTCCAGAAGATCATCGACTTGCAAGCATTAGCAAACCAACTGCCCGATCACTTTAGTGATTTGAAGAGCGTGACTAAGCCGCATGTGCCTGCACGCAATGTACCGGAGAGGGTTGAAATACCAAAGAAAATTAAAGATATCCCTAATCCCGTCCAGAGGCCTCAGAATAAAAGGACGAGAACTCCGGCTCCTCGAGTCCAAAGTAACCGGGGACGCCCGGCGAAAAAGGATAAGAAGAACTTACCACAGCCAATCACTGAAGTCCCCCAGAATAAGAAGGGGAGCCAGTTGAGACCTGGCACAAGTATGACACCTTCAGAAAAGGGCATACCAGATCTGAATATCCCCATCGGCATGGATCTGTGCGCACACATCGGAGCCAAAAAACTAAAGAGACTTGCCACTGAAATTGAAAGAAGCAATGCGTAAGGTGAAGCTCCAGAAGAGGCAATCGCTCCAGAAGAAGCAACTCATGAAGAAATAGCTATAAATTATGTGCACACGGGAGAGTACCTGAATAGGACAATAGCCAATATCGATATCTACTTCGCAAAAAAAATTGCCACAATCATCGATTTTGATCCTGAGCCTGCATCGCTCGCTGAATGTAAGAAAAGATCAGATTGGGAAGATTGGAAGAAGGCAATAGCAACTGAATTGCTATCTCTGAACAAAAGAGAGGTGTTTGGGCCCGTATGCCGCACGCCTCCCCATGTACACCCCGTTGGGCACAAGTGGGTATTTGTTCGAAAGAGAAATGAAAGAAATGAAGTAGTGAAATACAAAG
Source organism: Dendrocalamus latiflorus (assembly GCA_017311315.1). Lineage (NCBI taxonomy): Eukaryota > Viridiplantae > Streptophyta > Magnoliopsida > Poales > Poaceae > Dendrocalamus > Dendrocalamus latiflorus. The sequence continues at coordinate 5,387,694 of CM029616.1, read as the reverse complement.
CAAGGCTAGTAGCACAAGGTTTCACTCAACGTCCTGGAGTTGATTATGAAGAAACCTACTCTCCAGTCATGAGTGGAATTACCTTTAGATATTTGATCTCAATGGCAGTGAACTTGAAATTAGAAATGAAATTGATGGATGTTATGACTGCATACCTTTACGGTAACTTGGATTCGGAAATCTATATGAGAGTCCCTGAAGGAATACCTCTCCCGAACCAAGACAGAGCAAATAGAAATCTGTACAGTGTGAAACTCAGAAATTCACTATATGGACTGAAGCAATCTGGAAGAATGTAGTATAATCGCTTAAGCGACTTTCTCTGCAAGAAAGGCTACACGAACAATGAAGACCGTCCTTGTGTATTTATACGGTGATCCCAGAATGGATTCTGTATAATCTCTGTGTATGTAGATGATCTAAACATCATCGGGACAGCCGAAGACATAAAAGAAGTAAGCTCCTACTTGGAGTCAGAATTTGAAATAAAAGATTTGGGCAAGATCAAGTTCTGCTTAGGCCTGCAGCTTGAGCATGTCCTTGAAGGAATTTTGGTACATCAGTCGACCTACACTCAAAAGGTGCTTGAAAGGTTTGGCTTTGAGAAGGCATTTCCATCGAAAGTACCGATGATCGGGAGGTCTTTACAGCAAGAAAAAAAATCCTTTCCAACCTAGGGAAGAGGGGGAGGAAGTCCTGGGACCGGAATTTCCATACTTGAGTGCAGTGGGAGCACTCATATATTTAGCAAACTGCACTAGACCGGACATTGCATTTGCAGTGAACTTGTTAGCGAGGTACAGTGCAGAGCCCACCAAAAGGCATTTGCAGGGCATAAAGGACATTTTCCAATATCTCCAAGGAAGTAAGGATCTTGAATTGTTCTAGAGAAAGAATCAAGATCTGAACTTGATTGGATATGCAGATGCTGGGTACCTGTCGGACCCGCATACCACAAAGTCACAAACAGGCTATGTATTCTTGTGTGGTGGAATTATAGCACTGTATGAAGCCGCACGAGAGTGCGCTTGGCTACGACGAATAGTTCACCACATCCAACAGTCATGTGGGATGAACATTGTGCAAACTCCCACAATTATCTATGAAGATAATGCCGCTTGCGTTGCACAAGTGCAAACGGGCTATGTGAAGAGTTATCTCACAAAGCATATCAACCCCAAGTTCTTCTATGCATATGAATTGCAAAAGATGGACGAGATTAAAGTACTGCATACTAAGTCATGTGAAAATCTAGCAGATTTGTTCACCAAGTCACACCCCGCATCTAGCTTTGAAAGGTGCGTGCATGGAATTGGGATGATGAGACTTAGAGAAGTGCAGAATTTAGGGGAGAATTCTCTCAAGCCCGCTAATAAATCTTGATCATGAAGATTAAGTACCAAAGAATATAGTCCTGAAGACCAAATGAAATTGGGTGGATTGTACTCTTTTTCCCTTGACGAGTTTTCCATGAAGTTTCTCAACCAAGGTTTTTAATGAGTCAATTCGTGCATCGCAGTATCACATGTATCATGTACTCTTTCTCCAAATTTTTTCCACTGGGTTTTTATGGAGTTTTAACGAGGCATAAGCATGTTGGGTGAGTGCCCAAGGGGGAGTGTTGAGAAACCTGAGCCCAGGACCAGGAGTCCTGGCCCATTATGGGCACCCCACTGTAGGCTATAAATAGAAACCTATACCTGCATATTATGTACACCTGACGCAATTGAAAACAATAAAGAAAGACCAGGAGTTCTCTCTACCTCTTTGTGTTCAATCTATTCTTCTGTGATTCTATGATTGATTCGTTCTTGTTCTAAGCAGAGGAATCGATCGGACTGGTCGCCAGCGATGGTTCCTCAACAGAATCTACGTACGTACGTCTCCTTCATGCATGCGATGCAGTTCGGACCGTGTAACATGGTACGGTATACCGGCCCATGAATTAAGTACTCGGGATTACTCTTGTCAGGAAATCTGGGTCTGGACTTAAAGCCTTGGTCCATATTGAGCACCTCATCACTAAACTATAAATAGAAAGTGCTATTGGCTATTTTATATACGCATAAGAAAAAGAAAGCAATAAAGAAAGATCAGGTGTTCTCCTTATTTCTGTGTTTCAATCTACTATTTGTGTCTTCTGTGATTGATCTGTCTTTTGCATAGCAGAGAAATCGATCAGACTGGTCGCCAGCGACAGTTCGTCAACACGTTATAAGCACGAGTCGCTCTGGTGAATCGAAAGGTAATCATCGAAGCATTAGTAGATTGAATTGTCTATATCTAGATCGCTCTAAATTCCGCAGATTTCGCTTTCTAGATTATTTCTGCGGTGCAAATCCGCTCTAATCTACTGTAAGCAGACTTGAAGTCGGAGGCACAATGTCGATCGGTAGATTACACGAAAGGGTAGATATTGATTGCATTGCAAATTGAAAAAAAAGAAAGAAAAAAAATTCTTTTATGGCCGGCCTCGTACGGCCGCCATGCGTGAGCGCCGCTCGACGGCCGCCGCCGCACGGCTGCTACTCGGCCTCAGCCAGCCCGAAGCAAGCTGCTGGCCACCCATGCGTGCTAGCCCGAAGCTGTCGCCAGTCGCCACCCGAGCCTAGCACTGCTGCCTGGAGTCGCCCGCAAGCGTCGCCGCTCGGGTGCCGCCGAGGCCGGTCGCCCGCACGCATTGCCGCCCAAGCCGGCCGCCGGCCTCCTCTTGCGTGTCGGCCCACAGCACGCCGGCTCTCGAAGCCGACGCTCGGCGCCGCCTAAAGTTTGTTTGTTGGGTACAAATTTTTCTTTTTTCATTTACAGATTCTCTATGGAGGTGGGAGGGAGGCCGTTGTTCTTTCTAAGTAGTAATACTAGTTGAATGCACATGTTTTGCTATAGATAAAAATATTATATTATTCCTCACGTGTTGAGTAAGACTTCGTCAGGACGGTATGCCCAGCCCACGTCCTAAGCTCTGACTCCACGCTCAGCGACATCGCGTCTCCGCGTCCTTGGCTCCGTCGTGCACTCTATAGAGCTTCGCTTTTTTTTTATGTTTTAATGTTAGAGAATTTTGAGGGAGACGGGAATTGTTTGTTAGTAGATTGTTTTTATTTTTGTTAGATGTTTTTAGGTGAAATTTCAGAAAATTTCACCTGCTACTGTACGCACGTTTTTCAGGGAATTGAAGTCTAGTAGCATATGTTCATTTAAGAAAAAAGTGTCTCGTTAATAACATGTGTTCCTGGTTAATTGATTATGTTTTCGCAATAATTAGTGCCAGTTATAATTATGCTAGCTAGCTAACAGCCGAACAACACTGGTATGTATCTGTGGCTGATAGCATTCGATCGACAGGGTGAGATGCAGAATATACGTACGTCTAGCACCTTCTGCGACTCAGTTCAGACGGTGTATAACATGGTACGGTGTGTATATATATACGAGCCTGTGAATTAATTAATCGGGATTAATCGGATGATTCGAAATCAATGGAGCGTTCTTAGGCGTCGACATCACCGTAGTCTCAAAGAGTCTAGCTAGAGATCAATTTTTTAGTGCCTGACTTTCGATCCAATCGATCTTCAATTATGCACATGGTAGCAGGGACACATACGATGCCTTTGATGAGTTTGATCAACTGGTATTAATAGTACATCTATTATATAGAATATTAATATCAGTATATCCCCAAAATAAAAGAGAGCACTATATATATCTCGGCTGTTCACAGGTATTGGAGTCTTCGAACACTACTATAAAAAAGACTATATTGAACGATTACAACACAGATGGTTCATAGAGAACCGTCAGTACTGTAATTATTATAGACGGTTTTACAAGTGTGATCGTGTATCGTTGTCAGATCCTGGAGTAACAACTCCAAAAGCCTTTGTGCTAATCGCACTATCCTAGAAAAAGTTAGTGCACACAGGGTTAACAGGGGTACATATCATGCATAATAACCAAACTTTATTATAAAGCAAAGTGTACGGGCCTTATGGCCAAATTTACAATAAAATGGCTCATGGCCAACCACAAAAGTAAACAGCGGAAGACAAATAAAAAGGAGCAGCCCATCCTGCCTGCCCATAGACGAATGACTGTAAGACGTAGCCTATTCGTCGCAATCCTCAAAGTCGAAGCTATCATCTTCTGGCAACAGAATTAAGGTAAGCACATAAAGTACTCCACAAGTTACACCAGGAGGCTTAACAGAGTTAATGCATACATATGGATTGACAAAGGAAGGCATAATATGGTTATTTGCACAAAAAGCAACATTGCAGTAAATATCGTAAATTAAGTACAAAGCTGAATTTAATACAGTATGTAAAAACAGGCTTTTTAGCTGAAATAATATCGGTAGTGCAGGCACCAACCTTACACTAACCTATCCACGGATATCCCACCCGGACCATCTCTCCAAAACAATTACTCAAGTTTCTGTAAACCAGATTTTTATTAAAACCAAAGTCTAATCTGTGAAGAACCATACTCAGCATGTCCTTGACCGTGAACATGGCTATCTAGGATAGTTTGTTACTCTACAGAGGTGTACAACTTTACCCACAAGATATGTCCTCTCGTTTTGCCACGCGATTAACACACTGCCTTAGGTGTGTGGCTGAGGGTTCATGACAAGGCTGCTACAATGTTCTATTACCAAATTAGTTACGCCGCCACTAAGGTTTCACTACAATATGAATCCACATGTTGGAGTCCCCTCTTGTGCCATGTGAGTAGAGGTGGCAACGGGTACCCGAAACCCGAGTACCCGATGGGTTTTACCCGATAAAGAGACGGGTATGGAAAGATATCTTCACCCGTGGGTATGATAATGGGCAAAAACCTCTACCCATCGGGTAGAGCGGGTGCGGGTACGGCTATATACTACCCGTACCCGCATACCCGCGGGTAAAATATACCCGGCGGCCCATATACATAATACATACCCTTATCAATTCAGCCCATTTATAGCCCATATACCAGTGGCCCATATATATACCTGTGTGCCCTAATCCCACTCCCGGTATCCCCTCTGCGGTCCTGCCTCCCCCAGTCGCCACTGCACACGGTCATTCGGCCATTCCTCTCCCGGTCTCCCCGTCTCACCCTAGATCTGCCCCTCTTCCCATTCCTCTCCCCGTCTCCCGGTCTCCTCTCCCGCCTCCGGCGGTCCGGCCTCCCCCTCCCCCTGCTAGCGCCGCCGCATGCCCGCACACCTAGATCCGCTCTTCCCATTCCTCTCCCGGTCTCCCCTCCTCCCCCTGCCCCAGCTAGCCGCCGCACACCTAGATCTGCGCACACCGCTCTGCACCACGCCACCACCCCGTCGCGATTCGCGACTTCTCGCCGCTCGTTGCCTCGATTCCATCCATGGCGGCGAACTCTGGCACCACGCAGGACAGCCGGTGATGCTCTCCCTCATCCTTAAGACCTTAACCTTGCTTTCCTTTTGCCTTTTGATGACCCCGACGCCGTCCCGAAGGGACGACGACCTGCACCCGCTGGATCCGGAGGACACGAGCAAGAACGACCCACCGCCACCGGCTGCCCCGGCTGCTCCTCCGTTGCTTGCACTGCTTGAGACCGTCCATCCCAGTACCGCCGCAGTCTGCGCTTCTGATCCGAAGAAGGGTATCTGTGTTGGTGTGGCCGAGACGAAGCAAGCCGCAGCCGCTGTGACTCGACGCCTCGTCAAGCCAACGACTGTTGAAATAGCCCGCCGGCCTCCCTTGTCTCCGACGACTACAGCTGCTGCTACTCTCCAAGGTTGCAACCAGAACCTTCGTCGCTCCCTCGGGTAAGAAAAGCAAATGATGCACCATGTTGATTTGTGTTAGCTTGCCCTGTTCTCATTAGCTCCCTTGTGTAGTTGTGTTACCAAACCTGTTTACTTGTTGTCCATTGTTAGCTGGCTGATGTAAGCGACAGTAATTATTGCGTATTGATATTCACTTTGTCACGATTGTCTTTGTAGAAAAACAGTACATGCGTGAGATTTATGTTTGTTCAGAGATATATGTTTCTTCAGAGATATATGTACACAAGTTCAGGATGGTGTAATTGTTGCTAGTTTATGTCAATTCAGCGGCTCTGCCTAATGATGAAACTGAACATGATCTTCCTGGACTTTTTTATTTAATTTCAGATCTATGTCTTGGAGACTTGGTCTATGTTTTGCTTTTATTTAGTCATATTTGTTGATATAAACAAGACTTAGTGTGCATCTGCATTCTGCAACGGTAAAAAATTCGCTCCCTGCAGCTAGCTGTTGAATCTGGAATGAAATTCGGCTGGCTGCTGCTGTGGCCTGTGCAGTGCTGCATGTTCTGTGCACGCCCGGGTATGGGTTGCCCGTCGGGTACAAATACCCGCGCGGGTGCGGGTGCGGGTAAATTTCTATACCCATGTGCGGGTGCGGGTACGGGTGCGGGTAAATTTCTATCTATCGGGTGCGGGTATGGGGTGTCAATACCCAGCGGGTATGTACCCGTTGCCATCTCTACATGTGAGACTTCTCATGGCCTACGCCATGCTCACATTCAGCCTATAGCGAAACCAAGATGGAACTTCGTAAATTACTTAGCCAGGTCTATCCCATACCAGACTTATGGTAGTACGGTGTGACTTTGTAATAGTAGTTCACAGACCGGTCCTTAATTTGACTTAGGCCTAACCACATACCCCTTATGCCTAGCAATCGATATTGTGTCACCAAACAACAATGCATGCTAGCAAGTACCCACCACCATACCAATGCCTAAGTCTAAACCAGGTTTTATAATTTTATTTAATCAAAATGGACTTTCTTGACTTACCAAAGTCAAGAATAGATTTTAGAAACCATCATTTTATGTGAAACAATTATTACTACCTAAATTACTCTAAGCATGGCTAAGCAATTCTATAAAATTTCCAGTTAATACTAATGTACTGACTAGGTTTTCAATTAGGGTGACAAGGCATATCTGTTCAATATCAAATTTGGCTATACACAAAGGAGTTGGGCAAAACTAGAGTTTAAACTAAATTTAAACTAGATTGAATAAAAGTATGCATGCATAATAATTTTAAAAACAATATAAATAATTTAAAATTACTAAGAACAACATGATCAAAGGTGTAACTTGCCTTGCTCAAAGTTCTGGTGTGATTCGTCGAAGTACAACTCCCTATAGTCATCGAAATCTATACGCGAAGAATAAAAATTCAAATAAAATTCAAAAATTCAAAAAGAGTTTAGAAATAGATAGTTTAGGATTTTAGAAGAATTTAGAAATTTGAACGGGTCAAATTGAAGTTAAAATGAAAAAATACGGGCTTCCGGAAGTTTAAAACTAAAGAAAAAGAAAAGACTGATTTTTAGAATTATTTTTATACTAAAAATTCAATTTATGACATCAGCATTAAATTTCATTTTTCGGCTGAATTATTTTTACATTAGAAATGTGTTTTTGATTGACACGTAGGGCCAGGTTTTTGGTGGACTAGGTTCATGGATTGGCTCGGTTCACCGTGGACTCGATCCACCGTTGACGTGGCGGCCGGGTTGACATGGCCGAGCCGTGGCACCAGGTGGCTGCCACGCATGCATGAGCGCTGACATGGCGGCGTCGGCCGGAGGCGGCGCTCGTGCTTGCCGGCGAGTGGCCCCAAAAGCAAGAGGGGAGCGAGGGGAGTTCGCCGGTACTTGCGGTGGTGCTCTACGATGACCAGAGGGCGGTCGGTGACGAGGCGAGGTGGCAGCGGCGCACGGGTAGTGACGGCGACGGTGTTCCGGCGGCTACTTCTCTTGGTGGAGGGGCGGAGGACGATCACCAGGGCACGAGGAAGACAGGGGTGACGTCGGTGAGGCGTGAGAGCAAGCGGGGTGGCGGCGATTCCTCGTCGGAGCTCAATCGGGCGATGAATGGGGAATTCGGCACGGTGAAGGCTAGGGCGCATGAGAGAGGAAGAGGAGGGGAGGACGGGGTGCGGGGTGAAGAGAGGGTGCTTGTGGAGAGCTTATATTGGCGTGGGGGTGACGAGCGACGGCTAGTTACTCACCGGAATTAAGGTTGGCGCAAAAGAGCTTAAAGAGGGGTTTTATAGGCATAAAAGAGGGGGAAATGCACGAGCTAACGAGAAGAAACGGTCGGAAATTATGAGCTCGGGGGCACTAATGGCGGCGAACAGAGGAAGAAGAAGGGTGGGGAGAAGAAAGAGCTGACATGCAGGCCCCGCATGTCGGCGAGAGAGAGAGAGAGAGAGGAGAGGGGAGGGGCGGACAGCCGGATGAGCGCCACGTGTCACCGAGAAAATTAGGGCCGCTATATTTAAAACGAAGGGGTAAGTGGAATGGGACGGCTCAGATTAAATCAGGCGGGGATGGATTGGATTTGGGAGTGCCACATGTCGGATGGAGGAGGTTTTGGATTTAAAATTCGTTTTTAATTTCCATAAAATACAAGAAAGCTTCAAAAATATTTAGAAAATAGCAAATAAAGTCTAAAAATTCCAGAAAAATTCATAGAAATCCTTGGAAACGTTTTAGACTTAGGAAAAATATTTCCAACATAAATTTGGTATTTTAATTTTTACATAAATACTTTTTAGCTTTGAAATTGATTTTTGAATTCTAGAAAATTCTCAAAAATTACTATAAACCAAGGAGAACTTAGGAAAAGTAAAAATAAACTCTTTTTTGGTTTAGATAAAATACTTAAAGTAAAATTTCTTACTTTAGGCTTTGAAATAAAATTCCAGATAAATCCAAATAAATTCCAGAAAACTGGTAAAATACAAATAAAATTTTTGGGATGTTACAACCGTCTGTGATGTGCAACTATGATAGACAGTTCATACGAATTATCATCTGTGATATTTTCACAGACGGTTATTTATACGAACCGTCTGTGATAATGCAGAACATCATAGACGGTTTGTATCAATAACCGTCTATGACGGTTATAAATACAAACCGTATGTGTTAATGGTAGACATCACCAATATTTCGTACTAATAACCGTCTGTGAAAGTTCACAAACGATTATTAATACAAACCATCTATGATCGTTTCATATCACAAACAGTTTGTGGTTGGAACCGTCTGGGATACGCCACATAATATAAATAGCTCCAGCGTGATCTCGACGGATTTGTCTTCATTGCACTGCATTGAAGGAGACGGCTGGCTTTGGGGAGTTCAGTGAAAACATACAGCTTGTAGATCGATTTGTTCTTCATAATTAGAGGTTAGTATTTACTTCTAATAGCTTATATACCTTGTAATAGACAGAGATGATACTTTTCTCCAATTTAAGAATGGGTCAGTACTCCAAGTTTACTTCCATATATTCTTGCTTGTTATATATATACATATACATGTATATTGCTTCATGAATATGTGGCTAGCTACTTAATTTAGATATGGATAATTTATTATTAGGTGAATGAAAATTATGTGTGTAAGCAGGTAGGTTAGTTAATTAGCTATAGTAGCATTAATAATCTAATTTGGTACTAATTTGTTAGATGCGTAGTGTAGATGGATCAAAACTGGATGTATGTTGAGAACCGCGTGAGTGAAGAGTACATTAATGGCGTGTCTGGTTTTAGAAGAGTGGCTAAGCAGGATATGTTGAACAAGGGGATGGGATATATATACTGTCCATGCATTGATTACGATAATCTTAAGATGTTTACCAACTCAGCGCAGATCGAAGCTCACTTGATTCGAAGGGGTTTCAAAAAGGGATATGCATGTTGGACCAGTCACAGTGAAGACAAGAGTATACTAGAACATCGAGGGAGACAATGATATGCCAGTTGTGGATTATGCTTTCGATGAGGATAGGTCGTATGATAACAATCGGGATTTGATGCTACATGATGCAGAAAGAAACTATAGTCAGAGAGAGAGAGTTTGGTAAATTCAAGGGCTTGCTGGAGGATCTGGAGAAACCTTTGTTCCCTGGCTACAAGCTGCAATACACAACATTGTCATCTGTTCATAAACTGCCAAAATTGAAGGCAAGCAATGGTTGGTCCGACAAAGTTTCACAGCGTTGTTATGTCTCCTAGCAAACATCCTTCCAGAGGGAAATGTGTTGCCGAGAACCATCTACTAAGTCAAGAAGATTCTTTGTCCATTGGGAATGAAAGTACAAAGAATACATGCATATCCGAATGATTGTATTCTCTACCTTAAAGAGTATGCAAAATTACATGTTTGTTCGATGTGCAAAACATCCCGATATAAGTGTAAGAATGACTCTAATGACGGCAAGGGCATCGAGGTGAAGCAAGAACCTCTTGCTAAGATGTGGTATCTGCCTATAATTCTTTGTTTGAAGCATTTATTAGCGAATCGAAAGGATACAATATTGATGCGTTAGCACTCGGAGGAGCATAAGAAAGATGGAATAATAAGACACGTTGCTAATTCTTCCCAGTGGAGGAACATCGATAGGATATTTGCAGACTTTGGTGTAGAACCGAGGAATATAAGATTTGGGTTGAGCATAGTTGGAATGAATCATTTCGATAATATGAGCGCCGACATAGCACCTGGCCCGTGAATGTATGCAGGTACAACCTTCCTCCTTGGTTGTGTATGAAGCAGAAGTATATTTTGATGTCACTACTTATCTAAGGGCCAATGCAACCTGGAAACGATATTGGTCTGTATCTAGTACCATTGATGAAAGATCTTGTGACATTTTGGAACGAAGGGGTACAGGTATGGGATGCGGACAAACGAGAGAACTTTACTTTATGCCCCATATTGCTTTGTACCATCAATGGTTTTTCTGCCTTTGGTAACCTGTCGGGGTTGAGTACGAAAGGAGCCAAAGCCTATCCACACTGCTTATAATATATCGAGAGTGTGTGGTTGAATAACTCACGTAAAACTGTGTATATGCATCACCGTAGGTTTCTTCCACGGTATCACAAATATCACAAGATAAAGAAACAATTTGACAAAAAAAAGAGGATGATTAGGCATCAAGGCCTTTTAGCGGGAAAGGGGTCTACGATATGGTCAAGGATATCGATGTTGTGCATAGAAAGGGGCGTAATTTGAGGATCTATCAGAAGAACTTGTAGAAGAAGAGGTCGGTATTTTGAGACTTGCCTTACTGAGAGCACTTAGAAGTTCACAATTGCATCGATGTCATGCATGTACAGAAGAATATGTGTGATAGCTTGATTGGTCACTTACTGAGCATTTGTGACAAAACAAAAGATGGTGTCAACGCAAAGCGTGACTTGGTCGCTATGAATATCAGGACTGAGTTAGCACCGATAGAGACCGATAAAGGTTGGATGTACCTTACCCCAGCTTGCTACACTCTGTCTAAGTTCGAGAGAACTGAACCGTGTCAATGCTTGCATGGTTTGAAAGTTTCGTCCGGCCACTCCACCAGCATGAAGAAACTTGTTTCCATGGAAGATTTAAAATTAATTAGCATGAATTCTCATGACTATCATATGCTAATGACACAATTACTTCCTATTGCAATTAGAAGTATTTTGCCAAACAAGATTTGAGTGACGATCATGAGGCTGTGTTATTTGTTTTAATGCAATTGCTCAAAAGGTCATCGATTTCGTTGGACTAGATGCTCTGCAAACCAAGGTGGTGATGACTCTATATCATCTTGAGATGTATTTCCCTCCGTCATCTTTGATATCATGATCCACCTTGTGAAAGAGATAAAGATACATGGCCCCGTGTTTCTATGTCATATGTACCCGTTCGAGAGGTACATGGGAATTCTCAAGTTCTATATATGCAATCGATCTTGGCCGGAGGATAGCATAATTGAAGGTTATGCAACTAAAGAGATCATTGAGTTTTGCATCGATTATATGACTCAAGTCGAACCGATAGGTGTGTCTGTATCTCGTCATAAGGGGAGGCTAGAGGGTATCGGGACCATCAGAAAGAAAGCAATAACTCTCGATCGGGATACATACACTCAAGCCTATTTCACGGTCTTGTAATACATGACTGAAGTATGCATGTATATTGAAGAGCACAAGGACATGCTACGCCAAGAGGATCCAGGCCGGTCGGAGGTTTGGATCATGAGACAGCATAACCATCGGTTCAATGAATGGTTGAGGGTGCGATTCACTGGATGGTCGTCAAGTGAAACGCTGCAATGGCTAGCAGAAAGGCCAAAATTTACAATTGTGACATGGCAAGGATACAACATTAATGGGTACATATTTTGTGCAACAGATTAGGACAGAAAGATACAATCCAGAACTTTGGTGTCCGCAGAGATGTATTTCATGATGAGCAGTTTAGTACAACGGGCCCAAGCTCCTACTACGGGCCTGTAGAGGAGATTTGGGAGCTTGACTACGTGATTTTCAAGATCCCTTTATTTCGGTGTAAAGGTCGACAAGTATGGCATCATTACTATGGACCTCGAATGCGTAGGATACAAAGATGAACCATTCGTACTTGTGAGGCAATTTGTTCAAGTTTTTTATGTAACCGACCCAGCAAATAAGAAGTGTCACGTAGTTCTTAATGAAAAAAAGAAGGATTGTCAGAGTTGGGAATGTTGTGAACATGGAAGAGTACAATCAATTTGACAAATTGCCTCCATTCGGAGATAGCATCAGGCTCAAGGAAGAAACAAACAATGAAGCAAGTTATATGTGTGTTGACCATCGTGAAGGGATTTATTTAAAAGGAAATAGCCACATGTAATGATCCCACATAGTGAATACCTATTTCAAAATTATTCCAATATAATTATAATAAAATTGGTATGTAATTAAGGAATTATTCCATTGTAATTGATTTAGTAATTAAGAAATAATTACATATGTGATTGTATATACTGTTGAAACTAATATTGACTATGCTAATTGCGTTGAGGAGTGGTCGAAACTGTAGTTGAAGGCGTGGTCGAAGCTGCAAGTGAAGGCATGGTCAAAACAGCAGTCATGACCAAGGTCAAAGTGGCTGTGGTTGTAGGAGTTAATTTGTAAGTGGTCGAAGCTTGCTTTTCTTCATGGGCGTGGGTAGCACTTCCTGATAAAAATAGGACTATCACAGACGGTTCTATAATATAATTGTCTGTCATACTACAACATCACAGACAGTTCTATTATAGAACCATCTGTGATTTGGTTTATATCATAGGAAGTTTTATAAGAGAACTGTCTGTGATACTAATACCACAGATAGATCTTTTAAAGAACCATCTGTGATAATTCCTCCTATAAGTAGTGCCCCGCTAGGTTTGCACTCTCATTCACTTACTCGGCCGCATCCTTTCGCCTCCTCACCTCTCCTCCCTATCGCCTTATCTCACCATTGCCTCTAGCCGGATCGACAATTTCGCCATCCCCCCAGCCGGATCTGTCATCGTCCCCATCGGATCTATTGTTGCCCCAACCAAATCTGTCGTCGCCCCTACCTAGTTCGACCGCCTTTCCTCCCTATCGCCTTAACTCCAGCCGAAGTTATGGATTTACTTCATCTTTTTGTTTCATTGTCTTTTCTATCACACTAGCAATTCTTGTAGAAATAATTTGAGTTAGTGTTTTTCTGTTAAGTAGAACATATTTTTGTTAGATCTATCTAGTTAGTGTTTTTTTATTAAGTAGAACATATTTTTGTTAGAAATACATGCCGAGAGATGAAATAGCTAGGGAATGAATTTAGAGATAAATTATTGGAGCTATTGTTTCTATTGTCTTGTAGCAATAATATAAGTCGTCGAATGTTCTTACATGTCCCCTCCACCGAATCGGAGTAGTAGTTGTAGCTAGGGAATTTCTAGGGAAGGAATTTAGAGATAAATTGTTGGAGCTATTGTTTTTAAGTGAGTTGGAGGGTTGTGTTATTGCTACAAGATCTATTTAGAATGACATGTTAATGTGTTCCAAAGATATCTTGTAGCAATAATATAAGCTAAAGAGATCTTCAAAGGGCATGAAGCAAATAACATACTCTAATGTCATCTATGATTCACTTTGTTATTACCACGAGATCTATTTGCAATGACAAATCACACATTTCAGTGTGTCAGGTTCTACAGAGTAAGTTATGGCTATTGTTTCTTTCTCCTCATCAAGCTGTGTGTTAGGCTTGGTTGCTGTCTTACGCCTAAGACAACAACCAAACCCAACAGGCAGAATGATAAGAGGAAGAGACTCCAGCCATAACTTACTTTGTAGAACCTGAGACATTGGGCTGTGTGATTTGGGATGTTAGTATTGCAAAGAGACCTTGTAGCAATAATATACTTCACCGAATGTTCTTATTTCTTGTAAGATCAACCATGTGCCAATGTTTACGATCACAGCTCACTGTAATTAGTTTTACTTGTAAGAGAGATGTCGTTGTCATCATCGATGTCATCGAATGGGTCTAACACTCCAAAAACTGGGGTAACTAAGCATGGTAGAGGAGTATCTAAAAGGCCAACAGACTGAATGACCATCACAGAGGTCGCTCCGGATAGAGTCCCTCTACAACCGAAGAAAGCAGTTGCAGCATTTCGGACTAGTGGGATAATCAGAAGGCAGCAGGTCCCCATCACCATAGCAAACTGGAAAGGTTTGACAGAATACGAGTGAAAAGTGTTGTGGATGGAAATTTCAAACTCGTTCAAGATCTCAGCAGAAGTTTAGGAACTCGTGCAATGGCATGCGCTCCTCGCGATGGGAAAAGCATGGAAAACCTTCAAGAACACGCGTGTCACATGGTATATGACCAAGGATTGTGCGCCATTCATGAGGTATCCTTTCGTGTTGCCGGAAATATGAGAGGCCTTTGTGCGAATGAAGACGATGACCAAATTTCAATAGGAAAGTGCAGAGCACAAGGCACTCCAAGCACGGAACACTCACCCCCGCAGACTCGGCACCACTGGATGTGTGAGTAAATTCCCACAATGGAGGATGCAGGATGAGATCGCAATCTGATCGAAGGCCTCCCCATCATTTGTTAGGATCACAAATGAGCACGCCCAAAACTGGTTAAGAGCGAGGTTATCAACCACGTCTTTAGGCATCGCATCTTTCAGAAATCGCATCCGAACGTCTGGTAAGATATGTTAAAGTACCTAGATGTTAATAGTTCCATAACTTCATGGGGTCTAAAATAACATGATTGCCTCTTACAGCAAACATTGACTACCGAATCTTCCGAAGGCACTTTCCAAGCAGTCAGGGAGAGGGATATATTATCCATCGCCCAAGGAAACAAGGAGCACCCAGGTCGCACACGAGGCCTAGGGGTTTATGTATCTTGGAGGCACAGATTCCCAAACAACTTCGAGGCGTATAGGAGTAGGAAAAGATCCAAGGCCTAGCGCGAGGAATATATGAAACAGGGGTTTGATGCAAAACTTGAGGACATAATTGCCTCACTTCGAGGAAAGATAGGTGTATTGAGGAACAAACTAAGAGATGTCTACAGCCAATCACAAGCCACCCTCGTTATTATGGTACCCAGTCCCCCTCAATATTGGAGTAGCTACGCGTTCGCGCCATTTTCTGAACGTAGCGACGCCCAATTACCTATCGACAATATCCAGGTAATGTGCATCTCTAAAATGCTACATAAATAGACCTGGTGGATACCTTAGCTCATCATGTATCGTTATGTATAAGGCCCACTGGGTGGCTCATGTGCGCACTGTGATCCGTGGAATGGCCAAAGCTTAGGTTATGCACTATTTGTTGGTTTGCTTTAGGATAGACTTCATAGTCTTTTGTAGGGCTGGTGGTGTCTCCGGGCTACTGATGGTTGCCTCCAACGTGCTTGCGATACGTTACACCCGCTCCAACTGAAGTGACATATGAAACAAGTTCAATAACGAGTAGTATGAATTTCTTAAGTGGAACAATAAGATATTTCAACTGTCTTACGCTGTCATGCCGCCGCGAAGCGCTGTGAGGATCGATGGAGCGTTGTAGATGTTCCTCGTGCATGAATTTGCAACATAAAACTTTCATTAACAAGAATACCAAGCGAACAAACGATACATGTTTTACAATAAGACAAAACTCCCACAAAGGGGCCAACCATGCAAATCCATAATGCTCACAGATAGCAAAAGTGTTTCAATAGTCCGAAAAACAATAATTGCTTCAAAGAACAGGTAGAAACCAATTGAAAACCCTCAACTGCAATAGACCACGGGCCCAAGATAAATTCATCCACCACCACAGGATAAGAGTTGACCAAATTCAACTCAGGGAAGAGAGAAACTTTTCTAAAGGACTCATTCCTAACCTCTGAAACTATGTTGCTCAAGGAAAAATCCTTCACCATTTCATTACCACGAATAGTGATATAACCTGGCCATGCCAATGGTCACACCGCAATCTCTATCTCTCGACATCAACTATCACCACACATAACAATCATATAATCAAATCGTAGGCACAAAAGATCATCTCATAACACGTACAAAGTCAAACATTAAGCACACATTCAACTATGATAACCGACGGAAACGTAGATGCAATGCAAACTCTATTCCCACCTATAGTGCTTAGTGTGTCAAAATTAATATTTCGTTAACCACGGACCTACAACCCGGTCTAATACCAACTGTAACACCCCAGCCAAACAATGACCTGGAATGCTACCCAACTAGAAGTAAAGCAATGTTAAATAATTGCGTTACACAAAATTTCGGCAGAGCCTCCTTTGTTTATCTTTCTAAATCAGAGATTTCACAAGCAGTATTGATTATAATAGACAATCCTCAAGTAATAAGTTCAATGCTAAGCAAATAGATTAAAGATTACTAAACCATTCATGGATATAATACCTAGAGAAAGACCATGAGCATCATAAATATTCTAAACTCTTATTACAATTAAAATCCAAGGGTAATAATCAAATGGTACTTAAATAGTCCTTGCGTCTTATATTTAATTTTTCTTCCTTTATTTCCATTATGGGTGGAACGTGCAAGTGCAACAAGACTAATCCTTCTTTTTCCCCATGCATGCCGATCTCATAACGGTACCTAAAAAAACAACAACAACAAGAGTGAGTCCAACGACTCAGCAAATAAAATAGATAGTAACAAGAACATTCATGAACATCACTTCACACATTCATCCATCAACCATATAAATAAGCCATGCTATGCAAGATGATCAAAAATCTCTTTATCTCTTTCTCTTTTGCATTTTACCGGTAATGCAAAGTGTGCATCCGTCGATGCCCACCCATGCCTGTACCACCTGGTACAGGGACCAATTGCCCATACTCCACAAGTATGGGGACCTTTAGCCCATCATGTCATCAACATGACGGGGACCTCGGCGCTTAGTCATCTCATGACCAAGACTTCAATAGATCAACATGATGCATATGCGTGAATGTCTCAATAAAATAAATCTTGCATCCACATCATCCATGCACCAGAAATACTCATGAACACTGTAAATTGCAATCACCCATAAACAGCACCAATACATCCTTACCACAACCATGAACACATATATTCATATTATAGGTCAAACATCGACATTCCACACTATAAATTTTTAAACCATCATTATACTTGCCTTAACCGCGAGAAAACGGGGGACGTGTAGAAGGTGCCGCCTCTGGGATCCGTCCTCCACCTGAATAATAATTATAATATTTACTAAGATAACAGTAGCGGACCTTTGCCCAAATAAAAACAATCACGAACTAGTAAATTCGTCTAACTTGGTTCCAATTCCCAAATCCTACATATCATCCCGCCCCCCTCTGTGGACAGTCAATTTCAAAAATTCATATCTATTGGTACAGGAGTTCGAATAGGGAGTTCTTAGACTTTCTGGAAAGATAATTAAATTATCTAACTAAACCTAGTTGGTGAGCCCCCCTGAATCGGCCATCTTCTACCCGCACCATCCAATTTTTCTAAAATATCAATTTCACGTCGGGGTCTCTGGACAGAGCACTAAAATTGCCATAACTTTCAGCCCCAGTGTCTGAATCATGATTTCTTGACCTTCCTGGAAAGCTAAGGCAATTATCTACAACTTTCATAATATCGAGATCCTCTGATTCTCCCTTTTTCTAATCGCCCAATCCAATCTACCAAAACCTGACAAAAATCTCCCGATCTGCAGAACAGTCTTACTAGAAAAATCATAACTTCTGCTACAAGGGTCCGAATGATGCGTTCTAGCACTTCACGGAAAGATAAAGACGTCCTCTACAACTCTCTAGGAGAGGTCCAGATCTGAATCCCCACGAAATTACCCCAAAACGACCACCTAACACATTCTGTCCAGGCAGTCCAGAATACCGATATTGTAACAACTAATAAAAAAGCATCCAATTGGGGAACAACGGGGGTTACCCTTGACTAACCGATGTAGATTACGATGAACACCACGCAATCTCCTTCCCCTTCCGTTTCCCTTTTTCCCTTCCTCTCCTCCTTCTTCCGGATCAAAAACGTCTCGCTGCGATTGATCCCTTCCTCCGCTCAACCGGCAGCAAAGGGGATCTTTTTCACCGGTAGTAGGGGCTTCAATGGAGGAGGGGAAAGGAGGAGGGGCTGCTGGAGGTGCAGGGCAGGGAGGGGTGCGGCCAGGGGGAAGAGAGGAGGGAGGAATAGGGGTGGCGGCTAGGGTTTGGGGGAGGGGCGCCTCCCCCCCCCCCTTTTTGGCTGGCCTCCACTTGGGCCAAGGCCCAGGCCCAGGTTGCCGGGATTTTTCAGAAATCCCCCTCTAAAATCATTGTTTAATTCTTTTCTATAAGGTCCCTCACTCCAATTAATCAATTAACTCTCGAATCGCCTTTGGGGTATTACAGTTGCTATCGTGCAATGACTCAAACTCGTTGTGCCACAGCAAGTAGCACCTCGATGGTTTGCCCTTCGCCCACCGCTGATGGGCAGTAGCCCACCGGATGCCCATAGTGGGCCCGTCTATCAGGTCAGCGAACTCACCGAACGGGTGCACTCGATGGTTGGACGTCCGATAAGGAAGTCCTCCCAGCTCCACAGCTACAGGAGCATGTAGTAGATAACTAGATTGGGGGTACCAGCAGTGGCGCACTGGCAAGCATCACATAACCCCCGATACGTGGCACACAGAACTGCTGATCTCTAGCTTTACCGAGGGATCGCTCCAAACACTGCATCCACCAAAGACTCGGCGAGGCCGATGGATTCAGTGTTCCAAATATCGCCGTGTGTGGCTGGAATCATGCTCCAACCAAAGTGCTAGATAAGGAACGCAACGAGGTGTGTCCTGACGACCTCCAACGATGCAACCTGTGAGCACACACTGAAATTGTTTAGCCAAGTGCGGGAGATGCCACGAGCACTCTCCAGGATAGGTCGGCTGGTATAGGGGCTATAACAAGTGCGTCACCCCCGAGAGGGAGACCGGCCAAGAACGCGACGTCCTTCAGATTGACTGTCATCTCACCCTACCAAAAGTGGAATATGTGCGTCTCAAGCCTCCACCTATCCACCAGTGCCACGAGCAGGCTGTCGTCAATGGTGAACTCGTGCCTGGTGGATACCAGCCTCGTAAAGGGCAATAAGCCCATGGCTAGCAGTGTTGGGACGTAGCGCTCGTCCAGCACCCATGGATCCCTCCCCTGTAGCTTAAACGGTGAAGGGCCAGCCGTGTCACCCATCATCCATGAGTGGCAACAATGTTTCTCATCGTACAAGTGTTCCAAAAGCTTCGGTAAAGCCATACCTACCAATACATAGGACAGACCAAATATTAGTGCGAAGATCAATAATGACAATAAAACTTACTTTATAATACAAACTACATTAAGTATGACTAAGTAAATAATAATAATTATGACTACAACTTCAGGAATAATGTCGAAAGCATGCTATAAAAAATTACCTGCCTTTCGGGAGAAGTAATCAGCACTGCTGTGTCCTCAATGATTTATGCACTGCCTTCTCTAAATAATTAGCTATGAACTATTAATTTTGAAAGTACCTTACAACAAATGGGACAAACAAAATATTAGTACGAAGATTGATAATGACAGCAATATACTACAAGTTAGTGATTACATGCGTGTAACTACATATGAATACTTCACAACTTTCCAATAATTTGATTCCTCATCCGACAAAAATGACGAACCATTTCTTACCATCGTCCTTAGGACTAACTCATTACTTACACCGAACTAACAAATTATGGGTACCGTATATACACAAAAATAGTACAAACTATGTCTAAATTATTACGACATACTTACATTGTAATACAAACTACATTAATCATGACTAACTAAATAACACTAATTGACTCCGATTATGGGAATAACGTCCGAAGCACGCAATCAAAAATTACCTGCCTTTCTGGAGATGAAATCAACACTGCCAATTTTGAGCTACGCACTGGCTTCTCGAACTAATGAGCTACTCACTCCCAATTTTTAGCGACAACACGACAATCAACTTCTGCGATGAGCAACGACAAACTGACAGAGATTCGTATTTATGGCCGAGCGAAAGGTAAACCCAGTGCACTCACCCCATACATTGAGGACCCATTATCACGAGTAGTGCTTCGGGTGACGGGGGACAGCATCGTAACACTGACCAATGTGCAAACGAGGGAGCGGGCGAGGGGGGACTACACAGAAATAATGACATATTGTGAACGAGAGAGTTTGCGAGGGGGCACATACATAGAGAGTGACAATTGTGTGAACCAGGTAGCAACAAATTATATATAGTACGATTGGCCGACACATGCCACTTCAAAAGATGTGTGACGATTGTTAAATTCACGATTAAGTTAACCCAATAAACGTCACAAATTCAGATAACATAAAATTCCCAAAAATAACAAAATAACTATTGCTATATTGGAAGGCTTCACATAATATGTCGTAATTTTTTGAGCTCGTTTGCTATACGTTAAAACTCATAAAACTATCAAAATGGTATGAATTTTTTAGCAATATTCACAATAGATAAAATTACCCAAAAATTATATTGCAAGTTACGTTGTGTTGGGAGGCTGTACATAAATTTTTATAATTTTTTGAGCTCATTTCATATATTTTAAAAAATTCAAACAAACTCTAAATAAAAAATTAGGGCAAGTAATTAAGCTAGCTAATTAGCTGGCTTAATCACCTGCCGCCCCTCACTAGATGGCAGGCAAGGCTGCTGTCTGGTGAGGGGACGGCAGGTGCCTGCCGCCGCCGGCCGCACTGCGTGTCGCCTCGCGGGTGCTGCCGCCCACCTGCCGGACGGCAGAAGTGACATTGTTGTAAATACAGTGTGCATACCACTATTTTTGTAAATACGATGCAAAATAGTGCCAAATATGGCTTTAACTCCGAGATAACTAGGGAAAGGGATAGTGATATGGGTACTGGGTTAGATGGTCATGGGCCTATATTGGATTGGAACAACCAGTCAACCATCGCCCAATGAAGCAAGTTGTATACTAGAGATATTTTAAACTGAAATACAGTTAATTATATGAAAAATAGAAATACTTTTTTTACAAAGCTTGAACTGAAATACCGCTATGGGTGCACAGAGAGAGAGACATCACAACATAGAGAGACGTAGTTGTCTGAATTGAAATACTATGCATTGAGATAGGGATAGAGATAGATTTTTTTTCTATTTTTTTATTCTAAATTACATAAATATACCTATGTTTTTTATTTTGCAAAAATGGCCATTTGTGGCCGTATGGTTGGGCGACATAGGCAAGTCATCCAACAGTGGAGCGACTACTTGCTGCCAGTTCATCCTTTTCTCTTTGACCCGATCCCCTCACAACTCTCTTATCATTTCTCTCTCAAGAAGACCGAGAGGAGCTTGAGAGAGGAGAAAAAAGAGGGAGAGAAGGAGAGGGGAAGTGAAGAGGGGGAGAAGGTTGCAAGAGGAGGAGAAGCAGAGAATCTCAGAAAAGCAAGAGGAGACAAGGAGAAGTAGAGGAGCTCAGGTGAGGAAGTGAAGGAGAGGAGAAGAGCTCGTGAGGTTAGAGATGAAGACGAAGAAAGCTCGTTGGTAAGAAGTGGCACGAGCCATTAGAGAAGTGGTCATTGTTGCACGACATAGATGGTGCAAGGTATGGCATAACGACTACTAACATGACGAGATGTACAACTGGGTTCTTAGGGGCGTCCGTTCTCAGCCCCTCGTCACCATCGTCGAAGGTGTTCTGCAAGATACAATTGGATATTTCAGGGAAAGACATGCAAATACAGCACTTCATGTAGCCAACCCATATACACCGTACTACTCAAAGATCATAGCATACATGCAGGCCAAGACTAAGAAGGGTCAGTCGCACACGGTCTACATGATGGGCAATATGGAGCATCATTTTGACGTGCTCCTTCAGAACAGAGCCGAATTTGGGACTACTCACTCTCTTATTACCCGCGAGGTCATGTGAACGAACCTAGCTGCACATGCAATAAGCCAAAGCTCCTTCACCAGCTATGCTCTCATGTCCTCTCCATATGTGGGACTTTCAATATGGACCCATCGAATATCATGTCAGAGTACTTCATGAAGGAGACAATGCTACAGGCGAGGTACGATGAGCTAAGAGGCTTCAGGGTTGCGGGCAACTTTGCCATGTCGGATATTGCATAGAGAGCTTGGATTCTAGATCTTGACCTATTGAAGAATGGGAAGGGTCGTCAGTAAAGTCATCGCATTAGGAATGAAATGGATGAAGGGAAAGCTGGATCAATGAGTAGACGTTGCGGCCATTGTGGCCAGGAAGGCCACACTACGAGACGTTGCAAGGCGCTTGCCGACAAGTAGGAACACAGGCATGAAGTGCCGTGCACCATACTGTTGTGTGTGTACTAGTATTAAGATTACAAATGCTGTCATGTTGTAACTTCATTTACGAACTTTAACTTCATTTGTAGTGTCAATCTGTGAAGTGCAACCTTGTGTAGTGGTAATACCAGACGAGATAGCCTTATGCAGTGACAAGACCAAACGAGACAGCCTTGTGCGGTGATAATACTAAATGAAACAGCCTTGCGCAGTGATAAGACCAAACAAGGCAGCTTTAAGCAGCGACATGATGCTACGTTGGTCCACAAATCATCTAGAAGACTGCCCGGTTACCTGGTATTGTAGAGGGCCTTCTTAACCTTTGGTGCATGCATAGACGCTTTGAGGCATATGTTACCAGTGATCTCAGTAGATGGGACATTTCTAATAGGGAAATACAAGGGGCAAATCTTGACAGCAATTGACGTTGATGGCAACAATCAGATTCTGCGAGGAGTGGGACACCCAAATAGTACGCTAGAGGATGGAGGAGCTGTGGTGCGGCGAAGATCGAAGCGAGCATATCCATTGGGAGACGCAAGCTCACTTGGAGGCGTGCAGGCGTAGGGAGCAGGAGCCTCGTGAGGAGGAGCATGAGAGAAAGCACAAACTGGCAACCAATGCCAAGGCTGACGGCAAGGACTACAATGTCAAGCTGGGCCGCAAGGGTAAATGGCTACGTTCCACATAGTAGTGCGACCCTCTTTATCTACATGTCCAATATATTTCTAATTCCCTGAAGGCATACGTGTACCATCCTTGGTTCATTAGCCTGCGTGCCATGTAACCCCCTTGTTGGATCAACGGTTGTGTTGTCCTCCTTATGTCATTTATCCAAGTTCTCCTCCATACATGAATTCCATATTGCATCGTAATATCACTTACCTTCTTATTTACAAATCGTTTCTACCTCAATCGTCCTCATAAAATTCTTCATAAATTTATCATACTTCAACAACATATGACGATCACGAAATGTTATTGCGAATCTAACAGATTTTGTACCATTCAGAATCTACAAAAATCAAAAACATACCAACCGACATTGTCTGCCCTTTTATTTAAAAAATAGCAACCTACAAACAAGATTTGCTAAATGTATTATCTACAAAATTGCCATTTACTCCCTCACAATTATTTTCATCAGCTTAATAAAATCAAAATATTATTATTTTAAATCACTCAACTGTCGGGTGACTAGGGTTAAGCCGCTCAACCAAATTGAGTGACAAAGCACTAGTCGCCATATGATTGGACGACATGGGCAAGTCGCCCAACCGTTGGGTGACTTGGCCACGTGTCTCCCAATGGTTGGGCAACTTGTCTATATCGCCCAACCGTGTATATTAGTGTAATTCAGAATAAAAACTAAATTATTTAAAAAATCGACAAAGGTAGCATATATGTGGGTAGTTGGGTCAATTGGTCATGGGCCTGCATGCACGTACTCAGCTATACTGACCAGGTTCTTTTGGGCCTACTGTTTGTGTCTTTTGGTTTTTGCTACAGTAACTAGCTTTTAAACGGTGCGTATTTTCAAGGTAGGTCTACAAGTTGATTGTAGTAGACACTGTACCGAATTCAGCTATATCGGCCAAAATCGTATCTGACTATCTCTCTTCATACTGTCTCTCATGAATAACCAAAATTCAAAAGGTATAAACCAAAAACCATAAGTCACAGCCCAAAGCTGAGCTCATTCTTGGATTGGATGGGAACTACAGTCAGCCAGCAGCAGTGAAGCAAATAATAATTAACAGTAGTATACTAGACATGATGGGTAATTGAGTAGGGGCAATTAGAATAACTGTGCAAGTGGTTCACGAATCATAACAACACTATTACAAGCTGGCTACCAGCACGTTGAATGCATGGAGATTGGTTAACTTGCTAGTCCATCTAATTTCAAATGTAAGTCATTTAGAATATTGATATGGTCTGTGTTAGTGTCGATCATAGACGGTTTTGTCAAACCGTCTGTGATTGGTTGTCTAGTATTAGGCTTTCTGTAGTAATTAATTGCTATAAAAATATGTTATTTTAAATAAAAATAACTATATTTTATGAAAGTATACTTCATGATATATCTAGTAATACCAATCTCATATAACCAATCTTAGTAACTTTTTATATATTGATGATCTAACTAAAGAATATTTGATCAGCATAGATTTTAAAAACGACTTATATTTGGAATCAAAGTAGTAAAAAACAGACTTTGACACTAGGGTGAGATGCCGAATCAAATGGTCGGGTAGGGAGAATAACCAAATATGTGTAATCTATCTTTCCAGTGTCTAGCTACTATGGCTAATTAGATATCAACAACTACCTGAGATGAGGCTAGTGATTTCACCGGTCCTGCGCAGGGATTAGAGCTGGGAGTTGGGCCATACCATGCCGGTACGGCTCAGGCCCACTATGCTTCGGACCGCTTCGTGCCGTACTGGCTTGGTCCAGTCATCTCGTCGTGTCGTGCTGTGCCGGCCCACCTTGCCTCCGGCCAAACCCAAGCACGACCCAAAGCCTACCATGCCGGCATTTGTGCCATGCCAGCCCAAGCCCAGCCCAGAGTAACTATACACAATGAAGACGGCGGTGACGATGGGCATGCAATGATGTAAATATTTTGGGAAAAAGTGAAATTTCCTTAATATTTTAAAATACAACATTACTGCCTCGTTAAAAAACTTACGCCCCAAAGTGGGGTTCCCCGAGTAAGGAAAGGACTAGGGGAGTGACGACGGAAGCTTACAATAAGGCGCCCTGCTACCCTTTTGATGTTACAACTCCTTTTCGTTGCTCTTTTGAACATTGCTCTCCTGAGCATTGTGCTCGAACGTTTCTCTCGATTCTTGAACGTTGCTTCTCAGTTCTGACCGTTGCATGCATCTTTCAGAGACTATACTCATCAGTCTCATCATTATGAGAAAATGATTCTCCTCTCGAAGACAGCTATATTTAGATACTTCTAAGTCCTAACTCTCATCTCTCTCCAACTTTATTCTCTCATCTCTCCTCCCTCTCTCATGCGCTCTCTCATCTCCACTCCACACGCTCTCAGAATCTCTCATCTCTCCGCTCTCCTCCCTCTAGTCCCCTCCCCGCCACCACCCTCCCCCCACCCCGGCACCCCTCTCATCTCCCCCGGCCGCGTCCCTCCCCACACCCCAATGCCCCTCCTCCCCAGCCGCCTCCCTCCTCTCGCCAAGCGCGCGCCATCCCCGATGCTCTACTCCTTCCCCACCACCAAGCCGCACTTCTCCCATGGCCTCGCCGCTGTTAACCCTAGCATTCCCTAGCGCCGCGGTGGTCGGAGTATGTCCCCAACCACATCGATGGTCCCAACTACTTCTGCATCTTCGACACCACCCTCCGCGACAGCGAGTAGTCCCCCAGGGCCACCATGGCCAGTGCCGAGAAGTTTGTCGTCGTGCACCAGCTCGCCCGCCTCAGCATCGACAACATCGAGGTAGGCTTCCCGGCATCCCCCCTGCGGTGACCAACTCGGAGAGCGCATGTACTGCACCGCCGCCATTTCTTCGGCATCTTGTAGAGCTCGTATGGCTGCTACCACTGGCCTCCCCTCCAGCCCCCATGGCCGATAGCCGATGGCTCCTTCTCTTGCCATGGCCTCCGTGCCACGCGTGTGATGGCTCCCCCGGTGACTGGTATTCTCCTTCGGTCCTTCCCCTCTACCCCCTCCCCCTCTCTTTCTGCTCTATGATGGCTTGTGTTATGGGGAATTGGAGACAGTGGCGTAGCCAGGATTTGTAGTTATGGTGGTCCATTGTCTAAAATTTTTTTAACCGCTATAAATTTAACATGTCGGTACATAAGTATATGAATTACAAAACGCAATAAAATAAAATAGTCCAATGCGACCGTGCATTCCAATAATATAATCTAATGACACAGAATAAAATAAGGTTTTGTGTACCTTGTGACTTGCGGCCTATGAACGTCTGATGCCTGATGGTGGATCGCTGTCGCTGATCACCGGCTGGTGGCCACCAGCAATAGCTGATGCGTTCTGCTCGAGTTAGGGCTTATTTGCTATTTTGCTTAGTCTCTAGCTCTAGGGAGAGATTGGGAGAAAAAAAAGGAAACATGACTAAACGAGCAGGCTAATTGGATGAAGATTTTGACTTTTGAGACGTACCTGCAGAGGACTCACGTGTGCTGTTGCTCGTCGTCCGGCGCCGGCCTGCCGCCGGCCCGCCGCCGCCGCTATCGTTCGTATAATCGTATTCGCATTCTATGAAGCACAACACAGCAAGGGATACGAAGGGGCGCAGGCCGGCCACACAGAGAAATACGAAGGGTCGCACAATGCATATTCGCGAAAGGCCGCGAACGCTCCCACGTATTCGATGTTTGGCTGCTGAGGATCCGAATTTTCCTATATCTATGGGCCTTGTATGGGCTGAGCGCATGGTGGTCCGCGGACCACCCGGACCACCCTGTAGCTCCGCCTATGATTGGAGATGACCGTGAGTTATGGGATGACGATGGAAGGGCAACGGGAGGCGAGAGATGAGGTCGAGGCGACCGCCGGCGCTGGCATGCCAGCTATGCCCCCATGCTAGCCATGCTCGCCGGCCGGACAAGCCTGAGTATGGTATGCCACGTCAGGCCGTGCTCTGCTATCTATTGTGCCGACTTTCTAAGTCCGACCCGGTGCCATGTTGGCACGACCCACCATATGTCGAGCTGAGCCGTGCTTGGACCATTCTAGATCGGTCATGCTTTGGGCTGATCTAAAAAAAAGTATGGTTCGTCTCTCACCGCTCACCGCTAGCAGGGATCGATGGAGCATGTGCGAATATCTGTAGGTGAAAAGCTCACTTTGGCTAATTCTCTGGTCTCCTAGGAAGTACGGGATATTTAAGTGCCTTTTTGTGGGTGATAAGATGGCGATGGGTGTGTGTTTTTCAGGCATTAATTAGGTGATCGGGAGTATTTTTTTTG
This sequence comes from Dendrocalamus latiflorus, assembly GCA_017311315.1. Lineage (NCBI taxonomy): Eukaryota > Viridiplantae > Streptophyta > Magnoliopsida > Poales > Poaceae > Dendrocalamus > Dendrocalamus latiflorus. Next base: position 5,359,942 of record CM029616.1, on the reverse strand, counting down.
TCTGTGTTTACGTCAAATTAATATCTATTAAACTGCAATCCAATAAATAATTCAGAGAGACGTACGTCTGAATCTTTACTGCTAAAGAAGAGTTGATGGTCGTGGTGGTACGTACGTCTGAATCTTTACTGCCACTCAGCTGCTAGCTGCCTAAAAAATCTCTTAAGAAAAACGAAATTGTCTTCTCTCTAAAAATTCTCTAACAAAAAAAAATAGTTTATTAGATGGTACGATCGAGCCAAGAAGCATAAAGACACAACGCTAAGGGCCTGTTTGGAACAGAGGAATTTCACAGGAATTTTACAGGAATTTTGCAGGAAACAGTTCAATTCCCGCAGGAATCGGGAAAAATTCCCGCATTCCAAACAGGGCCTAACTTTGTCAACACTCGACCGAGCGTGGAGGTGAAGCCAAGGACATAGTCTAGGTTAGCCGATCTCAGTGACGTTATCTCAACGTGTTAAGAGTAATATGATAATTTTGTTATCCATTGTAAAGCACATGTATTCATCTTGTTTAAATAGTACATATCTTTTTTCCCTATATTATTAACTACAAAAACAAAGCCATCTGATTAAGCCATGTTACAAGGGAATTAGTAGCCCATGGATTCTATTTACGAACCATCCGATCGTGACAAGGTTGAAACTGGAACTAATTAATTACAATGTGACAAAATAAACCCAGCGGACCCTTCAAAGAATGTAACTGCAAATGATACGCCCGTACGATGTACATGCATCTACAGGAGTTCTTCCCCGAGAAACTTCTGCGAGAGCGGTATGCCACCCATTCCTTCGGATACCTGTACATTGGAACGAGTTTTTGGCCGAATGGCCGTACTTGACGTGCAATTAGTAAAAATAGCATCTATCATGTAAAATTTATAAAAATAGCATATCCACTGTAGGGTCATCGTACGATATTAGCTATAGTCCGACACATGACATGCTAATACCGCACGGTCACCGTGCGGCACTCCACCACGTGTCAGTCCGAGGTCAATGCCGCACGGTGACCGTGCGATACTCCACCATGTGTCGGTTCGAGGTTAATGCTGAGGTGGAGAGCGTCATTTTTGCGATTGCTTCTACGAGGGTGTCATTTTTGCTAATCACGCTTCAAAATCTGCTATTTCGGCCAAAGAGTCCATCGGAACCATCGCCATTTTGGCACTGATCCATTCTAACTTTCCGCACAAGTTAGCTTCGGTTTTTAACTTATAACTTCTTAATTTCATCTTTTTCTGACTTTTTGGCTTTTTTGGTGGGTTTTTTTGACTTTTCTTATTTTCTCGTATTCTTTTACATTGTCCGTGATGATATGTAGCTTTTTTTTCAATTTTCAATTTTAAAAAATTTAATTACGCTGAAAAAGCTTTAAGCAATTACAGTGCAAAAAAAGCCCCAAACAGTGCAATTTAAACTAAAAGCTTAAGCTTTAAGCTAACTTGAGCACCGCCATTCTTTGCTGGACACGTAAAACATTTGATGAAATTTACAGAGAGAAAAACTGCCAAAACACCCAAAACATCTCACTCATACTCTCTCTCTCTCTCTCTCCCGGTCGTCGCTTCGTTGTGCTCTCTCTCGCTTACTCTCGCTCTCACACCAACAGGGGTGCTGTCACCGATGATGGGTTCACCACGCCCCCTGGATAAAGGGAGGAGGCCGGAGAGGTGGTGGTCAGGAGGTGAGCGGCGGCTGAGGATGGTGGTAGGTGGCTGAGGGAGATACAGTCATGGTAAATTATTAATTTGAGTAATTTAATGGCGGAATTAAATTTTAGATATAACTAGACAATGGTAGATAATTCCCTGTAGTTTCTAAAAATATCATAGTTCAATAGATTTATAGATGTAGATAAATAGTTATTTATCACAGTTCAATAGATTTACATATGTAGATTAATAGTTATGAAAATAATAAGTCTACTGTCCAGAAGATGACAGATCTGTCTTCTGAGTTAAGAACAAAGGATTAGATTATTTAATCTGGACATGTGCCCGACTAAGAAATTGTGGTGAAAGTTGTGTAGGTTCCAAAATTGTAAGATTTGCTATGTTGGACTTGTGAGGTGAAAGTTAAGATGTTTTTAGTACTGGGACAATATGGTTGACTATCCAGTAACGAGGGAGAATGGTGGATTTGGGAAGCATGTAGAAGTGCTGTCATTTATTTATTGCCTTGTATTGCTATGGTCTATATTAAGAGTGAGTAATTGCTGTAGGAGGACATAGCGTCAGGTGTATTATCATCTCCTAATCAAATAGACTGTCACAATTAAAGAGGCAAGTGCATTGTAGAATATTATTCGAGTGACTGAAGTTGTGATTAAGTGAACCCTTGCTGACTATTCATATGACAATGCCTGCTTTATATTGCTCTTATGCATATGTTAAGATGATGATGATGATGATGAGAATTGTGGTAGGATAATGATTATATCATCTGCTTAAATGCTAAAAATAAACTAAAGGAAAATATAATCATTGCATTGCATGTTGAGCATTCATGTTACAAAGAGGTGATCTGTGTGGCTCTCTAGAGCTTGCTTTATGTGGGCGACTCACAGGAGTGGGTAGAGAAAGATTTATTTCGGTAGGCACTCCTAGGAGTGAGAAAAACTTCTTCAGCAGACACTCCACGGGAGAGAAGATGAAACCCCGTATGAAAAAACATAGGGCGACCCTGTATGAATATGATAGGGTGAGGATGGGTGAACACTCAGTTATACCGGTATATGCAGAAAAAGAGTTGAGACATGTGCATGAGTATTGTATAGCATTAATGAAAAGTGAAAAGTGATTTAAGATAATAAGGTATGTGAATAGAAACTGATGAAAATGAATATGAGGAATTGAGTTATTATAAATGGTTATGAATTGCTAATAAGATGACACCTTGCTTATTATTCTGATTTGTACTTGCTGAGTCATTGACTCATCCTTACTTTGTTGATGTTTTTAGGTGAACATTGAAGACAGTATGCATGGGTGGAAGTAACACATGGGACATTGCACACTTATAGCTCTTTATTCACTTAGAGATTAATAATTTGTGATTATTTTTAGTTTAGACAATCCATGTAATAAATAGATGACTAATGGTTTTCCTTTAGCTCTTTATGGTTTGTATTGATGTTGCTAGTTGCGTACCTTGGTTTAGCTTTATATTTGATCTATGTTTAATGATCAATTGGTCATCTTGAGTTAAATCCAATGATCACCGTGTTACTGAAATTCCTAATTATGGTTATGTTGTATGCTCATGTTTGAGGTATAGTTGTTAGTAGGGTGCATATAATTATTTAAATTAGTAGAGTTTGTAGTTGTGGGTGATATCTTGAGCTTTTGAAAAACCAAGGTGTTATAGTTGGTATCAACGCAGGCTTTAGGTCCGTGATGAATTAATTAATAACTTATTTGATTAATCAACTAAAATTTGACATAGGTTTAGTAATAAAATAAAAATAATAATCCTAATAATAAATGACTTAGGAAAACTTAATGCTGAAATTTGACTTAGGATTGCTTATTGCTAAATTTGACTTATGATAATTAAGTTACTTAAAACAAAATTTTGATATACTAGTACACAGTAGGATGAGATTGGTTATGCATTGCATTTATCTTCCGTTAGTTGTATAATTATTAATGAATGTTGAGTTGTTGCCTATGTGTGTATCGGGTGATTGGATAATTGAGAAGGATGGTGATGTTGAGAGATAGTGGTCATGGATGTGACCGTGAGTATGGCCAAGCTGTACCATCGTATGTGACATGAGTGATGATGAGCTTTCCTTAGTTAACCTCAGTTACCTGTGTTCGGGGCTAGGTTTCTATTGGTCATTTTCATCCTATGGATGAGTTATGATTCTTTTCATGAGTTTTCATTTGTTGGTATCAAATCAATAATGTAGACACATGTTAGAGAACATGATATTGGATTGACCTGCCATAAGACACTATAAGAATTGTTATATTCTTAAGTGTCATCAGTTGATCTTATACATAACGTTTGTAGGATCCTTAGAACTGAGATCATCATTGTTTCCTACATATGTATTAGTTTACTTAGCGGTTACCAAAAACTACTCTGTAACTGGGTGGTCATAAAGTTAGCTTTTGAGTACACTATGAAACATGCAGAGGAATATGAGCGTTCAAGATGGAATTTGCCCCTCCTATATAATAGGAGAGATATCTCTAGGCCCTTCAATATGATTGGATTAAGAAAGTGCATGACTATGCTGAATGTGGTTAAGGAGTCAATTACAACTAAATAATCTATTACAGGTTCGAGTGAAAGATCAAGCTATCATAGGATAGCACGCTTCTCGCCTTAAGTTCGATCTGGTCTCATGAGGCAAAGAGATCAGCACATAAGTACTATATAGATTCATCTGATATGATCTTTATGTATGTTTGGGAGTCGTTATGTCTTGCTAGGGAGCGCTACTGACTTATAGACCGGAATGGAGTTTTTGGTCCATGTCCAAATATACATGAATCTATAGGGTCACACACTTAATGGGCTGGAATGATAAGGGTTCGGATGATAATCTCCAAGTGGAATTCGATCTCTACTCGTATCGGATAAGGATTCAATTGGAGGCTATATAGGGAGAGGTGCAGGGGCTGAGGGAGGCACCCCAAAACACACCCATTGAAACCCTAACCACCACCTCTCATAACCCCTATCGTGTGCGCTGGTGCTAGCATGCTGACACATGGCGTTCCATCCCTGGATGTGTGGACCTCGGTAGAGGTGCTGCTATGACTGCGGCGCTGATCGGGACGATCACGAGGAGGAGACGGTTAGCCGGACGACGATCGACTACTATCACTACACCGACGCGTTCTTCATTGAATCGGTTGATTCAACTCTACTTCCACTACACTACGTGTCTAGTGGTAATGATCTATGATCTTTTACTCACATGGCTTCTTAGTTTACATAGTAAAAAATTTTAATCTGTACTAGTATAATCTACCCGTATCCCAACAAACTGATCGTTGATTGATTTGGCATATGGCTGCTTTTGGTTTGATTTTGTTTTTGGTGATGTATGGGTTTCAACGAGAGAGAGAGATGCCTTTATGGCAGATACATTAATTCGAGGAATGCTTGGAGAATAATAATAATTCGTATTGAAGTCTTGCAACTTTAGATGTATAACAAAAGCGAATCCTTATGTAACATTGAGGTAATGAAGATGTAAGCAATCGGATGGGCTAGAGTCTTCTTAGGACAATCAAGACACCCGCAAGCTTTACAGATTTGTGTAAAATGACATTACATGATGTGCACTTAGAGGTTACCAAACATTACTCCGAAGGATCTGCTATGCATGCTAGTGCTAGCACACCAGCGCATGGCGTTCCATCCCCAGACGTGTGAACTTCGGTGAGGCACTACTGTGATTGCAGTGCTAATCGATATGATTTGAGGAGAAGACACAATCAGCTTGTAGAGAATGACTAACGCTTGAGGACGATCGCCTACCAAGGACACTAATCAGGATATTAGACGATAAACTATTTCCACTACATTAGACTGGGCTACTTAAACACTTCTTCCGTTGAACTGCGTATCTAGTGGTAACGATGTGGATCTCTTACCCGTATGGTTTTCTAGTTTATGTAGTAGAAATTTTAATTTGCGCTAGTATACCATATCCGTATCCCAACACCTACAAAACTTTTATTTGGGTATATCAACATATATATGTGTTGTTATAACCCAGTCCAGTTGTAGTGATATCTGTGTACTGTGAGTTCAAAAGCCGCCTGTGTTTAATTTCTTCCAAATTAATTTCTTGGTGTCGTCAGCTTTTCGTTTTCCTTTCTGTATTTTGTCAGATTATTAATTCACTTGGTAGACACATAGGAATTAAAAGGGACACTCGATATGATTTTTTTGTTTGATATTGCTACTCGATATATTTTTTATTTCCTTTTTTTTTTTGGAGACTAGCTACTGGATTGACATGATGATTGAACTGAAACACAATACGCATAGATATAGCATGGTATATATGAAAGATGTTTGAACTGCAATACTATGTGCTACATGGAGAACTAGAGAGATAGCATGAGACCGATACGTTTGAACTGAAATAATACATATAGCATGGATAGTTACTCATAGGGAAATGGCATGTAGTGCGATGTGAACCGATCGTTGATTGATTTGGCGTATGGCTGCTTTTGTTTGGTTTGGTTTGGTTTTTTTGGTGATGTATGGTTTTCAACGAGAGAGAGATGTTTGGAGAATAATAATGATTCGTATTGAAGTCTTGCAACTCTTAGATGTATAGTTTACAAAAGCGAATCATTGTGTAACATTGAGGTAATGAAGATGTAAGCAATCGGATGGGCTAGAGTCTTCTTAGGACAAACAAGACACCCGTAAGCTTTACGTACGTACAGATTTGTGTAAAATGATATTATATGATGTGGCGAGAAGTACAAGCTATAACTACGTTCCTTAATATTAGTATTTATTTCGTCCGCATACGTGTCTGGGATACATGCACGCATGATGTATTTACAAAACGTAAACATGCATGCATATCTCTTAACACCAAATCATATATATGTACTCTCCATATAAATAGCATCTGCATGCCAAGATGGCACGAACAACGATGAAGCCGCGCACATGAGTAATATAAGTTTTTGTATATTGATGTACCTCTACTCTTTTTTATTTAATGTTCTATAACTTATACCGTTAAAAGTTTTAAAGTTTGATCGTCTATTTATTTAAAATTATTTAGGTTGACTATATAAAGATTATAGTATTAGATTTGTCGTTAAAAATATTTTAAAATATTATTATTTTATTAGTGTATCTTAGCGTAAAGTTATCAAACTAACGGTCAAAGTCGCATCTTATAGACAGTTCAAAATTAAAGAAAAACATTAAATAATAAAAAATAACAGAGGCACTACTATTCTACAAAGAACAATGTTATATATTCATTCACGAGCGTGTCAAATATCCTAGAAAAGGTGCAATGGGATCAGGAGAGCATGCGTACGTGTCAGACACTGACGTTTTTCCTAAAAGCTCCTCATGATGAAGCTAGAGGACTTCTGTTAATGAAGTTCTCAGACAATATTCAGAAGAGCGGCTCGATCGATCTATATCCCAGCCTGTTACGATAGAGATGTCAACCTTGGGGGAGATGATCAATTCCTTTCTAGGAGTCTTGGGTGTATCTGTTACGCCGCGTCGATCGATTAATTCTTCATGTTCTTCATTTCTTTGACCTCAAGAAAACAAAGAAAGGTAGGCTCTCAACCTCTTGAAGGCCCCTTTTTCTTTCTGTTTGGGGTTTGAGAAAGGTATAGCTTCTATCCACATGTATGTATGCACGGCCATGGACGAGTCATGTAGCGCTGTTACTCTTTCTCTTGTTAATTAGCTCTGTACGTCGAAATGTAAATTAACCACCTTATCACCTCATTATCATTCAATTTAGAGCTGAATTGTTCAGAAGTATATTAGTATATTTGGAGCTAGGCCTGTTTGGCAACGGCTGCGGCTTATGGCTTTTGACTGAAATTTTTGAATTTTGGCTGTTTACGGTACAGATTACGGAGAGAGAGATACTCACTTGCGATTTTAGCTGGTACAGATGTTGGGCTTTTAACGTGTACATCGTTTAACTTATAGACCACGTCTTGAGAAAATAATCCGTTTGAAAGTTAGATACTGTAGCGAAAGCCAAAAGCCACCAGTTTCGGAGAAAAAGAACATGCCATGTACCTTTGTTGCCTCGGCACCGAAACCATCTACAATTTTTTCTAGGGTTTTGTTAAACATCATTCAGATGTTTTCTTTCTAACTATTATACAGATTTAGGAGTATTAGATTAGAAATATAATGGCTATAAATTTCTCCCTCCCCTTGAATTCTGCCTCTCCCTCTTGAAAAAATTTCTCTCCTTAAAAAACAAAGGGCTTCTTGATATCTAATCTAAGTGTCACAAATTTAGATGATAGTTAAGAAAAAAACATCCAAATGATGTCTAGACACTCCTTTTTTCTAGAGGAAGCCACGAGTGAGCTTTCATCCATTACCAGAGTTCACAACACAACCACTGCGGAGGCTAGAAACAAGAAATGACGGGCTCTTACCGAACCAGGGGCGGACCCAAAGCATAATTAGTGGGGGCCTTGGCCCCCAGTCAATTTCGTTAATCACTTATACTCTCTGGATTTAATCCATATAGGCCCCCAGTCCACAACTCATCAGGCCCTCAGTGGCCCAATGAGGCAGCCGGCAGGCCAGCAGTGCCTTCTCAGCTATGCGGGGTGGATATCGAGCCAACTCATCGTCTTATCGAGCTTTTCCTAAAAATGACATAGCTTGATTTAATATCATTTTACATATAATTTAAAACTATTTTTAGAAGCGAGCTAACGAGCCGAACCGAGCCGAGCTTGAGCAAAATTCAAATTCATTTGAAATCAACTCATTTTAATGTTTAACCAATTAACAAGTATAATTGAAGCAATTTTGAACCGAGCTAACGAGCCCCACTAACGAGCTTTTTTTCCACCCCTAGCTATGCCTAGCGCTGCGTTGATATGTATACCCCCACTCAATTTTAATCCTAGATCCGCCCCTGTACCGAACCACTCTTGTGAACCGGACAGCGTGCAAGCATGCTAGATCTGATCTGACCTCGGCCAGGATGCAACACACGAGATCGATTTTCGCTATGGACGCATGTAAAGGGGGGTTCGAGATGAACTGAAACCTTGATTAATTAACCTCCTCCTTTTTTTGGCGAGAAAGAGTGTCGTGCTACATCTCAACATATGGAATTAATTAAGGAAAACCCGGATTCCATTATCGAAGATAGTCTCATAGTCACAAACCAGCGACTGATAGTCTCGCCTTATTACAAACCAGTGCTTACTAAGATAAATGGGTCTCTCAGTCTCTCATTATTTTTGTTTTTCTGTGTGCTTTCCTCAGAATGGGCACCAAGTCATCCGAAGGAAGAAGAGAAAACTCAAATGAGAGTGCCCAGCAAAAGAACTAAACTACCAGACCGACAAGCAAGATAAAGAAGCTATTTAAAAGCGCAACTACTAGTGGTTAATTAAAGAGAGATTCCAGTAAATTAGGAAAGACATCGATCTCCAAGCAGCTGCTTGCGAGGACTTACTGGTTCCACCGATCGGCTAGCTTGTCTCCGGGCATTACCTAGCCTAATTAATTATTCATTAATCTGGATGTTTTGTTGCTTCTAGCGCGGTGGAACCAGGGACATACAGATGAGATGATATGTAGGACAAGTATCTGGACGTTTTGTCGCATCTAGCAGTCGAACCTGGAACTTATAGAAAATATATATAGGATCGACGAGGACTCTTTTTCCTCTGTGCTTGGTTGGCTCGGCCTTTCTAAGTTTTATTCCGGTGTCTACTCGTAACTCCATTAATTCTAACGTGTGTTGCAGATCGACAGGGAGATAGATTCGGCCATACGGGTGTTTATAGTGGTTATCTATCATGGCTAATTCGAAATTCGTAAGTCAACTTGATCAAAAGTGTGAACGTAGTGCTAAATCGGCGCGCGCGCGCGCACACTCCTTCGATAATTATATCCTACGAAAGGCATTTCCCATTATTTCAAGACGGCAGACCGTTTTGGCCTCTCCATGGGTTTTCACATGAATGATAGACAATACCACCATACCATTGCAGTCTCCAAGGTTTGTTTTAATTTAATGTACTTGAGAGTAACCAGTGTAAGATGTTTAACTTTGCAGGAATTTCACACTAAATAGTTCAATGCATATGGATATATGATAGAATGCCCGTATTTCAAACGGGGTATAACATCAAGTTCTTCCCGCCCTTTAAAAAATGGAAATTTTGAGGATTTGCCACCCATTATTTGAATTTTAGGGTATAATGGCATATATAGCGTAGAGCAGAGGCGGAGCTAGGCCTCAAGCCGCCGGAGCAATGGCCCAAAGCCTAGCTGAGAAATTCCTTAATATTTTACTATAGACCCAACTGAGAAATTTCTTAGTGTCTTTACTTCCAGTGGGCTACGCTCGAGGCCCAGCCTTGGGCTGGCTATGCCCCTGGCGTAGAGTACGCATACCAGCGCTAAGAATAGCCATGTCAGGCGCTAACTCTAATTTTTTTTCCCGCCAATGTCCAGTAGCTCCTCCCTTCCTAAGATGGGTCCCACCACAGATTAAATTAAAAAATGCCATCAGTTAGCTCTCTCCAACCGCCACGGCAGAGGACAAGGAGGTGTTGCTATGGCGATGACCCCAAGGCAGTTGTGATGGCACCGTGGTGGCGATGACCAATGAGCAGCAGCGCTTTTGTGGATGCGAATTAGGAGCCTCATGGCCGAAATGGCTGAGGTGGGAGGCATCAACCCAGCGACGGTAGTGGTAGGAGGCCTTGGCCCAGTGGCATCCTCCTCAGCCCAACGATAGTATCCTCCTCAACCTGGTTGTGTCAGCGGTGTAGCTTGCTCGATCCATCGAAGAGACAAGGAGACATGTGCTACCATCTAATAGGTGGGCCTACATTTTGCTTTCCCCCTTAGCTCCGGTACCTTGCATGGTCACAGGTTGTTAGACCATGTGGTTAGGCTAGAATATTTGTGATAATGAATAATTGATAATGGTACTTAACAATGTTATTGAGGTGTGTGTGGACACATGTCAGTCAAGTTGGAAAGAACTCGTGCCGAAAAAATTGTTGCTTTGGTATTTACATGTACAGGGTAACTCGGAAGCAATCGTGGCCTAGGGCAACGACCGGGAAATGGTTTGGTGCAAAATCATAGGCTAGAGGGTCTATTTATTAAATTTTATCAACTTGAACAAAGCAACATGGTAAGACTAAATTCTTTGGCTATGTTTTGATTAGAGTGATTACTTCTTGAGATATGTCATATTTAAATACCTAGGTAAATCCTGATTCTAGATCAAAGTCTAAGTTTGCGATGTTCTAGTTCCATATTGAATTACTTTTAGCTTTTCTAGAAATACATGTGACAAATTATGGTGAAATTGCTAATTATGTATGTACCTCAATAAATCTTTCCTACGAGGCGGTTTATCATTGCATTAGGTATGAACAGAGATCATGAAACCTTAAGTTTTTTGGCTTGGGACGATCGAACAGTAAGGCTTGAGATGTTACAATTTAATGAAATGTGATTCAAGTTGTGTCAAAAAGGTTATTATAAATGTGCTGAAATTAATTTGGGTTGAAGCTCCTGTTGTTGTTGTAGATGGCTCTCAGTCTAGGACGTGATTTACTGATATAATTGATAATCAAGTGTCAATAATAAAGTATTATATGTTGAGTTGTGTAATCTATGTTAAGCTTTGTGTTTCAATTTAGCACTTGTGACTTACTTAGTTTTTGATTCTAGCATCTAGATTTACATCTGTATTTTTAGACAACTATCTTCTTAAGTGAGATATTTAGGTTAACGAGTCATTTTTGTGAAGGTCTGTCATGTATATTAATTTGTTCAATCACATTATAAACTTCTTTTGGCATGCTTTGTTATATATGCTTACTTATGATCGAGAAAGTTTTATAAGAGCATGACTTTGTATATACCAATTCAATTGGTTTAAATAATCTTTTAAGTTTTCATGGTGTGTTTTTCTTTAAAAAAATGATCAATGATTCTTGGATGTGAAATCTCTCTTTGTTGTTTTTCCCTTTTGTGCCTTGACGCTTACATTGCCAGGGGGAGTTTTGGGAGAGGTTTGTGGCTCAAAATATTAAATGCTTTCTGGTATGCTTTATGAGATATTTGGGAGAGATTTGTGATTTATGGCTTAAAATAGTTTTTGATTTCAGTTCTTCACCTAGACCTATTTGAAGTCATGTTATCTTAAGGTGTTGTCAATGTATTCATCAAGGGGGAGATCGTTAGACGATGTGGTTAGGTCTAAAATATTTGTAATGATGAATAATTAACAATGTTACTTATCGATATTATTGAGGCACGTAGTGTGTGTGGATTCATGTCGGTTAAGTTGGAAAAAATTTGTGCCGAGAAAAGATGTTTCTTTGGTTTTTACATGTGCAGGGTAACTCGAAGGCGATCGTGGTTTATGGCAAGGACCGAGAGATGTCTAGGTGTAAAGTCATGGTCGAAAGAGTCAAGAATGCTGGAGGAGACAATCATGCTCGAGTTGGGATGCGTGGAGATAAAAAATGGATGATGGGTATTGGAGTTATAGAGGTGCCATTCGAAGGCTATGACATGTGATAAAAGTTGAAAATTCCATGTTATAGTCTTAGGGATAAAATCATAGTTTGAGCTCTAGACTATATATAGAGATAGGGTTAGGTGCTAATCCTAAGGGCTAAGAGATATAATTTTCATGCTAGGGTTTGAGAGATGCCAAGAAGGCATTTTATAACCACACAAATATGATCCAGCAATTAAAAAAATAGGTCTCATAAAAGCGGTGACGTCTCATTCTCGTCAGGGCATCCAAAGCGTGTTGTCCTCGGGGAGAATTCTTGTGAGGCGAGATAACAGTATCTGCACCTTGTCACCCTAGGAAGAATTCGCGTTGCCTTGGTCCACATCTGCTACAGTGCCTTGATAGCAACATCAACAGTATCACTCATGACAAATGAAAAGGGTGAAGCGACGTCTTCATTTTTTAATCTTATATAATCCCTGCACTGTAGTCACAGTACCCGCACTGTTTGCTACAATATCCGCGTAGTTGCTACAGTACTGAAAAATATTTTTTCCCACTTTCTTTGCTATTTTTTGTTTTTGTGTTTTTACCATATTTGCAGGTTGGACAATCAGAAAACAATAATGTTTTAAAAAATTCACTATAAATTATAATTATTTACTTCTCTGGCTGCCATCAACATCCTACACATGGGCTTGGTTGGTGTCGATTCCAGAAATCGCTTGTGTGGAGTGCTGGTACCAAGGCACTCTCTCCCCTTGGTACCGGCCAACATCACAAGGTGGACAAGGTGGAGATGCTCTAAGTCACTTGTCCTGTTTTGAAACATTCGGACATTTTTGGCTCAAAAAATGTCAAGACTAAACCTTCTTAATTCACAAAACAGCAACTTCGCTCCAATGGATATATTACCTTCAGATTTTAGGTATTTTGAACCCACCCAAATTTGTCAAATAAATATTTCTTTTCTAAATGAAATGGAAATTATTTCCATTTTGTAAAGGCTAATAATCCCACTAATGCTCTTTTTGGTGTTTGAGTTGGCTGAAAAGAATATCCTTGAGTACTTGAAGGCCGGTAGCCATCTGGGGTCAGGGGTCTCCCTCACCATAACTAAAGGCCACATTTGACTATTCTACCAAAATAGACAAAAAAAACACTGTGCACAAATGTAGTTGTGATTTATGAGTGCATCGGCACGTAAGCGTCTTACTCGTGCCCAATTCAGTCCAAATCGAATTGATTTCCTGTGATGCTGGCCCGCCTTCAATTTGTCTCTATTTAGTGGGGGTTTTGACGTGCCATAATACGAAGGATCTGGGATCTCGAAACTTGTTTCGGAAAAATATATAACTCCCCGCTCATTTCAGCTTCAGCTTCTGACTTATTTTTTACTATTCATAAATTTCGTCTTTTTCTGAACTTTTAGCCATTTTTTAGCTTTTTTGCTGGTTCTTTTTTCCCGTATTCATTCGCGTTGTCCGTAATGAGCTAACATATTTTTTCTATTTATAATTTTTTAAATTTAATTACGCTAAATAAATCACATTCAACTACAGTAAAATTTCAGCCGCTATAGTGCAATTTCAGCCATAAGCCACAGCTTTTCAGCCCAACCGAGCGGATCGAAGTGCTAGCTCACCATGCAACAATGGTACTACTATATATGAGTAATTCTCACTACATCTGTATTTAGGAATCATGTGGTAGTGTAAATGCAAGTAAAAGTTGCAAGTTCCAAATTTCACCTAACTAATAATTTTTCAAAACAAAGCCTCAGTAACAGTAAGTACCTAATTCCAAGACTATAAAAAGTATAATACCAAGCAGTTTGCCAGGCGTTCGACAAACACCATTGTGGTCATCTTCGTCGCCACCGGCAAGCCAAAATGTCTACTTGAGTATCCGGTGAGGAAGCTTAACCAAAGCATAAAATCTCAATATATGATCCAAAGGCTATTACCTTTGGTGGTTTTTTCCCTATAAAACCGCTCACAAATATTTAGCACGTTCATGGATTTTTTTAATCTGAGTCCATTTATCTCATCAGATGATGTCATTGGACTATTGGTTTTCAATATATAGCGATATGTCCCGGGAATGGCAGTAGTGTCCTGCTATGCTGCTATTGCAAATACACATATATATATATATATACACATACACTCATCTTTACTATTATAAAGAAGGAGTTGGTGGTTGGTACGGCCTCCCAACTCCTCACAAAAAAATGCTACACTAACTGACGCGTGGACCCCACCGAATCCGTGCGCTGCGCACCCCCCCACCCGCGCGAATCAGTGCGTTGCGCCCCCCGGTGCGGCTGCCTCGCCCCGCCTCATTTCTCCGTCGCTCCTCCCCTCCCTCCTCCGCTGCCGCGCCGCCCTCGCCTCCTCCCCTCCCTCCGCCCTCACCACCTCCGCCCCCCGCGCCGCCACCACTCCTCCGCGCCCCACCCTCCTCGCCAGCCCGCGCTCCCGCCCTCACCCCCTCCGCCCCCCTCGCGCCGCCGCCACCCCCGCGCCGCCGCATCCTCCTCCCCGAACCGCCTCCTCCCCAGCCCACGCCGCCGCCTCCCTCCCCCCCGGGGCGCCTCCTCCCCTACTCCCCCAACCCCCCGCGCCGCCGCCTCCCCCTCTCCGTCCCCCGCACCGCCACCTCCTACTCCCCCCACCCCTCGCCGCCGCATCCTCCTCCCCCCAAGCCGCCGCCTCCCCCTCTCCGCCCCCCAAACTGCCACCTCCTACTCCCCCCACCCCTCGTCGCCGCATCCTCTCCCCCCAAGCCGCCGCCTCCCCCTCTCCGCCTCCTTCCCCACTCCCACGGTGTACACCCACGAACTCCGCTTCATGGAAGATGACGCCGGTGAGAGGATGCGGATTGGGCCCAAGTTAGGTTGCAGTTACAAGCACGATCGTGCAAAGGATACTGCTCACAAAACGGTTCCTCCTCCTACCATAAAAGAGGTACAACTCATATTTTCGACAGCTTCTCCTTCTCAAAAGCTTCCACTTCTCCTTCTCCTACCCTTCTACATCTCCTCCTCAGGCCGGCTGAATTCCTTATGCTACAATAGAAGATCATCATGTCCAGCTGAGGTGCGTAGAGAATGGTGTATATGAAACAGCAAATGCAGAGAAGTTGAGGCTTGAACAGAGCCAACGCCAGGTTAGTCGATGACTAAACCTTTCACAGATTCTGATACTTCCAGGAAAGGGGATGAGAAAACTGAATTACCACTAGATTCTATTGCATTTGTATTACCTAACGAATTACCACCTATGTTGCTTTGTTTATAGGTCTCATTATGTGAGTCCAGTGAATATGTTTTTGGCCCTCAGACCTACACAGGATTGATTTAATAGAGTTTCTGGTTAATGATAAGTCAAGTTCTTAGTTATATGTTCATAATTATGTAGCATATTTGGTAATTACAAATCCAACAAGAAAGGCTACATGTGCAAAAGAAAAGTCAGAACATGTGTAAGATTCAACTGGGACCTCTTGTACCTCTGGCTCCGCTGTTCTTTTTATTGGTATAGATATGAAATTTTATTAAATCTGTATTTATTCTTTGGCCAATGTTTCAGATATTTGTGTCCGATAGTTTTCTGCAATTGACAGAATATAGCCGTGAAGAAATATTGGGAACAAACTGCAGGTGAATGATAATCTCATCTTGCCCCTTTAATTGCACAATTTCACTGGCAAGTGTTTTTTAACGTTTTAGCAAATGTCAGCCATTTGTAAATTAACAATTGCACAGGGTAGCAAAATCCTGAAATTGGACCTTTATTCTTCTGCATGTTGTAGACTGGTATAAGTTAGCATTTTGTGCAAAAAGACTACTTTCCTGACGCTTCCATGGCTCCTTCTAGGTTTCTCCGAGGTCCTGAAACTGATCGTGCGACAGTAAGGAAAATAAGAGATGCCATAGATAACCAAACAGAGGCCACTGTTCAGCTAATAAATTATACAAAGAGTGGTATGTTACCCTTCACATGCTTGCATGTTCATGTTCATGTAAGTGCATCGCGCAATTGCCGTTCATCCATTTTTCCCCAAATGTTTGGGACAGAGATACAATATCTTATTAACAATTGCCAACAGAAAAAGGCTGTAAATGTTTAAATATATTTTTTCATGGTAATGAATCCAGCTAAAATTACTTATTGGTGTTCGTCACATGGATAGGTAAAATGTTCTGGAACCTCTTTCACTTGCAACCAATGCGTGATCAGAAGGTACTATATAATAGTGATTTGCAAATCTTTGGTAAGTTCCATATAATTAGTTTGCAATTCTTTTGCACGTAATTTCAGATGCATCAAATTTGCCTGTGGATCAGGGTGATGTGTAGTACTTTATTGGGGTTCAGTTGGATGGAACTGAACGTGTTTGAGATGATGCTGTAAAAGAGGGTGCCATGCTGGTTTGTATTTTTTTAACTCAAAATTAACCTATTTGTGCACGCTATCAAAAGTAACAAAAATAGAGCATATGGGTCTTAAATTACTACTATTTTATAATTGCCAAGATTTCATTGTGTGATTACTTACAGAATTTTATTAATACCAAGTTACCAACTAACATTACAAGACATTTGGATGCCCTAGACCCTGGTAGTCAACACAACCAGTGCTAGAAGACTGATTTATATGACATATGAAAGTCTCCGTGGTTAACACTTTATTCCCCCAATTTATTAATTGTGATAAACATGTTGCTTTTTTGGGTCTGGATAAACTGAATTTTTCATGGACCTTAAATGTCAAATTTCTGTTGTGTGAAAGCATAGCTTGTTTAAAAACTAACCTGAATTGTCCATGTAACAGGTTAAGAAAACTGCAGATAATATTGATGTGGCTGCGAAGGAACTTCCAGATGCTAATTTGGTAAGACTAAAGCATTATTCCTTAAGCTCATCAAATAAGTATGTGCATGCAGTTCTGACAGTAATCCATGGTCACATTCAGAGACCGGAGGATCTATGGGCTAACCACTCAAAAGCAGTTATGCCAAAGCCACATATGAAGGATACTGCTTCATGGAAAGCCATCCAAAAAGTATGATTCACATATAGTTTACCAAACAGCTATGACTTTCTAACCATGTAATTTAGAATGGTTTTATATTAGATTACTGATACAATACTATACCTAGAAGTTGTCTTCGTCAGATATACAAAATCTGATTTTATTCTTGACCCACAAAATGTAGATGCTCTGACAGCAAAACTTCTCATAATTGAGGTATTGGCTTTAGTTTTCTTATGCCTAGGGTTTTTATTTTCCTGAAAGCACCTTTGAAATGTCACATTTTTGTTCTTGCTCCAAAACCTGTGAAAGTTAGTGTTCTTGTTGTATATACATCGTTAGATAAATAGAAATCAAGACAAAAAATACAGAATTCTAGAAAATTAGCCATGTGTTAGGGATGTAATCTCTGTTGTGGAGCATGTCATTGGGTTATGCCAAGGATGGACTCTATGAAAAAAATTTGGATTTAGATATTTGTTTAGTTGAGTTGTTTAGGTCATTCTGAACATATATTTGGTTGTATATTATATTAGAAGTAGGTTATATAATTAAGTAGAAACAAACTTCTATTTATTTGAGTAAGAATATATAACTGCAGTATAATATTTACTTCTAAATTTTGTTTTCCGTTGCAACGCACGGGCACATGACTAGTTATTATAAAAGTGTGAGTTGGTGGTTGGTCCATTCTCCCTCCTCACTTCTCAGCCATTCGATTTGATCTGGACCATTCGTCTCCCTCCTCTCTCTCTCTGGATACAACCGCCCTCCCCCTCCACTTTCTCCATCTCCTCGCACATTCTGACCACCCTTCTCTCTGTCGCTTGCTTTCCAATGTTTTATATGTGAAACTGGCCAGACAGTAGGTTCCGTCTCATTATTTTTATGACTTCGTTGCAACGCACAGGTCTCTAATTAGTGTGTGTATTTATTTATTTATTTTGCGGTTCCAGTACTCTACGATTTGCTATATCTTGTGCATTCATACCCCTGCAAGTAAGACGTAGATTGCACATCTGTCAAATGTAATGCTTTGCTGTCTGGAAATTAAATGCCACGTTGATTTGCATTAATTTTATGCTTAATTTAGAATTAACTCAATTTCTATGTGCCTACCACCGGCCGGCCGGCCACACAACCACATTTCGCCACCTCACCACAGCTTTGCCATCCCGTCCATAGGTTCTCGGCAGGTTACATCAAAGGTGTTAACACACCACTCTCAAAATTATTACTTCGTCACTTGATCTTCACATTTTACGATGATCAATTAATAAGTTGATTTTTTTGTGCTATGTATAATCCAGTTAATCTATATATCGAAATAAGACCGGATTCACTAACGACGGGGGTATACCAACGTCGAGATCCACCACTCCAAGGATACATTTAGATATCAAAAATATATATAGGTATACCAACTATGCCCCTTTTTTATATATAAAGTTAATATGTCGTGCAGCTAGCTAACTTGCTGCTTGGAGCTGTTTATGTATTTGGTACTTAAAAACTTTTTTTTAAAATTTGGCCCTAACATTTTTTTTATAAAATAATCCTGTCTCTGAACTTAGAAGACGCGGTTGGCCATATCTATTACTTGTCGCGCCCGAGGAGCTTAGCAGGGATGGGACGCGCGGCAGGATGGACTAGCGTAGCACGGCAGCAGGCATGCCAAGGGGTGCTGCTGAGATGTAGCTGCTCGGCAGCTACCTATCAAGGGGTACATCATATATTAAGGGCATGTTTGGCAACGACTTATGGCTTTTAGCTGAAGTGCAGATTACGAAGAAATAGATACTCACTTGCAATTTGGATGGTACAGATGTTGGACTTTTAACGTGTACATCATTTAACTTGTAGACCCCGTCTTGATAAAATACCCCGTTTGAAAGTTAGGTACTGTAGCAAAAACCAAAAGCCGCCAGTTTCGGAGGAAAAGAACATGCCCTAATTGTTGCCATCTTGCTGCACAAAAAGGAGGGACATGCATAATTAGGGCCCTACTCAAAAGAGCCTTTTTGAGTGGTTTATGGCTGAAAAGCACTGTAGTTGACTGAAAAAACACTGTAGCTGACGGAGACTTATTTAGCATAATTAAAATTAAAAATTTAAAAATAGAAAAAAACATGTTAACCCATCACATATAATGCAAAACAAATACAAGAAAAAAAGAACCGGCAAAAAAAGCTAAAAAACTAAAAATATAGAAAAAAATAAAGTTTATTTCTCGAACACGCAGGAGAGCTGCGTATCATTGTATTAAGAAGAAGAAGAACAACCCTTACAAACACACTCAACTATAGCCAAGACCAATCCCCACTAGGGAGACCAAGACCAAGACCAACCCCAACAACCCCGACCTAGCCTTCCTCAGGTGGTAGGGCAGTGAGGTAAGAAATACCACGCGCCCCAGCCAAACCCCAAAGTTTCAGCTCATCTCTAACCTGGACCAATAACAAGGAAAGACTCGGAGAGACTCCATCAAAAACACAACGGTTGCGGAGGTTCCAAATAGACCAAGCACCCAGGATTATCAGTGAATTGAGGCCCTTCCTGACCTCCCCTTCAACCCTAGAATTTGCAATAGACCACCAATCATCAAAGGATGCGACTGTAGGCTGCGGAGAAAGACTATGCAACCCAACCCCCCGGAGCAATAAGAACCAGAATTCCCGGGCAAACACACAACCCACCAGCAAATGGTTGATTGTTTCAGGCTCCTGATCACAGAGGGGGCAGCAGGTTGGGTGTGGTAATCCTTTCTTTTCAAGTCTATCAGCTGTCCAACATTTATTGTGAGCCACTAACCACATAAAGAATTGGCATTTGCCCGGAGCCCAAGATCTCCAAATTCTCTCCCAGGGACCAAAGAGGACAGCCCCTTGAAACAACTCAGAATAAACAGATTTTGCTGAATAAAGACCAGAGCTGGAAAAACGCCAAGAATGCATGTCCTCAACTCCTGGACGAAGAACCACTTCTGAAATAACATCCCAAAGCTCCAGGAATTCAGCAAAGACTCCCACAGAAAGAGCCCCTTGAATGTCAGAAATCCAAGTTTGATCCATAAGAGCCTCAAGAACAGTACGCTTGTTGGCTCTAAGATTGGGTACTAAGGCAAATAACCGTGGCGCAAGATCCACAATCCTTTGTCCATGGATCCATCTGTCCATCCAGAATAAAGTCCTTGCGCCATCCCCAACCTCAGTCACGACCGCAATGGAAAAGAAAGCCTGCACACATGGGTGTACTTTAATAGGGAATGCAGACCAAGGCTTGTTTGGCTCGGTTTTTTGCAGCCACAACCACCTCATACGAAGCGCCCAATTCATCCTTTGGAGATCTGAAATGCCCAAGCCCCCCAGCTTAGTAGGACGGCAAGTTTTTACCCAAGCAATCAAGCAATGGCCACCCTTGACTTCTTTCCTTCCCCTCCACAAAAAACGTCTTCGGATTTTATCAATGGCCTTAATTGCCCAAGATGGAAGGTCGATTGCCATGGCCAAATAAACAAGCATTGAAGTAAGCACAAATTGCACTAGGACCTTCCTACCTGCCTTGGTGAGGAGATCAGCCTTCCAACTAGGCAGTCGGTCTGCAATTCTATCAATGAAAGGCTGAATTTGCGCCCTTGTCAGCTTCTTTAGTGAGAGAGGTAAACCAAGATACTTACAAGGGAAATCCAGAACTTCACAAGGGAGATGGTTCTGGATAGTTGCAATGTCCAACTCAGTGCAATGGATGGGAAAAACATTACTTTTCTGCAAATTTGTTCTCAGGCCTGAGGCATCCCCAAAGAGTTGAAGCATTTCAAGAGTGAGGTCCAGATCAGCAGCAGTGGGCCGGAGAAAAATAACCACATCATCAGCATAAATTGAGATCCGGTGCTGCACAGCCCTATTGGACAGAGGCTGCAGCAAGCCCTCCTCCAAAGCTTTAGAGACCATAAGAGACAAAACATCCATCACAAGGATAAAGAGCATTGGTGAAAGTGGATCACCTTGACGCAACCCACGACGGTGCAAGATGGTAACTCCAGGGATCCCATTAAGAAGTATCTGAGTAGATGAAGATGAAAGAAGCCCACAGACGACGTCGCACCAAATTGGCCCAAAACCCATCTTTTTCATCACTTCAACTAGGAAAGGCCAAGAGACAGAATCAAAGGCCTTGGAAATGTCCAGCTTTAGGAGGAGCCGAGCTTGTTTTTGCTGGCTCAAAAAACGAGCAGTTTGCTGAACTAGCATGAAATTATCCTGAATGAAGCGCCCTTTAATGAACGCACTCTGGTTGAGAGACACTAACTCATCAAGCCGCCCAGCCAGACTGTTAGCAAGAATTTTGGTGACAAGTTTTGCAAAGCTATGCACAAGGCTAATAGGCCGAAAATCCTTGATCATTTCAGCCCCATCTTTCTTTGGCAGAAGACTGATAAAAGCTGAATTTACCAACCCCAAATTGGAGAATTTCCTGGCCCAAACTGCGGAGAGTGCATTCATGATATCCTGTTTGATAATTGGCCAGCACACCTTGTAAAAACTTCCTGTAAAGCCATCCGGGCCAGGGGCTTTGTCGGATGGCAGAAGGCTGATAGTCTTCCAAACTTCATTTTCAGAAAAAGGAGAGTCAAGAAAAGCAAGATCACGGACTGGGACATTCAATTCATCAAGATTAATAGAGAAGTCTCGGTGAAAATGAGATCCCAGAAGACCATTATAGAAATCATGAATCAGCTTGGCCTTGTCATCATGGCTAGAGAACACCTGGTCTTCCGAAACAAGCTTAGCAATAAAATTCTTTCTCTTGCGATGGCGAGCATGGAGCTGGAACAGCTTGGAGTTGGCGTCACCATCACTAAGCCAATTTATTCTTGAACGGCTTCTCGCAATGGTACGCTTGAGCGAGGCTAGGGCGAGACAGTGCTTCTTGAGGCTCCTCCTCAGCCAATCTTCTCCACTAGCGAGTATACGAAAATCTTGCGCAATTTCTAGTTGATGGAGGATCTCTCTGGCAAGCTCAATCTGTGAATTAACATGCCCAACTTTTTTATGACTCCAACTCTGCAGCTTCCTGGCTGTGGCCTTTAATTTACAAGACAGCATGTGGAAGGGACAGGAAGAAGCCGGGACAGAGTTCCAGGCCTCCTCAACTGCCGAAAGGAAACCATCAACTTTTGGCCAATAAGATTCAAAGTGAAATCTCCTTTTACCAGGCAAATTATCATTAAGACCGAGAAGAAGGGGGCAATGATCTGAATCTTCAGAAGCAGCACTAAGCAGCAGGCAATTAGGGAACAATTGCTCCCAATCCACTGAGCACAAAACTCTGTCCAGCTTGACTAAAGTTGGCGCATCTTGCAAGTTTGACCAAGTAAATTTGCGACCATGGAGAGGAATCTCTTTTAGAGCCAAATCATTAATCAGCCGACGAAATCTTCCCATCAAGGCCCGGTTGAAATTGTTGTTGTTCTTATCTTCATCCTTGTAAATGAGATTAAAATCCCCAAGAATAGTCCATGGACCGAAGCAAGCAGCACGGACATTCCTCAGCTCTTGCAAGAACTGAATTTTTTCATCACTACCTTGAGGTCCATAGACACAGGTCAGCCACCAGCTTTGCCCACCGACTGGACAGAATTGGACCGAAGCACAAAACGAATCAACTCTATGAGCAGCAGCAGGACCCAACCAGTGGCGCCAAGCAATGAGCAAACCCCCACTAGCACCAACTGAAGGAAGGTCAATGAAGTTGTCAAAGTCTGAACCCAGCACGGATAAAATTGTTTGCAAAGAAACTTCAGCCATTTTAGTCTCCTGAATGCACACAATATCGACCTGATTCTTTTCTACTAAGCTGCGGACAGAGTCTTGACGAGCACGAGAATTAAGCCCTCTCACATTCCAAGACAAAATTTTTGAAGGATTCATAAAGAACAAGGAAAAAGCTAGACCAAGGAGCACCTGCATCAAGGAATCAGGAGAGAGCAGCCTCTTCCTCCCCTGGGGCTACCCAACCAAACAGGGCAGCCAAAGCTTGCACATGAGATGATGACAGAGGTTGGCTGAAAAGCTTGCTGAACTCAGCCAAAGCCTCCTGACTAATACCTTCATGAACCCCAACGATGTTCAGAGATCTCATGACTTTTTTCTTTGTTCGAGTTGGAGAATCCATCAGAAGCTCAACCCCGACACCAGCAAGCCGACGGCTGCGACGTGGGGGAGCTGCCGGCGGAAGAGTCTTCCCTTTGGCCTTCGAAACACGAGGAGTGGCTAGGAGTCTGGTCGTCTTTCTAGCAAGTCTACCAATGAAGCACTTGCCAGGACGACGTGGCGAAGGAGTTCGCGCTGAGGGCGATGCCCTAGAAGGTGTCGCTGGCGATGAAGGAGAGGCTGGCTGGCCCCCGCGATGACGTCTGGAGTACTTCAAGCAGAAGAACCCAGGAGATCGCACGGGGTAAGATGGTGGAGGTGGCAAGATTGAATGCTTGACGACATCTGGAGCAGGGATCTGAACATCAGACGCAGGAGCAGACAAGAAGCCGGTCGGGGCAGCAGGCACAGCCTCAGGCACAAGGGAGGGCGCCAAACTGGAAGGAGAATCTTCCGGGCGCGCAACAGCTGTGGGGGCCCCTCCAGAAGAAAAACCAGACATCAGGCCCACAAGATCTTCAATTAACTCAGCGGGGGCAGGGGAGGGGACAGGAGGATCCAAGCCAGACACATGACCCAAGGCGCCAATCCTCGATCCCACCCCCGCCACGCTGGATATGCAGATGTCAGAAGCCAAAGCGTTGACGCCATCACGCTGGCCAGGAGACGAGGCGGAAGCTGGACCGTTGTCTTCGTTGATTGCTAATAAACCAAACGCCACGTGGCACGCCTCAGCAGCCCTGGGACCCAGCCTCGAATGCACCGGAGCTCGAGGAGGACCCCTTGCCGCCGAAGAGCTTCCTGGCGCCATCTGCGTTGACGGAGGCGATGAGGCGCGCCGCTGCCGTCGGCGTCTCTTACGGTGTCCATGCCCGTTGTCAGCCGAAGGCGGGGGAGGAGGGTGATCCGCCTCCAACGGCTGGTCAAACGGAGACACGACAACTTCAATTGGGTAAGACAGAGCACGTTTCACCGGACGAGGACCATCGGCGGCCACCGCCGGCTCCATTACCAGAAGATCCATCTCGGTGGGGATGCGACTCGGGTCAGAGCACCAAGCCGCCACCCGAAAGACATCGCGCCGGCTAGCAGTGTCCGGAAGGATGTCGTTGATCCAGCAGAACTCGCTGAGGAGCGCCTCCGCTGTGGCATTTTCCCAGGCGTGGGCGGGAATACCCCTCAACTCAACGCTGACGGCGAAAGGAAGCTTTGACGCCGAGGCATGAATGAACCGCGACCAACGCATGACGTGAAGTCGACAGGGAGGGGAGAAGATCGGCCGTCCTCCATTGAAGACCCTCTCTGCCAACTCGTCCGTCGGCAAGATCAAAAGAAAACTTGCTGGTCCAAATCGGTGGAGAACCAGCAGAGACTCCTCAATCTCGAACCGACGCGCAAACAACCCCTTGATGCTTTCCACTGAGCCCTCCTGACTATCGCCAACGATTGAAACCACCAGGGCACGAACGAGCTCATCCTCCCGATGAGAAATCCTGTCCGAGCGATCGAGAACTCGCTGGGGCCTCTGGGAACGGACGATGTCGGCAGACGAAGGAACCATGTCACTTGAAAGCAGAGGAGAGGATCCCCCCGAGCCACCCTCAATTGCATCGTCAGGGGGCGGGGGCGGGGCACGATCGGAGACCCGGGCTATATCGGAATCCCGCCCGCCAGCACCCCGCCTGTGCGCCCGACGTCGTCGTCGCCGCCGCCCCTCACCTGCACCTTCACCAGAGTTCGGAGTCTCCATCCCAGCACTTGCCACCGAAGGGAGCGGGATGACAGGGCGCCAGACAAACTTCTGATCGGGCTGGGACAAAGCCGGGCGCAAGGAAGATCGACGACGTGGGCAAACGTTGGAGCGATGACCCAAGGTCCGGCAGTGGAAGCAACGGGGGCTCACCCGGCAGTTGAGAGCACGATGATGCGGGGAGAAGCAGTTGAAGCACTTTCCCCGCAGGTCCACCGGCACCGGCCGCCGGGGAGGGAGCTCCGCCCTGCGACGCTCACGTCGAGCACGGCGTCCCTCAACCGTCCACCAACCTTCTGCGTCGGGGCTCTTCGCCTTCCGCGGAGCTCCGCCCGCAACAGGCCGAGGGGCCGAACGAGGCAACGCCGAACCGGCAGGGGCCTGCAAGGCCGCGGCAGAAACCACCGGGAGAGGAGCCGAGACCTGGACCTCCGATAGCCCGGCAGAGGGTACTCCCCCCAGCAAAGCTTCCTTGAAAGAGGAAGGAGAGGACGAGGGGGAGCAGCCGTCGCGCCACCGCAGGGCTTTGGAGCGACCAGAAAGGATAGGGGGTGGCCCCGGCGCCGGGGAGGGGGGAGGGGAAGGGGAGGTGGCCACCGGACCTGGAGTAGGAGCCGGCGTGGGGCTGCTGGAAGGTGAGGCGTCGGGAGGAGGGAGGGGAGGGGAGGGGGCGCGAAACATGGTGCTTAAAAGTTCAAACCAAAATAAGCTGAGACCTATATCATGCAAGTACCACGGATGCAACCACCAGGGCTCTTGCATGGGCCTGAATGTGGCAAGCGATCTGGTTTTATCTGACACAAATTGTCAGGGAACACATTACCAACTTTTAACATAGTTTACTGTTTACAAATTACCTACAGTTTCTTAATTCGCTCCAAATTTTGTACTTAGGTTCCCACTTGATATTTGATAGATCTAAGGAAAAATTGTACTGAAAACTGAAGTGAATCACTAAAATCGTTGCACATTTTAGTTCAGTACTCAAATTGGCCCATGTCCTGAGCCCAATCGAACGTCCCTTCAGTGGGCTGTAAATTGTACATCCACTTCGCCCTTTTGAAGACCATTATTATGCTTTTTAGAGGTTTCCAAGCCCTTTGACTTTTCCTGAGGTTCATGAGAAGTTTGGGCTTATTACCGCACTGTGGGCCATCGACAAACCCTTGCTAGGGAAACCCGTTTGCATCGCTAACTGTTCTTATGAATAGGACCTAAGCATAAAGAGAGGGTCTGATCTTTGGCTTATGAACATGACTGATAATTTTTGCTTCTATAGTGAACGCTTGTGTGTACGAATTAAATACCAATAAATTGATAAATCACTTAAAAAAACTATTTTGATAAGTTTTTTTTTCAAAAAGACAGTGATATATTTGCTCGAGAATAAAGAGAATGGGTCTAGCGATATGTTTGCTGCATCGTTTCTTTTTCTGAAATCTTAGCACAGGTCATCTTTATTGTCACCCAAGTGGCCAAGTGAATGAACAATTTGATACTAATAACCCAGCAAGGATCTACCTGAAGAATGGGGCTTCCCTGTCCCCTTTTCCCTATCCCCCTCCCTATCCCCTCAATCCAAACCACTCATATCTCATCCAATGGCTAGTTATTTTTTTGTATTTTCACTATTTGCCTATCCATCATAAATAATACAAAAATATAGAAAAAAACAAAATTTATTTTTTTATTATAATTTTTTTACAGAAATTATAATTTTATTTTTTTTTCTTAAAAAATTATAATAAAAAAATAAATTTTATTTTTTCATGTATTTTTGTATTATTTATGATGGATGGGCAAATGATGAAAATATAAAAAAATCCTAACCATTGGATGAGATGTGAGTGGTTTGGATTGAGGGGATAGGGAGGGGATAGGGAAAAGGGGACAGGGAAGCCCATTCCTACCTGAACGAAGTGGAAACCCAACCCTCCAAGTATTACTGCTACACGCCTAGCCCTGGAACGAATCGTGCAGCGACAAATGGTACTAGTAGTAGTACTACAAATTGCCACGTCAATCCGTCTCCTCTAAGCTATTGCTACCCCAAAGCTTTGCCTTTTCTTTGTCCACTGGGTATCTTTGAACAATCCCCATACATAGCTTGAGGATTCAGAGATCGGACCCAAAAAAGTTCATCTTTAATTCTGTTACATTTTGTTTGTAGACAAATTTCTTATGTCGGTGCTATTTATATATTTTTTATTTATTTAAGCCCTATTTGAAACAAAAATCTTAGGAGAAGGGGTACTTTCTTCCTACGAAGCTCATGAAAAATGAGCAAAGACTGAACAAAGAAAAAGACATTTCTAACGGCTACAAGCTGGAGAGAGAAGCGGAAGTTATACAGGGAGAGCCCGAGAGGGGAGGGGGGAGAGAGAGGAGGAGGAGATGTGATCGTTTGCGGAGGAGAGCAGGGGAGACAAGAGAATGAGCAGCGCCGCCACCACCACCAACGCGGAGAGCGTCGCCTCCGGCTGCCCTCGCACACCCCTCCTCCTGTCCCCGCCTCCGGCCGGAGACGCCCTGCCCCGCCTCCCCGTGAGGCGGCGGCTCGACTTACCCGCCGCCGCTGGCGGCCTGGATGACGACGAAGACTTCCTCTGCCGCGCCGCGGAGGAGATGGAGCGGAGCCTCAACACGGCCAAGCGCCACGCCCCGCAGGGCCCGGCAACGCCGCCGCCGATGGCACGCCCGGCTTTCCGCGAGAAGCAGTGCATTTGCGGGCGCGGGCCGTGCGATGTGGTGCGGGAGGAGCGCGGGGGGCGCTGGGGGTGGGCGTACGTCTGCTCGGCGCCGCCGGTGAGCCTCCCAGATCATTTCTTGCTCCCAATTTTTTTTGCTTCTTTTGGGGGAAAGATGGTTTCTTGGACGTCTTTGTGCAGTTTCTTAGGGGTGAAATGCAGTTTCTGAAAGAGGGTTTTTTTCCAGCCTACATTTGGAGAAGTTTCTGAAAATTCCAATGTAGACTGGAAGGGGCGATGGGGAGGGGGATTTCTCGGAGTTTTGTGTTTTGGGTGTGGAGATGATGCATTGATTGAAGGATGTTGGGATCTGGGGGAGCAGAATGCAGGATGACATTAGTGCTGGCTTCTTGGAGGGGGATTCCAATGAAGGCCGGCCTTTCTTTTTTTAACCTACTACTAGTTTAGTTTGGAATTACGAAGTTAAAAAGCAGAATTTAGAGTAAATTCTTGGACACAGTGGTCCTTCAATATGTAGATCATAGTTTTCGGTTTTGGTTGAAAGTTATGTCAAATTTTAGCAAATGATTTGTGTGTGTAGCCATTCCAGCGTAGCTGGTCACTTTCAGATGAGCGAGAAAAAGGTCCACTTTATAACCCTCCACTAAACGATCTCTTTCTACAAAACAGTTCATTTTACGCTTTCAACTATTAAAATCAGTACAAAACAACGCCTTCACCGCCCGTAATTACTCTGGTTTAATCTAACGTGGGAGATGGTTTTGGCTTACATGGCATCCTAATGTACCATGTACGCTGACGTGCTGTGCCTATTTGGCAATACTTGCATTAGACAAGGAAAAAAAATAAACGATGGAGGGGACAACCAGTCAAACGTGGCATACACATCACGAGCCACGAAGCCATGGCTAGTCATGTCTCTCCGATCCATCTTCAGTCTGTCCTCACCGCAGCTCGCCGCATGAGCTCAGCAGCTCAGTGTGTACTATAGATCACTTGTAAACCCTATTTTGAAAAGACACTTCATTTGAAAGTTAGTTACTGTAAAAAATCAAAAACAGCTTTTAGAAGTTGAAAAGAAGAGGCCTAACTAATTTATCAAGTATTGTCTAATTGATAGCAATCAAATTGGTGAACGGCCTGTCATAATTTATCCAGCCTTGTCTAACTTTAGCCTAGTACAGTCATTTAGCTAACTCCTTGCACGTCTCCGGTGCAGTGCCTTCTCATGTCTAGTATTCAATTTGTAAGGCTGAGAATTTGTTATCTTTGCCTGTGACAGCACGATTTTGGAGTCCCCTTTGCTCGGGAAATACATGATTTTTTAATGGATGTATAACTAACATATATATTTTGGAGAGATTCCAGAAGATGTAAGAACTAATGAACGAACAACATGCTATCTATTGAAACGTCCTGCTGCTTGTGTTTTCAGAAGTCCATCCAAGTCTTCTGTTTGTTAGAAGGATATACAGCATCAAGTTGCATCCTGTCATTTTTCAAATCTTTCATCAGCAAACGACTATCTCTTGTGGAAATTTGTTGGTCCATGTTTAACAAAACATCAAGCGCTATCCTCTGAATCATTAGATCAGCAATTATCATTATAATCTAGTTACCGAGCGATGTGCAACCGATGCTTGGGATACCTCAGACATACAGGGCACATAAGGAATAAAAGAATTAGCAATTTAGTAACAACAGTAATATGTAGTTATCTCTTTATGTGATTATACAAGTTAAGTGATTCTGAGTCTAGTATATCTTCATTAACTCTAGGACTTGTAGTTCTATTTTCATTTTTTGAATTCCAGTGTGTGGATATGGTATGATACACTATGGTACTAACTCTAGGACTTGTAGTTCTATTTTCATTTTTTGAATTCCAGTGTGTGGATATGGTATGATACACTATGGTACGATATCTGAAAACCCTATGTTGAAGTGCTACTATTTATAGCATGGCATGCAAATTTCCTAATTCCTGGTTGATCCTGTAACCATAACCTTCACAGTTTCCATAATAGACTTTGCTTATCTGTGGCGGGGAAAAGCAATTATGCAATTAGAAACTCTGTTGTTGCTAGAGAATATGTGATGTATTAATGTTTCTGGGTGAAGTAACCTATCTCGTGCATATTATCCTTTCCTGACACTGCAGACTAATTCTTTTGTGTGTGTATGTTTGTCCGAGCTCATTTACTTGTTCAGAGATGTTCTTATTTGAATTGCACTGCGGTTGCATACTTGCCTTTGCTTTAATCTTCTAACAATTGAGTTGTGTATTCATCAGTTATGCAACTTCTTTCAACTGGTTTGCTAAGATTTTTGATTCGTAAACATTTTTATTCTTTTAGATAACTTCTCCAAATTCTATATGTAAAGTTGACAAAGTATTTACTTGTTGAACCTGACTTTTCAGAAGTGCACCCTTTTTGCTTGGTGTGAGGAGTCTGATCCTAATCCAAATTCACAGCCTGCTTTTAGGAGCCATCCTGAACCAAGCAATCCTCGTGTATTTTACACTCCAAGCAATCATAGGGATGTCACTACAACTCCAGTTAATGTTAGTCCCCAAGGTGGTGGCACTACAACTCCAGTTACCCAAGGTGCTAGATCCAATGATAATTGGCCGATCTGTAAGTGTACTGCTGGGAAGTGCAGAAAATTGACAATTAAAGGTGCAGACTACTATGTATGTCATATACGAAAGGTAGTGTTTTTATTTAATAATGTTCTTTTCTTCATTTCTCTTGAAATGTTTTGGTAAATCTTCATATGATTATGATCAGTTATACTGTTTTGTTATTTACAAGATATTTTAGCTCTTGATAGCATGGTGTTTCTTCCATTGTTTGTACTAGTCCTGATAATAGTCCTGATAAAACCAGTCAAATAAATCATGAGAAAAGCTCCAAGTGATAATCTATTATATAATAAAAGCTAATGATGGTGCTTGATTAAATGCTTTCATAAAAAGAGAAATATGCTAGAACTTCTCACAAAAAGGAAAAACATTTGCCCTCAATTTGTTGGGTCCTATAGATGATGCATGGTTAAAAGCTCTCAGAAAAAAGAGAAATATGTTAGAAATTCACACAAAGAAGGAAAACATCTAGCCCTCAAGTTGGTGGTTCTTAATGATGATATGCCGTATGCGCTTAAAAGCTCTCAGAAAAAAGAGAGATAGAAATATGCTAGAATTTTCACAAAAAAGAGCAACATGTAACCCCCAATTTGGTAGGTCCTAATGATGATGTGTGATTAAAAGCTCTCAAAAAAGACAAATGTACTAGAAAGTTTCATAGAAAAGAAAAATATCTAGCCCTCAATTTGGTAGGTCCTAATTACAGCTAATTTACAACCAGTATATGTTACCTGTAATATATTTATACAAAGAAGATAAAAGAGTCCTAAACCATACAAACAATTCTCATCAAGATAAGATTTGTTTCAACTCAAATGTTGAGTTGCTAAAAAGTAGTAGGCTAGACTACACTGTGCAATTGCGTAGGCCAAACAATAGTTTGAACTTTGAAGTAACATGTACTGCCAGCAATATATATTTCATCGGCAAAGTTGCTCCAGCTGTTCCTGCAGTTGAGTAACATAGCATATGAAGATTTTCTGCCTAAAGAATGTTAGAATGTTATACTTTATTTCCTATTTCTCAACACTGATGAGCTAAGTTTTCATATTTATTGACAAAACCTTTTTTTTAAGGGAATACAGTATGGGAGAGCCCTGCTGTTAGAATATATTAAAACAGGTTAAAAATGTGCAGATATAGTTAAAAAAAGAAAATAGCTATCGCAGCCACTGGGAGATACCAAAACTGACTTTTTGCGAAACTACAACTCTTAGCAAGTTTATATCAATTAGAAGGAACTTTTTCCATCTAAACTTTTGTTGGGGGGCACTCCATCAAAGATGCATCTATTCCTTTGCAACCAGTTGTGCCAGCATCCAAGAGTGATTAATTTCTTAAAGAAGGTTATTCTCATCCCCTCTGAAAGATTTTCCTGTTGCGACATACTTAAGATTAATGCCCAACAGTCTCTTGCTGAAGTTGCATGTAAAGAATAGATGAAACCAGTCTTCTTGACAATCCAGATTATAAAGAGCACACAAATCAGATTCAGCAAAAAGCTCTTTCCTTCTCAGCATTGCTCTTGTTTTTAGTTTCCCCCTGTTTTAGAATCCATAGGAAAATTTTATGTTTCAACATACATTTGTTTCTCTATACCCAACTGAAATGTTGGTGAAGTGTTTCCTGTAAATAATGTGTATTCCTTTGAAGTGCCGAAGTCATTTGTACCCCAAATATATGACCAACAACCTTTGTTGATATTCAATTGAACTTGATCAAGAATGATATTGACAAAACCTCTTAAACAAGCCTGCAAGTTTAGGCAAATTACAATCAAGTAGCCTGCAAGTTTAGGCCAATTACAATCAAGTGTATTAGGAATAGTTACATAGATGATGTTATTGTAAAGATAACTTACAAAATTACTAATATCCATACTATCTTGTTTGTAACTGTCATGCTTTATCCAATATAGCTCTGGGATGTAATGGCAGGTTGTTTTTTTCTTCTTAAGATCATCCATATTTTATCAGGTTCTTTATTTGTGTTTCCTCAACACCATTTATGAATGTGTTTGATATGTGAACCATACAATATCACAAATGCAATCTGAGATACTACAGGGACTTTTAGCTTTTCTATGTCTAGAAACTGCTAGTAGCTGCAATCTAGATGGTGGGCTCACAATTCAAAATTTTTTAGCTACAAGCACACACAGAGAGAGAGAGAGAGAGAGAGAGAGAGAGAGGAGGGGGGGGGGGCACCCACCGTGTGCCTGATACGTACACTACAACATGCACTGATCCATGGGCTTAAGAAACAAGAGCAAGATCTCCCTCTTGTACTTGATTTTGGACATATGCAGAATCAAAAGTCTAAGTGAACTTTTTACGTAAGAAGTACATCCACTAGTTATTTAGCAATGCCCTTTTTTCATGCCGTACTGAATGTTTGCACAAACATTAAATTCAAAAAAAATACCATCCTTAATCGATAATAGAGCATGAAAGATCTGTTGCCATGGCCCCACCACCTAATTCTTCATGTGGCCTTTTTTGTTTGTGCACACACATATTTCTCCACTTACGTTAACCACTTCTGGTGTAAATTATTACTGCATTAAAATGTCTTACTTTCTCAACATGAAAGATTTGTTGTCATGAGCCCACCACCTAATTCTTCGTGGGGCCTTTTTGTCTGTGCACAATGTGTATACTTCCACTTACGTCGACCACTTCTGTGTGAATTGTTATGTGTTAAAATGTCCTACTGTTTCTCACTAAACAAGGTTTAGATAAGAGTGCAAGACACAAGCAAGCTATTTAGCTTATATGGAGTAGTTGTGAAGAGATGTTTCCTTATTATACGATTGATACTAATTACTACTCAATAGTCAATACGTGAGTTTAGAATCCACAGTAGAAATTCTACAATTACCTTCTATATGCAGCCTATATGGTTTTTTCTGTTACCATCGTATCCTAGTCACTGTTAAATTTGTTCATTCTGTAGGGACAAGGTGCATGCCCTTACCGTGTGCCAGTAAAAGCTGCTGCTGAAGAACCACTACAAAATGGGGACAACAATCCAAGGGAGAATAAACATTTGGAGTACAATCCAGTTAAGAAGAAAGCTAATGAGCACAATTTGGTTATCATGGGAGAAAACAATGAAAGTGGACCAGTCAATCCTGATCAACCTGAAGATGATGAATACCCATTTGACATTGTTGACGATGATATTGTACCCAATGGTCGCTTGGCACCTGCTCACCCTACACCCTATGCTGTAGCCACTTGCAAAACACCAAGTATGCTGCACAAACCAATCGCAATGGTGGAATTGGAAACACCAACGAAATCATCCATGCCACCTAATGGTACCACCAGCCCAATAACTCCTCAATCAAACTGTTGCTTCCGATGTGGTGAAGAAGGACACTGGTATAAGAACTGTCCTAAGCCGCCTCAGCCTTGTTACCGCTGCGGCGAGGTTGGGCACCGGTCCAGAGATTGCCCTAAATTGTGGGCTCGCCTCCCCGTGAGGCGGGGGCTCGACTTCCCCGCCGCCAGTGGCGGCCTAGATGACGATGAAGACTTCCTCTGCCGCGCAGCGGAGGAGATGGAGCGGAGCCTCCACGAGGCCAAGTGCCGCGCCTCGCCTGGCCCAGCGCCACCGCCGCTGATGGCACCCCTGGCTTTCCGTGAGAAGCAGTGCATTTGTGGGCGTGGGCTGTGCAATGTGGTGTGGGAGGAGCGCGGGGGGCGCTGGGGGTGGGCCTACGTCTGCTTAGCGCTGCCGGTGAGCCTCCCCTCCAAGATCATTTTTTGCTTCTTTTGGGGGAAAGATGGTTTCTTGGACGTCTTTGAGCGGTTTCTTAGGGGTGAAATGCAGTTTCTGAAAGAGGGTTTTTCCCTTTGTTACACTGTTCGAAGTGTTGTGTTTTGGGTGTGGAGATGATGCAGGATGACATAGTGCTGGCTTCTAGAGCTCTTTCAATGTTTTGCTGGTATTGGCTATGCCCAAAATCTTTCTTCTTTTTTCCGAGTGATGAGAACATGGTGCCCTGTCTGGGACTTTGGGCTCATTTTGGCAACAAGCCATTGCTTTTAGGTGAAACTGGGTTGGAGGATTGTTGGCTGACCACTTATGCTCAGCGACTGCCATAATACTTTCACTTTGCACCAAATCTTGCCAAATGCCTCCATGAAAAGGCTTCAAATTTCATTTTTGATGAATTCGTTATAGAATTTACTCATTCATCCCCTATAGCCTTTTTTTAAACCTACTACTAGTTAATTTTGGAGGTATGAAGTTAAAAAAGCAGAATTTAGAGTAAATTCTTGGACACAGTGGTCCTTCAATATGTAGATTATAGTTTTAGGTCTTGGTTGAAAGTTATACCATATTACTGTTGGAATAACGCTTGTATTCTTCATGTGGCCAAATGGCCAATATATATATTTGGCCAATATATATATATATATATATATATATATATATATATATATATACATGTACATGTGGCATATATGCAAGAAACCCCTTATACAATGGGGTAAATACACAAATATGTAATACACATCTAACACCCCCCTCAAACTTATGATGGATCAACAACATGAAGTTTGGAGAGATGAAAACTGTGCTGAGCCCTGGTTTGTGCCTTTGTGAAGAAATCGGCCAACTGAAGCTCGGAAGGCACATACTGGAGAGCAACAATCTGGTCTTGCACCTGTGTCCGCATGTAGGAAGCATCAACACCAATATGCTTTGTAAGCTCATGCTTCACCGGATCTTTAGCAATGCTAATAGCACCTGTACTGTCAGACAAAAGAGGAGTCGGTGCAGAAACAGAAACACCAAAGTCTTCAAGTAACCGCCGTAGCCAAGTAACCTCTGCAGTCAACAAAGCCATAGCTCGCAACTCAGCCTCAGCACTTGAACGAGAAACTGCTGTCTGCTTTTTAGTCTTCCAAGCAATGAGAGAACCACCAAGAAAAACACAATAAGCAGAGAGAGACCGGCGATCAGAGGGATCACTAGCCCAGGTGGCATCAGAATATGCCTGAAGCTGTAAAGAGCTGGAGCGAGGGAAAAAGAGACGACGAGAGATAGTTCCACGAAGATATCGTAGAACACGAAGAAGATGACTATAGTGAAGCTGAGTGGGAGCGGAAACAAACTGACTCAAAATATGCACAGGGTACGAAATGTCAGGGCGAGTGACACCAAGATAAACAAGACTCCCAACAAGATGACGATAGCGAGTAGGATCAGTAAGAGGCTCACCATCCATGGGACGAAGATAAACATTAAGCTCCATGGGAGTCTCAGCTGTCCGCTGGTCAGTAAGAGAGGCACGATCAAGAAGATCCTGGATATACTTTTCTTGGGACAGATAGAAACCCTCAGGAGTAGAAATAACCTCAATCCCAAGAAAGTAGCGAAGATGACCTAGATCAGACATAAGAAACTGCTCATGAAGCCGCTCCTTGACAAAAGTGATATACTGAGGATCATCTCCAGTAATGATCATATCATCAACATACAAAAGGAGAAGCGTCCGACCACGAGATGAAGTGTGGATAAAAAGAGCAGGATCATGAGCACTCACGAAAAAACCAGCTGCAGTGACAACAGAGGAGAAACGATCAAACCAGGCACGAGGAGTTTGCTTGAGGCCATAGAGAGATCGGCGAAGACGACAAACCATACCCTCAGGAACAGAGTACCCAGGGGGTGGTTGCATGTAGACCTCCTCACGCAACTCGCCATTGAGAAAGGCATTCTTGACGTCCAACTGAGAGATAGACCACTGTCGAACAGAGGCCACAGCAAGAAGAGTGCGAACGGTGGTCATGTGAGCGACAGGAGCAAAAGTCTCATCATAGTCACGGCCATGCTCCTGCTGGAAACCACGCGCTACAAGACGAGCCTTGTAACGCTCAAGAGAACCATCAGAGCGAGTCTTAATCTTATAGACCCACTTGCACGTGATAGGAGTAACACGCGCAGGAAGAGGAACAAGATCCCACATGCCAGTACGCTCAAGGGCAGCTATCTCCTCTGCCATCGCATGCTGCCACTCCTGATGAACAACAGCATCACGATAAGAAGTCGGTTCGGCAAGAGCAGCGGCAACAAAACCAAAACGCTCAGGAGGCCGAATAGACTGGCGATCACGAAGAGCATAACGAGGAGTGGCCGAAGGGGATGACCCGTCAGACGGAGAGGGCATATTAGAAGGATCCTCAACTCGCGGGTGACGAGTATAGTAGAAAGGATAAGAAGGAATAAGATTAAGAGCAACCTCGGGAGAGGATGCCGGTGGTGAAGAAGGGGCTGACTGAGAAGGAGGCACCAGAGAGACCAAAGGCTGTGGTGGAGTGGTGACTATAGGACTGGAAGGAAAAGTCAGAAATGAAAGCAGCTCAACAACAGATACTGAAGGGGAGAAAGAAGAAGGACAAGGATAGAAGGGACGAGACTCATCAAAAGTAACATCCCGAGAAATCCGCATCCGTCGGCCAACAGGATCCCAACAACGATATCCCTTGTGCTCAGCACTGTAGCCCAGAAAAACGCACTCAACTGACTGAGCGGTCAATTTGGTGTGCTCACGAGGTGCAAGAAGAACATAGCACACGCATCCAAAGAGGCGAAGTCTGGAATAATTAGGAGTCTGGCCACAGAGACGCTCAACTGGGATCCCACCCTGCAGAGCAGAGGAAGGCTGAATGTTGATCAAGTAAGTGGCAGTAGAAACAGCCTCAGCCCAGAAATGTGGTGGAACAGCAGAAGCAATCATAAGAGCACGAGCTGTCTCAAGAAGATGAGGATGCTTGCGCTCAGCCACACCATTCTGAGCATGGGCACCTGGACAAGAAAACTGAGAGAGTGTGCCCTGCTCAGCAAGAAAGCCACGAAGGGCTCCCGACAAGTACTCTCCAGCGGAATCAGCACGAAAAACACGAATAGGAGAATCAAACTGAGTGCGAATCATGGTGGCAAAGGTCTTATAGATAGATAAAACCTCACTACGAGATGACATAAAATATATCCATGCATGGCGAGAAAAATCATCAATAAAAATGATATAATATCGATGACCTCCTTTCGAAACAAAAGGAGCTGGTCCCCATACATCAGAATGAACAAGGTCAAAAGGACGCTGAGTCACTAGAAGGATAAGGGAGTTGAAGCTGTTTGCCAAGCTTACAACCCTGACAATGTAGAGAAGCATCACCAGATACAAACCCTAAAAGACCTCGACGAAGTAAAGAAGACATGCGGGAACCACAAAGATGTCCTAAGCGATGATGCCACTGAGCAAACGAAGCGGTGGAGGCAGCAGCAGCTGCAGAGGTGGAGGCGAGAAGACTGACTGGGGCAGCGGAAGGAAGGCGAAGCCAGTCAAGCTCCCAAAGTCGTTGGAAGTCACGACGGCGAGGGCCAGTACCAACCAGAGTCCCCGTGCGACGATCCTGAACACAACAAGAGTCAGAATCGAAAATAACACGACAACCATGATCAGTGAGCTGGCCAGCAGATATGAGCTGCATGGTTAGTTTTGGAACATGAGAAACAGCAGGAACATGAAAAGAGGAATTTGAAAGAGTGCCTCGTCCTGTAACAAAAAGAGAGGTACCATCTGCTGTGTGGACAGTGATAGGAGCAGCTAAAGGACTAATGGAAGTAAGACAGGTGGAATCAGATGTCATATGAAAAGAAGCACCAGAATCAAGAATCCAAGGTGATGTACCTGAGGAAGGAGAAGTAGAAGGTGGTCTCTCACCGGAAGACTGAGCAGCAGAACCAGACGATGCAGAAGCAACCATGCGGCCTAGCAATGTGAGAAGCTGCTGAGTGTCAGGGGTACCAGAACTCGGCTGAGAGGAGGAACCTCCAGTGCCCCGCGGAAGACGAGCACCACGACGAAGATCCTTCTTCTTGTAGCAAAACTGTTCCACATGTTCATCCTTGTTGCAATAGGTGCAGTGAAGGCCCTTACCAACAGCAGCTGTCACGGGTAGAGACACAACTGATAGAGGCAAAGGCACAGCGGGTGTAGAAGTCGAAGAAGCCAACAAAACTGAAGGAAGTGATGATGATGATAGCAGACCCGCTCCACGAAGTCGAATCTCCTCAGTACGAATAGCTGCAAGGGCCTCCAACAAAGTCACACGTGGATGACGAGCCAGCAACTGAACACGAGTCTCTGCTCAAACTCAGACCGGAGACGTGTCAAAAAATCGTAGATGCGGCGAAGCTCCATATGAGACTGCTGACGCTGACAACACTGACAGGTGCGGCAAACATCTGGCCCCAAAGAGTCGATCTGACGCCATATCGCAGATAACTGAGCATAGAACTCGTCCACAGTGGCATCTCCCTGCTGCAGTGACTGCTCCTGTCGCACAACAGCAAGGTGCAAGGAATCACCAGATGGCTCGTAGCGACTGCGTAGATGTGTCCACATCGCATGTGCAGAAGCCAGTCCAACAATATCACCCGTGAGATGCACCTCCATGCTAGCAACCAAAATAGCAGAGGCACGAGCATCTTCATCAATCCATGTCTTGTAAGCAGCATACTGAGTCTGAAAAGTCTCCATGGCATCCTCAAAAGCCTCAGAAGCCTTTGTACGAGCGTCTTCGGAAGCATCCTTCGGGAGTACGGGCTCAACAGGTGGAGTAGGACGAGACGGACAAGGTAACTCGCCTGTAAGAAACTCCCAAAGGCGCTGACCACGCATGTGGATGCGCATGTGCTGAAACCAGTCCCGATAATTGAGACCATCCAAGATCACCGGGCAACGAGGAACAGAAACGGTGCCTGCAGAAGAAGACATTTTTTTTGCTCTTTTTTCTTCTCTTTTTATTTTCTTTTCGGTCGGTCAGACTATAAACCAACCAATCAACAAGCCCAGTGGGCTGTAGAGCGGCAACCCGGGAGAGCAAAGGCGGCAAGGAAGGCCCCCGCGAAAGAGGGCGGCAGCTGCGGCGGAGTTGGCGGCGACGCCGAAGTCGGCGCCGACACTGGGAAGGCGGCGCCGGCGACGGCGCGGCTGGAAAGGCGGGGCCGGTGAGGTCACCAACAGCGACGGCGGCGTTCGGCGACGTCACCACCGAGCAGATCCGACGGCGGCCCGCGAAGCCGGCGACCTCGGACGGAGACGACGACGGCGGCCTCAGGCAGAGCAGATCCGATGGTGGCCCGCGAAGCCGGCGACCTCGGGCGGAGACGACGATGAAGGCGGCCTCGGGCAGGCGGCCTCAAGCGGCGTCCTGCGACGAAAACCCGAGCGGCAGCCCGCGACACCCACCGGCGGCGATCGGATCTAGATGGAAATGCGAACGCGAAAACCGCACGAACCGAAGGCAAATCCGGCGGCGACGTCACGTCCGACAGCAACAACGGCAGATCCGATGTCAAGTTGCGGTGGAAAAGGCCAGGCAAAACCCTAGATATGAACGAAACCCTAGGTGTAACGAAACCTTGGCTCTGATACCATGTTGGAATAACGCTTGTATTCCTCATGTGGCCAAAGGGCCACTATATATATACATGTACAGGTGGCATATATGCAAGAAACCCCTTATACAATAGGGTAAATATACAAATATGTAATACACATCTAACAGTTACAAGAGTTAGAGGAATGGATGAATAGTTTTCGGTTGTATTGTACAACCCTAAAGGGGGCAATATATACAGTACAAGAGATGGCCGCCCTCGGGAGTGGAGATTGCTCCTTTTTTAATCTTCCGCTGCGTCAATTGAAGTCCGTAGCATCTATCTTTGAGTTCGTTAGAATTGTGCGAGTCCATAAATTTTTTTATCAGTCAGCTGATTGCTTTGCTAGCCACGGTCAATCCTGTTGGATCAAGTGTGGTTCCCTTCTTCCTTTTGCATAGCTGTAGCCGCCGCTCCTCTTTGAATCATTGTAGATCATAGAAATCTTTTATGATGCCACAGCTTTTCT
The DNA here is from genome assembly GCA_017311315.1 of Dendrocalamus latiflorus. Classification (NCBI taxonomy): domain Eukaryota; kingdom Viridiplantae; phylum Streptophyta; class Magnoliopsida; order Poales; family Poaceae; genus Dendrocalamus; species Dendrocalamus latiflorus. Next base: position 5,319,487 of record CM029616.1, on the reverse strand, counting down.
TTGAGCTGCCGCCCTGAGCTTCCAAGGTCACCGCACTTCTCTTCCGCACCGCCGCCGTCTCAGGCTTCAATCTACGCCGGTATGCTTTTATCTCTCTTTTTGATTTGATTTGACAGCTTTATCGATTTGTGTCACCTTCCACACCCTCTTTGTCGTGTTGCCACGGTTGATTTTTCTCCCACTTGCCTCTACCATTTCCAGCTCTTGCACTTTGTGCTTTATGGGCTACCGTACGATTTTAGATGGGATCAGATCCTTTGTTATTTGACACAATTTTCCAAGAGCAGCACGTTATGATGATATCTTCAAGACTCGGATTTCGGATTTTCTTTACTTTTGTGTCAATCTTTCCAAATGCAATGCTATTGCATACATCTTGTATTTGAAGAGAGATGTTAAGAGTATTTGTGCCTTTTCCTATTGTTTTAGGGTTGAATCTCTTGTACTATATATTGCCCCATTAGGGTTGTGCAATACAACCAAGAACTATTGTTCTATTCCTCCAACTCTTGTAACAATGTCAAACATTAGCGAAGGATTTGTGTGTTTAGCCATCCAGGTGTAGCTGTCAGTCACTTTCATAAGAATAAGGTTCTTTTGTGTCTTTGGCCGTTGTTTAGAAGTTGCAAGTGGGTTTGGGCATCATAATGATGTTCATGATCAAGCGTCGAAATTTGGATCCCATAGTTTTTAAATACTTTATCAAGTCTTGTCTAATCAATAGCAATCAATTTGGTGAAGCTGCCTCTCATAATTTATCCAGCCTTGTCTAACTTTAGACTAGTACAGTCATTTAGCTAATCCCTTGCGCATCTCCTGTGCCAGTGCCTTCTTATGTCTAGTGTTCAATTTGTAAGATCGAGAATTTGTTATCTTTGCTTGTGACTGCATGATTTTGGAGTCCCCTTTGCTTGGGAAATACATGATTTTTTAATGGATGTATAAGTAAGATATATATGTCAGAGATATTCCAGAAGGTGTAAGAACTAATGAATGAACAATATGCTATATATGGAAACGTCCTGCTTCTTGCATTTTCTATGGAAATATCCTGCTTCTTGTGTTTTCAAAAGTCCATGCAAGTCTTCTCTTTGTTAGAAGGATATATAGCATCAAGTGGCATCCTGTCATTTTTCAAATCTTTCACTGGTGAACGATTATCTCTTGTGGAAATGTGTTGGTCCATGTTTAACAAAACGTCTTGCACTATCCGTTGAATCATTAGATCAGCAATTATCATTATAATCTAGCTACCAAGCCATGTGCATCTGATGCTTGGGATACCTCAGGCATACAGGGCACATAAGGAATAAAAGAATTAGCAATTTAGTAACAACAGTAACATATAGTTATCTCTTTATGTGATTATACAATTGATTCTGAGTCTAGTATATCTTCATTAACTCTAGGACTTGTAGTTCTCTATTTTCACTTTATGAAGTCCAGTGTGTGGATATGGTATGATCCACTGTGGTACGATAGCTGAAAACCTTATATTGAAGTGCTACTATTTATACCATGGCATGCAAACTTCGTAATTCCCAGTTGGTCCTGTAACCATAACCTTCACAGTTACCACAATAGACTTCTTGTTTATCTATGGGAAGAAAAGCAATTATGCAATTAGAAACTCTGTTGCTGCTAGAGAATATGTGCTGTATGAATGTTTCTGGATGATGTATTTACTTGTTGAACCTGACTTTTCAGAAGTGCACCCTTTTTGCTTGGTGTGAGGAATCTGATCTTAATCCAAATTCACAACCTGCTTTTCGGAGTCATCCTGAACCAAGCAATCCTCATGTATTTTACACTCCAAGCAATCATATGGCTGGCACAACAACTCCAGTTAATGTTAATCCCCAAGGTGCTGGCACTACAAGTCCAGTTACCCAAGGTGCTAGGCCCAATGATAATTGGCCGATCTGCAAGTGTACTGCTGGGAAGTGCAGAAAATTGACAATTAAAGATGCAGAGTACTATGTATGTCCTATACGACAGGTAATGTTTTTATTTACTAATGTTCTTGTCTTCATTTCTCTTGAAATGTTTTGCTAATCTTCATATGATTATGACCAGTTATACTGTTTTGTTATTTACAAGATATTTTAGCTCTTGATAGCATGGTGTTTCTTCTATTGTTTGTATCAGTCCTGAGAAAAGCATTAAAATAAATCATGAGAGAAGTTTCAAGTGATAATCTATTATATAATAAAAGCTGATGATGATGCATGATTAAATGCTTTCATGAAAAGAGAAATATGCTAGAAATTCTCACAAAAAAGAAAAATACCTAGCCCTCAAGTTGGAACATATAACCCTCAACTCAGTAGGTCCTAATGATGGTGTCTGATTAAAAGCTCTCAGAAAAAAGAGAAATATACTAGAAATTCTCATGGAAAAGAAAACTATTTAGCCCTCAATATGGCCAGTATATGTTATCTGTGGTACATTTAAACAAAGGATATAAAAGAGTCCTAAACCATACGAACAATTCTCATTAAGATAAGATTTGTTTCAACTCAAATGTTGAATGGCTAAAAGTACTGCTAGACTACACTGTGCAATTGCGTAGGAAAACAATAGTTTGAACTTTGAAGTAACATGTACTGCTAGCAATATATATTTCATCGGCAAAGTTGTTCCAGCTGTTCCTACAGTTGAATAGCATAGCGTAGCATATGAAGATTTTCTGCCAAAAGAATTCTAAAACGTTATATTTTATTTCCTATTTCTCAAAAACCTCTTTTTTTTTTCTTCTGAAGGGAATACAGTACGGGAGAGCCCTACTGTCATAATATATTAAAATAGGTTAAAACTGTACAGATATAGTGAAAAAAATAAAGAAAATAGCTATGGCAGCCACTGGGAGATACCAAAACTGACTTTTTGCGAAACTACAACTCTTAGCAAGCTTATATCAATTTGAAGGAACTTTTTCCATCTTCCATCTGAACTTTTATTGGGGGGCACTCCATCAAAGATGCATCTATTCCTTTGCAACCAGATATGCCAGTATCGAAGAGTGATTAATTTCTTAAAGAAAGTTATTCTCATCCCTTCTGGAAGATTTTCCTGTTGCAACATACTTTAGATTAATGCCCAACAGTCTCTTGCTGAAGCTTCATGTAAAGAATAGATGAAACCAGTCTTCTTGACAATCCAGATGATAAAGAGCACACAAATCAGATTCGAACTCTTTCCTTCTCAGCATTGATCTTGTTTTTAGTTTCCCTTGTATTAGAATCCATACAAAAAAATTTATGTTTCAACATACATTTGTTTCTCCATAACCAACTAAAATAATGGTGAAGTGTGTGTGTGTTTCCTGTAAATAATGTGTATGCCTTTGAAGTGCTGAAGTCATTTGTACCCCAAATATATGACCAACAACCTTTGTTGATATTCAATTGAACTTGATCAAGAATGATATTGACAAAACCTCCTAAACGAGCTTGCAAGTTTAGGCCAACTAGCTGAATGCCCGTGTGTTGCTACGGATATTTAAAATTTATCATAATACATGTTTTAAAACTCACAGGTGGTAAAAAATTTTACAATATGCATACAAACATGTTCCAAAAGTTTTTAAATCCGTCAAGTAAGTCAGAAGCCGTCGATTACACCTCGTGGTCACAAGTCATAAGACATCGACCACACCTTTGGTCGTAGGTTGGGAGCCCTCAAGTACACCTTGTCGTCGTAAGTTGAAAGCCGTCAACCATTGTGCGTGATCGTAGGTCGGAAGCGGTCGACCATTGCTGGTGGTCGTAAGTTGGTAGTGGTCGATGATCGATCATGGTCCTAAATCGGGAGCCTTCGACAATGGCTCGTGGTCGTATGTCGGAAGCTGACGACCATCGTTCGTGGTCGTAAGTCGGAAACCATCGAGGACACCTCGTGGTCGTATGTCGGAAGCCGACGACCATCGTTCGTGGTCGGAAGCCATCGAGGACACCTCGTGGTCGTAAGTCGGAACACATCGATCAGTGCTCGTGGTCATAAGTCGGAAGACATTGACCATACCTCGAGGTCGTAAGTCGGAACACATAGACCAGTGCTTGTGGTCGTAAATCGGAAGCCGTTGATCACACCTCGTGGTCGTAAGTTAGAAGCCGTCGACCATCGCGCATGATCGTAGGTCGGGAGCAACTGACCATCGTTGGTGGTCATACGTTGGTAGGCCTCTGGTGCGCTTATGCCTTGTAGCCTGACTACCGGCACCAGCCTGCTCGGCCCTGACTTCAACCATGGCCCTTCGACGTCGACCACGGCGCCTTTCGACCATGGCCCCCTTCGACCACAGCCCCGACTTCGACCACGACGTCGACTTCGACCACGGCCCTGACTTCGACCATGCTCCCTGACTTCGACCACTGCCCCCTTCAACCACTGTCCCCTTCGACCACGGCCCTTCGACGTCGACCACTTTCCCCTTCAACCACGGCCCCCTTCGACCACGGCTTCGACTGCAACCACGGATCTTCGACTTCGACCAACGCTCGTGGTCGTAAGTCGGAAAACATCGACCACACCTCGTGGTTGTAAGTTGGAACACATCAACCAACGCTCGTGGTCATAAATTGGAAGTCGTCGATCACACCTCGTGGCCAAAAGCATGTTACAATCCATGGGGAGTATGAGACCTTGTGGGTCTTGCCGTCGAGGGTGGGGAACTCGATCTCGAGGGTGACCTGGGGGTAGGCAACGGGGATGTCCAACTGGAGGGGGAACTCATAGCAGCGGAGGTTATGGACGAACCAGCAGGCGCCCTCTGGGTTGGCGCTACGACTAAGACCATAACCGCTACGACCACGTTCACGGGCGCTACGACTATGACCATGACAGTGACTTCAACCACTGCCCCCTTCAACTTCGAGCACTGCCCCCTTCAACCACTATCCCCTTCGACCATGGCCCTTCGACGTCGACCACTTCCCTCTTCGACCAAGGCTTCAACGACGACCACGAATCTTCGACTTCGACGACTGCCCCCTCGACCATTGTCTCATTCGACCATGGCCCTTCAACAACCACGGCCCTTCGACGATGACCACTTCCCCCTTCAACCACGGCTTCGACTTTGACCAAGGACCTTCAAATTTGACCATGGATCTTTGACTTCGACCACTGTCCCCTTCGACCATGATCCTTCGACGTCGACCACTTCCCCCTTCGACCACGGCCCCCTTCGACCACGACTTCGACTTCGATCACAGATCTTCGACTTCAACCACGGATCTGCGACTCGACCACAACCTAATTCTTTATGTGGCCTTTTTGTTTGTGCACACATGTATTTCTCCACTTACGTTAACCACTTCTGGTGTAAATTATTATTACGTTAATATGTCTTACTATCTCAACATGGAAGATTTGTTGCCATGACCCCCCACCACCTAATTCTTCATGGGATCCTTTTGTCTGTGCCCAATGTGTACACTTCCACTTACGTCAACCACTTCTGTGTGAATTGTTGTGTTAAAATGTCCTAGTGTTTCTCACTAAATAAGGTTTAGATTAGGGCACGAGACACAAGCAAACTATTCAGTACCTTTATACCTACCAATGCCATTTAACTTATTTGTTAAGTTTATGGAGTAGTTGTGAAGAGATTTTGCTTTTTATATGATTGATACGAATTACTACTCACTACGTGAGTTAGAATCCACAGTATAAATTCTACAATTACCTTCCATACGCATCCTATATGGTTTTGCTGTTACTATCGTATCCTAGTCACTGTATTTGGTCATTCTGCAGGGACAAGGTGCATGCTCTTACCGTGTGCTAGTCAACGCTGCTGCTGAAAAACCACAACAAAATGGAGACAACAATCCAAGGGATAATAAACATTTGGAGTACAACCCAGTTAAGAAGGAAGCTAATGGGCACAATTTGGTTAACATGGGAGAGAACAATGAAATTGGACCAGTCAATCCTGATCAACCTGAAGATGATGAATGCCCGGTTGACATTGTCGACGATGATATCGTACCCAATGGTCGCTTGGCACCTGCTCACCCTACACCCTTTGCTGTAGCCGCTTGCAAAACACCAAGTGTGCTGCACAAACCAATTGCAATGGTGGAATTGGAAACACCAACGAGATCACCCATGCCACCAAATGGTACCACCAGCCCGATAACTCCTCAATCAAGCCGTTGCTTCCGATGTGGTGAAGGAGGACACTGGTACAAGAACTGTCCTAGGCCGCCTCGGCCTTGTCACCGCTGCGGCGAGGTTGGGCACCGGTCCAGTGACTGCCCGAAATTGCCCCCTCATCTCGATACTTGTTTCCACTGCGGTCAGGTTGGGCACTGGAAGATTGATTGCCCTGTACTGCGTGATAAGAGAGGGTTTTGAGAAGCATATGATGATCTTCTGGCTGTTGCTACGGACAATAAGAAGCTAGCACTCGGGGCTAATGATCCGCTTCTGCTTACTAATCAGCTTTTTGTAGGTTTGGCCTAGCGGTTTAGGGTTTAGCTGCCCTGTTCGTAAAAAAAAGATGCTTTTTTTAATAGTAAATAGCTTTTCTACAGTAAAGCTAGTAATTTCATTTATATCGGTCAAAATCGCAAGTGCCTCTCTTTTTATAAATTTCTCTATAAATTATTATTTGTAAGCTAAAATCAAAATCCAATATAAACGGTCTATAGTGTTGGACACCTGCTAAAACTTATGGTGCCGGACTGTAAAAAAGGGTTTCTAAGATGTCTGGTCCTGTTATCTTGGTTGATAGCTTATAATATGCAGGAAGGGATCGTAACTGGTAAGTAATTCGTATATTGTGTAAGTATGTATGTATTTGTATGGTATCTATGTGTATTTAAATTGCAAACTTTATACCACGCTACGGCGTGTCCATGCGTGTTTTTTTTTCTGTTTTTACCAACTGACATGTTGTGTAACACCCTGGCTCGACACAAGTCTAAAATGTCAACATTAACTCTAATCTTTCTTAAATTAAACCATCTTTCACAAGCTACTCACATAAATACATTGACTAAGGTTTTACGAAATACTCACTTAGGGATAAACGTGACGATGTTGAATATAACAAATCATAACATTGAATTAAAGCAATAATAATAGCGAAGATAATCTAATTATTGAGACTAACTAAAGTTACTTTATTTGATTGTGGCCATGCTAATAGTAATATATTCTATAGAAACTTATTAACCAATTACAAGAGTTTGCATAAACCAAATCAATAATAATGAATGTTTATTGTCTAACGTGATAAGTGAAGCAACGTGGATGCACGAGTTGATTATGACCACACCTTGTGTTACAGTGTGACCAGTGTGGTACGCCTAGTTTTGTTTAGTCGTGCGGAATGGCCAATGATACAGCTAGTGCTATGTGGGTAGTTGGACCGGTCGATGGTACAATTGGCTATGTGTGAGTAGTATGACCGGCCGTGAGGTATTACCGGGTTTTGAAAAACTAGTTGTTATATAATTTCTTATATTCAAAAGGTCTCCAAAATACCAACCTATCAAAAGTTATATAATTTTGAAACTTACCTAAAAACTACCCTTGACATATATTGGTCATATTCTAGTGCTTTGTGAGTTTTAACTCTTAGACTGAATCATTTGTCATATCTTGGTTAAAAATAGTATTTCAAACTCATATATACCATTTCCAGTCAAGATTTTCTCTTTTGCTTTATTTGACATTTTTGGAGTGAAATTGGCAATTATATGCAAGTATAGCCTTTTAAAGAGCATCTTTGGTCAAAAGTCAAAAACTGTTTAAAAGAGCCAAATTTGTGAAAAATAATTAAAACTAGTTAAAGATATATTTGTAGGATCGAATATGGCAACAGAGGGGGGGTGAATGGTGCCTCTTTAAAAATTCGCCCCTCAAAGTATCCACTCAAGTCTCTTCTCCGATAGCTACTCAAGCTATGAAGGAGATGATTTACGCCCACTGGAAACACATACTGACCATACACGAGAAAGAAGCGAAGAATGACCAGGCACTAAAAAGAAACATCAATTAACAGGCACACTGCCAATGGGTGGTTAGACCGCAGGCTTGAGGCCGGTCAGACCGCACCTAGCCGCCGGTCAGACCGCCGCTTGTAAGCCGGTCTGATCGCCTGAAGACCACCTGTCTGACCGCCATGGTTAATCCGGTTAGACCGGCTTTCGAGAGCAGCAGACTGAAACTCAACAGCAAAAACTGAAGTTTGCTAAAATCAAAAGAATTTGAGAAATTCTTCTGATTTTTTCAGGCCAACAGAGCAAGAACTTGATTTAACTAACAGCAAGACTCCAGAAAACAAAAGAACTCCTAAAGAGATCAAGAAATCAAGATTTGAGCAAAAATCTGAAAAGTGAGTTGAAAATGGACAGATTTTCAATTTGCTCATCAATCTTGAATTCTTTGCTCATGAACTTGTAAAATCAACTTAGCAATGATCTTAGGACTTGAGAACCCAAATCTCAAGCCATCTTTTGAAGGGAATCAGAAGATTCAACCATGCTCTGACATGAAACCCTAGAATTTCAGAAACAGAGGAAATGAGGAGTATGAGTGAAAAGAGAGATTCTTTGATTCTTTCATTGGGCTCTTGGGAATCTATCTGACCAAATGGTCTTGAGGCATATTCCCATCACAGAGCAAACCACTTGGCAATTAATCAATCAAGAATTCATCCCAAACTTAACAGAAAACAGACAACAGCAGAAAGAACTCAAAAACATTCAAGAACCCAAATCATCTCAATCACAGCATTTCTCATATCGATTAGGAGAGATGAATGATTACAAGAGGTTTACAACCACTACGTCCCCATACGCAGTTGACAAATGGGAAGAGCACACACTACATACTTCTCCTGGACACACACACACACGTAGGAGAGCATAAACCCTTGCTAGCTACTCCCTCCAGACTACACTCCTTGCTTTCTCTCTTGGCTGAACTGCCTACTACTGCCTCCACCTCTCCACTTAAGAAGGCAAGAGCTCACACCAAAGAAGAAATACAAGAAGTGGTATACACTATCCACTCAAACCTCACACACACATACGAGGTAAAGGTCAAACCACACTTTTGGAGGGAAAAACCAGCCACCTCCAACTAGGCTTGAGTCAATTGTCCAAATTGCCCTCAAGCACCTTCCCGGAAGCTTCCCGCAACCGACACCTTGACCGTCTGGACCTCGACTCCTCCCTGAGTCTAGTCCCGGTCTGCTCCGCTGCACACGACCGCACCCGGCATCCTGACCATCTGGACCTCCGACTCCTCCTGAGTCTAGTCCCGGTCCACCTCGCCACTGCCCGTCGTGTCCACCCGACTCCGACCGAGACCTCCGACTCCACCTGAGTATAGTCTTGGTCTGTTCCGTCGCACACGACCGCAACCGACCTCCAACCGTTTGGACCTCCGACTCCTCCCTGAGCCTAGTCTCGGTTCACTCGTCGTTGCCCGTCGTGTCCATTACCGGTAGCTCCAGCTCCAGTTCCTCGTCTCCTGACTCGCAACCACTTCACCAGCCTCGATCATCCTCGGCGTACCCGACCGTCTGGACCTCAACACCACCTGTGCCTAGTCCCGGTCCTCCCACGTGTCATGACTTAGCTCCGAAGTCCTGTAGTCACACAGACAAGCAAACCGTCACATAGCACCGCACGAAACAGCATAATCAATAATAGCATAAGCAAAAGGTACTCAACCCTAGAATACCCAAAACAAACTCAAACTCACTAACACAACCGTCAATTACTCATCACAAACATGGGGATACCTCCACATGGTATTTATTTTGGCCATTTCAAATATTTCTCTAGTTCCAAGTTTTTCCAAAAGATCAACCAATTAAAAGTTGCAGTCATTTCAAATTCGCCAAAATCCTTCCTAAGATTCGAAATGATCTATTATTGCATATAGTGAGTTTTGCTAGTTGAGCTAGATTTATTTGTGTATCTTGGCTTGATATAGTATTTCTAACCCATACAAAACCATTTAAGTGAAAAACTCCATCAAATTCAAATTGGTTTGCATTTTGTGCCTTCAAAGGGCAATTTTCCATATCTTTTGAAAAACGTTCCTTCTTAAAAAAATCTTTTGGGGAAACTTTTTAAGTATTACGAAGGTCATATCTACAAAATTTCAAACCATTTTGACTTAATTTTAAAAAGTTTTGACTTTTCTTCTCTTCGAGCAAAAAATCTTGCCTACAAAGCAAAATGTGGCATAACTTTTGAATGGAGATTCTTTAGAAATTTCTTTTTAGAAAATTTTCTTAGTAGTCCAAAATTCTTTTCTCAAAAATTTCAATGCATTTCAACTTGGTTTGAAAAAGTTATGTCTTTTTCTTTCTTTGATCAACTTGCTGAAAATTCAGAATTTTGCATTTTTTGGGTTGACTTGTGATTTTTGTATCTCCAAGTGGGATCATAATTTGAGGAATACATAATTATTAGATTGGATACTCTATAGTTGATGCTTGTTTAAAAATTTTCACAGATTTATTGGGCCTCATTGAACTACTTTTTCAGCCCTCTTTCCAAGCTCAAATTTAATGTCAAAATTTGAAAACTTGAATCTTTCAGTTTTCTGAAACTTTGTTATTTTCATATCTTCAAAATGGTTGAGTGTTCTATGAGCCTTCAAAAACAAAACTTGTGTTTATTTGTGTAGACTAGCTTCATGATTTATCTTAGATTTTTTGGAGCATAGTTACTCAAGTTTTTGTATACATAAAAGAACAATTTTGGTATGCCTTTTTCCAATGCACTTATCTCCATAGTGGTTTAGAATTTGAGCATGGATCTTTATGAAAAATGTTTCTAATAATGAAATCTATCAAATTTGAAATTTTCATGAAGTTTGGAGCTCTTTTGGATGTGTTCCTCATTGAAACTAATTTGGACTCTAAAGAACTCCTTATATGAGCTCTTTTGCAAATTGGAAAAGAATCTCGAAGAGACTTCAATAGTGAGTTCTTTTAATATGTTTCAAATATCATTACCTTGCATAACTCAAAATATGCCCTCATTTAAAGTTTTTTTCACTCTTTTAGTCCATAAAAGGGGAGTATGTGACTTTTTATTATTTTCTTCAAAATTCTTGAAACCAAACCCTCAATAGGTCATATGTATCTATTTCATACTCTTTATGACCAAATTTGGATGAACTCAATATCAAGCTCTATATTTTGAATTTCTTTTGCATTTTTGGTGATTAATGCCAAAAGAGGGAGGATTTTTTGTGACCTATGATAAAGGGGTTGTTCTTTTGGGCTGTGCCTTATAGATTATGACCTAAATTTTTTAATTTTGGCTATTTCGGAAGAGAGAGACACTCGCGTGTGATTTTGGCCGATATAGCTGAAATCGGTATAGTGTCTACTACAATCGAATTGTAAACCCCACATTGAAAAGACACTCCGTTTGAAAGCTAGTTAATATATCATAAGCCAGAAGCCAAAAAGAACGAGGCCAAAGTTCCCGCATTTAGGTGATTACACAATGTGATTTTCAAATCAATATATTCTATTGTGATTTCACCACTTTTTGGTGCATATCTTGGGGAGGGGCAACTCTATCATACCAATGGCCTCACACATGCATCATATGCATAAGTTTGTCAATATCATATGCATAATACTTGAATTGCTTAGTAACATACATGGATATGGTTCAATGGCTTAAATTCTTATCATATATTAATTTATATCCAAATGTGGTTATTGCTAATGGATTTGTCAACAATCAATAAAAAGGGAGAGATTGTAAGTTCAAGCTCCATTAAAATGATTTTAGCGATTAATGACAAATCCAAATATGAGACTAACACTTTTATTGAGTATAGTACTGTTTAGTCTCATTTGGATGTAAAGATGCAAATCTTTCAAGTATGCATCTGTGTAGGATCAGAAATGGCAACAGAGTGCGCTGAATGGTGTCTTTAAAAATTTCCCCAAGTATCCACTCAAAATTTCTTCTTCGATAGCTATAAAAGTTATGAAGAAAAAATCTTGCTCACTTAAAACCAAACAATAGTCCAACAAAGTCCCAACTGAAACCAAGGCTTGATTTCCAACATGAAATATATTGATTAACTTGGAGAGGGCAATCTGCAGAGAGAACAAATAAAGGAGGACAGCAAAAACTGAGAAAAGCAAAGGTTACAATCTCACATTTGCTGCAATCTGAAAAATAGCTTTTGCTGCATTTTCTGCAATCTGCAAACTGTGTAAAGACTGAAATCTGCAGTGTTTGGCTAAAATCTGCAGCTGAAAACTGATTGAAATCTGCAGTGTTTGGCTGAAATCTGCAGCTGAAAATTGACTGAAATCTGCAGGGTTTGGCTGAAATCTGCAGCTGAAAACTGAAGGCTTTAGGCTGAAAACAGGGGTTGAAAATGCAGCATCTATAGTAGCTGAAAACAGCAAGAAACTGAACTTGAAAACAGCAAATGAAAACAGCAGGAAACTGAAATTTCAGAACTGAAAATAGACAGCTGCTTGCCAAACTGGTAGCATGCAGTTTGCTGAATTTGCTGCTGAAAAACAGCAAACAGTAAAAACAGCATAGCCAGCCGAAAGACAAGGAAATTGAGGAAATCTTGCTGCTCTTCTCATGATAATTGATTGGGACTTCAATCTAAATAACAGCTAGCTCTCAAGAGCAAGAAAATTCAGACCAAAGAGGCAATGAATCAAGGTCTGGACAGAATTCTGAAACTGAATCGAAAAGGGAGATTGTTTTTCAAATTACTTGCCATTCTCAATCTTTTGCTCATGGGACTTTGAAAAACAATAGAGGAGCAATCTCAAATGAGAAAATATGAAGCTAGAGCCATCATCTCTTTGAGAGAACACACACTACATGAGCTGCTACACACCCAATGCCATATACTGGACTGCCAACTCCATTTCTATATAGAAGAGCTCTCCCACTCAAATAGCAAATCAAGAATTGCTGTCCAAGATTCACTTCCCACCTCTCACACACATGAGGCAAAAAGTCAAAGCTTCAGGAAAATGGAGGGAAACAGCCATTTCACTCCAAATCCTAACAAATCTACTGCCATCCACTAACGGGTCTCCAACCCGTTATCTTCTACCGAACCTACTTCCAATTTTGCAGCCTTGCGCATTTTACCAAAATGCCCTTGCCGCAATTTCCTTGAAGCTTCCTGCTGCACGACTGCACCCGGTCTCTTGACCGTCTGGACCTTAGCTCCTCCCTGAGCCTAGTCCCGGTCCTCCTCGCCGTTGCCCGTCGTGTCCACCTCCGGTAGCTCCAGCTCCGGTTCCTCGTCTCCCGACTCGCAACCACCTCAGCAGCCTCGATCATCTTCGACGTCTCCGACCGTCTGGACCTCAACACCTCCTATGCCTAGTCCCGGTCCTCCCACGCCTCACCATGACCTAGCTCTGAAGTTCTGCAGTCACATAGACAAGCAAACCGTCACATAGCACCGCACGAAACAGTATAAACAACATTAGCATTACCAAAAAAGGTACTCAAGCATGAAATACCCAAATCAACCGATCGAGAAGGAAAACAAGCGTCCTATGCACTCCCGACCGCAATCGACCAAGTCCAACCGAACCGGACCACGCCATGCACCGACTTGGCGCGAACCGACCAAACCGAACTCAAACTTCTAGAACACGAGTCAATTACTCATCACAAACATGGGGATAATTCCACATGGTCTCTCAATCTGATGTCACATTTATCATATCTTGTTGCATTCCTTGCATCTAAAATTTAGGGTGAACTTCACAAAAGTTTCAACTTGGATATGTGCATATTGTTTCCAATTCATATATATGTATGAATAAATTTAGAGGGAGTTCATTCTATATTTTGATATTTCACTAGTATGATCCATATTCCTATTTCACATATTGATGATCTTTACTTTGAAACACATTCCTTAAGTATATGATGCTTATGTAGTTAATATATACTCGATGAAATTTAAATTCAATTATTTGCAATCGAGTTGTCATCAATCACCAAAAAGGGATATTGAAGGATCTAGTCCCTCCAACCTCATGTTATGGTGAGTTATGGGGATTAATGATAACTGGATGTGTAGGACTAACACTGTCCATAAGTTGGTGAAATAGGTTTAGTCCCCCGTTGATGGAATGTCTTGGATGGCATCATGTGTTAATGGTAATCAAGTCAAGATCTCAATTTGTTGGATGGTATCATGTGTTGATGGATATCAAGTTAAGCTCCTAGACATAGCTAACATAATGTTGTCGCTCCGACAATCGAGAAGTGGCACCGGAGATCAATGTCACGACTCTGAGTTGGATTAGCTCAAGGCAAAGTTATATAATGAAGTCTAAGGATATGTTTCTTAGTGATTTTGTCGGTTTAGATGTTTTGTGGATATACCGGGTTTGCTAGAATTTCTTTCTAGTTTTGTCATACTATTAAGAGGGGTCGATGACTAGTAGCTTGATTTGCATCACGCGCCAATTGCTCAATCCCAATGCATAATTCATATTGCTATAGACATGTGCATTTAGTTTATCATTATTTGGAGTCTTAGAGAAATGGTTTTAGATCTTGATTAGACTCAACCAGATGTCCTTGGTATGCATGTGGTTTTACTTGTTTAGACGTGTATCATGCATGCCCTTTAGCCCTTGTCCACCCTTGTGCTTAGTTGTTTTAGAATTGTGGACGGAGAGGGTGCTAAACATGTCCATTGGAATATCCAACTGAGTGGTTGAGTGACTAGAAGCATTCTCCTAATAGAGGAGTAGATGGACATCTCCAGCCAAAGCATGTGTTGGAGTGTGGACATATCTAGCCAAGTATAAGTCAGACCCCAATAGCCATATTTTGCATTAAATTAGCCGTTAGAAAGCTTGGTGGACATGTACAAACATTACACTTGCCCGAGCGTGGACATGTCTAGACAGTGGTATGTACGTAGTTTTGAGAATATAATGGTTAGTTTTGCTTGGAAGGCTATATAAGGTCGGCTTGGCTTGGAATTTTAGGATTCTTAGCACTCCATTGCAATATCCTTGAGCTAGTGCAAGTCCTCTATGCTCTCTAGTGCATGTGTTGCACCTTGTGAGGTTTAGAGGTAAGATTATAGAGCATGTCGCATCCAGTGAGAGTTTGAGGTAATATTCAAGTGCATTGCATTCAAGATTGAGCTTTGGCCACTTGGTGGAGTCAAGTGATTGTCTTGGCTTATTACTCTTGGTAGTTGCCACCACCTAAACTGCTTGGAGGAGTCATGCCCGATGGTCTCTTCAAGAAGCTTGTGAATAGGTCTAGTTGTGTTGTGAAGCTGGAACTCACCTACTCGAAGGGGGGAAGAGCTACCAAACACTATAGTAAAAAGAGACCATATCATCTTGTGGTGGTTTGTGAGAGACCATGTACAAAGTTTAGTATATGTTCAAGATGAACAACTGGCACTTTGTTTGAGTTGAAGTTGCATTTTATAAAAAAGTTAGAAAATTCAAATTTCACTTTGAGCTATCAGGGTTCAAGCGGTCTGACCAGCTGATGGTTGGTGGTCGGATCGGCTAATGCTGGTGGTGACTACCATGAGTCAAGTGGTCAAACCAGCCATAAACTTTTAGGAAATTAAATGCCAAACACTTGTGTAGGCTTGTTTGGGGTAAATTTGCATTTGGTATTACTGGAATTGGGAACTGGAGCTGAAACTAGATAGAGTTTAACAGAAATTCTAGTGAGGGTGTTTTCTGGTACAATTAAGTGGTCAGAACGGTCAGTGGCAAGCAGTCTGACCGACATAGTGTCAGCAATCAGATCAGTCATAGCAGTCTGATCTGGCCGGTAATATTGGTCAGACCAATTGCTGGCAAATTAGTTTGGTCAAGTTAGTATCAATGGTGATTGAGTGTGTGCATGTCATGGGTGTCATGGGTTGGTTGTATTGCACTGCATCATGCATGGTTTTGACTAATGTGAGTAAGTGCATAGAACTTATGTTCGATATAGTTTCTTAGTCTTTTATATGTGTAGGTGGATTGGAGGACGTAGCGATCAATGGCAATGGACCAAGTCT
The DNA here is from genome assembly GCA_017311315.1 of Dendrocalamus latiflorus. Classification (NCBI taxonomy): domain Eukaryota; kingdom Viridiplantae; phylum Streptophyta; class Magnoliopsida; order Poales; family Poaceae; genus Dendrocalamus; species Dendrocalamus latiflorus. Next base: position 5,303,440 of record CM029616.1, on the reverse strand, counting down.
AGGTGGGAGAGCTGAGATCCGAGCGGTCATGTAAATCTGGGTGAGTCTACATGGCTCAAGCAGGAGCACAAAGAAGATAAGGATCGTGGAAGGCAAGTTGATATATGTGTTGTGCCAAGTGATGAGGCTGATTCATGTAGAGACAATTCAGGGGAGTTCGAATTCGTAAAGATATGATGACTAGTCATTGGGCACTATGGGCTATGTGTCAACGCATGTGGAGATATTTTGAGGTGAAGATGAAGATGGAGTTAAGAGAATGAGTCTGGAAACTTTGTTGAGGGTATTCTAATAGTTGGCCAAATACCAGGTTGGTGTCTTGATCAAAACCATGATGAGAAGAGACGCAAAAGAGAAGTAGTTTAGGTCAAG